>CM052194.1:11193876-11354576 GCA_028455805.1 Lasioglossum figueresi | reverse complement strand
AGAACGCGAATCCCGCAGCCTTGCAATCCTGGAAACGAGTCTACCGCTTTAAAGGGCAGACATTTAGGACATTTATCAAGAAAACACTGTTTTTCCTTAAGGGAGTAAACTCCTTTTTCCATGATTGCACGGATCAGGGATTCGCGTTCTCATTTCTCGATAATATAAAAACTGGGATTTTCAGTAGTAAAAACGCTATACAAATGCTTAATCTAGGGCGCTATCGTGCTTAAAAGTCCTATTTTCTCGTTTACGGGACGTAATTTGCATTATTCGGCAGCGTAATTTGCATTATTCGGATGCATATAATTGCCGAATAATGCAAATTACGCCTCGTAAACGAAAAAATAGAACTTTTGAGGGCGATAGCGCCCTAGATCGAACCTTTATTTAGCGATTTTGACTACTGAAAACCCCCATTTTTGTATTGTCGCGAAATGAGAACGCGAATCCTGCACACTTGCAATCCTGGAAACGAGTCTACCGCCTCAAAGGACAGACTTTTAGGACATTTATCAAGAAAACACTGTTTTTACTTAAAGGAGTAAACTCCTTTTTTTTCATGATTGCAAGGGTGAGGGATTCGCGTTCTCATTTCTCGATAATACAAAAATGGGAATTTTCAGTAGTAAAAACGCTATACAAATGCTCGATCTAGGGCGCTATCGCCCTCAAACGTCCATTTTCTCGTTGACGAGACGTAATTTGCATTATTCGGCAGCGTAATTTGCATTATTCGGAAGCATACAATTGCCGAATAATGCAAATTACGTCTCGTAAACGAAAAAATAGAACTTTTGACTACTGAAAAACCCTATTTTTGTATTATCGCGAAATGAGAACGCGAATCCCGCATCCTTGCAATCCTGGAAACGAGTCTACCGCTTTAAAGGGCAGACATTTAGGACATTTATCAAGAAAACACTGTATTTCCTTAAATTAAAAATGGTGCCTAGCTGTGCAGCGATTATATTCTTTCAAGCCGCATGTTATTAAAATAACTCGAATACTGGAGTATAATATACGCGCTATACTTTCGTCACAGGCCCGTGATTAATAATGAGCAATTGTTCCAGCAATTTTTTCCCGGCATACAACTTTGGTAATCGCAGTTTTTGATCGCCGAAAGCATTAGTTATAATAAATGATACAACTTTACCGCGAACACTGAGCGTCGCGTATGCATCAGAGAGACAAATAGACGAATGCGCGCTGGGACAAAAATATACATTTTAATGAATGTACTTTGCAACATTCCGCGGTGGAAAAATTGTGGTATAATTAAAATGACAGAACGTCAGTTTATAAGGGTCGTAAAGTAATTTAAGGCCAGCCGCTGGTCTGGAACACGTGCGTATAGAGACTCAAGACATTTGTATGCGTCACATTGACATTATCTTACTCTTGTTTTGCAACTTTTATTCGCGCTGGACTGTTTTATTAACTGAATCCCAGGAGTGCTGGTTTGGATCGCGAAATACAAACGTTTTTGTTTTAACATGCATTTACAATGGAAAATGGAGATCGCTGTTTCGTTCTATTTGACATTTACAAAATATATCCCGATTAATACCCGATTACTACATGACGTGAAAAAAAAAATTCGAAAAAATTGCAACGGGTCGGAATTTCAGAGGAAATACTAAAACTGTATTTTGCAACTTTTTAATATATAGACGTGTGTTGAAATTTTAAAAAGTACGTTTTGTAGATCTGCATCACTTGTACATGTGCTGAATATTTCATCAAAATCGGTGAACGTTGCACCGAGCCAGAAAGGTTTGAAGATGGTAAAAATTGCAGTTCTTCAAATCTGAGAATTCTTACATCTCTCAATGCCTGCCGATTTCTTCCGCTTCGACCAAGTTCGATGAAACTCAAACTCTCCAATATAGGTCCACAGGTCCATATAAAAAAGTTGTAAAGAAACAGTGGATATTCATGGAAAGTGGTACAGATAGTTTGGAGTTAAAGGATGTCTTGCGTCGCGTCAGTTTGACCTTTCCTTGTACTTTCTTTTCTTGGGCTTTCGGGGCACAAGGTGAGACGTAGAAACTAGTCGGCTACACGTAACAGACGCGCATAAATTGGCGTTTAATGGTTCGCGGTTCTTTCTACGCTGCATTATGATGGTAATCTCGAGAAGCACGCGGCGCCAGAGCTCCGCGATCCAGTATAACGCGTAGTTCCGAGGATGTAGACATTCTGGAACGATAAAACGCGGAGACCGTGCAGAATGTTCGTTCGGCTTTAACGGTCCGCGCAAACTGCGCCCGCGTGTTATTCTTAAATTCGCTATTTTGCGCCCCGTCCGTTCGTATTCTGTTCCGAATATTGCGAAACCGTTCCGTTTCAGCGCGTCCCAGCGTTTCTTTATATTGCGTTGTAACCTACGAAATATCCTCCCCCAGATGGTTCTGCAATGTTCGCGGGTGTGGAAGGAAGTACTACTTGTTTCGAATATTTCCTTTTACGTAGGATTAAACATCCACTTACATCCCTTGTTCACACAGAGCTTTTTGTTCCCCGCATTGCTTCTTTCGCGATCCAATGGCCGCAACTACAGTCATTTGTCTTCCCAGCAGATTAACCGTATTAAAGCACTTTCTCCGTGTAAGATTATGCTGCACTACACCGTGTCACTTTTTTATATACCTTCACACGCCATTATTCTGTTTCTTCTATGAAATGTTTGCGTGATGCAGCGAGTGGGAAACTGAACATCTATTTTTCTTAAAAATATCATTAACTGAAACCTCTGTAAAAACATTGAAAAAATTGTTCTCGAAGGAACCTTCTCTAGATTTGAAGATTGAAGCCTCCCCTTTACAACGACTCTTTAAAAATTCACTTCCGATTGCACTGTTCAACAAATTTAAACTTTTTTTATGTTCCGCAATTACTGTTGGGCGGTTTGTAAAAACTTCGTTGATGGAAACTTCGATGGAGGGTTTCTTAAGATAAGAGTCTTCTCTATCGTGCGATATAGTTCGATTTTACGCTGGACCCTTATTTTTTGAGATAAATTCAAAAATATCCTCAAAAATTGGTGCAAGTGTCTCTCCCTCTATAATGATTGTTTAAACATGTTTAAACATTCATAATGTATTAATATTGGATACCATTGTATCCGGGAAAGTCTGCAGAATCTTTTGCTGCAAAGAACAATTCAATATCTTTTATAATAACATCACAATATTTGTTTAAAGATGAAAAATATGTTTTTTCCTCAAAGTCATGTTCCTCAAAAACTGTACAGGGTGTTAAGAAATGTTTGGTCTCGGCAAGCATAGGCGTATTCTACATCTTCGGATCGATGGAGATTTGTAAAAAAAAGTTGCCGCAAAATTGTCCTTGACCTTGAACTTCAAGGCCAAATTTTTTTATTGTATTGTATTCTACGCATCATGAGGATAAAAAGTCTCAAAGGAACTATGGGTCAAAACTCAACCGTTCTCATAAAAAATAATAGTAGAGTTATTACTAATGAAGCATGCAGTTACTATTGTTGTTTATTTGTTGTTTATCGGAAATCTAACATAATCAATCATAATCAATATTATCTTCTAAGTCTTGAAAGATGTTCATGTTCTATTTCTTCTTCTTAGCCAAAGAACCGATCCATTCTGATTAATATTTCTTAATAGCCGAGCTTGACAGCCAGCTTCAATATGGCCACCATTGTTTTGCAAACAGGTCTCTAATCTGTTCTGAATATTGTTTATAACTCGCTGATGTCGATTTGGTATACTTCATAAATGTTGGAAGGCATTCTCTATTCGAATTGTCAAGTCTTACACAGTTCTTATTTCGTGCCCCGATTTATATATCTGTTCCTTTACCGCTCCCCATAAGAAAAAATCTAATGGATTTAGATTGGGCGATCGTGGAGGCCATATAATTGGTGCAGGTCTTCGACCAATCCATTTGGATCCAAACATTTGATTTAAAAAGTCTCGAACCGGCCGACTAAAGTGTGGTGGTGCTCCATCTTGCATAAAATAAGTAAAACGACGCCTCTCACGCGGTATAATAAGGCGCAGATCGGTCAACAATCGTGAATGTTTTTGGCGAAACGGTTGAGTTTTGACCCGTAGTTCCTTTGACACTTTTTATCCTCGTGATGCGTAGAATACAATACAATAAAAAAAATTTGACCTTGAAATTCAAGGTCAAGGACCATTCTGCGGCAATTTTTTTTACAGATCTCCATCGACCCGAAGATGTAGAAAACGACTATGCTTGCCGAGACCAAACATTTCTTAACACCCTGTACATATAGGAGAGAAATTAAGGGCAGATTCGAAATCGGCGCCAAAAAACTCTATAAGAACCATCCAACAGTAATCGTGAAACAAATTTGGTGTTGGACAGTGTTATCATTTACTGTTTCATGGATTAAAAATGGATTATAATTTTGTGCACCACTGTAATAACTGGACTGCGGATTTTTATTGAAAATAAAAAATGTTTACATCGATTCCAAGACATAGGAGCGAAATAAAAATTTCTTTCTTCTTTAAATTATCTGATTAAGTTGAATCCAACACGCTGATGTCGTTAAATCTTTTTAATATGTCCACTGCTTGAAATTGTGCTTACCCATTTTTGTCATAAAAGCATGGAATCCGCAGTCTAACGAAGAAATTCCCGAGGTACGATTCGGCATCTCAAAACCGTGAATGTTGCGATCGATCGTTTCCTAGCAAAGCGTTCCCTTCGATTGTCATTCTACCTTTTTAACTGGATATTACTTGAAGATTAAAGATTCCTGTTATCCGGGTTGATTCGTCTTACCAGTGATATCTCGTGACTTTTACGAGCGTCCATCAGTGTCGCGGGCCTTCCGAGATGGCGATCTTGAATTAACGAGGAAGCGGAACGATTAAAAAATACGATGGGACCAACGGATCCGAAGAAAAGGGGAAGGACTGACGGACGGGTGCGGGAGCAGGATGGCGGCGGTACAGAATCATAAAAGAACCAGCCCTGAGCGATTTTCATAGAAATTCCCCGAGCTACCGGTAATCATAGCAAAATTAAGGTCATCCATCACCCGTAGGATCTATTCTATTCCGCTACCTCACTTAATAGTATTCTGCCGAGCGACGTAATTTCACTCCGCGGCGCCTCTTATCTGTCCGCGTGTATGTAAGGCGTGCCGTAGCCGGCAGACGGATGAAGAAAGATCGTGGAAGATGTCTCTCGGATGAATTTTAGCGCAGCGTCACCTGCCCGGTAAATATTTAAGCGAGCCGCGGCAACTGCTGCCTGCAAATAGACAGTTATTCAAATAGCGGACAGCTGATATTATAATCCGTGTAACCAGACACTTTAAATAAACTTTTAATAAGTTTGCACGTTTTCATTTCACAGTCAGAAACATTCTACGAGGGAAAAGTAACGTACAGGAATACAAGCAAGTGGATGAAGTCGGTACGTGGTCAGACAGTCCGCGGAAGAATTTTAAAGAAGACTCCGAGGGTCGACGAAATTGTTTGGACGCTCGTATTCTCTCGACAGATGATACGATGCTTTACGCAAGATTGTACATTGCGTTTGTTAATAGCGGAACGAATGAATACGCGCGTTTATACTACCGGACAATTACTTTAAATGTTCAAATATATTGAATTCAATTAGAAAAGTAAGTAAGATGTATTCTATATTGTTAAGCACCGTGAATAACCAATTACAGTGAGTCCTCGACTCGCGCAGACTCGTTTTACCGCGGATTCATAAAATAAATACGCAGATTCGTAAAATTCGTTTTCTGATTGCCAGAACGGGAGCTTGTACAGCGTAGGCATTCAGCTATTTTTGAGTGATAAATTTTCCGTAAACATAATTGGTTTATTTGAATTTTCCATTCAAACGACTACATATATATAGTATGTGCAAATCAGATACTATGAATAATCTTTCAGCGGTCGCGCTCAGGCACTATTCGACTTCCACAGAAACCGCTGGAACGAATTAACCGCGTAAGTCGAGGACTTACCGTACTCGTCTTGTGATTACTAGACAGCGGATTTTTATGCAAAATAAACATTTTCCACCTGAACTGCAACAAATCGGAGTGACATAGAAATATATTTTCTCTCTTAATATGTTCAATTGGTTGAAAATAATATAAACGTATTTTGAAATTTGTCTAATGTCTTTAATATTTTAAATTAGACTAGTATATCTAAATTACACTAGTAATAGTCTAGAAACTATGAAATTAATCTATAATAAATATGAAATTAAAAATTTTTTAAATGCAGGTATATACGACATGCATGTATTAGGTGTATCATTTTAATGTACTCATTGGAATGTACTTTCTAAAGTAAAATGAACAAGTACAATAAAAATTTTTATCTTTTTGACTACTTCAAATAAATAACCATAATCTACACGCTGACTGCTCATCTTCTGGCAAGAAGAGACCTAACCAAGTAGCTGGTTTGAACCCGTGTGAAGTGATATGTTATTCATTGATATCAGTGTTGCAGTACCGTGTACCAAAGTACAGCATTAACAGGATTATGTAAGGTGTAGCAATGCAGGATTAAACAGAGAAATGCGAGAAATGTCACTGGTAAGAAGTGCTCATCCGGGCAAGTCTAGACAGAAAGCCAGTAAGTGGCTTCTACTTTCAGTTTTACACCTGTGATCATCGCCAATTGGGGGAAGTTGATGCGGAGAACTTTTACTACCACTTTGAAACCGCACAATACGTCAGTTACTTTCAGTACCGTCGATACTCCTTTTACTTTCAAATGGCGGAATAAAGTATCGCAAACTAGGTGCAGTAGCGAGTCAAGTCACCTAAAATAACGTAATTTCATAATGACTTTTCTTAACGCTATACTTACCGGAAGCCTACTTCTACAGGCTGTCACCTAAGACAAACCACCTGGATCCCTTCTACATATTTTGACACAGGAAGAAATGTTTCTCTTTCAAGGTTATTGGAGATCATCGAAGGTCGTAAGCGTAAAAAGGATAAAAAATATAAATTTCATGCATGAAATCAAACTGTTTACTACTCGCACTGTGCCACTGGGTGAATGTAAACGTACACAAACGTCGCCGAAAAGCTTATGGGGGTAGACTCCTTTTTCCAGGATTGTAAGGGTACGGGACTCGCGTTCTCATTTCTCGATAATACAAAAATGGGGGTTTTCAGTAGTCAAAAACGCTAGATAAAAGATCGATCTAGGACTCTATCGCCCTCAAAAGTCCTATTTTTTTCGTTTACAAGGCGTAATTTCTATCTTCGTATTTACGTGCTGCCGAATAATGCAAATTACGCCTCGTAAACGAAAAATAGCACTTTTGAGGGCGATAGGGCCCTAGATCGATCATTTATCTAGCGCTTTTGACTACTGAAAACCCCCATTTTTGTATTATCGAGTAATGAGGACGCGAATCCCGCGTTTTTGCAATCCTGGAAACGAGTCTACCGCCTTAAGAGTAACGGGTCTAGCAGAATAAGCTACAATTTTTATTGGTATCTTGTGCAAAACAATGTTTTCGATTGAAAAATAATCCCCCAAAATTTTCAGTCGCTAATATTATCATTCCTTTTCCTCGGTTGTCAATTGAGATATTAAGATCGAAAAAATTGAAAATCCTCGAACTTACCTCTTACATTTCATATATTTTTTCACAATTGTGAATAAATTATTAAGGGTAGTAAAAAAATTCATTTTTTTAGAGACGGAGGTTGCAAGCTTTGAATGATTTCATTAATAAATTGTTAAGCGAATAAAGTGTATTTATATTTTTCATCTTTTTTTACGGTTACCTTCATTTCTTCCTATCCCAAAAAATGTAAAAGTTGTTCAGGTGGCTTGTCGTAGGTGACTAACCCTGTATATCGGAAAGGAACTTAGTGTTCTTTCAAAAAATAATTCCGAAAGACAGAATTAGATTACACTCCCGCTGGTTGCGACAGCGTTGCGAAACAAAATATTCGGCATTCAATAATTACGTACGAGTGAAACCGTGGTCCCGCCACGTTTGCAAGATTCATTCGGCCGTGTCACACGTAGTTGTCAGACATTTTGCAATCTGCCCGATAGAGTCAACAGGACATTAAGGTTTCACCAGGCAGCGGCCTATAGCGGCGCGAGGAGAGCGTCGGCCCCGTGGGCGAAACAAGAGGTTCTGCAATTTTTCCGTGGCCGTGCAGTTTCTCAAACGGCGGCATTCAAGAAAACAGGGACGAAGGGTTACAGGCGAGCGTATCCCGTGTACGCTCGTGTAACAATATTTTTCGCTTCATGCCCGCCGTCTGGCCGGCCTGCTTTAGTTAACGGGCAAACTTCAGGCGAGCTTTTCTATTTTTTAGAAGTCTATTCGCGGCGCTTTTAGTTAGAGCAAGAGCGACCGGGGGATTCGGGGAGGGAGGTGAGGCGGTGATAAATCGTTCAACTTTGAAAAATACAGTGGCGAGAAGCGAAAGAAGGATGGCGGTAATGAACGAGCTCCTGAATGCTGAATGTTTGTTGCTTTCGGGAGAAGAAAGTTTCGCAGAACGGCGAAACTTTGCGTTCGAGCTCGGCCGGGCTTTCGTTTTTTTTTTTTATCTTTTTCCTATTCCCGATGAGGAGACAGTACAAAGAACGGTACTCTGGTCGGGGAATTTGCAAAGTTATCGATACTGCGAAACAGGGAAACGGACAGACTAAGTGCCGCTCTCCTCGGCACGATGCATTCAGGGGTTACGTCGATGAACGTCGGATTTAAGTTATCTACGAGGATATCGCGAAAGAAGGTATCGGAAAGCCATAATGCGTATTCCATTCTACGTACAGCCTCGTCCGAAATTATTGTCGCTCGTACGTTATTTTGACCTCCGTCGGGCGTATCCTTTCTCGCAATTTGTCTCCGCGGACTCGGCCGTATCGCGTTTTCGAACGCGCGCATGCTGAAATTTTGCAAGTGCGAAGAGAAATGAGAGTGTCTACAATCTTCGTGCGCCTTCGGGTGGAAAACGTTTTGCCGTGCGAACTATTTCGCGATGTGCAGGCGGCTAGATGGAATATAAACAGCGCTGTAGAGCTCCGACGAAAAACTTTGCCTAACGGGACATACCATGAAGTGAAAGAGACGCGACGAATTTGTGTCTGGAAAGACGTATTTTCATATCCTAAACCAGAACATATTTTTGCATCCGTATAAATAACAAAGTTATTAAGAGTGGCAGAGTTAGGTGGGACACCCTGTATACGGGAGATTCTACTTTCAAGCGATATTCCTAATATTTATTCGAAAATTCTGTTCCCTACAAATACGAGAACAAGTTTTACGTTTAATTATCGTTGATGTAGTTCTGAAAATTTTAATCGCAATATTATGCCACTTGCAGAACACATTTCCGCCCGTATACAGAAGACGTAACACAGAAACTATTAGCGAAGCTCAAGCGGAGCACCGTGAAAAGATTGAATGGAGAAAGAAAATATGGTCGAACGAATGAAACAAACTCTCCCGTATAATTATACGAAAATGAAACTAATATCATTCTGCCCTGCAGAGTTTTGTAGCAAATAGTACTTACTTTGCGCTTCTTGTTCTGCGAGTGTGCTTACACTCCTTTGATCATTCTCATATTTCATTTCAATTTACAATTCACTTACTTATGACATATTTCACATCCAAACAAAGTTAGATTCAATAATACAATTTTATAATTGCCTCGCTCCTAAGGTTCCACTGAACTTTCATTCTTTGTGCCATTACTCGTTTCTTTCATTGTAGATCAACAGACACGCTTTCACTGTAACTTATTCTGCTTTTTTTAAAGAACTAACATTTATAACTTTAATTGTATCAAATACGGAGTATTTTATATTTATCATCTTTGTCCAACGTCCACCAACGATGATACGTCTTAAATATCGATTATTCGTGTCAAATTAAAACATAAAAACACTTCGTATCAATAATAAGGATACACGAGATATCTCGTCCATAGTATTGTACGACGAAAAAATTGGTGACAAGATATCTCGTCCATAGCATCGTACGCGCAACATCGTGGAAACGAGAGGTATCTCGTCCACGGTAGCGAAAGGGCTAATTTCGTAATCGAATATAAAAATTATGTCGTCTTCAGCTGTCTGTATACATCGACCGAGTGTGTACTTTTCCCCGATAAAAAAAAGTCATAAATTCCAAATTCAACAAACCGTTCTCTCTTGACCATACTTTCTGGACTGAAAGCCCGAGAAGAGTAATCGAACACTGTAAATGCATTTCAAGCGCATTACTATGCACACCCTGTCCAATATGATGAAGGGAAAGAGCCGAAGTAACTGCGCCCGGGACGCTCCGTGCATTCACGTTCTAAGCTCTACTTAGGTTGCCCGAGGAGAAAAGGTCCGAGATGGAGGTTGGGTCTTGTCGAAAAATTGTAAGAACTTTCGTAAGGCTTGTCGAAGGCCTTCCCCCGGCAACTATGAACTTCCTTCGGCATCCTAGCCGAGCAGAGGAAAGAACGGTGGACTGGGGGAGACGATTCCAGAAACAGTAATTTTTCTTTCGAGACCTTTCCTAGCCCGGATCCCGTACCACCAATCTGGCTCTACACAGGTTGAAGAGCTAGGACTTAAGTGGCCC
This sequence comes from Lasioglossum figueresi, assembly GCA_028455805.1. Lineage (NCBI taxonomy): Eukaryota > Metazoa > Arthropoda > Insecta > Hymenoptera > Halictidae > Lasioglossum > Lasioglossum figueresi. The sequence goes on along the minus strand of CM052194.1, from coordinate 11,343,959 downwards.
GATGGCGACGCGGTAGCCCCGTAACAGCGGAAGTATGACAAATTGAAACGGCCATCGACACAAGCGATCTCCAATCATATCCACAGACATAAGCCGCCCGCTTAACTTCTCCTTCGAGTGTGAAAACCCGGGGACACGTGCTGCGATCTTGTCTATGGGCGGACATAAAGGGCGTAACACAGTGTGTCTCGTTTGAGTGTCACTCCCCGCCTCCGAATATTTTTTTCAGTTGTGAAAACGCGAAAAATATTTTCTATGTATTCGGTTGTTCGGAAAGTAATTTCGTTTTTTCCCGACAGAGGATTTCATTGTATTTTTTTCACCCAACTTCACACTTAAGCGGCATAATCATTATATGTTTTGAGAGCTGATACAGCAAGGCTTGTGTGTGAAAATGTCCAATTGATTCTACGAAGTAGTTTTTGGATGGTGCCCTTTTAAAGATGGAGAGCAATAAGCAGCATTTTCGTCATATTTTACTTTTTTACTTTAGAAAAGGTAAAAATACTATTCAAGCCAGAAAAAAATTATCCGATGTGTATGGAGAAGATGTGTTGACAGTACGCCAGTGCCAGAACTGGTGTGCAAATTTTCTATTTTTTTGTTGTTTTTTTTTGTTTGTTTTTTTTAATTGGGAAGTCTACTGTCAACAGCTGGACAAACTGAATGATGCGCTTCAACAGAAAAGGCCAGAATTAATCAACAGAAAAGGTGTAGTGTTCCACCAAGATAATGCGAGACCTCATACAAGTTTGATCACTCGTCAAAAGCTTTTACAGCTTAAATGGGATATAATGTCACACCCACCATATTCTCCAGATCTGGCACCTTCGGATTATTATTTGTTCCGGTCACTGCAAAATTTTTTAGACGGGAAAACCTTCGCTTCAAACGAGGAGGTCAAAAACCACCTCGATCAGTTTTGTGCCAGTAAAGACCAAAAATTGTATGAGCGTGGAATCATGCTGCTACCAGAAAGATGGCAAAAGGTATTGGACCAGAATGGCCAATATATAATTTAATAAAATATTTTATCATTATACGAAAATTGTCTTTCATTTTCACAAAAAAAAAACGAAATTACTTTCCGAACAACCCAATAATTTGAATGGTATTATCTGATACTTCGGACATTTCATTGAAATATTTACTGCAACGCGTCCTTCAAATGACCTTGTGTCCTCAGAATGAAGGTTAAACTTAAAATTTGTCTAAAAAATTTATACTCGTTTCTTCTGAAATCCCTTTCTTTTTGTAAAACAGAGTACCTTTTTATACAACACGAAGCCAGAGGCTGAAGATGTTTTTTTACGAATTCAAACGTCTCTACAGTTTAAACAATTTTTTTCCGTATCCATTTCAACGTGACGAAATTCGTTAGAACGCCGTTAGAACGACTTCGCAAGATTCGACCTGCGATATTTTGTTCCGATTTCGTTGTAACTTGATCTTCGTTTTAGTTTTTGAAACTAGCTTTTAAACTATGGAATGTTCTGTGTGCGTTTATGATAAGAGACTCCAGGTATTTATGCAAACTCCAATTTGCATAGATAATTTAACAAAGACAAAGAGTGAAATTTATATTGTTGAGTCATCGCTAACGTTGTACACGTTCTTTGTATCTTACATATTTACATATGTTATGAATGCATAACGCTCTGCAGTTCAGTGATAAAAAAATATTAAAATAAAGTTTCTCATACGACTTCTTTTCTAAAGTGTTCGAATATTGGGCCCAAAATGTGGGAATCGGCCCAAAATGGGCAAATTTAATTTAAAACAGTAAAAACATTAAGACAATTTAAGAACGTCCAATTTCTTATCTTCCATTTATTAATATCGTCGAAGATAGAAAGAAATTTTTGTATGGTTTCTGTGTCTTGTAATTAACGAGAAAAATTTTTATTTTGCATTAAGATCCGCAGTCTAGTAATTACATCGTAAAAGGTTGATTGGAAATATTGAACATCTCTTCTGAGGACATCCGCATCTCATCAGAATTTGTAGCGTAGCAATGATATCGGTATTTTAGTTCGTTGATTACATATTCCTAGTCGCGGCGAATACGTGCCGTTGCATATTATTACACGATATTATTTATCAATAACATCGGTTCATTAAAGGACTGATAATTCCTGCTCTCTGAATTTAGTAATTAATTTCACTCTCTCGCTCGCTCGTTAAATAAAATCAAACCCCTCCAAATAATGATGTTTCAACAACGAGACCGCGGTGTTGTTGTTTTCACTCCGCGATTTCCGTTTGAAGTGATACGCAAAGTGTATCATCCCGTGAATAAAAAATACACAACGGAACAAATATCGCGGCAGATTTATTGTAATAACAATTTTCAGGCCGACGGAACACGTTCCGACGGGACCAGCCCCCCGAGCACACGAGAACTAATTCAATTAAAAAGTATGGAACAAAATAGCAGTGTGTCCGCCCGAAGTGATTAAAAACACTTTTGATTAGTACCTGGGCTGGCGGCCAATCAATGCGAATCTGTTTCGGCAGTGATGCACAAGAACCGTCACAAACTCGCTACGGTATTACATTAACGAAACAATTATCACTGTGCCCACGTCAACGATATTTTTATAATATTGTTTCACTGTAACGCGTTTCAATTGTTGTAGCCAATTAACTGAAATGCGACCGCATTCGATTCTTTCATCGTGGAAACGTTTCGCGATCGAATACAAACATTGTACGAACGTTTCGCGTGTGGTTGTTTATAGGCATCGATGCTTCGATCATAATTAAAAGGGGCAGAATCGACTATATTCTTGTAAAATTCGTTACGAAACATATTCTGGCGAATCACTGTTTTTATACGATTCTGTATGTTTGAAATATTTCCAGAGTTCGAGATAAATCATATTTCAATACTCGATATTAATAAATTTACTAAGCATGGAAAAACATTTCACCCGGAATTACAAAATACCCGGATTGTACAAAGACGTTTTAAAGACGTCTTGAACGTCTTCCGAAGGTCTTTTGAACGTGTTATGTTTCAAAACTGTACGTCTTAAAGACGCCTCCTGACGACCTAACTGACGTCTTGAAGACGTCTGGAAAAGAACGTCTCTAAAACGTCTGGAAACGCCTTTGGGACGTCTTATTTCGGACGTTAAAACGACGTCCAGTAGGGGACGTCTATAACGAACGTAAAATGGACGTCTTTAAGACGTCGTGAATATGTAAAAACTTGATAAAAATATTTTGTATACATATATTCTGATCACTGTTTTCATATACGATTCTATATATTCAAAATATTTGCGGGGTTCAAGATAAATCATCTTTCAATACTCTGGATGCTGTAGAAATGATATTAATAAATTGACAGCATCCGAAGAAACAAAAAAACATTTCCCATTACACGAAGAACAATTTTACCTATAGAAGCTCTTGTCATGAAAATGATGAATATGTAAAAACTTGTTAAAGGTATTTCATATACATACATACTGGTCACTGATGTTCGATGCTCTGGAGCATCGAGTAATCAGCTTGATCAATAAATTATACCTCGTATGCACATACGCATACCTTAAAAGATTAGCGCTCTCGAAGTCCTTCCGGCATCGGTGACTTCGAGGAGGGACAACAAGTGGAGAAGTAACGCAGAGTAGAACGCAAAAGCTACTTACGCGGTGCCGTTATGCCGTCCAATGGAGATCAATCGATAGATTTGTAGTTCCACTCGCTGGCCAGTGTCCGGTACGAATCTGTATGTACACCTCGAGGGCCCTTCAAGGGAGGGCGACTTTATTTGCCCGAAACCGCGATCCGATTTTCTGAATAACTGCTTGCTGTCCAGCGTTATATTGCACACTGAAACATAGAACACGGAACCAGTGAATACATAGTTTGTGATCGTTCCATCTTCGAGAGTCGACACTCTACCCAAATTAATCTGTGTAGGATCGGGTTTCTTGGTCAATTGACTCCCAGTAACGTAATAACGTGACTTTATTAAACTATGATTTTGTCAAACTTCTATGTCACAACAATTGCCCAACAGAACCAAACATTTTTTTGTCTTACTCAAAATAACGGAGATATTTTCGATGGGAGTCTTAGGGAACTCATCCTGCATATTAGAATTACCTAGTTTTTAAAAGACTCTGATTCTATTGTAATTTTGAATTCCATTTCTGATATTCTCAGCAAAAGTGTTCTGTACGTGTTTTATCCGAATTTTTACATTGTAGAAAAAATTGTAGCGGACGTGACTTTATTAAACTATGACTTTCTAAAACTTCTGTCGCTATAATTGTCCCACTGAACCAAACATTTTTTTTGTATTACTCAAAACAACGGCGATATTTTCGATGGGTGTCTTAGGTAACTCATCCTGCATATTAGAATTACCTAGTTTTTAAAAGACTCGGATTCTAATTTCGAATTCCATTTCTGATATTCTCAGCAAAAGTGTTCTGTACGTGTTTCATCGGAATTTTTACATTGACGAAAAAATTGTACCTGACGTGACTTTATTAAACTATGAATTTGTAAAACTTCTGTCATAATAATTGTCCTACTGAACCAAACATTTTTTTGTATTACTCAAAACAACGGAGATATTTTCGATGGGTATCTTAGGGAGAACTCATACTGCATATTAGAATTACCTAGATTTTAAAAGACTCGGATTCTAATTTTGAATTCCATTTCTGATATTCTCAGCAAAAGTGTTCTGTACGTGTTTCATCGGAATTTTTACATTGTCGAAAAAATTGTAGCTGCTGAAGTTTGGAATTTATGTCGATCTAATATGTCACCATTATTCACGTAAAATCCTGGTCATTCGGAAGAGCAATACTACGGAACGAAAGCATTGCGCCGCTTATAACGATTTTTCCTGCTTACAGTGGTTTGTCGTCCTGACAAGACAGACCTTCGTCTCTCTGAACGAGGCGACGAGCTGTCGCGACATAGAACCTTGTGCGTCTGTCTCATATGGAGCCTGAATCGATTCCTAATTACCCTCCGAAGGACTTCCTATCGGAAACTTCTGTGATTACGTTGTAGCACCGGGAAATATATTAGCGGATGGTCTGCACGGCAGATCCAGGAAAGATAACGTTACAAGTTTAGCTTGGCAGTTCCGGAGTAATTAAGAAGTTGCGAAAGTCGCTAAAACACATTTGATTGCTTGTCCGACAAATAACGAACTTCAACGAACCTTGAACTGTATGCTTTACACGCATGATTGAATAAAAAAGATTCGAATACATTAGGCATGTTTTAAAGGATGTTTTACATAAGTCTCCCACTTCTTCATTCTGCCAAGGTAGACGGCGACATTCTTTTTTCTCACGAACAAAAAAATATATGATTCCATTTTTAAAAAAATCGATAACCTTGAAATCTTGTAAAGAAATGACCTTGAGCAAAAATTTTTACCATCATCAAATTCGCCTCTTGAAACAGTACAACTTTATCGTGTGGAGATTTTTTGTACGACTAATAATAACCGAGATATTTAGGCGTTCCCATTTAAATGCCCCACCCGGTATACAATGCGCTGTGTAAGGGTGTTTTCATAAAAATGATTGAAAATTACATTTCAATGTGTGTACCGTTGTTTGTACTGTTCGATTTGTATTGTTGTAACGAGGAAACCCGAGACGCGGTTAAAACGTTCAAAATCAATTTTTAAAGCCCTCCAACATACGTTTCTCGTATGTGTATCGCAATTTTAAAAATGAAAAAAAATCTTTCAATTTTGAATATCTGACAATACGATTCATCAGATACATCGTTCCAAATAATCATTTAATCGTAATTGGAACATTTTGTTCAATATATCCCGGTCCCCGACAAATTCCTGCATATTTACAAAATTACCTACGAAAATTCACGGAACGTAGCCAAAACAGATTTAATTGACCACTAATTGGAGCAATTATGAATCCCGCGAGTTCTCTGGTCTCCATCAGTGAACGATAGCAACCTATACACGATGAAAATACAAACGTTTCGCCGTTACGATGACTAGAGTGATAAGCGTCAACCGTGTGTTTTAAGTACGCGTGGAAGAAAGACTAGGAGGAAATAAAAGAAAAGCTTGATCGATGGAACGAAGAGGCAATAATTTCAGGATTAATTAACGAAGGGTTAGACGACTGGAGGGTCGAAAGAACACGTAATCAGTTATGAGAAAGAGAAGGGCAGAAGAGGGTAGCAATTTTTGGTGACAGGATTTATACATTATCCTGGAAGCTGATAGGTTGATGACGGATGCGTAAACATTCGAAAGAACATCTCCGCATTTTGATCGATTTCGCGATTATCGCCGAAGCGGCTTTGAGGATCCACCCTTTCTATATAAGACTGTCTGTTCTCTTCTTACCACTCTAGTCTCGTTTACTCGATCTGTTTCCAGGTTACCTGAGCAGCTTCTCTTTGGGAGTTGCTCAGCCGTTCGCCTCCAAAGAAGCTCTAATTTCCACTTATTCGCGCGACACGACTAACAGAGGCTGAGGCACGGCGCAGCCAGCGCTGAAGGGATGGGATATAGCGGCTTAATGGCGTAAATCTTGTTTCTAATGACGATACGGATTCAAAGGGATCGCGGTTCCCTTTTCGAAGTGACGTAATTGCGTTCCGCGTAGGATGGAAGTAAATACTCGAATTGGACGATTGGCCAAGCCTGGGCGAGCGTCGCGTCGGAGGGAGGCGGGAATGGTGCTCTAACTGCTAGTTGGATTCCTAACGAGTTTAACAGTGAAAGGTCTAACTAGAAGTTGTAGTTCGAGGTGATACCAAGAGCTCCCGGATGCTGCAAGCCGAAAAGAATCGTACCGCGAATCGAATCCGAAGATCTTCCGCTTGCCAGAGGACTTCTTTCACCGTTGAACTACTGGGACCGTCAATGGTTGTTTGGAAATTCTGCTAACGTAAACGCTGTTACCGAATCGGGATCAATTTGTCTTGCACGAGAGTCTTCTTCCTATCGAACGTCGAATAATTTTTACACAAATACTTTTCATGAGAACGCATCCACGAGAGATCTTAGGGGAAAGAAATTTTTGGGTCACCGAGGAAATTTTGTGTAAATTATATTGATTTTGGTAGATTTTTGGGAGATTGTTAGCATCAAGTCATTACCATTTCTTTAGTGTATAGACAATACTAATAGTGACAAGCACAATTAGAAGAATTCTTAATTTGTGCATTCGATTTAGCTTCCCAGGTCTAAGATACTGTATTCTAAAGTTCCAGTGCCGAAGGTCCAGGCAGTAAGCAGACGCGTGATAAAAACACAGACGGCACTGTCACCCCTACCTTACACTTGGAAAGGACCCAAAAGGGCGGTCGGTAGACCGAGGTGAGGGTGAGGAAGCAGTTAGTTAGGGCCAGTTAACAGGGGGGGAGCAGGTCCGAAGGTGAGCCGGTCCAACGTTCGCTCCGAGCTCTAAACAAGCTAAAAAATCCATTATAAATAGGTAGAATGACCGTTCTCACCGATGACGACCGTCCCGTCTAGTGGATCGACGACTCTGAAAGCGGCGCGGGCCTAATAAAACAGAGGGGACGATCGAAAAACGAATGGATAATTGCAACCCAATAAAGGGCCGAGGCCGGCAGCGCCAATTGTGATACTGGTGATGAAAGATCCGGTGTGCCTTAACCCTTTCGGTACTGCCGAACATTCCCTGGGTCCTACCGCCGCCAATTGGCGGCATTCAAGTATCAGTGCGAACAATGTAATGTGGGCTTGCGCGTTTTCCCTTGTTTCGAAAACTATCACACCAAGTTACACCATTAGTTTTGTCATTGATTATATTACACTATCAGTTTTATTATTTATTATGTTACACTATTAGTTTTGTTATTTATTTTAATTTTGTGATATTGGAACATATTATTTGTATCAATGCCAGTTACTTTAATCAATGTACTGTGAAGAAATAGATATGATTTTAAAACGTTAAGCGCCATGCCTGTTTTGTCTGTCTTTCCGTCTGTAGCGGCCAGCGTTCAGGTAGCGTTACGATGGCGTTGCGTTTCGGGACCGGTACGGGGCTGCATCTGGCTACGGTTTGGGCCTGTCACCGTAATTCCGCTAAGGGTTACAGCCCGTACGCAGGTCATAGAGACTACATTGTCTACGTTTCTACAGTTTTGGACAACGGTTTTGGGACACGTGAGCCGCTACGCGGACGTCTGCTACCCCCGCCCCCATCTTGCAATTGCGTTGCATCTCCTAACGGCCTTGCGAATCCTGAGCCAGTCCGAGTCCTCGTTCTCGGCTTCCTCCGCCCTCAATTTCCCAAGGAAAGGGAAATTGGACATGTAAGGGAAGGGAGAACCGAACTTTCGGCAAGGTTCACTCAGTTTTTTAGAACCAGAACTAGTTGGACCGCATCACCTCGAGCATCGCGAACACCGGAAGTGGATAGTTGTCGGGTGGCCAGCTAGCCTTCTCATCGGCAAAATAAAGTCAAGTTTTTACCTAGTTATTCATTCAATTAGTCCTTCCCAGTCTGGAAGGTGGTCCTTCGAAAAACCAAGCGGGCACCTCGCTGTGCAAACACATTCAAGGTCTGAACGATCAACGAAGATCAATCGAGGACAAAACACCATCTGATCCGCGAGATAAGATTCCGTCGAAATCGGTTTTCGGCCGAGGATTGGTTTAGGTTACGACAAAGCGGTATAAACATTTTAGAAATGTTTTTTAAACACGTTAAATTCCGCGTCGGTCACCGATGACTGTCGCGGTCCGAATGAAAAGTTTAGTGTCAATCACGCTCGAGATTTCTATGACTGCCGCAAAACATGTTTTCGCGGCTTACGCTGTCGTACAGTGCAACCACTCTCGCGGAAAACTTCCTCGTCCCACGAATGTATAACCGCGGCCAGGTCCTCCGTACCGAAAGGGTTAAGGAAGCGATGGACGGCCGATCCGCCCTTCCCCGGCAAAACATTAACTACTACTACTACTACTACTAGGGCCAGTTAGGCTCAAGAAGTCAGATCAGTAGGAACCTTCAGACACGACAGTCGTACACACGGTACATCAGATTAGCATAAGCTCGCACTCCGCATCAGCGGTGATCCTTCGATCATAGACGGCAAATGCAATCTTCAAAGGGCTTTACTCAATCATCAGTCCAATCGTTAACATCGTCAAAGGACTTTACCGAAACATCAGTTCAGTCGTTAACATAGCCAATGTTTTCAATGCGGAATGAGTTGAGAATCAAATGTTTTCCAAAATTCCTTTTCGCTAACGAGCCTGGCCGTCGCTGTCTGCGCGAACACGCGCGGCCACCGTTAGTTTGTCCGAATAAACATTAACATGAATTGCGATGGAAGAAAACAATAATGCTTACTGTTGGCGCAGTGTTCCTCCAATCCACACTGACCGCATCTGTCCGGCGATGCTGCACCGCAGCTGCATCCTCCGGACGGAACGCAGCACGCGCATTCGTTGCTGGACGAATTAAAACTGCAAGCGCAGCCACTCGTCGTTTTTGTCCAAAGATCCACTTGACCTGGAAAGAAACGCGGAACGGTTAGAAAATTAGATTAAACAGTCGTGTCTAAAGCGGGTCATTAAGAGACGAAATAATCGATGAAAGTGTCCCATAAGGAAACCGTGGTACGGTGCAGCGAGAAATGTGGAACATTCTCTGCACTCGAATCAAACCCGGCTTCTTTTGTCTGACAGGGGACACGGTCGTTCCCCTTGTCTGCTGACAGAGAGGCGACTTTATTCCCTAATAAAGAACAAATCAGATCTGCACGTAGAACGCACCGGTTCACTAAATTTATTCAATTACGTTCATGCTGTTCCCCTCTGTCCGACGCGTGGCTTCCTCCACTCTGCAGAGAAATAACTGGTATTCGTGTTTGATCTATTGTGGACTTATTCCACGTGTTTGGTTAACCCATGTGTAGCCAGCCGGGTACACATTTACTGCATTTCTTTCAACAATTTGTTAATGTTCCTCTAAAAATATTCCAAAATATCGCTGAACGTCCATTCTTAGCTCGCTAGTATATTAATTTGTAGTCCTAAAATGAGAATTTGTGCAAATATATTATATACAAAAGGTTTTAACACTAAACCTACCAACACCGGTCAAAATGACCGATTCCACGTTTTCTATTTTACTAACAAGATGTCTTGATGATCTCGGCGCAAAGGTTCGATCAGAGATATAACTTAAAGCAATATTGCCAGTTTGATTAAACTTTCTACGTTTCAAGACTTTTCAAGAAAGAAGAAAAAACTGCGTCTTTCTATTTTATAATTAGAAAGATAAGAAACGATTGTATAGATATCTTTAGTAGTGCGCGTATTAAAATAGGAGCTACGCAAAATCTAAATAAAATCAATCTTGTAATTTTGATAAGGAAAGATGTACCAGTTACTTTTAAGGCTCGGTAGGTTTAATGTTAAGTAATCTATAAATTTTGGTTGCCTACATAGAGGTACAGCGTGGATGTCGTTTCAATTTTTTCACCAAATTGCAATATTAACCACGTCTTTCTGAAGAGTGAACGATACCTCTGCATCTTGAGAATACGTTGAGATGTCACCGAACCAGCACTGAATCAACGAACAAAATATGTATTTAATGTTACCGTATCCTATCGAACGTGTACGTTCACGTTGAATATGCATTCAGTTGAATATGAAATCTCGTGTTCAATATGTCCCTAAGTTCTCACATAAATATTGATGTAGACGTGAAGAGCAGCCGCATGGCTGGCGAATAATCTTTCATGGCTCGTTTCGTGGAATGTCATCTTGCAAGGTTACAACAATCACCGACCGTGTCGTACATGGAAGCAAAGGATTACGAAATTGGTCGTTAGAAACTACGTCGCCGACGGAAATCCTTGCAGTCAACCGCAACGTTTCTTCGGGTTTATCACACGCCGAGCTATTTGACAGTTTACTTTCGACACTGAATATACGGTTGTCTAAAAAACAGTAAAAGATAAGTTATTTTCAAGGCGTATTGAAACCATCATCAAAGCAAAACTGAAATACTAAAAATAATAATATGAAATTTTCGTTGAAAGCTCCCGAATAAAAAAGTTGTAAAAAGCAACTTTTACTATTTCTTTTACTAGAAAACTAATCCCTCTAACTTAGCAGAAAATCTGAAGTGGTTAGGTGCATTTATAAAAGAGTTATTCTGATTTGAAGTATGTGGCATCAATTATTTAACCGACTGTACGTACAGTATAAGTACGTGTGGTGTTTTTTCGTCAAGTAGGAACGTTTCCCATCTCTGTAATATCGTAGAAGAGAGAATAACTCCTACAAACATTTTTGAAGTGAAAACTTTATTAGACGCATCGTGCACACAATTGCTGAGCAGTGAACGAGTCTGATCCGTCACGCATCGAGATGAAACGCAATTCTTCGGGTAAACACAGGAGCCGAGTTTAGCCGAGCGAGCAAGAAACAGACAGATGTGCAATCGCCATAGAAGTTTTCATTTCGGTCTTGCGGTCTTGTGCGCGCAGTATTGTTTAATTTTTTGTGCTGTGCATCTATTCAGAGTGTTCTGCGCTCTGGAAATAACCAGACGATCACGAAAGTGGAATTAAAAGTAATTAGTTCGATAATAGTCGCTGTTTCTTCTTTTACCATCAGTGGCATCTACGAATATCACGCTGTGCGCCGCACAGTGCGGCATGTAAATGGACATTCGAGACAAAAATCATAACTTCTAAACTAATCAATTTTTGACCTAAGTACCTTAATAATTTTTTAAAGGGAATACAAAGATGCATCGATTAATGCACCAAAAATATAAGGTTTCATTAGTAAAAAAGTTTATTCTAATTTTTTTGTAATGAAGAGTTTTTTATGATTAGTTGTATTGCAATTTGTTGTCAACCGTATACCGTACAACATTTGTTCGAAATATTTTTTAATTATATGGTTAAATTTAATTATATCTACTATAATGCATAATTATTTGACAATACGCAACACCGTATTTTTTGCTAGTATCAAGTAATGGTTGATACAGACTGCTAGATCAATCCAGAAATAAACTAAACGGCATATTACTCGGGAACCATAATACTTTTAATATAAATATAATATGTACATGTAAATAAAAAGTTTAATTACATAAACAAAATCTATTAAAAAATTAAATTATTTGCTATTCTGAATATAAATATAAATAATATATACATGTAAATAAGAAGTTTAAGTACATAAACAAAAACTATTCAAAAATTAAATTATTCGCTACTATTGCCTCCTTTCAATTCTACATCGTCTAAATTCAGCCCTACAAAAATATTTTCTGTCCCGGACACAATGTCGATATATTGTTCTATTCCTTCAAATTTTCTAATTTTTTTAGATGTTGTTTTCCTGAAACTCGATATAAGGGGATCCGAGGCGAGTAGAAGAAGGACATCCAAGCTTCAACCAAATCTCGATTACGAATGCATTTCTCTAACAAAAATTAAATAACATCGAGTCTTGCAATTTATCGCAGAAAAAAATTATATACCAATATACTACAACATCTTGTTGATGCGGAACAGCCAAAATTATAGGATGTTTTCAACCGTTTTTTTTGTAAATTGCATTTTAAGGATAAAACGCAATTCCTAAATTGCCAGTTAAAATTATGCATACCTCTGGTCAAATTCTCCATACCTAAGTTGTAACAAACAGTTCAAAACAAAAACGAACCTAAAAGAGCAATTAGGGCACGGGTAATCTAACTTTTTAGTATTTATACTACAATAAACTCTTGGCTGTTACCGATCCCCTATTGATTTCCTTGGATACTACTTTTTACATGCACATTCCTTACTTACAGACTGATGATTTTGTTGGATAATTAGATTAGAATCGAACCATGATTATTTTGATTTTCGTCCATTGCATGCCGCACTGTGCGCCGGCTCGAACGAAAGCATCGGTCGGACTTTAGGTAGACGGATCGGATTAAATTCTTTGTCGGTTCATTGTAAAACGCGCGGACACACATGAGGGAATCCAATGACAAGCAAGCCTATTTAGTTTACAGTAGTGTGCTCGACTCCGCGATGCGGATGTGTGCGGACGATGCTAAGCCGGTTAGAAAACGCAATTCTTCGTACACCGGGACAGCATTCAAGTAACGGAGTACGCGGTGTATCGTGTTTTCCGCACATTTGGGCCTGATTGAAATTGCCGTTCAATCGAACCCGTCTATTCGCGACCCTTTGTCGTGTATGGCTTTTCCGCCCCCGCCAGTGTTCTACCCCCTCGACTTCACGTTCGTTTAACATTTCGACTGTAGTAATACGTTTTTTTATCTCCCCACCACGAACGCGTTTTCCCTTTGCTCCTCCGCGTCGCTGTTCACGCCACTCTCCCCGGCTGTCCGCTTTTTTATTTTCTCCTCTCTTCCCTCTTACACCGACGTGTCCCTGGATACCGATAAATAGAAATGCACTGAAAAACGGAACCGGAGGCGGAATATAACCCCCGGACGACCGATTGCTCATTGTTTTTGCTCGTTCGCCGGGGAAACGCGTCCGTTTTTCTTTTGAACGCGCCGCAGACCCTTCATTGCCTCTGCCGACGTTGCGGCTTGAAAGCCGCTACTAATCCGTCAATTAATAAACTGTCGTTTTATCCACAGGCCCAACGAACCCTCCTCAAATGTCCGATTTCTAACGGCAACGTTAAACAAACATAATCATCTAAGTATGCAGGGTGGGTCAAACGTAAACGTACTTTTTATTGCACCACTTAACGCATCTCGATATCCTTTACAAGAATGTGTTCACCGACTTATGCGAAAAAATCATTTACTTAAGAGATATGAGAGGTTCAATGCGACGATCATTTATATCATGAAGATCCAACTTATTCCTCTCCGAGAATCGCAAGGTCCCCAAGTCCTCAGCATTAGTCGAACCATTCGCCACTGCTAAGTACAGTCATAGAGTTAGTAGACAGTAGTAACGGCACGGGAATAGGAACGAAGCTTTACGGCAGGCAGTTCCAACTAGTAGCTCCGGAGCTATTCGAAGCATCTTCCCCGCTTAGGTTCTTCCCCTACTCTTAGACTTCATCGTTATATGTATAGTAGTGGGAAACTTCCCCCACGAGAGCCGCGCGACGCACGACGCGATGCACAAACATACATTGTAACCGTCGAACTTTATCCCTGTTCCCTCCCGCGCAACCACTGCCACCACTGCCGCCCAACTCACTAACTCTACGGCTGTACGTAGTAGTGGGAAGAGGTTCGATGGTGGGGATCTTGCAGTTCTCGGAGGGGAATAAGTTGGAACTCCCTGTTTTACGGCAAGGAAGAAGTCTAAGAGTGGGGGAAGTATCTAATTGTAAGCTGGGAAGGTTTCGCGAGTGGATCGCAAGCTATAGTGCCGGACAAAATGATAGGACATTTGATGTATTTGTATATTTCATATAACACAATGGGATGTATGTACATATTACACGCCCTGTATATTAGATATGTCCTTCAAAGTATCCATATAGAATTGCAAGTTTGTGTCTTGTACACGAAAGAAATTAGAGAAAATAATGTAGACATGTATTGATTTTAATCGGACAAAATGACAGAACATTATTAAAAAATACAATTGTTCGAACAGAAATATTTTGTCGAATTCCAAATTAATATTTAGCAAAACCACCTTTTCGCTGTATAACATCTACCAAGCGATTAGGAATTGATTTAAACCATTTTTTAATGTGTTTTTGTCTTAAAAGACTCCAATTTGTAGGAATACTTTGTTTTAATTCCGTTACATCTTTGTATTGTTTTCCATTCTCATAAACGTTTCTTGAAAGTTCTGCCCATATATTTTCAATAATATTAAGGTCTGGTGAACTCGAGGCATGTCACATTTTTAGAACTAAAATAAGTTTTAACAGATCTTGCGGTATGTACTGCAGCATTATCCCGTTGAAAAATAAACGTACTGCCTGCAATACGAGTCGCGTGCTTATTAAACCGATCGTCTATTAATTCAAGATATTTTGTGCTGTTTACACGGCCTGATAAAAAATTTATGTCAGTTTTTCCCCGATATCTAATGCCGGCTCACACCATGACACTTCCGCCACCCATTTTTCGACGGCTTAAATACTGTTCTTCTTTCCTTAGATCGTGGAAATACTAGTTCCAGCCATCAGGACCGTCCAAATTAACCGTTTGAGTCCCAAGCAGCGCGATCGCGCTCTTCAGATTTTGTGTCGAAAAATCCCAGTACATTTCGAGCGCTGTGGACAACTGTGACGGTGCAGTCACCGACCGCCGTTGAAGTAGCGCGCTCAGATTTACTGACTTACGTAAATCACACAGATCCTTTTTCTTAATGTAAATAATACATTTTACAATAGGTACAATGCTACAATGATAGTACAATAAAAAAAAAGAAACGCTGTCGCGCTGATTGGGATTTATCGAAATAAAAAAAAGAAACGCCATCGCGCCGCTTGGGTTCTTTCGTACTTGTTTAGAGAAAGCGCGGTCGTGTTTTTTCAATACCCCTTGGGTCTCAAACGGTTAAATT
Source organism: Lasioglossum figueresi (assembly GCA_028455805.1). Classification (NCBI taxonomy): domain Eukaryota; kingdom Metazoa; phylum Arthropoda; class Insecta; order Hymenoptera; family Halictidae; genus Lasioglossum; species Lasioglossum figueresi. The sequence continues at coordinate 11,328,410 of CM052194.1, read as the reverse complement.
TCTTTTCTTCGCTAAATATCACTGTTTAGTCGTATGTTTGAGGCGACACTCACGGATGATGCGCGGACGGATTCCACTCAAGGTTGTAAGCAGTGATTGCAATACCGGACCAAAAATACAATACCGGTATTCGGTATTTTTTTAAACGTTTTACCGGTATACCGGTATTAATACCGGTATTATGAATTTCCATGAAGTTACAAAAACACAGTTGTTTAATAGAAAAAAACATTAACTAATTTATTGACTTCATATTTTTGAAATGTGATTGTAAAAAACATAATGCATCTATTGAACTGTCATTAAGCCTCGAACGTATTTTTCTGCATAAATTACCTGCAGTTGAAAATGCTCTTTCCGCATCTACGATGGTCGGTGGAACCGTTAATAATAAGCGATATACTTTCTCTAAATATTTACCTAGATGTCCTTCATCTTCTAACAACTCGGTCTCTCGTCCGAAGTTTTTGGATAAATCTATTTTTTGTATTATTTTTGTATTATTGTTCGTGGCAATTTTTTTATTTATAGCTAATTGTAATTTCTTCTCGAGAGACAATTCTTTTTCGATATTAACATCAACATCATCTTCAACGAATTCTTCTGGACAGGTTTGCGTTTGGTTTTCATAAATGTTTTTGTGGAAATTGACGACGAACTTAATTAAATTTGATCTTGTTAGCTTCTTTTCTTCCTTTCCGTTTTCTTTTTTAAAGTCGTTATAATTATGTAAATACCTTAAAATATTTCCTAGTTCGCTGTGCCTTTCCTGTATACGAATTTTCAATGCACTGTATAATTCTGCAGACAGTGGCGCGTCCTGATCTTTAAGTGATTGCAACATAAAATTTATTGCTGCATTCGCTGTTAATGAGTTGGAATCCTTCCGACATAATGCTTCCACAGCCAGCTTTTAATTTCAAAAATCGTTCCATCGTTAATAATAAACTATTCCAGCGTGTTTTAGAATCTAATATTAGCATAAGTTCTTTTTTTATTTCGGTAAGTATATATTTTTGTAAAACGGCGTTTTTAGTAGGGGAACGTTTAAATATTTTAACAACTTTTCGGATTTTTTTAATTACAGGAAGCAATTCTTGGTAAGTTAATATTTCGTCCTCGTTACTATTATCTTCGCCATATTCAAACGAGGTACTTTCAACAATTGTATTATTATTTTCTTCATTGTCACTCTCTTCGAAATCAGAATCAAAAGTTTCTAAATCCAGAGTATTTGAGTGGCGAACGTATTTCAAATAAGAGTAGATGCCCAAAAAAAATATTAATTATTTATAGCTAATACCGAAAATACCGGTATTTTAACTCAGCAAATACCGGTTTCACGAAATTGCAAAATAGCACGAAATACCGGTATTCGGTATACCGGTATACCGGTATTGCAATCCCTAGTTGTAAGGCTTGAGCCCGGTTTGATCGCGGACGCGTCGACCCGCGAATGCCCTCGTACGACTATTACTAACCGCCAAATTAATGTTGGGTAGCCGGTTCAATGGGTTTAGCGATTACATAAGACAAATCGGTTCGAATTATAATAGAATACGTTAAAGAAGCGTTTCGTCACGGACCTGCTAGTGGACTCGTCGGTAAGGCAGTTCTAGCAGGTCCTGCCTTATACGCTAGCGCACGCGAGGGGTTTTAGATCGCTTGTAACGCGGAATTTAGCGCGGTTGTCCCGATCGCTGGACAACGAACTACCGCAATGTAACGTCTCGACACTTATCCCGTTTTGAATGACAAGACAACGGCCGGTGCGTTGTACTTGTCTAACCGAGGATTAAAAGATGATGCTTGTCCGAAAGCTAAGATGGAACTGTCGGAACTCGATTTCCTGTCCGAACGCGACGAGGGAAAACATGTGCTGATTGGTTCCTGCCGAAAGTTGCATTTACCAATCAGGATGATTCGAATGTTGACATCTTCTTCTCGCTGTTCTGAAGGAGCGTTGCGAAGGAGGCGCGACGAGGCTCGGTTGTATGACACTGCCCGTGACGGTCCGGATGGTCGTTCGAAGGGCCCAATTGTATGGTACATTTTTCTTTAAGATATACACCAACGAGACAATTGCCAGATGTCTCGAATGGTCGCCGAATGACCCTAACTTACGTCATCTTCGAGGAAGATGTTTAGTCACGAGCGTACCATAAAGATTGTTGCAACGAAACCTATGTGTCGTGTTCCTGCGCGACGGAACAATCACATTTCTCCACTTCTTTTTCCACAAAACATGATCGCGACCAAACTTTAAACGAGCTTCTTTATGTTGCTCGCTTAGAGGAGGTTTTAGTTTTAGTTTTTTTCGTTTCATTTGTTTACTGCTTTGGAGAATACGTCGCACAGCTCTTAGGTTAGCTGAAACACCTGCTTCTTCAGCGATTTTTCTTGCAGTTCCCTTATAATTAGAATGCTAGTACTTTTCTTTTTTCCGTAGATTTTCGGATTTTTTAAGAAGTCATACTCAACGTGACGGCTACTATTTAATAACTTCGCAATTTTCGTGATAGTTTGATTTTGTGACCGCAATAACAAAATTCGATCGGTTTCACTTTTGTCTAATTGTTTTCCTGGACCCATTTTAACTTTAATGGCGCAAATGTTGTAGATAACTGAAATATTTGCACATCTGTTTCTAGTCACTGTTGACAGATTACTGCCAGATTACTGTCAGAATTCATAATAACAGAAAATATTACATGCGTCCTATCAATTTGACCGAGCAAAATCAGCCCGTGTTTACACATCTTCCTCTAATTTCTTTCGTGTACGAGATACAAACTTGCAATTCTATATGGATACTTTCAAGGACATATCTAATATACAGGTCGTGTAATATGTACATATATCCTATCGTGTTATATGAAATATACAAATACATCAAATGTCCTATCATTTTCTCCGGCACTGTACATGTTGGAACTCCCTGATTTACATTATAAGATCCCCCGAATACTCTCAATAGCCGGCTTCGACAGGTTTGTCTCAATTGAGACGAAACTATCCCCCATCCACTGTCCCCTTTCAGCGAGCGCCGTTACCATAGACAAAGGACGCGTCTCGTCTATCGCGAGGAGCTGCATGAAATACAGATTGGCGGGGGAAGCGGACATTTGGAGGGGCCCCAACCGTGCCCAGGTCTGATGTAGACGAATCAACATCTTGTCCCGAGTTGATCGGCAAACCATCTCGATCAAATTGCAACATGAATGGTTCACATTACCAAGATCAATCGATCTAATTCATCACCAGAAACAGAACGCCAAGGATCAACAGCAATCTAAACAATCCCACATCTTGCCTAGAATCGAACGACGAACCGCTTCGAACAAATTGCAACACCAACAACGGCGTGGGCGTTATCGCGATCACGCATCGATCGATCGCTGGGTAAAGGAACGCGACTTTGAAGAAAAAAGGTCCCGCGCCGAGTCGACGCCTAATAGAGATTTCCGATTGATTCTGCAAACGTGGAGATACGTGCGCGTGATTGATTGTCTTCTTCTTCGCCGGTGGGATCGTCGAGGAGGAGGACCAACAGGAGGACGAAGGACTCTAAGAAAAGGAGGAGGAAGAGGAGGAGGAAGAGGAGGAGGCGGAGGACGAGTAGGTCTTGGGTGACGCGAGATAAAGGATGGGGGGGAGGGTGAGTGGCAAACGCGCTGGTTAAACGGGGCGAGGTGAAGGTAGAGCCGAAGAAAATGTAGATCGGGCCAGAAGAAGGAAAAGAAGAGCGCGCGCGGATGGGGGTGGATCGCCGGAGAAAAGGACGCGGTGGAAGAAGACATAAATTCCGTGCCAGTGTAAAAAGGGCGTTAAGAGGAGAAGCCCCGGCACCCCCGATATGTCAATATCCCGAGGAAATACGGGGCGGTACTTGGCCAGAGGGGTAGTAAAAATAAAGCAAACTTTATTGCTGGTGCCGCCACCACTACCACTACCACCACCGCCGCCACCGCCACCGCCGCCACCAACACCGACACCGTCGAGGCTGCCTCTGGAAATGTATTTCAGAAAAACGTTCATGTAGGCGAACGCTTTAGGATCGTGAATGTGCTGGGAAGGTGGTTAAAGAGGAATGCTGTTGGTGAAGCTCGGATTCAAGGGATTTCACGGAGGTGGGGAGCGAGGACGGATAGATGGTGAATTAGGGAGAGGGCGGACATTTCCAATTGGATTCTTAATCCATCGATTTGGGCTCGATTACTGGGGTTTGTTTAACGTCCGTAGCGAGAGGATAAGGGTCTCGGCTGCCACGGTCCGCCACAGTCGAAAGTGCTGAACGTATTTATGAAATAAAACAAGGGAATTGGATAATCGTAAAAAAGGAACTGCTGACTTTAGATATAGAATTTAAAAAGTCGACCGGTTTGACGACGAATACAAAATTAGGGGCGAGAAGAATTTAATACGAATTCTAACTCGAATTCTAACTCGCGGTGATTTCGACGTCGAAGTCTATTTTTGTTGAAATGTCCACCCTATCCGGCATTTCTGCTCGACTCAGGACCATTAAGCTGTGTTCGCACCCCTGCGGCGCGCTTACCGTAATCCGTGCGGCGAGACCCATGGATCATGCAATGGAAACGCGTGCTTTTATGTGCCGAAGCTTATGGGAGCGCTATTTTTCCGTGGTACTTTCTTTCATACCCGTAACGGGGATTTGTTGCCGTCGTCATTTGTTGTGCGGATGCTGCGTTCGTTTGCACGTGGTTTCCAATTCAGACTCGTTTTTCATTTAACTCCGGTTTTTTAGCATTTAAAAATGTTTAATTGCTTGCTCTCGTGATCATTTCAAAGCCCCTTGCACCAAAATTACGTCTCCGAAACGTCGTAGGTACCAAACTCGACACCGACGACTACGAGAAAGAAATCGATCGATTCTTGATATTATTCATGATATCTTTTTATTATAATATTACAGTGGATCTGTATTGAAATGATAAATCTTGTGGCAATTTTTTTTTTTTTTTTTTTTATTGAAGCACTTTAGACCCTTAGTTGGGTCCATTTCGCTTTACAATTTAGTTTTACAAAGTTGCAAGTTGATGTTACAATAGTACAAGATTTATATAAATAGTTTACAATCTGTGAAAAAATTGTGAATACAAATACAAGCCTTAATATTAGGTTTTGCTATGAGCATGTCAACATTTAGAGGTAGTTGTAAACCCATTTTATATAGGGAATCCAGTAATTTGTGCCTCTGAATGTTATACTTTTCGCACTGCCAGATAACGTGGTTTAAAGTTTCATCGCTTTGGTTACAACTACACTTGCCGTCGGAGATTATATTAAATCGTGCCAATGAAGCAGCCAAATGGTAGTTATCCGCCCGCATTCTATTAGTCGTGGTAACGAAACCTCTCTTCAAAAAAATATTGGAAATAATTTTTGCCCTTAAATAAACCTTGCCTCCTGATAATTTCCACAGAATTCTCTTTGGCCTGTTTCTTGTATTTTTCATATATATCTGTAAAAGGAACCTTCGGAAAATCCAAGGAAGACGAGGAAGTAGCCAATTTGGCTGCCTTATCCGTCTCCTCATTACCCTGAATACCAGAGTGAGATGGAACCCGTACTAATTTAACATAGTTGTTTTGTTTATTTTTAATAAAGAGATTATATTTCCATTTGATTTCAAATATGTGTGGATTGGTCTTTATATTTACATTGGGGGATTGTAATGCCATTAAACAACTAAGAGAATCCGAAAAAATAAGCAAGTTGTGATTTTGGTGTTCTAATATCATTTCAAAGGCATCGGATAAAGCTAAACATTCGACAGTGTAGATAGAGGCAAGAGTGTTTATGGAACGCGTTATCGTCAAATTCAAATCTGGGCATAGGCAGACGGAAGCGACACAGTTAGACCCCTTAATTTTACTACCGTCGGTATATATTTTGTAGGAGTTTGTGTTTTCGCGAATCTCATTGAGAATGGTTAACGGGTTATTGGTATCCTTGACAAGAAGGCCCGGAGAAGTATCTATGGGTATGGAAGTTGTACAGGTCGTAAAGTCATAGCCGTAAACATTTAAGCTATCCCGTGAATCTATCGCATCAGCTTCTACCACCGATATAATACATTTGCAAATAATCCTGTGTTTATTGGAGGGTTTTTTCCTTTTAAATAAGTCATGAAATTCTCTAATGTAATTATAAGTGAGAGAATTGCGGTGAGCAAGTGCCTTGGACAGGAAACAACAACCTAGGTAAACGGCGCGTTCCCTTATATACACCAATTTAGATTCCCCGATTAGGATATTGGTCGGAGTGGTCACTCGGTAACCTAGAGCAAGTCTGATCGCATTGTATTGTAATTTCTCCAGTTTTCCAGAAAGGGAGTCATTCGTGGGGAAGAATACAAAGGAACCATAGTCGATAACAGAGCGTATAAAACTTTTATAGAGTGTGATCAGGGTTTCTGGGTCCGATCCCCACCAAGTGCCTCGAAAGTATTTAATGATGTTCAAAGCTTTGGAACATTTGTTTATAACAAAGTCAATGTGGCCTTTAAAAGAGAAACGATGGTCAAAGATGATTCCCAAGAAACGAGCAGACTCGCAAGATTTAATGTAACAATCTTTGAATTCAATGCTGACAGGATCAGGGATGGGTATTTTGTTATTAAACCTTAATAGCTTAGTTTTATGTGGAGATAAAGTAAGACCGAGTTTATTGAGATTATCACTGATTAAATTAATAGCATTTACTAATGTATTCTGAGCCCACTTCACGGATTTAAATTTGACGTACACCGCAATGTGATCAGCGAACTGGGATGTATGGATGTTTTTGGGGATATTATCTTCTAGATTGGAAACGTATAGAACGTAGAGCAAGGGGCTGAGCACCCCACCCTGCGGGACTCCCTTAAATACCATCCGGGGGACCGTCATAGAATTATTTGTAAAAATTTGTCTCTCATGGGTTAGGAATTTTATAAACATAAGGAGATTTCTAGAGCAACCAAAATCTGCCAGTCTCGTTAACAAGATGGTACTTACGACATTGTCAAAGGCTCCCTGCACATCGAGGAAAGCCGTCAAGACTTCTTTCTTATCAACGAAGGCCTCCTCAACTTTCAGAGTCAAGTTCACCAAATTGTCATAGCAGGACTTCCTACCCCTAAAACCCATTTGACTTGCAGGAATAAGAGAGTTGTGCTCGGTCCACCATTGTAATCTAGTCCTGACCATGGTCTCGAGCAACTTGCACAAACAAGACGTTAATGATATAGAGCGTAGACCATTTCCCTCTGCCTTCTTGTGGCAATTCCGTGATAAATGCATAAAATTTGCCAGTTTCGGTAAGACAGTGTCGTTCACATATACCGAGACACTGTTATACTTAGTTCCACCACTCCGTTTGTAAAAGCAGTGCAAAAGAAATCGAAATTTGTAAGGAAAAGGAGAAAATCCTGAAACGAGGTTTGCCGTCTACGAAAGCGCGAAGACAGGATAAAACTTCCATCGCGAAATTAGCTGGAGAATGGGTTTAGATGAGGACGAAGGAGGACAGAGGAACGAAAAGATCCACTTAACGTTCACTTTGGGCGACGTTAAATTCTAATGAACCGGACGCCGGTCAATTTCAGTTAGCTGCCTTCCGGTAGATCGTGATATTCCGATCCGACGCGACGGTGCGGCCGGTACGTAATGGCAGCCGATACAGTTCGGCCCGTGTGGTCAACCCTACGGAAGTGTCTAATAATTTTCGTTTAAACGCGGGCCGGCCAGTCGGCTCTTTCGCGCAGCTGCTCTCCGCCGACGAAAGCCACGCGCATTACCATGGTAATAGACGGAATGGCGGACGTCGTTATAAGGGAGCCCGATTTTCGCAGACCGTTCATTATCGCTGATATTAGATGGAAACCGACAGGTATCGGCGCGAGCTGTCGTCCTATTGGCCGAGCTCTGTCCACAGAATGTCCCGTCGATCCCCTTTCAATGGACGGGCATGTTGGCGCAACGTGATCCAAGTCAAATCGAGTGTTGATGGTGATCTGTGACTGGATATTACGCGAAGTCTTGAATGGAGATCCTTGAGACTAACCGGTACTGTCGTCGAGTGATGACTGAAAAGATGCAGATACAATAGCAAGTTACTTGCGATATTTCTTAGGCGAACGACTCTCGTGGCGTGCGGGAACATGTTCAATGCTGCGAACCCAGTTGAAGTTGTCTAACCCAAACTCTGCGAAGGGACAAGCGCGCGACTGTGTAGGTCAGCTGTACTATAACAACGGCCGTGAAAAAATTGTGATCTACCATATTTAGAATAATATACCATATTTAGATATAACCCGTCCGCAAGATGGACAAAATCGTCGAATAACTTTCTCGCTAGTTACGAAACTGTCACCAATTAGTATATTAATAACGTTCCTCAAAAAGTCTTCCGACACTTGTGTCTAAGGCAGGGCCCGCAAATAGCCTTACTAATGAGTCCTCTAGCGGGTCTAGGACGAAACACCTCTTATAGAAAACAATTCTATAGCAAACGTGGTCTTATGACGTTAACAGATTCAAATCCGAATCGAAACGTTCGAGTGCTACAAAATAGCTATATAGTGTAGAATTTGATCGAAACCGTAGCGCCGAGAAATTATTCTAAGTTCATTTCATATTTAGAATATTCGACAAACCTGAAGGAAACGCAGCTGACGAGCACATGCTAAACCGTTTCGAGATTTATAGTTTCGTAGGCGTAGCCGCCTGTAACCGCGACCACCTTTCACCTCCACCACCTTTAAAAAACACACCCTCCATCCAATCGTATACAATTTCCCAAGACCACATCTACCCTCGAGCTGTCTAATTTCCTAACCTACCCTTACCTGTCAAAATGCTGGAAATCGCTCAAGTTTAAACACTCGTAACTTTTGAACCACTGATCCCCTTGGATTGAAACTTGGATTTTTAGCATTTTCTCGACAAAATGCGAATTCCCCAAGGAAAAAAACAGCCTGTCATTACGAAAAGAAGCGGGCCTTCGTCCTGTAGGATCTGGCCACGGAGAGAAGTGGGGAAGTCGAGGTTGTCTTCTGGTGAAGGAACTGTGTGCCGAGCACTTCGACCCAGAACCATAGAAGGACGAAGTACTCGTTAGCCGAGGAAAAAATTTCTAACAAGCACTCGGATGCGTTCGCCGGGCTTATCGGTCGAGTAATCTGATTTCTACGACGGCTGTCCCGGAAACGGAACTTTAGGTGTACCATAAATTCCGCCGGGCGACGAGGCGTCGGTTATTTCGCCGGAAAAATCACAGTCCTGCGTTTCGACGGTCTTCGGTCGGCTGTGTATGTCCTCGCGACGATATTTCACGCGACAGAGGAACATTCTCTCGCCAACGCTCCCGCGTTCGCTAGCTCGGTCCAAACGGTGAATTTCGGCGCGGAAGTAGCACCACGTTTCCGTAAAATTTGTACGAAATACAAACTTCGGCGACCCGTCGGAATTTATTGGACGGCACACCGCTGATACACACGCGGACCGGTTCACGCTTTTTTCCCCTCGACTCTGCCGCTTTTTTGTCCGCAGAGCTGGACCATTTTTCCCCCCCCCTCGTGCACCTACGAGCACCCTACCCTGATCCATTCATCAACGCCGATGGAATCCGCGCAACTTTGATCACACTGTTTACGCGGTTTTGTGATATCGATGATGATTCAATTGCTCTTTCCGTCCGGGCTCTTGGGCCATTCAGGAAACAGCTCTATCGGACACGCCGCGAATTTGCGTCGTTCGGTTTTTGCACCGTAATTGGAAATCCTCCTCGCTTTTAAAACCTCCACACAGTGCGTCGGCAATGGGTAAGAACCAAGAAATGAACTTCCATGTTGGTAGTTAAAACCCTCGTAGAAGTCTTTCCAGATCTTTGGAACAACCATCGGGTTCGAGTAAATTATCCGATCGATTAATGTAAAATTGTTAGATGACTGTTAACACGTTGAGCGCCATGCGAATTTTTAAGGAAATACCCGTCAGGCCACGCGCGCTGCGTTCGTCAGAACAATCGTTTTTATGTTTACCGTGTTTCAATAACATCCAGTATGATGCCTTAATGATACAATCCTGTAATAAATAAAAATTAAGTAAATTCTAAATAAATTTTCAGTAATTACTTAAAACACTGTAAATTTTTGAGTTCTATATCATATTTTACATTGTCAGTTACCGGTGGTTGACGCGGCCTGAACGAAAAGTTAGTGTCAGTCACCGGTGGTTGACGCGGCCTAAGCGAAAAGTTCAGTGTCAGTCACCGGTGACTGACGTGGTATTCAACGTGTTAATGGTGCACAAAGGGAAATTAAAAATTCCAAATTTTATAATTAGTCTATCTGTGTAAAGGGTACCTGAAATATTCTATATAATAGTACCAATACTTGCATCGTCAGGTGGCGTCTTTCCAAATTTCGTGTGCGCAACACGCATGACAGACTACATTACATGCACGCGCAAATGAAATTCACGAAAATGACACTCTCGACAGTCTAGACGCAAACATTTAATTTACGATTCTTTATCGAATTCGTATTCCTACTTCCGCGAATATTTCTGCTTCATTAGCTTCGTGCAAGCGTGCGAATAACAGAGGGAGAATACAAGTACAAGCGGAAAGAAAATCGTGTAAGGAAAAACCTCCGACGAGCAGCTTAACCACCGTATCACCGTATGTTAATTCGTAGTCAGAGGGGGGGTAACAATTTCCCTGATCCGCTACGCCGCCAGTAGAATTTGTTTTTCTAGGCCGGTGTTCGCTTCACCAGATCGTTCCAGATCCCCTGCAAAATCAGTCGGCAATTCTCTCGGCCCGCTGGGTCCTAGCAGACCTAAATACACCCCCGGCCAGGGTATTCCGTTTCCTGGACCGACAGAGAATTCTCATCTCGCGAGTTGCATAGGATCCACACCCGGACCGGCTCGAATCTATCAACCGGATCCCCTCGCCTCTCCTCGAATCCGCCTTTTTTCCTTCATCCCTATTCGCCCATCTTCCCGCTACGGTATGTTGGCGCGACTCGCCCCGGTGTCGATTAGTTCGGCCCCGGGTTTTGGTTTTATGACGGTTTCCCGGTCACTGTGCTACTTGGGATTCCATCCACATCTCCATACATTTGCACTTTAATTGGCTTCGCAGTGCCTCCGCCAATCCGCGTCCTATCCGCTCTATATCTCTTTGCTCGCCATAAATATGTATAATATGGTCGGCGGGAGTAGCCAGGGCGCAGACAACTGGCCGCACACACGCGACAATAAGGCCCGTAAAACCCGTAAAACCCGTGAAACCCGTGAAACTTGTGAAACCAGCACCAGCGTCCAGCGGTTCCACAGCCAACACCATTTTCCTCGTTAGGCAGTCATGAAACGCGCAACGTTTCGAAAACCCGGCGCGGCGCGCGATCCAGCGCGGACGTTGAGTGATAAATGCGCTGCCAAAGTGAATCAGTGCGCGCCCGCGCAAAACCCACGCCGGCGACCGTATCGCTTTGTTCGTAATGATATAGTGGATCCGCTCAAGTGTTAGAATTATCGGCCCGGTGTTACGTCGAGCGCTCGCGGATCCACTCCGATCCTCAACGAGCTGGTCCGCGATGCACTAACCTAGCACACGGTTCGTGCTCTCGATTGATTCCTCGTTTTGTAACGATTTTCACGTTGCAGTCTGTGAAATTTCTCTGTCTGAGACCTTGACTGATCTTGAATAATTATAGCCACCGAATTCGCAATGAATTCGTTGACTGGCATTGGAGGTGTTTAAGGATGTTCTGGAGGTACAATGGGAGACAAAAGTACAAGAAATACGAAATCCATCAATATATTGGCAATGAAAGCCATTCATGAGTATATTTTGCATTAAAAAAATAGATTAATTTAAAAAGCTTTCGTTTAATTAGTAAATTTCATGTTATATTTATGTTTTAATCAAATTGTAAGTGACTTTTGCGAATGATTCTACCCCCTGATTTCAACTTCAAGATAATAAATTTGTGATATTCAATATATATATAATTATGCAATAAAAAGTTAAAAATAAATATTTAAATAAATTAAAAATACCTCGGAAAGCAATATTTATGGTTATTACTGAAAATAAACATGTAAAATTTGCATAAAATTATGTTCTGATAATAACAAAAAAACGTGACAACATTGTACTGCACTGAACTCAGCTGTATTTTTATATTTGAGAGTTGGTAGTATTGTGTACGTTTGGACATTATCATGATAATAAAAAAAATAAAATAATAAATAAAAAATAATAATAATAATAGTAATATTGAAATAAATTTAATTCTTTTTATTTTACTTCAAAAGAGTAAATTTTGTGTGTATGTAAAAGACCGGCAAGTATTCAAACGTCGCGCGCAATCATCGATGATATAGTAGCTATATTCAGTGGTCTACACTGTTGTCGCGTTTCCATGCTATTGAGATGACAACACGATAAATTTGACGTTTTGTAACAGTTTATAATTTTTTTGCTGTGTAACTGTTTAGTGAATCCTAATAAAATTTGAACATAATTAATTACATAATTTTTATGATACAGGGTGGGGCGCCACATTTTGCCATCTAGATTTACGTCATTATTATTACGCTAGCAAACAATGTTTCAGATGAAGTTGAATGGTTTTGAGAGGGGCACATTCTGATGGTACATTTTTTTTGTAGGTGGACGTGTAAAGGACATAAGAAGGCCATTAATGTTTTTTTAAATGGAATCATATATTTTAATATTTTAATAAATATTTACATTGAGAATTCTTGCTCTCCTACTACATTATCACATTGAATTCATATTATTGACCAGAGAGTCGAGATTTCCTAACCAATTATAATTTAAATATCTCCTAAACTAATGATTTTTTTACACAAATAGATTAATACTTTTTTTTGTAAAGAATATGAAGGAGCATCAGCTGATGCAATAAAAAATATATGATTCCATTTAAAAAAACACTAATGGCCTTCATATGTCCTTTACACGTCCACCTACAAAAAAAATGTACCATCAGAATGTGCCCCTCTCAAAACCATTCAACTTCATCTGAAACATTGTTTGCTATGCGTAATAATAATGACGTAAATCTAGATAGCAAAATGTGGCGCCCCACCCTTTATATATTAAAAAAATGGAGATTCTAGTTGCGTTTTTCAAGGTTTAAATAGGGTTTGAAGTGGAATTTTATGAATTCTCCATAAGAAGACGTGTTGAAATGTGCAAACTTTAAGTTGCTATAAATATTAAACGGTGCAGTGAATCGAACCCAAAACTTTGGTAATTGCATTAATTTAGTAAGAATTATATCTTGTCAAATTTTCAAAAATTTTATTGCGTTTTTATATACCTCCAGAACATCCTTAAAAACAGGTGGAGCCATAAAGCATAAAATAAAAAATTTGTTAGTATCGTGCGAGCCCCATTTTACCATCCAACTTTGTCCTCAAGACATTTAATGTATCTTTGGAAGCAACAAAAATATTTCAGGTACGTTAGGTGACTCGCCCTGTATACAACGTTATAGACAGCTCACCTGAATAACTCGCTTGGTTTTATAGGTAGAAGAATACGCATCAGACCAAAGTTAGTATCGAGGCGCTCATAATCCGATGTTGCTACTTTGTTTTATAGCTGGAGACGTCAAGGAGATACGAAGGCCAACTCTTTTTCTGTTAAATGTGTTTCAACAAGACGAATACAATGACCTTTTATGGAGGTCATTCGAGGTTACTCAAGGTCAACTGCAATAGAAAACTATGTATGTATATATACTGCAGTAAAAAAAATTTGTTTATTATCTTCCCAAAAGAAAGTTTTCGTGGATACCGATAACGATATATTTTATAAATCAGAAGTAGACACCGTTGGATTGATAGAACTTCAAAGAAATTTTCCTCCAAAGAAGTCGAACAGGATAAAACGGACTTCGCTTTTGATCATGCGGAACTGTGCTCGCTTTGAAGCCAGAGGATTTCATAGATTGCTCCTCGGAAGGCGAAGTGAAGCGCTATAAGTAAATCTAGCCGAATGCAATCTTATAAAGGTGTGTCTTCCGACTTGAGTCATTGATCACTGTCTCGGAGATAACGAGACATTGAACGCGGGGAGATAACGCCGACGTACGATTCGAACGATCGATTGTCGTCTGACAGAATACGGCGGAATACAAAATCCGAGTCGTCGCCATTAATGCACGAATATCCTTATGGACGAAACATTGGTCGTCTCTACAAATTCTGTCTGTTCCTATTAGTCCCCTGATCAAGGCGATTAGTGGAACATTAGCGAATCATATGAGGCATTCGGAGACTGCGCCGTATTCGTCGGGTAATTAATTCAGAGCTACATCCGATCGACTCGTTCAAGAAGTTTCCTATCGGATTGCAACAACTGTGAACGGGACTACTATAACTCGTTTTCAGAATTAAATTGTTAACGCTGTACATAAGGTAGAAATGTCATTAGTCGACTGCGGATCTTTGTGCATTTATAACAAAATTGAGTAAGGTGGACTGGGGTAAGTTCGTAAACGGTGCAAGTGCATATACCGGTTATTTTTATTATAATATGAGCGAAATTTCTCTAGCTTCTATTTATTAATGTACCATAAGTTAGTATGAACTATTCGACACGGATGTCGCCCAACAATAAAGGTGTTTTCCTCGCTTAAATCAACCAGTGCTAAACAGTCCACGTGAGAAGTACATATACAACTTTGAGGTTACCCTAAACGTGCAATAGTTCATAAGATAATTATACAGGGTGTTCACGCTATTACTAGCCAGCGTTTTTCTTGTAAATAGTAAATATTAGAAAAAAATGTACTGTTTCTTATACGCAACACAACGGTGTATGTGATTTTTTTGTGTTTGTACTATTTTGTTAGATACGAAGGTGACCATCAATTTTCTAAATCTAATGCTGTATATTTTTCTATAACACATGAAAGCGTGTGTCTAGACGAATTCATCGTCATGCAAGGGCAGAAATGGAAGAAATATTGTGAATATTTCATACCAATGTGTTTACAAGTATTCCCTATTCATACGAATCAGATGATGTCATTCGCTATCAGAGTTTTTACTTCTAGTTTCTTCTATGACGAGACAATTTCAATATTACTTCCGATACCAACTAGTATAATATCGCATAGTAATGTATTGTTATTCGGTGGACGAGAAAGCGGATACGGTAAGCATTTATTACCAGTGCAATGGAAATAAAAGACAAAGTGAATTGAAATACCTAGAAGAATATCCGGACATGGTGCAACCAAATATAACCTAATATTTATTATTCACAAGAAAAACGCTGGCTAGTAATAGCGTGAACACCCTGTATACTCTGTGTTGTTATTTCAGGTAAGTTTAAAAAATATTATATAGAACAATTTTTGTTGTATCTTTTAAAATTTATTGAGAAAAACACAAGTCTGATGTTGCCCCGTAAATATTTTTGCCTGGGGCATGTGCAGACTATCACGGTGGGGTAAATGCGTACTAGGCAGTTCATGTTCACTGTTTCAGTTTATTTTTTGTACTATAATTCTTAATGAAGGGTAAGTAGATACTTTGTTTTTTTTAAATATTTTTTTAGCCATAACATGGTTATTTGTATTTCAAACTTTGTTTATATCACTGTATCCCCTTTCATACTTCAGCAAAAAGTACTTCTTTGTTTAAAAATGGATAACTATAAAACTAAACAATATAAGGTAATGCAATAAAAAGCATTTTATAGCAGGCTTGTTAATAATTCTGTTATTGCCCCGTTGCGCAGGAAAGAAGGTTTGGAAGCATTTTTGACTCTAAGTTATTAAGTTTATTAAGAAAGTGCAGAGTAGTACACATTTGTACAATATCCAATCAAAATGACAATTTTCAAGAAAAATTAGAATCCTACGTAATATTAATTCACCAGTGATAACTGCGCAAAGCGTATGATACCGTCAGCGTTAAGTATTTACACACCAGACTGAGAATACAGAAGTTTAAAATCCAACTTTACAAAAACCAATCTGCACTTACTCCACTTCACCTTAGATAAAATTCAAAAATTGTTGGAAAATTTCAAAAATTGAAGATGCGAATATGTGATTTCTCCTCTATTTTAAAATCATTAAGGGAAGAAATAACATCCAATATGGTTTCTACTTCTAATGTCGAAAAATGTGTTGTACGAGTAAATAGTGTACATATACTGAATTTGTTGATTACAATGATTCATTAATATAAAAGTAAAATTTTGTGATTTCTTTCGTAACTGTAGCGGTCAGTTATGTAATTCTATGTTGCGTGTTATTTCCACTCGATAGGAGATCGAAGATAGCGAAACTTCTTAATTTTAAACATTAAATATTCGCCACGAGTATGACGCTTTTCATCTGGCAGTTTATTTCCGAGTCCCGCAACGGTTCCGACATAATAAAACTCGCGTCCTCGTTCCGTTCATTACAAACGAGCAGCCACTATCGAAGTTAGGGAGCTTTTGATTAATTGTCCTCAGCGGTACGAGGCGAGCATCGCTTAGGTGCTTCCGAAGAGCAAGCATTGCCGCACAGACGCTCCTTAGAACGATCGAATAGACGGTGGACGGGTTATCATAATCAGCTTTACCGAGCGCTCCTCGAAACGGAGATTAGATCTAAATGCGAGAAGACGCAGATTACGATTCGACTGGAAAAACCGACTGGTCTCGGCTGTGCAAATTCCGTATGATTTAATTTTTGCACGGGAGAACGCATTTGATCTCGCGCGTTCGTGGCGATGCTGTTTGCGATGTTAATATCGTTGTTCAGGTACGTACACAATAAAAATTTCCGAGCGAAATAGCTACACGTTTCGTTTACTTTGAAATGAAAACACGGGAAAACCAAACATGTTCTCTGAATTCGCGTGGAACGCGAAATTCCTGTCATTCTACCAATCGGACAAACCCGACTAACGAAATATTCCGGGCGGAAGGGTCTTTAGAAGCTTTGTTGTTTGAAGAAAGGGAAGCATAACAGTTGTTTTCAATCATACACGATCCAACCGACGGGGGAAAAACCACGCTGAAATAGATTATACGATCGAATGGGCACCGCGCACGGCAATAATCTACCGAGAGCGTATATCGTGGCTCTCCGGGAAAAGCGTTCACGAGCGTGGAACGCGGAAGATCGCCCGGCGAGAAAACGGAAGCAAGAAAAGTCCCTCGGTAAAGGAGAATCGGAGCCACTTATGGAATTTCTTTCGTTTATCTTCCGGTATTAAACGTTAAGGATTTCTCGCGTACCCGCCCCTGTACCCCGGAAACGTGAATCTACTTCTACCAATGCAATGGAACCTCCCTGGCGCCAAATTTATAGATTTTCCTTTTTCCAGCTTTATTCAATGTGACTGAACTGTTCCCTTCGAATAGAAACGCTATTCTGGGTTATCAGACTGCGGGTTTCCATGCAGAATAAAAACTGTCTGCATTAATTGCATGGTACACGGGTTTCGTAGACATTTATCTGATTCTTGAAAATAATTTTATCGAGAGAAATTAACATTTCGACTTTCAGAACAAGAGAAGAATTTCTTTCGAATCTACATCAAAACGCCTGGAGAAGTACCGTACCGGTTTTTGTGTTAAAAAAATACAAAAAAAAATGTTTGCTCGGTATCAGAAGGTATCGTGCAAACAGTGCGCCAATTCGATTTTACATGTATCAAATTATTTTTTTATACCAAAAAAGCGATGGTAATTATACCGAAGAGGGTACACCTCATCGATTTGACTTATTGATGTTTTCAAGGCCCCGTAACTGTGGCCATTCCTACCCGTTAACTGACTGTAAACGTTCTTCGTGCTACGTGAATTTGCATACGTTGTAAGCGTATAAAGATCCGCAGACTAGTCATCAGGGTAGGAGAACAAGCCACAATCGTTTCCAAAGAAAGGACAGTTCGCGGTAAGCTTGGTAGTTTGCGGCGCGGAACGCATCCCGAACAATTCTCTCGGACAGAAATCTCGAAAATACCCAACGGCACGCCGGGCTATGCCACGGTCCCGGGCAACGAAAACGAAACTTGGTTCGACTGTCTGCGTGTGTGCTCGCGCGTATAATAACCACGAAACGGTCGAAAGTTCTCCGGCGAGATGCCATTAAGGGTACGATCCGTTCTCCCGAAGGAGGTTCAGACGCAGCCCCGAAGTCACCGGAAAGTTGCTCCGGGTCAGCGTGTTCAGCGTGAAACCACCGGGGAATCGCGGCGGCTATAGCGATTGTTTTTAGACCAACCCAAACGGATTCGCCGCTAGCGGTTTTATAGAGCCAGGGAACAGAAGAGAGGATAGAAAGAGAGAAGAGGAGAGACGATAGGCGGATAGGAATGCCTTGCGGGATGAGGAAGCGAGACGCTGGTCTGTAGCGAGCAATGCCGGGTCCAGACTTGAAATATCGCGTTCCTAATGCACTCGAGCAAAAACTGGACGGCCTTGTGCCCTCGGGGATCCAGAGCAACCCTCTGCGAGCCTGTACGGAGGGAAAGCGAACCTCGTCCGCGCAACAATGCTCACCATATATCAGCCCGGTGTAAGCTGTACCCGGGCTATGAATCGCTAACTAACTAAATCAACTGGAACGACTTACCGGCCCGAGAAGATCCCACGGATCGAAGTGTCGATCGGCATTCGAAACCGTTTAAATCTGGCCAGACTTCATTCCGAATGCAACCCGACCGTGCTCGCTGCACCTTGACGGACAGTTAGAGGGTCTGGTTGAATGTCCTGATTTCGAGAACTTCGATCGATATTCATTTATACACCACTAATTATAAGACAGTCTAAAAATATGTAATATACGAGTCCAGGCCTAACCTAAATTCGTTCAAAATGGCGGAGTTCGTTGTACTGGAACAGTTTTTCACACATATCACCAGACTGCGGATCTTTATGCATTTATAGCAACGTCGAGTAGATGAAATTCCAAATTCTGGGAAAATTTCAAATTATCAAAACGTCGATATATTATTTTTCATCTATTAGAATTATTTAAGGAGGAGATAAGATTCTACTTGATTTGTATTTGTTACAATCGATGCTGAGAATTTTTATTTTGCATAAACATCCGCAGTTTACATATCGCTGACAAAGATGTACAGAGAAAAGTTGTTCAGTATGACAACATATGTCTAGGTCATCATAATCGGTGACGAGGACCAACTTCTTATTACATAAATATTGTTTCTAACCATTTTATCGACTAACTGAAGACCTCGCGCGGTCTTAGAAAGTTTAAGTAGAACGATATAAATTCTTTAGTTGCTTGAGAAAATATAAATAACTCGCATTTTTACAGTTTAATATACGCCTTGTGCAGAAATGTTGCATCGTTCGACCGATTGCGAATCTTTGCTATCCGAGCATGCGGACGAAGTTTTCTTCGGGAATCTTTTCAGCTGCAGATTGGTAGGAAGAATAATCTTTGCTTGAGAATTTTCAGGCTTCTTTTCTCTGGAAAATCAGTTTCCTTCGCCGTTACTAGCAGCTTTTTGCCTCGGTTTCGTTCCACCGGGGAATGAACGTGTCGCAGTTCAGCCTCGCTCTTTGTGTGCTCTCGCGCAATATTAAATATGAATTGTTACATGATAAACCATGTGTGCACTCGGGCAAAAAACTCGTGTAAAGGATATCCCGCGGTGGAATATTCCAGTTGAAAGACATATTATATGAACAATGTACAGAACTGTCAGCCGGAACAAGGTGAATAAATAGTATAAAATTATGCTTCTATTTGAACACGCACATCTCCATTTTCTGTTGCACACGAATGAGCATAGGTCGTTCGGAGCATGTTTACAATAATTACAAAACTGTTTTGCGATATTCCTTTTACCACGGTTCTAAGGAAAACACAAATATTATTTTTGTTGAAACACCGGGGGAAGAAGTCGCTTTGAAAGTAAAGTGCGCGGAAAGACAATATCTGAATAAAGTTGAACAACATTTGCCGGAGAATTTTTGTGTCCGGTTATTTTATTCATTCGCCTCGCTGCTTCTTTCAGAGGCGTGGCAGCGTAATTCCGCTTCGTCGCTCGGGCAACGATACCTTTTCCTGTAATCGAATCAGTCTGCCAAGTCCAAGTTAACTTTCTCGTTCAGCGTGTTTCCGAAAACATTGAAAATTGTTTTGCAACCATTGGCTTCATCGACTTCTCATTTTTCATCAATTACATATTTAGTCAATTGTTAGCAGACTGCCGATCTTTATGCAAAATAAGAATGTTGCGTCGCAATTGTAAGGAACGAAAGCCAAGTAAAATAGTTCTTTAATCATTCTTTTCAATAATTTTACTCAGTTGAAAATAATACATTAACGTTTCTAAAT
Organism: Lasioglossum figueresi; assembly: GCA_028455805.1. Taxonomy (NCBI): domain Eukaryota; kingdom Metazoa; phylum Arthropoda; class Insecta; order Hymenoptera; family Halictidae; genus Lasioglossum; species Lasioglossum figueresi. Next base: position 11,308,033 of record CM052194.1, on the reverse strand, counting down.
CCTCGTAATCTTAACGCTATTTTAAATTGTAGGGGAAGAGTTATGAGGTTATGAGACGGGTTTTGTTTTTGGTCGCTAACTTTTTGCTTGACGAAGATATCAAAGAGTTTTATATACCGTTGGAAAGGTGAAGGAAATGCGCAACTTTTATATGTAAAAAGTTTCGTAATTCGATCAACAAGTAAAATTTTATGGCCAATTTTCCGAGGACATGTTTTTTGGCTTCCTGAAAAAAGTGGTTGGGTTGCGAGATACTCGGAAAAATCAACTAAAAGTGGTAAAATATAAAGTAAAACCCATGTAACTTTGTGCAAAAATGAATTTTTATTTATTTTAATGACATTAAGTGACCAAAGGAGTTAAAAAGAATGGCAAAAAATTGAAAAAAAGCAAAGTATGGCGAAGAAAAGTAAAAAAAAAATATAATGTATGGAAGGATTCGATAATGATCTTTCTCTTCGTCATCGAAGTCGCTGTCACAATGTTTGCATGTGAAAAACGAACGTCTGCCCATATCGGCACACTTCAAATGAACAGGGCGCTGGCATGTGTTGTATTCGATAGAGTTGGCAGCGGTCAATTTTTTCGGCAAAAACCTTAAACAAATGATGCAAAAGTCTACATCCTCTTCAAATGGCTCTCCACGGTTTATGGTACCCGAAAGCTAAAATCCTGCCAGACTGTGAAACTAAACGGTTCTCTCAAAAATAGCTTTGTCTAGTCACGCACACCATAAATCGTGTTCAGCTGTTTTTTTACGCTTAGGTAATTTCGAGGACTTCGAGTTTCCTCGACTGGTCCTCCTCCCCCCTGCAATGACTATAAATTCAAAAAATAAACCAAAACAAACGTTAAATGATAAATAAACACTTAATTCTAACACAAACAACGATATTTGACAGTTCTAGTTCGTTTCTAGTAAAAAAAACCAGTGTCTCACAACCCAACCGCTATGGTGTCTCATAACCCAACCATGATGCCATTCCGAATGTGACAGAAACAACAATGTTTTTCTCGTATATGCGCAAAACTCAATATCGCATCGTAAAATGTAAGGAAAACACTAAATGAAAATGCATCGCACTCACCTTTTTCAATTGATTCGCTCAACAAAATAATGTTTCAAATAAAATGAGTAAAAGTTTTACACGATGTGTTTACACACGATGTCCGTATCTGATATAAGCAACGCGTCTATACACCTCGGTGCTAGCACAAAAACTAGCAGACGTCAAAACAAAAATTTGACAGCAGACAGGATGGAATTATCGCGATTGCGCGATGGATAAAAACGACTGTCTAACAACCCAACCCGTCTCACAACCCAACCTCTTCCCCTACTTACCTAGTTTTTGTCATAAATGCATAAAATTCGCCGTCTAATTACTAGTTAATCAATTATACAGTAATCACCACTTCCTACAATTGTCTCGCAACCTTCCGCAATCTCGAAGATTCTCATAAAAACAACGTGGTTTTTTCCTAAAGAATTAACTTGTGCACACTTAACATATGTATATACTCCTCTATCCTAAGGGGTAGCGTTGCTATATCCAGCAAGCAGAAAGAAAACTGATTTTATTTCTCGAACGCAGGAGCTCCCGGTCCCTCTCTCCAGCAATCTTAGCGACGAAACATTCCTAACGAGAAAACGGTTGACAGGAATTCGGGAGTTTGGAAGTGTGCCGAATCATGATCGAGGCCGTGGGCGGGCGGTCGAAAAGAGGGTCCGGGTAAAATCGGGCGAAACCGGAGATTTACGTTCCCGCTGGTTTCGTGTCGTGCGTCAGTACCTCGGGCCAGAATCCTCCACGCGACGTAACTAGATCGATAGTCTCGGATTCCGCTCGTTAGAGGACGAGCGAAGTCCTCGCGATGTCGTGTCACTGCGGGATCCACATACAAAGAGGGAGCGAGAGAGGAAGCTATACAGACCAGAGAGAATGAGAGACAGAAGGAGGGGGAGTGAGTCTACCCAGAGGAGAATGGGATGGCAGAACGGAGAAGATGGGGGTGAAGGAGAGCTAACACGGTTGAAAGTGGGATGGGTCTTTGGGATCGGAGCCAACTATTGCCATTATGTGCGGACCGAACCTGCATTATGTCCGTCGGCCACGGTGCATACCAGATATCCTTGAAACGAGCTGTAGGTACAGTTGCTGACGCCTCCTGGAATCGTCCTTCGGTCGGCCATATTTGCTGCCGAACGAATGGCAAACTTACAGCGCGGCCCAGACGCTCGCGGAATTCAAATCGTCCGTGGGCTCGTTCCTCTTTTTCGCTTTGCCGACTGTCGAAGCACCGAGCCTCCCGAGGAAGAGAACCCTGGAACGCTGGAAATCGTTAGGGCGAGGTCGGAATTAGGTCCTGACGGTTGCGGAATCCATGAAGCGGGTCGCCCAGGTCCGTCAGGGTCTGAGTACGCTCGTACGGGACGTTTTACTCCAGCGAATATTAAATGTGCCGTGCGAAATCGTCCTCCGTGGAATTCAAATTGGCGTATCTTCGCTTTCCGTGTGCTCCGATGGCTGAGATTCTTTCCTTTCGGTGATAGCACTCGGACAGCGCATGGTGGAGCAAATGGGTTACCATTCTAATACCTTACCCACCCGTGGTTGCTTAATGTTCTTCTAGAACTTAGGAATTAGCCTCTTCAGGAACATATTTTTTAGAAACGATTCCTTTCCGCTTAGGTGTTTCTTATGGAATTCTTATGGAATTTGTTTTCGATTCGCTTAATTTGTTTTTTCTTATATAATATTAATTATGTTTGAGATTACGAACCGAGACTTCCATATTATCTGTGGATACCAGCTATTCTTCAACGTTCATTAAAATTGACATGTTCCAACGTACTCGCGTTAACGAGACGTAGACACTATTTTCTTCGAAAAAGCCGTACAAATTGAGTTCGTTTTCGACAATTTGTTCAGTGAATATTTTTAGATTAGATAGATCCTATTAGCTTACCTTATTCCTTTGCCAAGCATTTAAGTCGATAATTTGGCAAAGGCACGCTATCGAAAGGGTATTCCAGGAACGTCGTCGTGGGAATGTCAATGGGAATAGTATCGTGGATCCGTGGTAACGTGAGCAGTGATGAATAATCATTGTCGATATAGCTATGGCGAAATGATGGAAGGGTCAGAGGCAGCGAGTATTCCCCTGAGAATCGAGAAATGGATTCGGGCTCGCGTGATTTTGATGGATGCGGGACGAGGCGCGGCTAGCGATCCATAAAGGATCCGCCATTTGTGAAGATTAAGGAAACGAGAACTTCTAAAAAGTATCTACAACCGTTCACGTTACTCGTGCAACCAGACAACGTGAGATATTTATATAACAAATTGGTTTCTGTAATAACCACCCGTGTGCATTTCACGGAATTACGAAAATGCTAGAATAAATGAAATAAAAAATTTCCATCTGTTAAAAAGAAACTGTGGATATACGTTTAAAGCAGAATTATTTTAGTTTTTAATCAACCGATTATTGCATGGCGTATTCGGTAATCGATCACGTAGGTATTAATATGGTTGGATGGGAGATACATATTTTTGAAAGAATTTATTTCATCGTCAAACATACAATGCATTCATTTATCGAATCATATTAATACACGTTGATTAGCGGAAACATTCAATTGCCAATTATATAGAAAACGGCCTCTGGGTTCGGTTTAAAAGTTTTTCGATACAGTTATATCCACGGGAGAGACCCGTACTCGGACATAACATTTGTTATAAATTCAGTGCTAATCTTATACACACTGTATCTGTTTCTACAATGAATAATACCTCCATGTTCGTATACGCAAAAATATTTGTCACTGTCGATGAATTTCTATGAACAAAATATTGCAGTAAAGAATGCAGATCACAGAGTAGCGAGATTCATGCGTGGTTGATGAATAATCCTATCAAAATATAAAATGTAACGTTATGTGGTCTTTTTACCTAAAATAAATGTATTTCCTCGTTCAGTTTCAATTTCTGATATTTTATACAATGAAAAAATAATTTTTTTCTGTCTCCAATCATTATAACGAGATCAGAAGAATACATTGATATTCTTAACGCGTTGATCGTCAAAGTAATTTAGTAAATACAGCCATAATTGGAAAGATCAGATTCGTCATGGCGAATAAATAATTTTCCCCGATAAATTAATTTTTAAGTTTGGCAAAAAGTATTGTCGATCGTATAATATGATCTACATGGCAGTGAAATGGAATGAAAGTGTTGTTACACAACGATTGATACGATTATGTAAGTTCGTCAATAGCTTTAGCAATTAGAGATTTGATTATCCCTCCAGTCTCGAATTAATGTATAATTAATTTCACGCGGGCTGTGTAGCGTCGCGGAAGTAAGATTACTTCAAACGCGCCGCTCCGTAAATCCAGTTCCGTAACGAAAATCAGGGCCGGAAGCTAAGCAAATTTCACTCTGAAAATAAATTACCGTGATAGTTCGATAAGCAGCACGATTTTCATAAAGCGGGCAAGGTGGATAGGCAAAAAGTACGAGGGGCAATAAGTCGAACACGGACTTCCGGCAGGAAGCCGGATTCTTGAGACTTCAAAGTTGACGGCAATTGCCGGGCAACGCTGCCGCGACGAGTTCTATCGTCATCCCCATTCGAACCCTTAAATATGCTCCCTCGACTTCCCCGGGGCCGATCCGAGGAATTCAATTTTAATGATTCACCGATTTCACTCTTTCTTTCAATTGCTCGCGGTTCGATCGATCCCGCTTCACTCTGGAAACGACCCCGTGCCTTCAGCCCGTTCTCTTGGAAATACCTCTCGGAAAGTGCCTTCCCGATCTTTCTCGGGAAATCAATACAATTATATTTAATAATAATGACTAGACTGCGGAAATATTGTCCGCATTCATTGTAACCAGCGGGACCCAGATTCAAATCTGTTTCTTTCTACAATAAATCCTCTGAGTTGAAAATAACGTAATCGAGATTTTGAGATCCTTCTAAACGTCCTAATGTTTTACATTTTACTCATCTATACCATAAATGCGTAAAATCCGCTGTTTTATATGTTCCGTCGCGCAGGAACACGACACATAGGTTTCGTTGCAGCAATATTTATGGTACGTTCGCGACTAAACATCTTCCTCGAAGATGACGTAAAGTAGGGTCAGTCGGCGACCATTCGAGACATCTGGCAAATGTCTCGTTGTTGTATATCTTAAAGAACAATGTACCATAGAATTGGTCCCTTCGAACGACCACCCGGACCTTCCCGGGCAGTGTCATATAACCGAGCCTCGTCGCGCCTCCTCCTTCACAGCAGCAAGAAGGAGATGTCAACAGTCGAATCATGCTGATTGGTAAATGCAACTTTCGGCAGGAACCAATCAGCACTTGTTTTTCCTCGTCGCGTTCGGACAGGAAATCGAGTTCCGACAGTTCCATCTTAGCTTTCGGACAAGCACCATCTTAATCCTCGGTTAGACAAGTACAACGCACCGGCCGTTGTCTTGTCATTCAAAACGGGATAAGTGTCGGGAAGTTACATTGCGATAGTTCGCTGTCCAGCGATCGGGACAACGTGCTAAAATCCGCGTCATATCAAGCAAAAACCCCTCGCGTGCGCTAGCGTCTAAGGCAGGACCTGCTAGATCAGCCTTACCGACGAGTCCACTAGCAGGTCCGGGACGAAACGCTCCTTTAACGTATGCTATTGTATTCGAAACGAACTTTGTCTTATGTAATCGCTAAACCCATTTGAACCGGCTACCCAAGATTAATTTGGCGGGTAGTAAAAGTCGTACGAGGGCATTCGCGGGGACGCGTCCGCGATCAAACCGGGCTGAAGCCTTACAACCTTGAGTGGAATCCGTCCGCGCGTCACCCGTGAGTGTCGCCTCAAACTTACGAGCTGAACATATATCTTCGTTAATTCAAACACTGGGCGAACTTGTTTTGAACAAAGATTACAGTTCAATAATGATGTTATATAGTTTGAAAATATTGTTTAATAATAATGCTGCTCGGTCGTTTATAGGAGCGTGTTTGAACATTCCTGAACGACTTGCACGTTCGAGTAACACACCAACCGTGCCTGACTATTGCTCACTATTTCTACTTGCAGTAGACGTTCATCGTTAAGGGAGTAGACTAGATGAGTTGTGTGGTACACCACACACCGCTGGACGCATGTACGTACACGAGAATTGCAAGGGTCCGGGATAAAGAAAATAGCGTCTCGCTAATGCAAATGGGGACCTCTCCATAGAGAACTGCTGGAACAAATGAAAATGCAGCACTGTCGCGCCAGCATTTCTTCTCGCGGCTCCGCTGAATTCTGTCGAATAATGCGAGTATCGCCTGAAAAACGCAAAATTAGGCTTTCTGGGATAGTGAGTGCGCTAGATTCATCTTTTATCTAGCGATTGCGACTATGGTGAGGTCCCCAATATGCATAAGCGAGACGCTATTTTGTAAATACAGGACCCTTGCAATTCTCGTGTACGTACATGATTCTAGCGGTGTATGGTGTACCACACAACTCATCAATTCGTCAAGGCCAAATTCGTTCCTACTCCCTTAAGGCCGTTACATACTAGACTCTTCTTCTATGTGGTTTATAGTTTCTTCTTTTTAGCATCGGCACGCTTCCGTATCGCCTAAAATATCTAAAGCTCGAGATATTCGAGCGTTCAAAAACGTGATTTCTGGACCATATAATATCACATTCTTTATCAGTGACCTTAAGAACCTTTGATTATCAAGTTTTCGAAAATGTCGATGACATTTTGAATCGTGGCCACAAATGAGCATTGTTAACACGATCTTTCAAATATTTCCGATGATCTGACAAACAAATGTTTTCAACAAAAGTTGGTCGGTATTCACTTTTATACAGATCTCGATATACAAAATTAAAAGTAAATTTTCTTCTATAAAAACTGAAGGTAACCTCTCAATTCTGTAAATATTAACAAATATTTTTCATTTCATAATATTCTAACTGGTATCGAGACCAGTTCAACGACCTATAATAATATAACATTAAACCTTGAAATAACGCTACGATAGTTTTGCAGCACAAAAAGTGCTGATCCGATGCTGGTGCTTCTAGTGTGCGGCAAACAGCATCAGCGCGGAGTCAACGTGACGCCAGTGAAGGGGTGCGGAGCTGCCTAGTGTGCGACGACCTTAAATCGATATCCTCGAAGCTGTATCAATCTCATTGTCTTGCATTTATAAGTTGATGCAAAATTCTTGGGGACTAAAATATTTATCATTATACGAATTAAAAATTGTCTTCATCAATTGCAGAAGCAGGAGCTTCGTCTTCAGTTTGTTTGTCCGTCTATTAATTCTTTTAAAGTTCTTGTAAAATTGGAAAAATTATACAGTGGCCGAAATTTCTATAAAGTCATCTTCATATTCATAGATATTTGAACAATATCACCATTTTTGTTGATTTATCGTATCTGGTATTGTGCCTTGTTAACGCTCGGATAGAGGGACTACGCACTGTAGACCGCTATGTTCGCTATTTACGTTTGTTTTGACTTTTTTCTGCGCGATGCAGAACACAAGTGCGAAGTTTCTATAAAGTCATTTAGCGTTTCTCTGGATTCCGAGCAGAGAACTACGGAAAATTTGAAATAGTCTAAAAGTATTAGTTTTAGAAGTCATAGAAATCCTGTTTCTTATAATTTGATTCACGTGTATTAGAATGCCGAGAGGAAAAGTGCTAACAATTGAAGAAAAAGCATCGATCGATGCTTATAACGATATGGGCTGCTTTAATCGTGCAATTGCTAAGAAAATGAACCGTTCGTATACCGTGATTAATAATTATATCAATTTGCGTGAAAATTACGGAAAAAATCATTTTAAAGGTGGTAATAAAAAACTGTCAAAGAGACAACGTTTATTATTAACGAGGTCTGCGGCTAAGGAAAGGAAAAATGCAGCACAATTTCGAGCTGAATTGGAGCTTCCAGTGACAACAAGACGTGCGCAACAACTTTTAAATTCTTCTGGGCAATTTGTGTGGACAAAAATGCAACGTAAACCAGGCCTAAAAGAAGTACATCAACAGGCCTGTCTTGATTTCGCACGGGCACATATGTCCTGGACGAAAGAGTGGGAGTCTGTCATTTTTTCAAATGAGAAAAAATTTAATTTGAATGTGCCTGATAGCTGTAAATATTATTGGCATGATCTAAGAAATGAGAAAGTGTGACAATGAGTCGTAACTTTGGCGGTGGTTCCCTAATGATATGGGCTGCGTTCAAAACTAGCAAAAAAAACTCCAATGTGTTGCATAAATCACAAAATGAATTCGGAAAATTATACAGATTTGTCAGACATGGTTCTAGTACCCTTTACAGAAAATATTGAAGATGTCAATTTTATTTATCAAGCACACAAAGCAGTGGCTTCTTGAAAGAAACATCAATGTTTTGCCATGGCCCGCTTGTTCCCCTGATATAAATCCTATTGAAAATGTTTGAGGTATCATTGCGCGACAAGTTTATGAAAACTGCAAACAATACAACTCCATTAGCGAACTAAAGGATGCTGTGAATGAAGCGTGGGGGTCTGTTAAAACAGAAACGCTACAAAAGTTAATTTCGGCGATGCCCAGTCGTATTTTTAATGTAATTCAAAAAAATGGAGGTTACACTAAATATTAAAATAGGAATAATAAAAAAAACAATCGTTAATTTCAACTTTATCTATGTAAAACGAAAGTGACATTATAGAAATTTCGCAGTTTGTTCCACGTAAAATTATATTTTTGTTTTCTTTCATCAATGAATGTTATACTTATGTTTTGAGATAGGTGTGTATGCTTTCTTTATGTAATCCCGAAATGCTACCAAATACAAATTTTTCGTTGGTACGGTATAATGATAAGGATTCAATACAAAACACAGTGACTTTATAGAAATTTCGGTGAGTGTAGATATTCTTAGATTCTTCTAATCATTCTACAAGCACACAAATGCGCAGACACGCGCAGGAATTATCAAACGATAACAACGTGGATGTTATCGACAGTTAAGTAAATCTTAGCCACGTCACAGTTAAGCCGAAACGTTATTATTAATTGCGTATAGATTAAAAGATTAAATTATAGTCAAAGAGTCAGCCGTAATACGATGTGCGATAGGTAGGTTGTTATTCGCGCCATTATTCCGCTCAAAAACAGATTTGCAAATACGCGACGCGTAGCGGTCAATGAATAATTGATGCACTTTAAACGAGCCGAGAACCTGCGACGCGATTTTCCCAAAAACAGCGTATCGGGTTTCTGTTACGCGGCAATCACCGGATGTGGAAGCTCATTATTACCCGATATTTCGGAATGGCGACGCGCGAACGGAACGACGGCAACGGCAGTTTCTCCTGCAGTTGCTGATAATCGGCCTCAATCCGCACAGCCGACACACGACGGTCGCGGTGCTATCCTCGAACCGGGTTAAAATATGTATTCGATCGCATTTCCCACCCGAACGAAATCAGGTTTGCATGCTGATTCCGGTACTCGAAGACGTCTGATATGACATGCATAAGAAGTTGGTCCTCGGGACACATGTACAAGGGTCGCGAGAAGGCCAGCACCTTTCCGTTTTACCCGTCTTATAAAATTAAGGCCTGACTTTCACGTGCAAACCAGCCCTGCAATACGTGAGGGTCCGAGGATCAATTGGCACTTTCTTGGGCCATCGGCTTCGGGACCCTCATTAAGCGCAACCCCTTAAGGTTGCAGACAGACGACTCTGTCCTCCGAGTCCTTGGAAAATACTTGGGACAAGGGCAATAAAACAACCGCACGTGCGAGCCACTTGGGCATTTCGTTTTGCCACTCGACTCTGGGTCCGCTGCCCGTAGCATTGTTTGGGCATTTACTTCCGCGATTGGCTTGAGGTGTGGATGTCCTTCTCCGCCGATAGGAGACGTATGGAAACGGCTCCTCCTTCAAGTCAGTCAACGAATGGGATGTTCTCACCCCGCAAAAGGGACTGTTTTTCCCACCTTTTAGCCTCACCACCGAGGTGAGAAGCGAGCGAACTCAGGGATAGAAGTCAGAAAGGAATTATTTGACAACCGAGACAGTAGTAAAAAAGAAATCTAGTCACAAACCGAGATAGATAAGGTTTCCAGTACGAATCCTGTGTAACAAGTGTACATAATTTAATAAACTACAGATTCGTTACGGCAAAGAGTGTCGAGGTGTTAATTGAATTAAAAATACTACGCAGAACCTCTCTTTAATACCAAGAGAATCTGACAACTCACAACAACGTCACTGTCCAACTCTTTACGATAAAAGAGGTGCCGTTAAAAAGTTTATCCACCGCATTAAATCTTTGTATCCAGTACAATTAGAACACGGATGTTCATGCAATTTTCAATGTTTATAAACAAATTTTAAGAAAACGGAACGCAATCAAATCCTATTTTTAATGGGAATTTGTAGATCCGATACAAACAATTTCATCAATTCACAATTTAATTATAACTTCACAACTTCTGTTTGCGACTTTTGACATTTGCGCCACTACGAATATTGTTCATTTTTTAAATTTTGATACGGTATTTTTTTTCACGAGCATTTAATAGGTTTACAAATTAATTCACGATCCTGGCAATTAGTCAGTAGCGATTTTGTTTTAAACTCGACTTTGTTACCGGATCTATTTTCGTGATTAGCCACGTGACACTGTGACACACGCACGACAGAGACGGAACGCGTCACGTGACAAGACCGTGGCGGAAAGGGAACGGTATCGTGGGGTGACTGTTCTGTTCGGAAGAGGACGTAGGAGGAAGAAACGGTCACGAGACGGTTTCCTAGATTCACGAAAAAGTTGTCCACGTCGACGAGATCCGCTTATAACGTGGAACGGCGGTCGGTCGGGTTTTTGTTTAATTCTGTGCGCGGATTCCGCGGTACGATGGACTGGAACGGCGGATATGGAATTGTATGAATGCAGTTCTTTTGTTTGGATCCTTCGACGTTGACGTAACGAAGCAGCAGCAAGAGGCGAAGGCCGGAAAATGAACAACGGACGGCCACGTTCCAAGATTACAAACGACGGAAGTCTGTCTAACGAACAGAGGATTCCTTCGGTTTTATTCATCCCACCGACGGGAACAGAGGCATCGCCGGTTTATGTCTGATCTCGTTCAGGTTTACGGAGGCATTTATTGTCGTTTGACAAGCTAGTGGCTGGGTAACTTGATTCCCGTCTATAAACGCCGGCCGGCAATCCCGGCAACCCCTGTAAATTCACGGCGGAAGTTTCTTGTATGAAATTACACGCAATAGAATCAAGCCACCGCCGGGGCTGCCGTAAAGCTGGAAGATAAACAACTGGCCGCGGTTCGCCGGGAATAAGCCGATAAATTTTTCTTCTTCAGCTTATTTATGTCCTCTTGAAACATGAATGCATTGAAATATCGAGGCGTGCCCGTGAATCCGACTAACCTGAACCACATGGCACGGACACGGTGCCCGGGGATTAAATCCGATCGATTGAAGTATTGCCGGCTGAATCACGTTTGTTGATTAAACCTCTACTATTTTCGGACTTCGCATTTATGGCGTGTATATCCTATGTGGCTGTTGGCATTTTTGGCTTCTAAAGATACCGAGCGAACCTTCTCCGACGGTTTCGTTAATCTGTTGAAAGCTTTCTCTGAACTCTCTCGAAATAGTTCATTTAATACTGAGTTAATTAATCTGTGATATACTGTATTCTCTTTATATCAAAATATAAAATTATTTAGAGGTAGATATATATTGAAGGAATGTTTATTGTAACACTATTACACCATAATATAATACAATATAAATACCACACATCAATCTCTCCTCAATCTATTCAACCGAACTGAACTGTTCTCTGTTATTCAGGTGTTCTCTCGCTATAAAGGTATCACTCACACAATTCCCATTACTTACCACAATATATATATATATATATATATATATATATATATATATATATATTGTGACAATCATTTTTCTATCCACTGGATAAATTCTGTCAAATTGTAATCATTATATAAAAGTGATAATAAATTCGTGAAAATATATTAGGCAAATTGATTAGAAAGTTCACATATAAAAGATAAATAAATTTCTAAAGGTTTACAGTGCAAGAGCTGCGATTAAACGCTGCAATGTGTCATAAAGGGTATATTAAAACATGAGAGCATAATTTCAGCCATAAATTCAACATGTATGAACAGTTAATAAAGACCAAACAGATAAATGTTAATCACATGTGTATCCAGCAAGCGGCCTCGTGTTTGCCAACGAGATTGATTCCAATCACACTAGTCAGTTTCACGACGAAGATTATCTTCCCCTCATTTATTCTATTAAAATATACAAACCACATCATAAGCTATCACACATTCAATTAAAATTTGCAATTGACTTATTAACCCCTTGCCGTACCATTTTCTTTACAGTTGCAGAGAAAAGAAAATTTTTATTTTTTTTGTACAGCTACATTTATTTGAATGCTTAAACATTGATTACAAACTAATCAAATTTTATTTCATCTAGAAAGAAAGGGGTAACATTCATATTTGTTAAACTTGGTTACAATCTTCATGACGAGTCTGACTCGTTAAAATACGGCAAGGAGTTTATCTCTCTCTCTCTCTCTCTCTTCCTTAACCCTTAATTTATCTTTATAAACTGCACAGATACAGTGATACGGATGTTCCACAGTCTAATCCAATTTTGCGTTAGACTTTAATTCAATAAAATTGCACACATCCAACAATCGCAAAGTAGGTAAATATTTAATTGAACCAATAACCAATTTAAACGATTTGTCTTCACGAAAACCGGGTAAGTGCAGCTTTTCAAAATTGCTTTATTGCCCTGTTCTTGCGCGTCAGACGATTGAACGGATCTAATATTAAATGTGAAGAAAGTTGAAAGTATGAAATGGATAGTTTGGAATGTTTGGAATAATCGAGAGGTCCGATCTGGTTTTAAAGAGGTCGAGAAACAAAATTGCAATCGAATGCATCGAAGAGACATTCGACTTTCATGAGATTCATGAAAGGACTAGTAGCTGTTCGGAAGAAATGGTCAGCGGGGTCTCCCAGGAGTCTCTTACCCTCCTTGCATACCGAGCTAAGTAACTGTAAGAGGAAACGATTTGTCAGGTTTATGAGCCATCGAAGTGACTAACAACGCCATTGAATATATGGTTTTAAGACGACGGTGGTTGCGCGTTGCTCTCATAGAAATATGTTCTACGTACCCCCGTGCCGAGCAAATATGACACGATGTCCTGACAGCCATTCATTCCCCGCAGAAAACGCGCTCGATATTTTTTGTTTTCAAGCAATCCATTAGTATCTGAAACAACTTGCTTCTATACATTAAAATCCCAGCTCCTGATGGAACAGCGGCGTACGACGACGCAGCACAACGAACAAACAGCATTGAAACAATATTTCCTTTTCATTTTCTTGCAAATGCTACTGTACACCATGCATTTTCTTTTCATCGCGGTATCGCGTATCAAAATACGTCAATTAAATCACAACATCATTACGCGGTTTCGTGGAATCGTGAAATGCACGCAGTCCGATTTCGTTATTAATTTAACGAGCCGAGCGCGAAATGTAATTCAGCATCATTAATTATCTATTGGTTCTCCGTTCTGCCGAGTATTCTTAAGCAAAAACGTGCGGCGAGCCCGCGATTCCGGTCTGGCGGACAGACTGTTACAAACGAACAGCCTTTTAATAATTCATGCGGGCGAAACGGGACCGGTTCGAACCAACGCAACGATAAAGTTTTCTGATACGTCGACGCGGCGCGGCGCCGAACTTCAATTGCGACGGTATTTGAACGCTCTTCAAATCCACGATCCCGTATTCGGGGCCGCGAGCGCACGGAAGTTCGCCAGTTTCTCGTGCGCCGGTGTTTATTTACGACGCCCGCCCGTCGTAGTCGTCACGTTTTTCCAAAGACGGCACACCGGCCTCGGTCGGTTGCCCTTCGATTTCGTCCTTTTATCCCTCCCTGCTCGGAGTATTTATTTTTCGACGGTGCACGAGTGAACGCGCATTCACGGCAAACGCTTCCGCTGTGCAAAATAATTTTTTTCACCGATGCACGCGCCACCGTCGACGCCGCGCCGCGCCGCGCCGTGCCGCGCCGCGCCGCTGAAGAATAAGGCTTCAGTATTGTTTTTTCTATTTGTACATACATGAAGCAGTAAATTTCATCGAAAATCAAGAGATTTTAAGGCGCGCTTTGCGTTCGTAAACAGTCTCTAAAACAGCGTCCGTTCATTGGCGATTTTCAAGTGTTTTATGGGAAATTGTGTGACTTCTTGTATTACAAAAGTTTTTCAGATAGGTGTACAGAGCACTTTCGCACAGATTTCATTTTGTTATCATCTAAATTAGTATAGTTATTAATATTTGCGCATTGCCAATCATTCTGTAAGATTTTTTTACGATTACAAAACTTTATTCACGATTTTGTTATAGTTCTGTGTGAGTCTCGATGCCTTGTTTGGTCTGATTACATTCGGTAAAGATTTGTGATTATAAGCCAATAAAGTTTGATTCCAAATATGTCCGAATTTAAATTTTATAGCTAATTTGGTATTAAGCGTTGATCAGCGTTTCGCGTACGCCTGTACATTCGGCTACACCTTGGCCTGCGCGCAGCTGCGTGAGGTTCTCAGACTCTTCTACGGAATTGTTTATATTACTGGTATTTGGTTTTTTATATGATACTGCAGATAAGCATTCGACTAAGGCTTTTACTTTCTTCTGCATTCAATTGAAATACTGCCAGCAAGGAGATTAGAGCGATTTATTCAGTGCGTTTTTTAGTTTTTTAAGTGTTGTATATTAGTTCTTAATCGCTTTATGTTTGCTTTTACATTTTCTATCATTCGTATAATATTTATTCTGAGTGTGTTAAACTGTTATAGAGTGTATTAATTTAGTATATATTTAAATACTGTTTTGTTCTTTTGATTTTAATGTATTTTGTTATGTGGGTTAAATTGGTCAAGTTTAAATGTAAGTACTGTGATTTTTACATTCATATTGAATTTCGCTTTTCTGATTCTTGGTAAGTACCATTGAAAATATTTGTTGCATCGATTAAATATTTTCTACTGCTATAATTTTGATCTGAACTATTTAATGAGAATATATAGATATTAAAAATGTCAGTAAATCCTGTAATGCAAACTGCGGGCTCATCGGGAATTAAATTGCGAACAAGAATGCAATTATTTAACATAATGCAAGAAATAAAAGACGACAACATTAATTCAAAATTAGAATATCTTGAATAGTATCTGAGGAAGAAATGTCTGATGTATTTCCAGATGAAAATGAATGGTAATAATTTTAAAATGTTCTTATAATATATATTTATTTACTAAAAAGTTTCGTGATTCACATATTTTGCACGAAATAATAATTTACATCATGTCAATATAATTTATGTAGAAAAATCATTCTTTTCAGCTTTCGGCGCAAATATTGCACTATCGCCACGGGTTTTCATGAGTCCTCGATAATCTGAGGAAAAAATGTTTCCAACAAGAGAGGAACAGTATTCAGACGTCTACAAATTTCAATGTATGAAAGTTGTAAAAAAAAATTTTTTTCCAAAAATTGAGATGAATTTTATTTTTTAAATGCTAAAATATATTTTGGATTTGATAGTGTCGTAGCTGATCTTACGACGCATCCAACGATATATAACATTATAACCTTGAGCCTATAAATAACGCTAAAATAATTTTTTCCAGTTTTCCTGGCCAAATACCTCACTGTGCGTTCGTACATCCGCGGATCAAACAAGTATTGGCACACTGATGATTTGTATAAGGAACTGTCGTAAAGGTTGGGACACACGTTTTGTTTTAGCTACAAAATTTCATAGGATGAGAATCACGCAAAAAAATTAATACCGTTCGAAAGATATGGTTACTGGGTACATTTTCACTCGTTTTTCCAGAATTGCAAGGGTGCGGGATGCGCGTTCACATTTCTCGATAATACAATGATGGGATTTTTCAGTCGTCAAACACGATAGATAAAAGATCAACCTAGGCCGCTATCGCCCTCAAAAGTCCTACTTTTTCGTTTACGATGCGTGATTTTCATTATTCGGCAGCGTAATTTGCATTATTCGGAAGCATACAACTGCGCGTGTAGCTATTTTCATAGCTGCATGCTGTCGAATAATGCAAATTACGCCTCATAAACGTAAAAATAGGACTTTCGAGGGCGATCGCGGCCTAGATCGATCTTTTATCTAGCGCTTTTGACTACTGAAAAATCCCATCATTGTATTATCGAGAAATGTGAACGCGCATCCCGCACCCTTCCACTTCTGGAAACGAGTCTACCGCCTTAACGGATAAAGAATTATAGCCAATTATCTCAAGACAATTTCTAAAGACACCCCAAAAACCAGTAGATAATTATTACACTACAGTCCCTTACATATCTAGGGTGGTTTACCACACCCCATCCGAACAACGAAGAGTTAGGAAGAGGAAGCCTAGAAATATTAAAATTTAATCATTGTATTATATTAATTAATTATTATAAATGATGAAGCGTCGATAGAAGGGAGATCGCGATATGTTTTCGATGAATTTCCCATTTCAATTGCAGGTGTAATTACAGCGAAATATAGAGAGATAATCCCTTACATCAAACAAGTATCGCCACACTGATGATGTGTACAGAGTCCGTACAATCCGTGCAATTTCTACGTAATTTTAATTCAAGTTTAAAAAACTAATACGATGTAATTATTCCTGTTATATACTAACTTAACTACAAATGTATCTGAGTAGTTTCAAAATAAAATATTTTTTTAAGTAATTAATTTAAAATATGTATACATATATCTAATTTATAAATTATAATGATTGTGTATAAAGATAATGAAGATCTAATTTATAATTTATAATGATTAATGTATAAAATGTATACGTATCTCTAAGAATTATTTGTGTGTATGTCGAAAAGCTAAATGCAGCTTCTCGTACGTGAAATATTTAAAAAATGAGATCTGAGGTAAATGCGTTGGAGAGATTACAGCGTGTTGTCAGTGTGTTCACAACTAGGAATCTTGATTACAAATGGATATAAAGTCATAACGGTGGACATAGCAAACTGCATTGTGGTGTCACTGGAGCAAGCTTCCGATGGAATTGTTATTTCGATAACCGCGGTACGTCGTATTGCAGCAAAATGACGGTGACCCTTCAACAACGTAGTTGACGTATTGTGGAATTTCTGAAGGTAAACAATGTTCTGATTGGGTAGTGTAATTTGTACCCTTGTGTAGTGAAGGGTCTTCGGGATGATCGAAGGGTTACAGCAGTCTCAAGACCATCTCGAGATAAATACCAATCCTGAAATTGAGGGTCTTTGTAAACCTCTATTGACATCCTGTAAACTGTAGATGAAATATTTAGTTGGAATGGTATAATAAGCGTAAAGTAGTACAATAAATTTCTAGTGAGTAATGAGCGAGGAATAAATATTTAACATTTGTAATTATACTTGTTCTATCACTGGGACAGATTTTTAAATGAAAAAGCTTTTAATGTAATTGTCATAATGTAAGAAAAACGCGTGTGAAATCCTTTTAATAATCTGAGTGCACGCGTGCATCTTTGTGCATCCTCCATGATTTATAGTTACAGTGGGTGTACAAAGTATTCGTACACCTTTTGAAATAGAATAATTTTTTTACAATTCTACCGAACGACCTGATTTCTAATGACCAATTAGAAGCATCGGTTTACGAAATGATATGCAAAAAAGATTTTCCAAAAATTATAATTTACAAGGTTGCATGCAAAAATAAAAAAGGCATTTTTTAAAACCTTTTTATTTGGGCCCTTAAAGAAAATTTGAAATATATGTTTTGTAGATCTACAGTAGTTACACGCATGCTGAAAATTTCATCGAAATCGATTAACATACACACGAGATACAAGCTGTTAAAAATTATGAAAATCGTAGTTTTACACGACTTTTGATCAGTTTCTGCTTCAAATCCACAGAATCGTACATCTTTCGATGCGTGTCGTTTTTTCCTGAGTCAACCGATTTCGATGAAATTTTCAGCATGTGTATAACTAACATACAGCTACAAAACATATGTTTTATATTTTCATTGAGGAACCAAATAAAAAAGTTTTAAAAAATGCCTTTTTTATTTTGGCATGTAACCTTGTAAATTATAACTTTTGGAAAATCATTTTTTGCATATCATTTCGTAAACCGATGCTTCTAATTGATTGTAAAAAATCAGGTCGTTTGGTACAATTATAAAAAAGCTATTCTATTTTAAAAGGTGTACGAATGCTTTCTACACCCACTGTAGCTAGAGAAACGCTCAATTCCTCCTTGTTTTAAAGGAATTCAAACGCTAAACGGATCCCTTAATCAAGACATTCGAGCAAGGATGACTACAGAAAGATAATTATCAAGAGAAATGCCTTGCGCCCCCTTTGTTGCGCCGTCTTCTCAGTCGAGCGATCGAATGAACTATTCTGAAATTTCACACGACGTATATTCACGCATTAATGAATACCTCGGTTCCTGTGCTAGCACTATTTGAGCGATGCAGGGACGTTCAGCGTCCTTTATCTCTTTAGATCTTGGTATCAACAGCACTTTTCATTTTCGTTGAGATTTATAAATAATTGGAATATACAGGGTGCGGCACCTAAAACAGGTCACCTGAATAAATCAACCAAACTTACTTGATGACCAAACCTACTTGATATCGAGGGGCTCGTAATCTATGTCATTAATTTTTTTATAGGTGGAGACGTCAAGGAGATACGAAGGTCAACTCTGTTTTTTTAAATGGAACGGTATGGTTTTTTATTTACATTCTGATAGTGTATTTCAAGACGAATACAATGACCTATCATGAAGGTCATTCAAGGTCACGCAAGGTCAACCGCAATAGAAAATAAAATGTCTCAAAGCACTCTTCAAATACTTTTGTGTCTTCTCTGGTTGTTGGCATACTTCTCTTCTAAATATTGGTAAGGGTCGCAGAACATAAATAAACATACCATCGCATTGTATGCTTACCCGTATCCAGAAATGTTATTAGTAGTTTGACTACCGACCAGAGTACGGCTTCGAAATATTCAATCCGAGTGTTCAATTTTCAAGAATGCGTTACACGATAGCAGAGAAAGTGGAAATGGTTATCATTTATGGTGAATGTCATAGAATTATGAGGAAAGCGGTACGCGTGTATGGTGAAAGATTTACCGATCGTAATAGTCCTTCACTTTCTGTCTCTGCAAACATTATAAAAAAGTTGTGGTTCCAACAAGACGGATGTCCTGCTCATTCAGCTCGAAATGTTACAGAATTACTGAACAGGACATTTGAAGGTCGTTGGATTGGTCGATCAGGAAGTAATAAATGGCCAGCACGTTCCCCAGACCTGACACCGCTAGATTTTTATTTGTGGGGAAAATTGAAGGAACAAGTGTACCGCAAAAAACCAACAACCACAGTTGATATGCAAGAACGTATAAAAAGAGCTTGCTCTGTAATAGATACAACTGAAATTTGTCAGGCAGCATCATCGGTATTGCAACGTTTTAGATTATGTCTCGGTGTTCAAGGTCGACATTTTGAACACTCGAAGTAGCAGCGAATACGTACATAACATGTTACATGTAAATCGTCGTAGCGTTCGAAGAGTGCTTTGAGACATTTTATTTTCTATTGCAGTTGACCTTGCGTGACATTGAATGACCTTCGTAATAGGTCATTGTATTCGTCTTAAAATAATTTAAAAAAACAGAGTTGACCTTCGTATCTCCTTGACATCTCCACCTATAAAAAAATTAATGACATCAGATTACGAGCCCCTCGATATCAAGTAAGTTTGGTCTGATCCTTTTTTTTCTATCTTCAAAAGCAAGCGATTTATTCAGGTGACCTGTTTTAGGTGCCGCACCTTGTATATCCTTAAAACTGAGACCATTCTTGTACGTTACAAATCGTGTGAACAGCAGATTTATTCAAAACTCTTCTGAAGAGCCTTCCTTTCAAAGAATCCTACTAGAAAGACTCTTTAATGCAAGACATTGAGCACTAGGATTACAAGACACCCTCAGAGAGAGAGAAGACAGGAAGAATAAGTGTCGGACCATTCCTGTTTTGCATGAATCTGCCGGTCGTTCCATAAGATTCCAGTTCCGCTATCCGTGGCAGAATCTGTTCAAGACCGGTCGGCCGGTCAGGCTTGTGATAAATCTTGATCGCGATTGTCCCGGCTTATTATACTCCACTTCAATTACAGGCGAGGGAGTTTGGTCGCGTGCACGCCCATCGTTGCCAACGATGGCTCGACCATTCCGAACTCGTTTCGAACGGCGCGACTGGCGGCTGAATTTTCGAGACGGATCCTAACGTCGACAAACGGTAGATGGCACGTGCTGATGGGCTCCTTAATAATCCTGGTATCGCTCCTCATTATCTCAGCCAGAGGGCAGAAACAGAACCCATTACGTTTCCCGGCCAACGAGCTTATATCCTCTGCAGCCTCGCGATCCTGCTCTCTTGCTCTCCCTAGCTGTGTTGAACTCTCTTGCTCTCTCTCTCTCTTTCTCTCTCTCTCTCTCTCTGTTACTCTTTGTCGCTATAGTCGCACTTTCGAGCCGTCGCAATATCCGCTAGGCAACGCGCATGGCAATGCAATGCCGCGGCTTATGCATGAACGATGCAAACGTTGCCCGTTCCCGTAACGACACCACCTAAACAACCAAGATCATCGGCGACCGGGGCCGATTACTCTGGCAAAAGCGGCCCGATCGGCACCGCGGTCTCCGTGGTCTCTTCCTCGGTCGGTTTCCAGGTCGATTGCATTGCGAAGGAACGAGCCGTCTAAGCGGAAACGCGAAATTCCCCGTGTTTTTCGACGTGTCGAGCTACGCGACCCGATGATTTTTGCATAACTGCCGTACCCCGCGCGCATACCGTTCCCCGCTCTCCAACACAGGGAGATGGCCGAACAATTTCGGTCCTGTTTGCATTTTTCGACGCTCGCTACGCAGGTTACGCTGAATGGCGATCGTCGTTAAACGAGGGAAGAACGTACGAGTCGTCGGATCGCTCTGTTTCCAGGGAACCAGACTTTCTTCCCGGTTCAGTGTAATCGGGTTCACTGTGCTGGCAGTTTGTTTGAGGATGCACTAGACGGAATAAACGCTTCGCGTGTCTGACTGGTGCTGGGTCTTTCTACTTGTTGTGGGAAGTGTAGTAGGTAGTAATGAGGTACTGCACGTGTCTATTTATTAGTTGGTGGTGAATTAGTTGGAATGAGTTACAGCGAAACGAATTAATATTCGGAAGCTCTGAAAAGGACGATAACTTTTTTAATATTATACAATGCGATTTGAACTTTTCTGAGAAGCTAGAGCAATTAGTTTGCTACAGGATGTGAAAAGAAATTTTTTCAAAAATTGCTATTGATCGGAATTGTAGAAGAAATACTTAAGGTTGCATTTTACAACTTTTTTATGTGTGGGCCTATATTGAAAATTTTAAAAATACGTTTTGTAGATCTGTGTTAATCGATCTGTGCACCGTGAAAGTTTGCATTGGAAGATGTAAGAAACCTTAGATTTATTGAAGTTGGAGGCCGAAAATCGTGAAAATCTGCAATTTTTACCGTCTTTAAACGTACATAGCTTATCGCAAACGTCGACCGATTTTTACGAAATTTTCAGAATATGTTTAGTCGACACAGATCAACGTTTAGTATGTTTTATACAATTCCGATGAATTGTAGTAAACTAATTGCTCTAACTTCCTAAAAAGTTCAAATCGTATCGAGCGTTCGAATATTAATTCGGTTCACTGTAGTTATTCGGAATTTTGTAGTACATAGTTTGACGATTTTGAAAATTGAGGTGGCTAGACCGTGAAAATGATTGTAGTCAGTATTTTATCGATTCGTTTCGTAGTTCGTAAGGCAGGGAGAAACCTGCATGTGAGCTTAAGAGCCACCAAAACAAACGAGTTGATGAAAAGTTTACAATAATCGTATTAATTCTAAGACTCCAAACTTATTTGTGGTACAGTATATAGGGCGAGACACCTAAGATTCCCATCGAAAATATCTCCGTTGTTTTGAATAATACGAAAAAATGTTTGGTTCAGCGGGGCAGTTATTGTGACGGAGAAGTTTTATTTCGCTAGATCATATTCTCCGATATTTCAAGGTCGTCGTTGGTTTTTTTAAATGGAACGACGTATTTCGATTAGTGTAGCATTACAGCTAATGTATAACGTATTATCGCCAAGAAACTGATGATTAAATTAGTTATTCGCTTATTAATATTATTTACTTTTTTCGAAATTATTTTTACTATTTCGTTCCTTTGGTTTTTATAGTTCCAACAACTGCAAAGTGAAAATCCGATCGGTTAACCGTTTTATGTTCAGCATTAATGATCAATTAGAAGTAACGATAAAACTCTATCAATACGTGGTCCCAGGGTAGCTTCTGCACAACTCGCCAACAATACGAATGTACTTTGGTATTAATACCGACGAGATGGCGCGATCAATTCGTCGCGGTGGCGGCGGTAATTGAATATCCAGACGTTACGAAAAGCTGCGGTGCATCGTGAAAACGCCTGCTGGGATAATTCGGGAGACACGACTCGACGAGGTGCGGTGCGGTGCGGTGCGGCGCTGCGGCGTTAATTTCGCCGGGACGGAACGCACTCTAATCCCCGATACACGGTTTCCCGTTCCGGGATTACTCCTGTTACGGGTTTCCCGGAGCGTACGCGCCGCGCAGCGATGAAGACGCGTGCACGGGCCAGAAATAACGGTCTTGCCCGGGGAATCGCGAAACAATTAAAGCGGCTTGTCTCGTCGTAACGCTGCGTCTGAACAGGGCCTTACGATGCGCGAAATCGTGATGACGCGCGTGCACACGGCCCCGTGCAAATTATCCGCTCGTCGCCGCGCCGCGTCGGCTCCGCGGCCGAACCGCCCGACGGACAACTTGTTCCGTCTGTAACGGCAGCTTGTACTATCCACCAGGAAACTGCAATTCCGTAGAAATTGCGGCCGGTGCGACGTTTACGAGCTGAACGATGCAACGCGCCACCCCCTCCCCCCAATCCAACGAAAGTCTCGATTTCAGGGCTAACTACGTGTTTAGGCGCGGAGAACTCGGTAACATACTCCCGAATAGCTACCCCGCCCACAGAACTACTATATCATTGATAGTCCGACGACTGCGATTTATTAGGGACCACGGGTATCTAGGGAATTGCTATTTTCGAATTGCATCTGGCAAATGGTTCACGAGATTCTGATTCATTCGAGCTGATTGCGAAAACATTTCATTAGCCCTTAGCACTCGAGTGGTGTCTCAGACTCACCACTAAAAATTACTATAATATTATTCGAAATATTGTCTAGATTATTAAATATGTTGATATCTAATAAATTCTAAACATTTAAGTATTGTATGAGGTGTTGTATCAATGTCATATCTAATAAATTCTAAACATTTAAGTATTGTATGAGGTGTTGTATCAATGTCGTATGTATAGAAGGAAAAAAATTATATAGAATGGAATTATTCTGGGTCGGAAGAAATGTATAATTTTCGCGTTGAAATAGCTCCGAATGCAAAGGGGGTTAACGATTTCAAGTACCAAAATGTTTGTGATACGGTGGTCTATGTTTTAGCCGACTTTGAATTTGTTTCTGTTGCTGTTTCCCATTTATTTAATCGTGATATTACATATTCAATTATCCTTAAGATCTCTGCGGTCCAGACCATTATGTAGGAGTCAGAGAACTCGAAGTCCGTAATTGTGCGAAGTTTTCTAACTAGTCCGCGGGCGAATTTACATTTTTATAGTGTGCTATCATAAATCTCTAAGTAAAAGAGAAATTCTTTTCCCGAGTTAGTAGTTTCTGTAAAAGCTCCGCAGTTTACACGTAACGCTTGAGGTTATTCTTTATTAGGAGTGCAGGAAATTCGTTTACATTTAATTGCTTTGTGCGCAGGTCTTTTCACATGTAGTAACAGTAAATTCTGTTAGCAAATAATGATCAGGAAACTTCTTTCGCGAGCCGAATAGGTACATATGTTTTAAATTTCTTTTTAGAATTAGCGGAAAGGAAAAATCGGTTTTTTCGCGTAAGCTATTTCGTTTGTATCACGTTCTCGAATGATATACTTTGGAAAGAACTAAAGTTGGCTGAAAGGATCAAGACGCACAGCGTACTCGCGCCCTACGAATTTCACGTGGAAGATTTCTCCCAAACAAGTAGTATATCACTGTGGTCATGAAAGAGAAAGATCGAGGGTGGGTTTACGTTTTCTTTTCTCATTCTTTTCCCCTCCAGTTTCCGCTGAGTCCTCGGGGGAAGGGAGCGGTGCTATTTTTAACGCTTCTAATTAATCGTTTCACAAAAGCTGGACGAAAAACTGCCCATTCACGCTCGCTTTTCTTCGCCGCGGCCGGCATTAAATTAAAGTAAGGTAAACACCCACGAAGAAAAGGGTCGAAGGGATTTCCTTGCTTTGCCGCCCGAGTAATATATTCCGTGCTTGTTCTTCACGCCAGTATATCCCGGAAGAAAACGTTCTGTCACGCCTAATCGGCTGAATTCCACATTCGGAATCCAGCGCATAGAGTAACCACTATTGTTCAACGTAAATCAACGCTGTTGAGTTCCGCCAACGGTCTGCACTAATTATGCAGACAGCTCTTGCGTTCGCCAATTTAATACAACACTGAAAACTTTGTGCGAATAATAAACGATGGATTAACGTACGACGAAAATTTTATCTAATAAATAATTAAGGTGCGAGGAACGAAGTAAACTAAAACAAACCGAATAAAATGTACGGATTTCATTAATATCCTTTCCTCTATTGTTCATTCGTTTTTGTATAGAATATATTATATGGTATCATATTTTTGTAGTGAAATGTATAGAAAATGAACTGAAGGGACTTTGAGTTTCTTCGAATTCGATCAGAGTCTTATAAAAAGGAAACGTCTAAGTTAATCTCTAGTAAATAGAATTAATGTCGAGATACGAGTTGGGCGAAACGTTCGGCATCTTTCCCCAGCGTGTCCTCTATAAATGGCAGGTTTCAATGGCCCGTGCCGTAAAGGCGTAAAATGTTCTGAAGCGTCGAGTATTCACACCATAACAGTCACTAACGTCGTCTCGAGGTTTCCGTGCGACACTTTTAACAAGCTAAAACTGAACTCCTTATCGGATGACGACGAGGGAGAAGAAAAGCGCACGCAGGACGAAGAGAAGGAAGATGGGGGCGTGATATGCGGAACGAAGAGAGAATGAGAGGAAGAGCTTGGCGAGAAGAACGAAGACTTGGAGAAGAAGAGGGCTGGACGGAGAGCCAAGACGGAGATAGAGTCCTTAGTTAGCGAAGTATGGGAACTCGGTAGGGTACGAAGGAAGGTCAAAGTGTAGTTTAGCGAGTCGGAACTTTTAATCTTCTCGAGAGATGATCGTCGAACCGTATTCGTATTCTTTACGAGATCCAACTGCTACTTTCCATCTTGATCTTCTTCCTGTTATCTATCCGAGGATCGAGACGGTCGAACCAGTTATCTTGTCAATCTTCTGCCGGTACTCCCTGGTAATCTATTTCTTATCCGTCCTTACGATCCGTCGAAGTTTCATGCTTTAATAGACTGCCGATCGTTGGGTTACGCCGATCTGTTTCGCAGCGGAATTAATCGATTTCTGTCCGGTATGAAGCACAATTTCTTTGTTTCATGATGTCCGGAGATGATACCTCGATGAACTATTAACGAACTATTAAAGAGATCTCAAAGGAAGAAGCCGTCAGACGGACAGCAGGAGTCCACTATCTTTAGAGCTATTTTTGATTAATGTTATTGAACTATGTTGTTCCGTCGCGCAGGAACACGACACATAGGTTTCGTTGCAACAATCTTTATGGCACGCTCGTGACTAAACATCTTCCTCGAAGATGACGTAAGTTAGGGTCATTCGGCGACCATTCGAGACATCTGGCAAATGTCTCGTTGGTGTATATCTTAAAGAAAAATGTACCATACAATTGGGCCCTTCGAACGACCACCCGGACCGTCGCGTGCAGTGTCATATAATCGAGCCTCGTCGCGCCTCCTTCCCAACATTCGAATCATGCTGATTGGTAAATGCAACTTTCGGCAGGAACCAATCAGCACATGTTTTTCCTCGTCGCGTTCGGACAGGAAATCGAGTTCCGACAGTTCCATCTTAGCTTTCGGACAAGCACCATCTTAATCCTCGGTTAGACAAGGACAACGCACCGGCCGTTGTCTTGTCATTCAAAACGGGATAAGTGTCGAGACGTTACATTGCGGTAGTTCGTTGTCCAGCGATCGGGACAACCGCGCTAAATTCCGCGACACAAGCGATCCAAAACCCCTCGCGTGCGCTAGCGTCTAAGGCAGGACCTGCTAGAATTGCCTTACCGACGAGTCCACTAGCAGGTCCGGGACGAAACGCTTCTTTAACGTATTCTATTATAATTCGAACCGATTTGTTTATGTAATCGCTAAACCCATTGAACCGGCTACCCGAGATTAATTTGGCGGGTAGTAATACTCGTACGAGGGCATTCGCGGGTCGACGCGTCCGCGATCAAACCGGGCTCAAGCGTTACAACTAGGGATTGCAATACCGGTATTTCGTGCTATTTTGCAATTTCGTGGAACCGGTATTTGCTGAGTTAAAATACCGGTATTTTCGGTATTAGCTATAAATAATTAATATTTTTTTTGGGCATCCACTCTTATTTGAAATACGTTCGCCGCTCAAATACTCTGGATTTAGAAATTTCTGATTCTGATTTCGAAGAGAGTGACAATGAAGAAAATAATAATACAATTGTTGAAAGTACCTCGTTTGAATATGACGAAGATAATAGTAACGAGGACGAAATATTAACTTACCAAGGATTGCTTCCTGTAATTAAAAAAATCCGAAAAGTTCTTAAAATATTTAAACGTTCCCCTACTAAAAACGTCGTTTTACAAAAATATATACTTACCGAAATAAAAAATGAACTTATGCTAATATTAGATTCTAAAACACGCTGGAATGGTTTATTATTAACGATGGAACGATTTTTGATATTAAAAGCTGGTTGTGGAAGCATTAGGTCGGAACGATTCCAACTCATTAACAGCGAATGCAGCAATAAATTTTATGTTGCAATCGCTTAAAGATCAGGAGGCCCCAGTCTGCGGAATTATACAGTGCATTGAAAATTCGTATACAGGAAAGGCATAGCGAACTAGGAAATATTTTAAGGTATTTACATAATTATAACGACTTTAAAAAAGAAAACGGAAAGGAAGAAAAGAAGCTAACAAGGTCAAATTTAATTAAGTTCGTCGTCAATTTCCATAAAAACATTTATGAAAACCAAACACAAACCTGTCCAGAAGAATTCGTTGAAGATGATGTTGATGTTAATATCGAAAAAGAATTGTCTTTCGAGAAGAAATTACAATTAGCTATTAATAAAAAAATTGCCACGAACGATAATACAAAAATAATACAAAAAATAGATTTATCCAAAACCGTCGGACGAGAGACCGAGTTGTTAGAAGATGAAGGACATCGAGGCAAATATTTAGAGAAAGTATATCGCTTATTATTAACGGTACCACCAAACATCGTGGATGCGGAAAGAGCATTTTCAACTGCAGCTAATTTGTGCAGAAAAATACGTTCGAGGCTTAATGACAGTTCAATAGATGCATTATGTTTTTTACAATCACATTTCAAAAATATGAAGTCAATAAATTAGTTAATGTTTTTTTCTATTAAACAACTGTGTTTTTGTAACTTCATGGAAATTCATAATACCGGTATTAATACCGGTATACCGGTACAACGTTTAAAAAAATACCGAATACCGGTATTGTATTTTTGGTCCGGTATTGCAATCCCTACTTACAACCTTGAGTGGAATCCGTCCGCGCATCACCCGTGAGTGTCGCCTCAAACATTCGTCTAAACAATGTGATAACTAAACTGCGGATCTTCGTTATTTCATCCCGTAATGACATCGTTACGTTAAAAACAGTATTCTGATTCTTAATTACGGTATTCTTAAACTTTTCTAATCTCTTTAATATTATAAAGATCCGCGGCATAAAGAAAATCTCCTGAATGTTTCATTGAAAAATATTAACATTTACGAGCAGCAGCTCTCTGCTTGCACCTGAAGGGATCCGCCAGAAATCGATCGGCTAAAAGTTAAATCTTAACAAGAAAAAGAACAGGATTAAAAGCTGAACTTGTCCTGTGTTAGAAAATGGAGAAGGGAAACGAAGATCCGGTCCCGAAGTTGTTCTCCGGGGTCTGAAGTCGAAGGGATCGAACACGATTTCTAGGCTTCCGGTATGTACCATTTCCACCGGCATAACCGAATTCTGCAGGGTCTTTCTCTGTGTACCTGTACATCTGCAACGGCGCACTTCGAAATACAGATAAGTGCAGATCTCTTGGCGAAGAGAGAGGCAATACCGGGTGCATTAGCAAACTCCCATACGGATCCGCCGGAAGTACTATCATTATTCTTCGGAAATGGTGACGGAACGACGCGCGACTTCTGCTAATAGACCCCTTGAAAACAACTCGAACCAGCAAGAAACGACTGAGAAACATTCAGCGCTGGACGCAATAATAAGACAGTTTACATATTTACGGGATGATTGCGATCTGGTGGTACAATCGACAAAAGGACTCGGCTTGTAAAAATAAACACGTAGAATCAAATTTTGTTGTCCGAGGATTCGTTTCCGAGAAAATCAAATTTGTTTGATCGAAATTTATGTTTGACAATTTATGTTTTACATTTTCCGAGTTCAAGATCATTTGTAGGTAATGCCACAGTACATATTTGAATGTATCTTTTTTTAGCTACGCGACCAACACGAAAATATATGTATAAAATAAATATAATACATATATGTTTCTTTCTGACTGTATGTACAACCACCTCGTGTATTTCGAATATTCAAAGATCGGAAATGTTTTCTATGTACACCCTATTATGCACTTGTTATGGAACCATTACACGAACGTGTATATAAATGTTAATATCCGGCGCGTGAAAAAGATCTCGTTAAAAATCTGTACTCATACGAGACGACGGTTGAAGAATTCCAAACGTCGTAAGAAGCAAAGGACTCGTCGCTCTTAAACGTATGAAGCATTCCAGGAGCAGTGCACAAAAGCGAACGAAACTTAGGAAACAAACATCTCTGAAACTTAGTTGAATGCAATCTTTTTAAGAACTACGAACATTCGGATGGAACCACTTTGAGCCTGAAGATCTTAAAAAATTAACAGCCTCGAAATTGGTACACTCGGACCCTCGACAAAAAGTGAATTAATCTCGCCGATAACTGGAAACATAAATTATTTCACAAATTTAATCCCCCCACTTGTAGCAAGTGTGAATTTATGAAATGCAATAAAACATTTTATATTATTATACGAAATATGATCCTTTTTTCACGAAGGTTTCTTCTGCGATTTTCATCGCGCTAAAAGCACTGCATTTTTGTAAAACACGATGTACATTCTTTACGTTAGTGTTTACATCAACACTTTCTGCGATTTGTCTCGCAATCATCCTCGAATTTGATGCTGCTCTCAAATATTGCACGTTTTTCACGGGCAGTTTTTAACAAGTTCATAATTACTTTTCGGCTTCTATTTACAACGTTTGACATTTGTATAATTCAATATTGTTCTTCCATTACCTTCAATATCGTATGTGTTTCACGTTGACTTAGTTTCTTTCCACTAAATAAACACGAATGAAGCTAGTACCCACTTTTTCAATTACGTTTGGCAACGAATGTTCGCTCATCAGTGTGTCTCTTACGGACTACAACATTTACATTTTCATCCCTAGAATTCTGTTAGAGTAAATATTGTCGATGATATTCAGCACATTATATACACAGACATGTCAGAATATGTTGATATATTAAAATATTCATTTTCTTCAGTTTATTGTACCAAATGAGAAAAATGTAGACGATGTGCTATCTTTTTGTCCTGGAGTGTATTCCGAATTGAACGTACTCCGAAGCAGACGTATACCGAGGTTCCACTGCACTGTTATTCACAATACTCTTCCTTTAATTACGAAATCTCTCGTTTACATTATGAAATATGTTGGTATCTAATCAATTACTACATATTTAAGTACTGTACGAGGTATATCTATTTGTCACGTAATAGCTAATCTGTCTCGAGCAACCGATCGTGCAGTACGTAAATTCAAAACGATATACAGTGGCCGAAATTTCTATAAAGTCATCTTCGTTTTCATAGATATTTGAAAAATATCACCATTTTTGTTAATTTATCGTATCTGGTCTTGTGCCTTGTTGACACTCGGATAGAGGGATTACGTACTGTAGACCGCTATGGTCGCTATTTACGTTTGTTTTAATTTTTTTCTGCGTGATGCAGAACACACGTGCGAAGTTGCTATAAAGTCACTTAGCGTTTCTCTGGATTCCGAGCAGAGAACTATGAAAAATTGGAAATATTCTAAAAGTATTAGTTTTAGAAGTCATAGAAATCCTGTATCTTATCATTTGATTCACGTGTATTAGAATGCCGAGAGGAAAAGTGCTAACAATTGAAGAAAAAGCGTCAATCGATGCTTATAAAAATATGGGCTGCTTTAATCGTGCAATAATTAATCGTTTATATACTGTGATTAATAATTATATCAATTTACAAGAAAATTACGGAAAAAACCATTTTAAAGGTGGTAATAAAAAATTGTCAATGAGACTACGTTTATTATTAACGAGGTCTGCGGCTAAGGAAAGGAAAAATGCAGCACAATTTCGAGCTGAATTGGTGCTTCCAGTAGCAACAACTTTTAAATTCTTCTGGGCAATTTGTGTGGACGAAAATGCAACGTAAACTAGGCCTAAAAGAAGTACATAAACAGGCCCGTCT
The DNA here is from genome assembly GCA_028455805.1 of Lasioglossum figueresi. Classification (NCBI taxonomy): domain Eukaryota; kingdom Metazoa; phylum Arthropoda; class Insecta; order Hymenoptera; family Halictidae; genus Lasioglossum; species Lasioglossum figueresi. Next base: position 11,276,944 of record CM052194.1, on the reverse strand, counting down.
TGATTTCGCACGGGCACATATGTCCTGGACGAAAGAGTGGGGGTCTGTCATTTTTTCAAATGAGAAAAAATTTAATTTGACTGTGCCTGATAGCTATAAATATTATTGGCATGATCTAATAAATGAGAAAGTGTGACAATGAGTCGTAACTTTGGCGGTGGTTCCCTAATGATATGGGCTGCGTTCAAAACTAGCAAAAAAACTCCAATGTGTTGCATAAATCACAAAATGAATTCGGAAAATTATACAGATTTGTTAGACATGGTTCTAACACCCTTTACAGAAAATATTGAAGATGACACGCGTCGAAGCGCATAAAGCAGTTGCTTCTTAAAAGACACATCAATGTTTTGCCATGGCCTGCTTGTTCCCCTAATACAAACCCTATCGAAAATGATTGGGGTATCATTGCGCGACAAGTTTATAAAAACTGCAAACAATACAACTCCATTAGCGAACTAAGGGATGCGTTGAATGAAGCGTGGGCGTCTGTTAAAACAGAAACGCTACAAAAGTTAGTTTCGTCGCTACCCAAGTTTTTGTCGATGCCCAATCGTATTTTTAATATAATTCAAGAAAATGGAGGCTACACCAGATGTTAAACTAGAAATAATAGAAAAACAATCGTTAATTTCAACGTTATCCGTGTAAAACGAAAGTGACATTATAGAAATTTCGCAGTTTGTTCCGCGTAAAATTATATTTTTGTTTTCTTTTATCGATAAATGTTATACTTACGTTTTGAAATCGGTGTGTATGCTCTCTTTATGTAATCCCGAAATGCTACTAAATACAAATTTTTCATTGGTATTGTATAATAATAAGAATTCATTACAAAACACAGTGACTTTATAGAAATTTCGGTGAGTGTATTCTAATAATATCTATAAAATGAAAAAAGTCATATACAATGGAATTATTCTAGGTCGGGAGAAATGTTGAATTTTCGAGTTACGATAGCTTCGACTGCAAAGGGTTAAACTATGAAAATATGAAATTGAATATGAGAGTTACCGTACCTGTTGTAATTGTTCTACGAACTTGTGAGTCGGAAATCATCCCTTAGATTTTGATAAAATGAACGGTTGACGGGAACAGGGTCGACCGATTCGGTAATCAAAAGTCGGCATGGATCTTCGAAGGAAATCGCAGAAAAACCGGTATAAATTAGCTCCGTCGAATCTCGTCGCTCCCAGGGCCCAATAATTGGCTTAGCCGAGGGACTCTCGACGAGACAATAGGGAGCGAGAGGTAGAGCGAGAGGTAGAGCGAGAGCGAAAGCTAGGGGACGAGGGATCCACCGGCGTGAAACTTCCACATCGTCGCGAGCTCATTCTCATTCATTGGTTTCCAATTAATTCCTACAAAGCGGCCGAGTTATTAACCCACTAATTGCGGCCCTCCGACGACCGCGATTCCAGATGCCGGCCGCGTACGCGCGCGCGCGCGCGCCCTTGCGTATTCATCGGATTGAAAAAGTGGGTTTCTTTCCTTCTTTCTTTCTTAATAAGCGCGCCCGACTAGGGGCCATTGTCCCAGCTGCGCGATGAAATATTGAATTATATCGGATGAAGAGCTCGCGAAGAAAACGAACCCCCGCCGAACCGGCTGCGGACGCGGACTCGTGAAAAGAAAACGATGGTATCGGTCATGGAAATGATTCAACTTTTAACAAATAGCTTCCCACGGAGATTTATCTGAAGTATTTCCATTGAACGATCCGTAATGAGAGTAACCTTATTCGACGGATCGTAATTTCCGTTGCGCGATTTGCACGGTCAGTGTATCGGTGCGCGCGTGTCAGGAACGAGGAGAGCGTGCAACGCCGCGAGCCCGAACACTCGAAAAGCGGTAGCAATTTCTGATGGTCAATATGCGCGAAACATCGACCGCGTTTAGCCGCCGCTCGACCGAGGTTGTAGGATCGAGTCGATCAACTTGGAAACTCAATATATTGTCTATTAAACCTCGAGGAGCGGCCGGCCGAAGCGACCGGATCCGTCCACAAAATCCAGGTGAATCGCAACGATCATCAGTGGAATTTATTAACCTGTGGGCTACATATTACCATCGACAACTCTGAAACGTTTGGTATTTTAGCGTCCTTGTACCCCGCCATCAAAACTAGATTGGAAATTCTCTCCCTTCGATGCGAGACGAACAGAACAATTCGAATTCGCTCGTGGTACAAACGGCTGTGACGCGCGCGAGAGGAAATGTTGCGTTCGGTATCTCGATCGCATTTCATATAAATTACACGATTTCTCTAGTTAATTGCGCCTGGATTACGCCGGATTTGAGAAACATTAACATAACAGTGCGCCGCTCTAGAACGTACGAGTGCCATCTGCGCGTGGAAGTTGTTTGAACGTCGAACACCGGTCCGCCATTACCGCGTTTTCGGCTGTTCCACAACGAAATTTCATTTCCAACTAACTACACTCCGCGATGATACTGTTGCGAATTCCGATAACACTGTAACAAGACTCCTTATTCACACTAATATACAATTATATTCGTTGGTACAGTTTTTCTTCCGAAATAGGAAAGCTATCCCCCCTTCCTCTTTTTTCTCGCATAGTGTACTCGCATAATCTCAAAACTTTGAATTTAGCGTTTGAAGCGCAGACAAAGGTGACGACTACACCAGCAAATATTGATTCTGAATTAAAGCAGGTTAAGCTGGCACACTGAACAGTTAACATTGACCCATTAACACTAAATTAACAAAGAACAGTGTTAAATCTATGTAATAAACTTTCTTAGTGTTCTCTATACACGCATGATAGCTTTTACCATGAGGGATCGAATGATGTCAATTTTCCTTTGCTAATTAAATGGGGATTGAAAATGGATTCTCCGTCGTGAAACGAAAGTACCTCTAAAAGTACTTTCGACATATTAGAGCAGTCGTTTGCTAAATTACATAATCAAAATAAATATAGGTTTGAGTTTCAGTTCGAATCGTTAACCCGCCGTTAGTTAGGTGGGGTCTCACAGACCCCAGAGATTTTAGATTGATCGTAACATTGTAACAACGCGTGACAGCGAGTCGGGCCTGAATGTATTTAAAAATTTAATTTTGTGGATCTGAAAAACTACAAGCCTCTTAAGCAATACCTAATCTTATATCCATGAAAAAGGTATTTATTTCTATAATACAATATATTATTTCGGTGGATCTACATTTTCCCACCTAACCAACGCCGGGTTAAGATTGAAATAGACCATGGATATAAAATTAATCGACTTTCTTCCGAAATTGGAAATAATTTTTATGCGAGAGTAAGGGAAATTGCTTGAATGTTTTATTGTAAATTTATGCGACTGTATTGTAGCGGAGATGATCGTATAAAAATTTAATGCAATATCGTTCGTATCCTACATATTTATGGTGAACAGTTTACGAGCACCTAACTTCTTTATGGAAGTTTTAAGGGCATTGGCTGAACTCTTACCAAGCTGTATAAAGGATGTGGAAAGAAGAGAGACGGAAGTACGAAGATTCTCTTCAACGATACCATCAATTCTTTCCTATGTGTTCCACATAATTTTCATTCGAACATTTCCGAGTATTTTCAACGTAACGTTCACACAAATATTTTTTAGTATTTCCAGCATAACAGAAATGTTTTCATACATTCTTTACGTCAATCTGTTCTACGCTGCGTTCGATAAACCGTGAGAAATAGATTCTTTTATGCAAAAACAATTTCCATCCAGTGATGTATAATGCTGTTTGTACTAGAAAATAGTATATAGAACCGTGCAAAAGCTGGTCTGCCGAAGGCAATTTTCCACGTGCGAACGTGAATCGTTTATGGCTATTATTTCCGAAATGAAAAATAAATTTAAAACGTGTTTTCGAAGCGGTTCGAGCAAATGGAAAACCTTGATATCCGATACTTAATTAACAATTTCACAATGAATCGTGTAATCGTTCTTTACGCTTTATTTCGATTATAAATAATAAAGAGGAATCCACTTTTCTTTTCGAACGAGTTACACCGTGTGAATTTGATATGCTCGAATTCGATCAGAATTTTTGACATTCGATGCAAGGCCGATTGCACGTGATGAAATCATATTGTACCACTGTTTGGATACGTATTACTCGCGAAAACCTATTGTCAGCAAAGAATACTTCCGTGCCTCGCGTTTCTCCTAGGAGTCCTCCTTCGAAAAAGGTTGCCTCGGGTAAGGGGCCTCGCGCGAAACATCTATGAGAGGCGAAATTTACCGAAAATTGCGGCACGTTCGCTCACAGCGAGCTGGGCGGTATAAAATTCGCGAAGGTGAAATGCAGGTTTTAGCGAGTCAAGTCTCTTTCCGGCTGAAAGCAACGCGTGCTTCAGAAGAAGACACGCCAGTGCGAACGAATGCCGAGTTTCATTCGCGAAGAAAACTCGTTCCGTCTTTCGTGTTCCAGTAAATCGACCAGGAAACATCTTTGCATTCGATAGAACAGCGAATTGGCAGATGATTTCTTCCGATATCTGATTGCTGGACTGCGGATTAGAGTCGTCCATATTTTCCGATTTTTGATTTTTTTCTTGTCTTACCTAAATTGTGAGATGATGTGTGCAAATTTTGGAACCAATCGAACAACGGAAACCCGTGCCGCATTTGCATCAATGTATTCAAATTTTAATGATTTCATGTTATTCTCGAACACAACTGGTATCTCGATATTTTAGATATACAGGGTGGGGCGTTACAAACAGATCACTCGAATAACTCGCTTGCTTTTGAAGATAGAAGAAAATTGTCGTCTTCGCCTATAAAAAAAAATTGGTAACATCGGATTATGAGCGCCTCGATAGCAACCAAGCTTGATCTGATGCATTTTCTTTATCTTCAATCGAGTCAGGTGACCTGTTCATCCCGAGCACCCTGTATATTACTGTAAAAAAAACAGGCAAAATCTATTTTGCGTTACCATTAAATTCAGTGACTGGCGCAGTCTCTGACAATGGTGGATATATTCAATCTGGACAGATCGATTTTGATGAAATTTTAGCAACAGGTACATAGTTTTCGGAAAAACCTCCGACACGCATTTTTTCGCCCATCACCTGCATCTTGCAATTAACACAATTTTTATCTTGCATAAAAATCCGCTCTCTCTCTCTCTTTCTCTCTCTCTGCACTGTTTCCGTGTCAACTAAAAAAGCACTCAATCGAGTAAACACGTCGTATCAAAGCAATATCACAGAAGCACCGTAACAATTCCAGAATAAACACCATCGGTGCGCCACAGTGAGCTCTCTTCAGCGCAGCAGTTAGCCAATTAGAATCGACCGGTGAACGAACAGTGGGCGGAATCGGTTGAACGAATAAAGCGTCACGTCCAATTACGCTGATCGGCGAGCGAGGGGAAGATTCGGCAATGATGAGGTCATCCGTGGCGACGGGATCTATTTACCGCGGAAAGGGAAAACACAGTAAACGATCCGAGACTCAATTTCGCGGTTTCATCGTGCCTGGGTTCGGGAGTACGTCGCGTCGCTGTTACTATGTTGAAGGCCATGGTGAGCGAAAAGGATCCCGACAACGGGAAAGGCCATCCTGACCACGCTGGGATACGTTGTGGTGCCGTATCTCGTTCCCGTTTCACCGCGGTAAACACATTTTTCCCCTCGTCAAAGTCTTCGTGCGGCTGATAGAAACCGAACTGGCCAGCCAAAATGGAGACTTGCCGGGAAATAGGAAACGCTATTCTCGCGGCATCGATTCGGTCAAAGTTCAGCAACAAAATCGTTCGTCGAATTCGTCAGCTGCGTACAAAAGAGAAGGAGAGAAACAGAGAGACAGAGAGAGAGAGAGAGAGAGAGAGAGAGAGTGAGAAAGAAATGAAAAAAAAATACCGTGACCGGAACGCGAACGCTTTTCACGACCGGGTAAATTTAAATATACCGAGCAAACGCGCTACCGTAGAATCGCAGTTCGAAGCTCGTCCGCTGAAAAGTAAACAAATCGTTGGACGATATACGCCACGGGATCCCGTTAGACCAGAGAAAGTAACCTTTAACCTTCTGGCGGGTTTACAAACTCAAGCAGGCGCGTGGTTGACGTTTCAACGGTAACCGTAAAATTGCTTTCAACGTTGAAAACGGTGCGGGTTATAGTTTGATAAATGGAATGTCCAAAAAATTATTTCTCCTGAATTTACTTCGAATTGACTAACAACTCTTTTCAACTGTTTGACACTTGACGCAGGTTCGTGATTTATTTATTCTACAGCCACAATGTGGCGAGTGTACTCCAGATAGTTCAATTTCCGATAGCATTGAACGTGACTATGCATAGAAACGATTTGTTTGACTTGTTTCAAACTGTTATTTGCGCTTTTTGTATTGCTATAGGTAAGTGCTTTTTTGTTCGTTATTTTTATATCGATTGCTTACTATTTTTCATTTTCTATTTGCAAGTGAAGGAAATTTATTCCTCGCACTGTTTATTATTTCTTTAATCTCACCGGTCCAAATGAAAATTAGAATCTTACCAAGAACAAAATCTACTGTCTGATTCACTGTACGTAGTTCAATACGCGTTCTGCATTCGAGTCTCAAATAATAAACAGATTTTTTGAAATAGAGATTTATAAATTAATTTACATCAACACGTTGCATTAAACACATTACAGTAAAGCCTAGATCTACGAAAATCCCTTGGGTCCGTGCTGTTCAGTAGATCGTGTACTTCTACTATTTTTTGTGATCTTGATTCGAGTTACCCTGGGATCAACGACAACTCATTTCACCGACACTGTTTTAGTCGGCACGATTTGACCGACATTAACTTCCGTCGACACTACATTTTCATCGACATGGTCAAATCTTCGACAAATGTCTTCATCGACATAATGTGACCGACACTATGTTTTCATCGACACATTATTACTCATCATTATTACACATCATTACATTACATCGAAATATTATGATTTTTGTGTGTACCTGTTAATAAAGTTTGTTTATTTGAAGAAATTCTGAGTAATAGCAATAAAATCGAGCGAGCAGTAAAAACTTTCATCTAAATAACAATGTTTTGTAATTCCCTTTCTTAATTATTATACAAGCAACGAAACGCGTCGAGAACATAACAATGATAATAACGATTAATCAACATTAGCAAATACGAATTTGGTGTCGATGAAAACGTACACAGAGTGGGTGTAAAAAGTATTCGTACACCTTTTAAAACACAATAACTTTTTTGTAATTGTACCAAACGACCTGATTTTTTATAATCCATTAGAAGCATTTGTTTACGAAATGATATGCCAAAAAGATTTTCCAAAAATTATAATTAACAAGGTTACGGTTTTTTAAACTTTTTTATTTAGGGCCTAATGAAAATTTAAAATATATGTTTTGCAGATCTGTTAGTTGTACACATGCTGAAAATTTCATCGAAATCGGTTGACGCAGGAAAAAACGACACGCATCGAAAGATGTACGATTCTGTGGATTTTAAGCAGAAACTGATCAAAAGTCGTGTAAAACTACGATTTTCATAATTTTTAACCGCTTGTAGCTCGCGTGTATGTTAATCGATTTCGATGAAATTTTCAGAATGTGTATAACTAACACAGATCTGCAAAACATACATTTCAAATTTTCCTTAAGTGCCCAAATAAAGCAGTTTTAAAAAATGCTTTTCTTATTTTTTCATGCAACCTTGTAAATGATAATTTTTGGAAAATCTTTTCTGCATATCCTTTCGTAAACAAATGCTTCTAATTGATTATAAAAAATCAGGTCGGTTGGTACAATTACAAGAAAGTTGTTCTGTTTTAAAGGATGTACGAATACTTTTTACACCCACTGTATGTATGTCGACGATTTGACCGTGTCGACGAAAGTTAATGTCGGTCAAATCGTGTCGATGAAAACAGTGCCAGTGAAATGAGTTGTCGACGAATTCAGGGTAACTCAACCGATTCTACGTCATCGATTCGCGGTAATCCTGAACTCGTCAATGTATCAAGTTTAAATTGAATGGAAAAGTTACGCTACAAAAGATTCAATTAAAAAGTATAGCCTCTTATTCGACCACGTTGCACAATAAGTTAGGTAAAGGATAGTAGCATTCTGAAATATTCGTACTCGACTGCGTTGCGACAATTTTCAATCAGCTGCAGTGAAATGGTCGATTCAGAATCTACATTTCCATTCGAATGCAACAGATACGCTTCATGTTTTGTATCTACTGCTACGTAGCGTGCCCCGCATTTGCAGACGCATGTACAATATTACATGAAATATATCAACACTGATCCAGTCATTTCGGCTTCGGTGAAACGTTATCGTATCCGCGGGAGACACTAAAACAACATAATCGAACCATCCTCTACAGTCGCGCCCCTTTCAAAACGTACAACTACATTTGTTTGTCGGCACAACATCGTTACAGTCAAGAAGATAGCAATCTCCCGGGTATGCATATTAATCATTTAAGCCGAGGTTAAATATTACAGTCTTTGGATAGTAAGTCTTCTCTGCAATTACAAATTCCTGGAGGGATAGAAGGAGAGGATAGGGTTCCGGTGGACCTTTTAAGTACCGTCATGATTTGATAACTATGTGTATACGTTTCATTACTGCTGATCCGTGAGGACACTTGTAATTGAAACATTTCGTTGTTAAACAGACAATGTAATCATTACGCTGCGGATTTTATGCATTGATGACAAAAATTAGTAAGTGTAGTTTAATCGTATTCTGTTGTATTATGTTCAACATATTAAACATATTACGAAAGAAAATAAATTTCTATAGCAAAACCGTATTGCAATTCGGATAAAAAATTTTTATTTTGCATAAAGATCCGCTGTCTAGTAATCATACACGATTAAAAGCGTTAACGTTGGTTAACGATTAAATGTTGGTTTCACGCCGAGGAATGGATGGAAAAATAATTATAGCCGTATAAAGATGAAAAGCTGGTCTATCGACCTCGAACAATATCGAATTACCAACTTCCCCTGAGCTCAAAACGAAAATTACTTCGACGAACGAACGGCACGTTTGTTTACCCGTGTGAAAACCAAATGAACCAAAATATAATGCGAGCGAATCAAGAATGGATTTCAATCGCGATTTCAACCGCGCTGAAGCCCCGAGCCGGGAATTTCAATATCAGCGTTGTAATCGAACGAAACTTGCCCCTTTTCATTCTCAAGCAACGGTGTTGTTCGAATATCACGGCTGATTGTTCCACGCAAGTTTATAATTAACGATGATTATTATCCGGCATTGAGCACGGCCGTAACTTGCCCACAGGATTTTTCTCTGACGCGCGGGGTCATTCCGCGCGTCAATTGTCGTCTGCATTTGTATGCAACAGGCGGAGGCACGTTCCGACGCGGTCGCATAATAAATTATTGACAGAATTCTGCGATTTCGCAGCCGGGAATTATCTATGCAAATGCGCGAACCTTTAGATGCCTTGAACGTGAGCGTCATCTCTCCGGTGACGATTAAAAATCGGTGGTGATTGAACGAACGAAAAGCTCGATGGATCCAGCACGATTCGAAGGGAGAAATGTGCACTAGTTCGCAGAGAAGTCCGTCCGATTACCATCTTTTTAGCACTCCGAACAGTTTTTGGTGAAAACGTTTGAGAATCAGAAATTGTATTCGGAAGATAGAAAATGAGAAAATCTTTGCGAATTTATTTATTTTGGTATCTATCAGTGAGCTGCTTTACGATTAGTGAACGCTACAGAAATAAATCATGAGGCAACTGATTAAAACTCGTGAGCGGTGATCGAGCGAGGCCACGCGTTAGGGAAGATCGATCGAATCAGCCCTATTCGATGGAAACTCCTAATTATCAGATCTCCGGCAATATCGGAAAGCTATTCGACCTTTGCGATGGCCGTTCTACGTCGACTACTTGGCTCCTTCCAGCCCAGCGAACCCTTTTTCATTCCGTTCGGGGAACCATCCGCATGGATATTAGCGAGTCCCGCGACCATATGTCTCCACCTCTATAAACTCGCCTCGCTCGGTTTTACCACCTCCTTCTGCCGCTCTGATACATCCGACGTTCGCAATTAATCGTAAAGTTCTATGGAAGACCCCCTCAATTTCTTTTTTATCGCCGAGATAAAACTTATTCGATCCTGTGCCGTTGCTATAGGATAGCATTAGTTACGAACTTAATCAGACGCTCCCGGATTCAAAGCTGCTGGCTCCATAAACATATTTTAAACGGGTTCTTTCCAGAGTCGTCAAATCTGGTAAATTGACTCGAATTGAGGGAAAAAAACACGATGTGAAAACTCACGGGAATATAACAATATTTTTAAAAAATTTGGATCACTCGTCATCGAGAAACAACGCAAAAGTAGAATTTGTTTACATTTTTCGACATCGTAAAGTTAACTATCGAGGTTGAAAAAATCATTTTATAATAGACCAATCCTTTCTGAATAAAACAAAGAAAATGCAGCTCAATCGGACAGACAGTTCCTCAGATAAAAATTCGTAAGTGAGGCCTGTTTTCGCCAAAATGGGCAAAAATTGCAAACATCGAAGGCCTGTAATTTCTAAATAAATTCTATACCGGCAAAGTAATTATTTAAGCCCCCCCCCCCTCAATTTCACATGGACTACAGCAGATTTCATTTAGCACAAAATCGACGATGGTGACGTCAAAAAGTGATCGATTTGGCATTGACCCCTATGAGATAACATATTCGGAAAATAGTCTGAGAAATACACTAATCTATATTAGATACGCAGATAACGATTTTTCTATAAAATGGTTTCACAGGTTAAATTTTTCTTGTCACTGTCTATCTTGATGCCTCATCTAAAGGATGAGTTATCGTTGAATGAGATCCCGAAACATCGTGTAGTTTCGAACCTACGTGCCTTTACTTATGCCGAAGGTTTCGTTACTTTCAAAGGAGTCCACGAATTCGCCATCAATTCCGAGGCGAGCCACGGAGACTCTTTCTCGGGGTCTTTTCGAAAAAAGCTTTCCAGGAAACAACCAATGCCTAGAGGAGCACTCAGAGGTCCGCGCAGCTTGGTAACAGGTTCCGGCAAATGGTTCCACGCGAAACCGTCTGCTATCATACACACTTTCATCGGCGTGGCTTTCTCCGGCCGTCAGAGTTCCGTCTCTCGTACGCTTTTCCCGTCGTGGCGACGAGACGAGACGAGATCCTGTCGCGAGTGACCATCCACCTAGTGGCGAATCCTTTTCCGTATTTTTCGGAATGAAAGAGGAAGTGGAAGGCAGATGGGAACTTCGAGCAGAAGGACAAGCCGAAAGCTTTGAGAAGGAGAGACACTTCAGCTTCGATGGTCCGAAGACGGCCAAACACTTTGAAAAGCTATCAAAGCCAGCTTGTTGCCGGAACACTCGAGGACCATTGGTTATTCGACGGTTGTTCCCGTTTCATGGGAGCTTCCGCAACACAATAATGTAAATAAACCGTACGACACGGATCTCTCGGTGCATTCCTTTGATTACCTTTCGGTGAAAGAACCGCGCCGCTGCTCCTCGACGACGCGAAGTACTTGGAACATTCGATACAATTCGAGGCACTGTTGTTCTATCTTTTCAACTTCATACGAATTTCACGTATTAGTTAGAGAAATTTCTTTCTGTGCAGCGTGATTACAGCTCTACTACAGCTCTGGAGATCTGTTTGAAAAATTACTCGCAAAATTAGCCTTTTTTCCAAGGATAAAATTGCTTTTTCATTGCATCGTATAGTACTCATCGCGACGAAAAGTAGTATCAAAAAAACCATGGGTCTCAGGTCAACCGTCCTCTTACAAAACGACTTTGAAGTTTCGTAAACTATTTTATTCCATACGTCTTCGGTGTCTCCGAGATCGTATAAACGTGGAGGGGGTGGTAGCAGGAAGTTATAACAATTTAGACGTCGCAGACGTTTTACGTAAATCGATTAGATTTATTTTTTAAATAAATGCCGATTTGATATCAGACGCGCAAAGCATGCGATTTTCGTTTACCATAATTTCGGAAATAGCGTTTGGCCCAAATGGAAACGGGACGAGCGGTTATCTGAATTTTAGCACGTGAGACAACAATGGAAGCGAAGAGAGAAAATGGTAATAAGCATTTACAGTGACTATATATTTAAGCATTCAACTGTGTCGTCGAGAAACCACTGCCGCGAGGAATTTGCATAATTATGCGTCGCGTCTTAAGGCCCGTGCCATTTGAAGCCGCAATAAAAATCTGCAACAGCTGTGTCTCAAAAAGTGTTCTGTATCGAATACAAATTGTTCAAGATGCGTTAACGGATTGTCCAACAAGCGTTATTCATTTCAATGGCGAGGAACCCTGGCCTGTAGTAAACAACATTAATGTCGGTTTACGGTGTTTCTCGCTTCTGCCACCATGAGACGACCGTGAAATGATAATTCGTATAAAATCGCATTCATTCGAGAGATTCTCCTAGCGTTAATCCAGCTTTTGTTCGTTAGGAATCTGGAAACTCGATCCAGGGGACGCTCAAACGAACAGGCGAAAGGACTACGGACATTGGTGAACATATTTAAAGTGGTTAATATTTTCGATAATATTCCACGAGGCATTCACACCGAGTAAAAGATAAAACGTAACGATCAAAGAAATACAGAGGAATAACTTTAATGGTACAAAAAGGGGTGTGGAAGAGAAACTCAAAGTGAATACGTGCCGAACCGGTAAACAATCCTTAGCGTAACAACTGTACCAAGCAAAAATCGGATCGGACTGACACAGCGTATCGCATGGAGAAGATATATTTTATTTTTTATATACTGTATAGATATTATATAATATAATATACAGGGTGGTCCGTTTAAGTAAGAACACCTAAATATCTCTTCAGGTTATTGCGATGCAAAAAATATTTGTTACGTAATGTGCATGGCGTCGATTTGGCACGAATATTTTTTCTACTACATAACTACATTTTTCTTTATCGCATCGTGTAACTGATGGAAAAATACAATCAGATATGTATAATAACATGATCTTGAAACGACCTTGATCCTCGAATATTAACCTTCGGCCACGACTCCTGAACCTATGAATGCGAAGAAAATATTTTTTATCACACTACGAATATCGATCGACAGACGCGTGTACGTGTTCACTGTTAAAACAACACTCACGTTCTGTTAAGTTATCATCAGAGATGTTCAAAATGGCGTCCTTCTACGTTGATACAGTTTCTGAAACGTGCAATGACCGACTGTACAGATCTTTCAATTGTTTCGACATTAATATCAGCACAAGCTCTAACTATTCGGTTCTTCGTATCCTCTGGTGTAGTTGGTCGTTCATTATAAACTGTTTGTTTCAATTTTCCCCACAAAAAGAAGTCCATTGTTGTGAGGTCTGGTGAACGCGCCGGCCATCCTACAACTCCTGTACAGCCAATACATCGATTTGCAAATTTTAAATCCAAAATTTGTTTGACAAGGCGTGTAGAATGAGCCGGACAACCGTCATGCTGATACCATATTTTTAATAGAGATATTTAAGTGTTCTTACTTAAACGGACCACCCTGTATATAGATTTTATATACAATAGATATATTTTATTTTTTGATTCGAGCTACCATATCGAAGCAATAGATCCGAGGACTTCGAAAATCTACTTCGGAGATCAAAACATCCCATGATTAGATTGACTCTCGAAGATGTCTGATTTCGGTGTTGCTGTTTCTATTCGAGTCCCCGGAAACCCGAGACAATTATCTCGATGTTCACTCGGTGCACCACGAATCCTTTAATCGAGGGTTGGTCCTATTCTAGATTCTCGATCCTGAATATCTCCGACTCAAATTTCGACGCGATGATTTTGTCTGCGTTGCGATCAATCATTTTTGCATCTAAACAGCTTTTTACACAAACTAAAAGTGTTCTGCACCTGCTGCCAGGAATAGGGAATCGGTTAGAAATTTCTCTCTTCCTCTAATAATTTCAGTAGGTGAAATCCAATTCTTTTAATCTTTCTACCGTTTCAAAATACAGCTAGAGAAACTCCATGAAAATTCGCAATCTAGTTATTACTTAAAATTTTTCGTTGCTCGTCGAGCGATTATCAATATCGATAAGTGAACTCGATGAAAAAACGATGCTTTCGATATCTTTGAGACCAGAGGAGATTCAGAAACGTGGATTTATGAAGCTATCATGCGACTGCGAGAGAGCGAAATGAACTGGCATTACGAAAAGAGACGCAGCTACGCGATCCATGAGTGACGCCTATAATATACTTGGGAATTCTGATCGATTTTCGATCCCGTTTTCTTTGATTTGAGAGCTCGTGAAAAATTTTACGAACTCGCGGGAATCTTCGTCGACAACGACCCCCCTCATTTATATCGTTGAATTTTATGAAACGACCGTAGCCGGAACGTGTTCTAACCATTCGCGGGGCCAAGTTTTAGAATCAAGTTAACTGGCTGCGTAGTGATGGCGATATCGATGTCTGTCAAGATGGCGCACACTTGCAACCGCTCGTAAACCGTCGATTACAGTTTCCTGATGTACCGAAATGGTTACCGATGCATTGCGAGTTCCTAGCGTTTTACTACGTTAATTTTCATATTTACCAACCAACATTAAATGCTATTGAAACGTTCGATATTAAACTACGGATTTGCATGCACGTATACAGATAATACAGACACGATTAGAGACAAATCAAATTATATAAAGTCAAAATCAAAACTGTCAGACTAATGCGCATAAAATGTGCGAAGTCCACGTTTTTGAAAAATATTTTTCATTCTTTCCCGTTTTTTTTGTGTCGCTGTTATAACTTTTACTTATATTAAGTGACGTCGAAATTTGCTAGGGCGCGTATCGGGTCTCGTAAAGATTACGCACGGAATTTTCCCGGTTCATCGAAATGGGGCAGGGCGGTTCGGTAAAAATCGTTTAGCCCGACCGGTTAGCCGTAAGAATAAACACGAGGCTTGAGTATATTTGCGGGTTCCATAAAAAGCGTAAGTAATCTCCTCTCGCTGCGGCTGAGTAAACCACCAACTTTTCGAATATCGCGAGCCCGGAGGATTCGAGAGGGTAACCCCTAGGAAAGAAGTAATCTCGCTCCCGTTAGCGCACTCTTCCTTCTCTTATTGGACCATCGTTCCACGTGGAACGGAACGATACTCATCCCCCCCTCCACCGTTGCGGGCCACACCAGCAGAATTAAACATCGGACTTGCCCCAGCGATTTCATCAGTTCGAACCGAAAGGCTTCATCTTTCTGTAACTGCGGGTCGTCGAATTGTCTGCGCGGCGCGCAGTGGGCCAGAATCGTAAAACGAAATCCAGAATTGAATTTTGACCTAGAAATTAATTTTGCGGCAGCATTATTACATCAATTTCCATCGAACATATAATTTCTTTACACCCTGCACATATCTAGGGCGGTTTACCACACTCCTCCCGAACAACGAAGGGTTAAGAAGAAGAAGAAGCTCTTTTTGACCTTCACTTTGCGGAAAGCGACGTAACCAGACCACAGACTACTTCACGAAAAATTTAAATTATTAATTTTATTATTTGCATTTCTAGGAAACTTTTATGTATTCAATTGAATTTGTTTCATCTTTCAATATTCACCGTCATGACAATCAATAAAATTTCAGAAATACTCACGCAATCGAAGTTTTTTCTTTGCATTATGCACTGCAAACATTTAGGGAGTATGATTGCACACCAGTACAGGGCCAATATTAGAATGGAATATTAGAATATATTTGTTAAGAGGCAGGGCCTCGAGCAGCACGAGTGGCCGGCGAAGGGTTGTTGCCCTGGGAATATGGTCTCTATTTGTTAGTTGAGGTACGCGGACAAAACCAATGCGAAATTGGGGAGCTGCTAGGATTATAGAAAGTGAGGGCGAACCTGACGCGGAGACAGGGAGCCCATAGGAATGGAGTCAAACGCAGACGAACCTGATATGATTGTCACGGAGCTACTAGGATGCGGACGAACCTGATGCGATTGTCAGGGAGTCGCTAGGATGTTGGATAAGAGCACAGACGAACCTGATGCGATTGTACGGGAGCTGCTAGGATGCGGACGAACCTGATGCGACTGTCAGGGAGCCGCTAGGATAGTGTAGTTTTCGTGGACGAACTCGATGTGAAATTGGGGAGCCACTAGGTAGGATAGATCTCTGTGTGGATGATTGGAATATCGCGAACGCACCTGATGCGATTGTCCGGGAGCTGCTACGATAGTATAGTTTTCGTGGACGAACTCGATGTGAAATTGGGGGGCCACTAGGTTGAATAGATCTCTGCGTGGATGATTGGAATGTTGCTAACGAACCTGATGCGATTGTCAGGGAGTCGCTATGATGCTGGATAAGAGCGCAGATGAACCTGATGCGACTGTCAGGGAGCTGCTAGGATGCGGACGAACCTGATGCGACTGTCAGGGAGCCGCTAGGATAGTATAGTTTTCGTGGACGAACTCGATGTGAAATTGGGGATCCACTAGGTTAAATAGATCTCTGTGTGGATGATTGGAATGTTGCGAACGAACCTGATGCGATTGTCAGGGAGTCGCTAGGATGTTGTATAAGATCACAGACGAACTTGATGCGATTGTCAGGGAGCCGCTGGGATTGTAGAGTTTTTGTGGATGAACCGAATGTGAAATTGGTGAGCCACTGGGTTGGATGATAGGAATGTCGCGAGCGAAACTGATGCGATTGTCAGGGAGTCGCTAGGATTGTTAGCGGGCCTCGTAACAAGTATAATCTAATTGATGCAATCCTAGCGGTAAGAGTTTTATCGTGTGGGTACGTTGAATTACTCGATTAGGATTGTGGAACGATAATTGAGGGTTTAGTAATCTGTACGAAATATTCAATAAACACAGATATATTCTAATGATAAAAGTGTGTTACATTCGTTGTAAATGTCGCGATTGAAAGAAATATAGTTGAAAGAAAAGTATTGTTACCTAACCTAAGATGCTCGGTTTTGACGCACTGGCAATGCGGGGGGTCTCGAAGCGACTTTCTAAATGCCTAATAGATTTTGTACCCGACTCGCGGAATCTATACGGGTTAACGTTGACACGAAGGGGAACTTGAGCCCGATCTTACTGGAAATTGACTCTACGAGATACAGCACGACGCGACACGATTCGTGACTACGGAAGTACCAGCCCGGGAGAATAGAAATGCAAGGGTTTAT
Organism: Lasioglossum figueresi; assembly: GCA_028455805.1. Lineage (NCBI taxonomy): Eukaryota > Metazoa > Arthropoda > Insecta > Hymenoptera > Halictidae > Lasioglossum > Lasioglossum figueresi. The sequence continues at coordinate 11,259,734 of CM052194.1, read as the reverse complement.
ATACCCCTGCAGTGACGGGTGGTATTTGTCAGAACCCTTGGAATGAACGGATGGTTCCTTTCGGTATCCCTGAGTCACATTCGTATTTTGTCAACGTCCAGTTGGTCGTGCGTATGTTTTGGTTTCAAACTAAACAGATACGTGGATTTATCTAAGACGTTTCCTGCCAGAGATGATCCCGAACATCTGTTCGTCATCCGTAACATATTAGAATATATGTATGTAGAGTGAAGATTAATACAGGTATTTACAGTTTGATATTTCGTCTGATCAATCTCGCCAAAAAATATAATCGTAGGCTTAATTATTATAAATGATGGAGCGTCGATGGAAGGAAGGGCGTGATACGTTTTCGACGAATTGCCGGATTCAATTGCAGGTGTAATTACAGCGAATTATAGACCGTCTCAGCCGTACACCTACGTTCTCAATATTCAATCCAGTACGAAGCTTACATTACATTTCAACCGCGTGTCGAGCGATAGCGTCGCGTAGTATACTTATTTAATGAAAATTAACCGACGTCGCCGCGGTATCGCGGAATGTGCAACGAAGCGGTGAACTGTGCAACAGCGGGCTGAGATAAGGAGCGAGCAGGGAGCGACGTGGGTTATGCTTCAATTTCAAACCCGGCCTGTGCATATGGCACGGATAAAGCGAATGCATTATAGCCGCCGCGCCGGCGAAAAACAAGTTAAACCCTTTTTAATAAAATTATTATAGAAATCGGTGGACGTCGCGAAAATTCAACACGACAAAAAATTGCGTCGTGTCGCGGATTAGCGTGGACGCGCTGGCGTGTTTTTATTTTTTCATTCCCCTTACCTTGATGCCAGTTTTATTTTTTATTCTCGTCATACCCGTCGAAAGCAACCGCAACGCAACAAAGCCATCTCGATTTAATTTGCCGTGCATATTTGCATCGTTGAATTTGAATTTTAATAACCGCCATAAAACGCGCAAGATTTCTGCTCCGGCCCCGGCTATGATATTCAAAGTGCGAAGGTAGGGTCGTCGGGAAGAAGAAAAAAAAAATCAAACTGAAAGGATAACGAGAGTCTTCCGTCCCTCCGCCCACTTCCAGTCACGCTGATTAAAACGTTTAAATCAGTTCGTTCAACTGCGTTCACGGAATTTTATTGCACAGGATGCATCTGCGCCGACCTCGTCCCCATTTTTGCTTTCTCTCATTTTTCTGTTTTATTCTCTCTTTTTCTTTTTCCTTTTTGCCGGAACGCTCGAGTGATAGATTCGCGCGCTCTAAGTCATCCTTATTCACATTGGCCGACGGACGTAACGAATAACTTCGTGATGCATCAGCGGGAATTATAGACGGAAATATCCTAACATGGCCAGGCTATATTTGAAAATAATCAACTTCGTTGTCGACTGGTAAAATACCACGTACGTCACGCACAAATACAAGAGAATGAAATTTTTGCATATTCCTAAAACATCATTGGTACGTTATTTTTCAAGTGCAGTTAATTATATCTTGAGTCTGCAGTTTTTTTTTTAAAAGTCGCGTATACAGCAGAGTTCAAATATCAAGAGCAGTTGTAATTAGATTGCAACAGAAATTCAAAACGTTTGGTCTACATAACCAAAAAAATCTGCCTTATTTAGTAGAACCCGTGGCACATCCTACAGACTCTCGTTTATTAGATTATATTTTGTTATTAGTGTGTTATGCGTCGCGGTGATGGTTGATTAACGAACTCACCGGCAGCGGAGGCGAAGAAACTACTTTATTATGTTACGGTGTAAGGTAGACGCGTCGTAAGCTAGAAATCTTGAAGCATCAGATTCTCCTGGGTCCAATTTGCCTTCTGCAGTACGTTTCGTGCGGAATTCCAAAGTTTCTGCATTATGATAAAAGCAAGCGAACAACAAGTTTCCAAATTCTGTGAAAAGGACTTCTCTAAATTATCGGATGATCGAGATTGTCAAAAATAAAGGGATTTTGATCGATTAATAATATGAAACATCTTGAACAATTCTGTTGAATTATCTTGGCCGGAAAATTCGACCGGTTCGCTTAAATCGGAAATGTCTTGTTTCAATCAGTCTATGAAGATGATAATTATAAATAAGCAATTAGATACAGTCAGTGTAAGAAGTATTTGTACACACTTTAAAAATAAATAACTTTTCTAAAAGTGGACGAAATAGCCAGAGTTTTTTTTATTAGATGTTAGAACGATTAAATTTACTATGTAATTTCATTACAGACACAGATAAAAAATTTCAAAATCGCGACCTTCATGTTTTCCTTCACAATTTCGACGGATATCAATTTAATAAAAAACTAATCCGTCTAACGTCTCAAAAAAATTCAAGCCGTTTGGTTCACATCGAGAAAAGAAATTAAAATAAGCAAAAATACAGGTTGACATTGAAACAAAAAGAGGAACAAGAGATGTCTTATTATTTTTCCCAGCACTGGTGGCAGGGCCTTGCGAGGAAAAGCAATTTCACCGCGAAAGAGGAGGGAAAAACGGCAAAGCGGGTTAGCGGGCGTAGTCGAAGCGGAGAATTTCGACTCGCCATCGGCCGTCATCGGTCAGCGGGCACCGGCTCGGCAAGAACAATTAGTCACCGGCTCGTGGAATTGGCAAGGGCGATACAATTGACTAGTACCTGGCCAGCCTCGTCATCCAGAGAGAGGGCGAGTCCATTCGCCGCTTTTCCCTTCGGCTCTTCGTTGACCCTTTCCGCGATTCTCCGCTTCGCAGCGAAGCGCACCGGAGTTACCACTCCCGAGCAAGTTTCGGTGAACACCGGCTCTAGTCCGACACCCAGCGGCGCGATATTGTTCGAAATCTCCGGAACTGCATCGTGCTACTTGGTAATGCCATGAATGTGCGTGCAGTTCTCAATCCTCTTCGGTCTCACGAGCATGTACCCCTTTATGCGCCGCAACATTCCCCCGTTTCATGAACGCTACAGCAATTAGGGACTACCAGTGAAACAATCGGGGCTAATAGGCACTGTCCAACAAATTTCAACTTTTCTTGGTTATTTCGATTCCCCCTATGCGATTCTTATAGAGTTTTTCGCGCTGATTCCGAGTCTGGCCTTAATTTTTCTCCTATGCGTACAGTTTTTGAGGAAATTGAGTTTAAAAAGAAGACACATTTTTTCAACTTTGAACAATTATTGTGATGATATTATAAAAGATATCGAATTGTTCTTTACGGTGTCACGTCCGGTGGTTCAGCCGTTATTAACAATTGATAAAATCAATCATGCACATCATATTTCTTGCCGAATTTCTTTTTGTATTTACTCTGCTAATGATGCGCGGGCTAATGATGACATCAAATATCATAATTAATATTTGATATTGATTTATCGTATATTATACCACATTGCGAGCGATAAAATTAAGGAAAATCTATAAGATATATTTCACAGTGGACTACATGGAATTGCTAAGTCATGTGATTTATTTCAAAATTTAAACTTATCTTTAATTAAGAGCTTCATCGAACAAATTCACAGCGAGATCTATTTTATCAAACAAGTGAAATCGTTCAAAATATAATACGTGAGCGAACAATTAAATGAAATATCCGTTGAAATTTATTCATCGCCGAAGAATGTAAAAGATATACCACAGGAAATGTAGAATAAACGCTACGTAGAAGAAAAGGATAAAGATCAATAAACAAAAGACTAATGATTAACTCCTGGGTGGATGCGTAGAGCAATTCGATCTGACTAATAGAACGATAAGTATTGGAAGGAATACTGTACGAGAAATGAATGAAGATGCATGCGCTCACCTCATGAAGATTAAGCTAAGAACAACGGATTGATTTTTCTATAAAAGGATGGCTCATAATCGGGACAGTCAATCGTCAATGAACAACAGTCAAAAGTCAACCTCAGTTCCGTCAAAGTAAAGTTTGTTTTCTTTCACACGCAGTCGCGAAAAACCATTCAAGTCAGTTTGTGTGAAGTTAAAGTGGAGTTTATAAAAGAATTAATCATATCAATAGCGTGTACACCCGCTGGATTTATCATCATCCAAAAATATCAACAACATCGTCATCGTCATCATCAACATCGACTTCGTCATCATCAACAATAAAGCGAATTTCGAAGCGACCAAGTTATAAAAAGCGAACCAACACATTGGTAAATACCAACAATTTTTAATAAGATTCTAACCACATAATGTATCTGAAATTTGATGCTTAAAATATACATATGGACCGTTTATTTTGAAAGCGGTGTAAGTCCATTTTAAAAAGAAATGAGATATCACATAATTTGTGGTTAATTTAATTTTCATGAATTAAATTTTAATTGTAGAAACTCGATGGTTGTTGTTGTTCGAGTTGTGTCTTCGCCAAATAAAAAATTTACACTAAGTTAACCACAAATTATGTGATAGCTCATTTCTTTTTAAAATGGACTTTCACCACTTTCAAAATAAACGGTCCATATATTGTTCAATCTTTTTCTGAAATCATATTCTCGAATCATTTTGAATACCTGACTTCGATCTCTACGTTCCAAAAATCCGCCGATAAGGTCAATTAGTTCTAAGAAATCCTCAATTACCCGAACCGAAGCCGGTGAATGCAGGTAGGTTCAAAACTGCGTTTATCTTTTATCAAAATCTTTAAATTTACTATCTTATCTCTAAACGTCGACCTTAGGACGTAACAATGGCAAAAGATTTTGTAGACTTTTCCGAATACAGTGATATCCAATGTTAATACATTATGATTGTTGAAGCATTTTTAAACAACGATTAAAGACGGAGAGACACCACTTTTCACCCATTTTTGAGGATATTTTTCAACTTATATAAAAAAATAAGGGTCCAGCGGAAAATCGAACTATACCACGCGATAGAGCACACAATCATCTTGAGAAGCCACCCTTTCAAATTTCCAACGTCGACATTGGAACAAACATTTTCAATAGGGTTTATATCAGAGGAACAAGCAGGCAATGGCAAAACATTGATGTGTCTTTCAAGAAGACACTGCTTTGTGTGCTGCGACGCATGTACCGCAGCATTATCATGCTGATAAAACAAAAATATAATTTTACGCAGACAAACTGCGAAATTTCTATAATATCACTTTCGTTTTACACGGATAACGTTGAAATTAACGATTGTTTTTTTATTATTTCTATTTTAATGTCTAGTGTAACCTCCATTTTTTGGAATTATATTAAAAATACGATTGGGCATCGACGAAACTAACTTTTCTAGCGGTTTTGTTTTAACAGACACCCACGCTTCATTCACCGCATCCCTTAGTTCGCTGATGGAGTTGTATTGTTTGCAGTTTTTATAAACTTGTCGCGCAATGATATCCCAATCATTTTCGATAGGGTTTGTATCAGGGGAACAAGCAGGCAATGGCAAAACATTGATGTGTCTTTCAAGAAGACACTGCTTTGTGTGCTTCGACGCCTGTACCGCAGCATTATCATGCTGATAAATAAAATTGTCATCTTCAATATTTTCTGTAAACGGTATTAGAACCATGTCTAACAAATCTGTACAATTTTCCGAATTCATTTTGCGATTTATGTAACACATCGGAGTTTTTTTGTCAGTTTTGAACGCAGCCCATATCATTAGGGAACCACCGCCAAAGTTACGACTCATTGTCACACTTTCTCGTTTCTCAGATCATGCCAATGATATTTACAGCCATCAGGCTCATCCAAATTAAATTTATTCTCATTTGAAAAAATTACAGACTCCCACTCTTTCGTCCAGGACATATGCGTCCGTGCGAAATCAAGACGGGCCTGTTTATGAACTTCTTTTAGGCCTGGTTTACGTTGCATTTTTGTCCGCACCAATTGCCCAGAAGAATTTAAAAGTTGTTGCACACGTCTTGTTGTTACTGGAAGCTCCAATTCAGCTCGAAATTGTGCTGCATTTTTCCTTTCCTTAGTCGCAGACCTCGTTAATAATAAATGCTGTCTCTTTGATAATTTTGTATTACCACCTTTAAAATGATTTTTTAATATATATGTATATGTAATATATATATATATGATAATTATTAATCACAGTATATGAACGATTAATTTTCTTAGCAATTGCACGATTAAAGCAGCCCATATTTTTATAAGCATCGATCGATGCTTTTTCTTCAATTGTTAGCACTTTTCTTCTCGGCATTCTAATACACGTGAATCAAATGATAAGCAACAGAATTTACACGACTTCTAAAACTAATACTTTTAGAATATTTCAAATTTTCCGTAGTTCTCTGCTCGGAATCCAGAGAAACGCTAAATGACTTTATAGAAACTTCGCACTTGTGTTCTGCATCGCGCAGAAAAAAATCAAAACAAACGTAAATAGCGAACATAGCGGTTTAGAGTTCGTAGTCCCACTATTCGAGTGTAAACAAGGCACATGACCAGATGCGATAAATCAACAAAAATTGTGACATTTTTCAAATATCTATGAATATGAAGATGACTTTATAGAAATTTCGGCCACTGTACGTCAGACGTATTTTTGATCGGTAGCCCCAGTGTTAAGTGCAGGAAATGGAACCACTGGTGTCTGAAATATTTTGTGACCGCTTGAGAAGCCAGACCTATAGAAAGGGCGATAATGTTATGTACATGCATATGTATGTAGAGGCTGTTCCGTGGATAACTCGAGTAGAGAATGTGGATTAGAGGACGCGGTAATTTGCCAGGTGACTGGCACCAGTCCTTCAGTGAATCACATTACCATATGGTAATCATTGTAATTTCGTTATCATTCAACCCCCAATAGCGGCGAAATTATCTCCGAAATATAATATCCGGCCTTTGAAACGCCTCAGGTGCAATAACTGCGCCACGGTGTGGTGTCGGCGTCGGCGTTGGCGTCGTTTCTGCCGGCCCGTTATAATTAACAAATCGCCCCGCGAAGAAATTACATTATTCAATTAAGTTTATTCGTTTGGCCGCTCCAGCCGACTTCGCTAATTTGTTCGCCGATGTTAATTGCTATTCCGCGATAATACCTTCCAGATAACGCGAGCAATTATACGTAGAGTATAATTTGTCTTGTCCTGCGGTGCCAAGAGCTTTACACCTTATAATAAATCGTCCTTAATCGTCCCCCGGTGTTAGCCAATCAACTATTTACGCGATCCGTTCTCCGCGTTTACCTAATCGTCCTCTCCGTCTTCCGGAATACCGAAAGTGCGTCAAACCTAATTCCCGTGCACCATGCAGATACTTTCCCACAGGTGTGTATCGCTTTCTCATAGAAAATTTTCTGTTCCCCCTCTCTTTTCGATTTCAAAACTCCTTCCAAAATTTGATGTGATTTTTTTTTAAGCACGTACATAGATAAAGCGATAGAGACGGACTTCTTGTTCTAATATTTCAACAAAAATTATCTGTTTACAATTCGACATTCACGAGCGAAACAAACAAACTGAAGAGTTTTCGATCGGCGTCGTTCAAGTCAAGATTAGAAAGTTCTTACGCAACTGGTCTCATTTTTCAAATCCATAAACTGTAGATTGATTGTTTTCCTTTTGTTGAGCAGATAATTAATTGTTGCTCGCGCAGAAGAATAATATCGGGGCTACATGCTCGGATTTACGACTTACGGGTCCAGATTCTACAATGCCGTTTTTGATGAAGCCATAAATTTTACGCCTGGCCTCCTTTATTCAGATTTATGGCACGGCTAGCAATTGTCAACGAACAATGTCTGGAAAATGTCCAAGTCATATTGTCCTCGACGGCAATTGACGCGTCAGGATCTCCACACGGTCGAAAATTTATGGTATTTCTAGAGTTGTTGCTTAGAAAGAAGTGCAGCTGATACCAGCATAGTTGGCTCGTGAATATTACAGAGATATTTATTAAGACGTTCGTAGCAAACACATGATATGAAGTCAAAGTCAAAGTTCTATACGAATATTGCGATCTTATATTTAATAAACAACATTAAATTTCCAACGAATTAGATATATTTAAGCAATCAGGGTTGAAAACTTTTCAGTTGAAACAAATTAATAAAAAACACAATAAAACGTTTTAGGAGAAATTTTTATCTTTTGCTCGGCACAGCTACACTGAATCCGGCTTGTTGCTTCTAATGCTCACAAAATTTGTATAAATAAACACAAATAAAGTGGTTCCAGTGCGTTAAGGCGGTAGACTAGTTTTCAGGATTGCAAGGCGGCGGGATTCGCGATCTCATTTCTCGATAATACAAAAATGGGGTTTTTCAGTAGTCAAAAACGCTAGACAAAAGATCGATCTAGGGCGCTATGGCTCTGCAAAGCCCCATTTTTTCGTTTACGAGACGTAATTTGCATTATTCGGCGGCGTGTAGCTATGAAAATAACCACATGCGTAGTTGTATGCTTCCGAATAATGCAAATTACGCCTTATAAACGAAAAGGTAGGACTTTTGAGGGTGATAGCGCCCTGGATCGATCTTTTATCTAGCGTTTTTGACTACTGAAAACCCCCATTTTTGTATTATCGAGAAATGAGAACGCGAACCCGCACTCTTGCATTCCTGGAACAAGGAGTCTTCTCTCTTAATGTGAAAAAAGCACTGTCCGAACCTTTACGACAGCCCCTTGCTGTTAAAAATCCGACGTTTCGTATGCTACACCATAACATACCGAATGATCAAATTCCTCAATCAGAGTTGCAAGCAGCAGTATGCTACAATAAAAAGCAGGAGATGTTAATTCGTTTATAGAATAAACCAGACCGAGAGATTTCGCCAGCAAGGCCACCTCATCTGGAATTACTCGAACGAATTAGGATAGCGAATCGAAGGAATCGCGGCGCGGCGTCTAGTTACTCGCTTCGCCACAGGGAATAAAGGAGAGGGTACAAAGATAGATAGACCAAGAGACGGAGAGAGAAAGAGAAAGAGAGTAAGGGAGATAGTGGGTGAGAGAATGTAGCGAACCGCTGGCTGTGGAGACAAATTGTCGAACAATGCTTGCGGTCGGATATACACATGTTCACCGAAGTTGGGTTACATTTAGAAAACAGGATTACAGTTCGCTTCATGGTGCCGGCCTGGGCTGGCGAGCCTGGACCGAGACTATGAAACTGCCGCGCACCTGAACACCAGGGCCGAGCGCAGGTGGCGCTTTTCAGGTTTGTCCGCTTTGTTTTCGCTGGTGGTTTCGACGCGCGAAGTTACTTCCCAGCGCGAAATCAGCGAGCCAAAGCTCCCGCTCCACCACCGACCCATCGAACATTCTTCCTTTTCTTTCGTGAACACACTCACTCCCCCGACCGAAGTTTGCTGGGGATTATACCGCCGGACCGGAGAAAAAGTTTCCGCGATGGAAGCGGATTTTCGAAATGGAAGCAAACAAACCGATTTCTGGTTCGCTATGCTTGAAATTTGTACCGCGCGTCGACCTCTGTTTGCGGGAACGCTGCGCGGACACTCGAAGAAACTGTAAGAGTTCATTCGCGTAATCGAATCGGTCGATCCGAACTGCCGGCAAGTATGCAGTCTGCGGTGACCGGAATCAGTGCGAATTGCCAACATTGGACATCTGAATACCAATACTCTGTGTGTGTCAGTCGAAAGTCTTCGTAAAATACTGAACCTCTAAACCAAAAGAACTCTTTTAAAATTGATTTTAACCAGACATCGTAATTGTTACAAGAGAAAATTGAAAAGTTATGGTATAGGAATCGATAGATTTAATTAAGAAATTTTGATCATGAACATGTATACAGTCAGGGACAAGTATAAGTGGACAGTTAGTGGAAATAGGTAAAAATGAAGTTTAGTCGAATTAACATGACTGTTATAAACTTAAGTTTTATTTATTATATATCCTTATAGCGTATAGATTATTTAACGAATAATTGAAGTTCATATTTACATCTTTGCGTAAACACGCCGTGCCATAACGAAAATGTCAGCTATTTATCAGGGGACAAAAATAAGTGGACACTCGGTTGTAATGTTATTGCGAGGTAAGAAATGTATACGAACACTAGGCACAGGTCAAGCTTACATGCAGCGATCTCCATCAATCTTATTAGTACCAATTCAGGTATCGAACAAGTAAAAACATTTATACAATTATTGCAGAATGCCAGAAACGACAGCAATTTCATATCAAATTCGCCATTTAATTGTATCGGACTGCTGTAAGAAATTAAGTTATCGCGTAATAGCTCGGAAGTACAACGTATCTAAAAGTGCGATAGAAAAATTTTATAAAAAGTATGTAGTGCACAGGACCGTGAAAAATTTAAGAGGTCGTGGACGCAAACGCTGTACCACCATACAAGAAGACCGTCGGATTTTTCGTACAAGTCGATAAGATTCAACGATTGCAGCAAGAAGTATTGCAGAAATAGCGGAATTAAATGTTTCAACAAAAACAATAAAACGCAGACTGCGCGAAGCTGGGTTAAAATGCTGCAAGGCTAGACGTAAACCACATATTAATTAAAGAAGTATGAGAAAACGTATCGTTTATCGTTTGCAAAAAAATATGTGAATAAGCCACTGGTATTCTGGAAAAATATCATTTGGAGCGATGAAAGTAAATTTGAGTTGCGGCAATTAAAAAAGAAGCACAAAGTCTGGAGAAAAAAACATGAAGCGTATAAAAGACCATTTATTACACCCGCAGTCAAATTTGGCGGTGGATCGTTAATGGTGTGTACGTTAGTACAAATTGACGGCATTACGAATGCAGATAAGTATATTGATATACTAAATGAAAATTTAGAAGAAGCAGTGGTAAAAATGGGTTGCGACGACGAATTTGTCTTTCAACGAGACAATGACCCTAAGCGCACTGCTAAGAAAACTAAAAAATTTTTTAAAGATTCCAATATTAAATTGCTAGAATGGCCGGCCCAGAGCCCTGATTTGAATCCTATTGAGAACTTATGGAGTTTACTGGACGCAAAAGTTCCATTGGACCAGCGAAATCATAAGGTTACAGTCCGAATATGAAAAAATTAGTAACGATTATATCGAAAAGTTGATACAAAGTATTCCTCGACGTCTGGAAGCTGTAATACATGCAAAAGGAGGCAATACCAAATACTAATTTTGTTATGTGTTTCATTTGTTACGCATTTCATTGAGTGTGCACTCATTTTTGTCTCCTGATAAATAGCTGACGTTTTCGTTATGGCAAGGCGTGTTTATACAAAGATGTAAATATGAACTTCAATTGTTCGTTAAATAATCTATACGCTATAAGAATATATAGTAAATAAAACTTAAGTTTATAACAGTCATGTTAATTCGACTAAACTTCATTTTTACCTATTTCCACTAACTGTCCACTTATTTTTGTCCCTGACTGTATATCAATAAATGTAGCTGGATATTAGCTGAAAAAATGTGTTTAGCTATTTCTGTCCAAAAGTGAGTAGTTTAGGAGACATTTTAATTTCGATGCAAATTTTTGCATTCAGGTTAGAGAGCTTGTTTGCATACAGCAATTTTAGTCTTTATAGGTCATTGGTGTACACCGTAGCTTGGTAGCATCAAACGATCATAATGTTATGCATTATTATAGGAAGAAAATCGTAATAGTACGTTAGTAACAATGATACCACCTAAATAGTACAGTTTAAAGATAAAACGTGTTAAAATTGATGATATTAATCTTAAAAATTAGATCTCAATGAAATTTAATCTTAAAATTAATCTTTCTCAGACTCTACGAGAAATTGAACTGTATAAAGTATGTAAAACATAAACAATTTATCACAGGTATGAGATGATATTTCTCCTCCATCAGAGAGACGTTATGGTATCTTCGCTTAATTAATCTACCTTGTACAGAGCATTCCTCGAAATATTCAGCTATATTATAATGTTACACTTCATAGAGTGTTCGAGCAATACAGAACAGTATTTAGTTCTATCAGATTTCCATTTCTATTAAACAATGAGCGAAATTATGTTTCACGATCTGTAATCGAGCAACATTCGGAGAGCGTTTCTGTCCATTAGTAGTTAATTTCACTTCCGTTATCGCTAATCCGCTTTATGAATAGGATAATGCTCTCTGTTTTTTCAGATTAACTTGATATGAATTGATAGAGAATAGTATGGCTCATAGAATGTAGACAATACTACACAATTAACTTGTTCACTGCAAGTACGAATGACTAACAATAAGCATTGTTACCCACAACAATAAATCGATCGAGCTTGCTATTACACAACGTGAAAATTTATAAACGGGTCGATCACCTTCCTCGAATGTTCTATTATTTCGTGCAACTTCGTAAGCTTATTAATACGCTTTTGGAGAGCAATAACAATAATTATATTACCTGGATCTATTTATTAGTTATCGATTTATTAGTTCTCAATTGAAATTGCTACTTTTATTAAAAAAATCATTATGAAAGTAACAAAATGACAAAAATGGGTGGATGTGAATCAACAAAGAAAAAACTTTAAGACGATTTAATAAGGTCCATATGTAATTTTCAAGTTATTACAATTGTTAAAGATATAAAGATATTTTTATATTTTTATTTTACATAAAGATCCGAAGTCTAGTGATAAGTAGCGCGTCAAGTTATTCATTTGCTTAAAAAACAATTAAGTACAATTATTAATCGAAAGCGAAACGAACTTTCGACAAGATAATTTCTGGTCGACCGATCGACTTACATTTCGATAAACTCACGTTAGCATATCATACGGTGTAGGACGAGCTGTTTAGAAAGCTGCCAGAGATGAGAAATACATTTCCTTATTCCTCGCTTTGTGTTCTACATGCAAACTTTCCGGAAAACAGGTGCTATGTGGCTTCCCTTCGAGTTTGCGAGCACGTTTCATTACTGACGCAAGACTGGCTGGGTTGGAATTGCTTATGGCGGCAAAGTTATCATCAATATTGGATTCTTTCATGTACAGACATTCACAGGGGGGAATATAGAGGGACATCGTTTCCCGGTTTCCACGTAGGCTATGTGCTCTTTCTTCGAAAATGCAAACAGAGCTCAACGTGTTTGCCAGTCCGAGCTAAGCGCTTTCACACTCGTAAACTTCCTGCACGTAGTTTAGCGCCTAGCGCGCCGCGCCGCGCATCTCCTCGGGAATCACGGAATTACGACAAATTCCGTTTGCAGTTTGAAATTATTTTCCGAGTAAATAGTGTTTTGCAGCTCGACATTCAGATGCAGGGACTCGTGGGCGAACGACCAGGGAGCGACAGTTTGCCGTCACGTCGTTACGAAGTTCACAATTCTGCTCCAGTAAAAAAGAAGGAGAGCACGAATGTCTAACAATTTTAATTATGAGATGCAGGATGGCACACTTTAACGGGAACACCTAAGTCTCCGTTATTTGTGGCTACGCGGGAACCGTTTCAGTATTCGCTATTTCCTGAAACGTTTGATATTTGAAGCCCGTTTTTTACTTTGTACAAGGTTGTTCTTTATTTCCTTATCTATATTCCTCGAACGAGAATATTCAAGGTGGAACATTTTAAATATTGGATTATTCAATTTTCATATTCAAAATGTTTTAATTGCTTATACTAGCGTACAAACACCGTTTTTAGCGTGTTTTTTTCTCAAGTTAATTACCAAGAGAGAAAAGAATAAATAAACTATCCAGCCCCTATTCCTTAAAATTATTTATTTGTTTACCCGGTTTACAGACAATTATTATTTTGCATAAAGATCGCCAGTCCAGTTACTGTACAATAGAAAATCGTGAAAGTCTCTGGATACTAAAATCGAACGAAAATGTCGATTAAACTAGGCCAGAGATTTACAGCTTTCGCGGTGTGATTTTATACAGTGTTTAACTTTTGAGGGCTGCAACTTTGCTTGTTCGCTGCTGTTACAGTCTCGCCTCTCCGTCATACGATCGGTTAACACATTGATACTGTTGTACGACGCGTAGTACCTCACTTTTATATCGCGCCCTGTTCGCGTTTCGAATCAATAGTCGCCGACCAAAGATTTTAATTGATCAGCCAAATTGTGACAAAAAACGGTGCCGACATTGTTAGAGAAACGATGTGGTAACGATTTCAGAAGGAATCCTCAATTGTGAGAGGTATACATGTATCAAAACGTCAATATAATTGGAGTATCGATTCTTCGAACACTGAAGCCTTCACATTTTCCTCTTTCGAATATTTGAACAAACTCGAATGCTTGCATGATAAATGAAGGAAATATAACTGAGATCAATATTTCGAGAGCATACATGATTTATAATATTAACCCTCGCAAGGTAAGGTCTCGTAACACATAAATAGTAAGGTGGGGTTTCCTAGACCTCGACAAATCAATTTCTTAACACTATATTGCCTAAGGAAGTCATTTTGACTGCTTTCCAATTTCAATTAGATAAACAATTATGTATACAGGGTGCGGCACCTAAAACAGGTCACCTGAATAAATCGCTTGCTTTTGAAGATAGAAAAAAAAGGATCAAACCGAACATACTTGATATCGAGGGGCTCGTAATCTGATGTCATTAATTTTTTTATAGATGGAGACGTCAAGGAGATACGAAGGTCTACTCTGTTTTTTTAAATGGAATAGTATGGTTTTTTATTTACATTCTGATAGTGTATTTCAAGACGAATACAATGACCTATTACGAAGGTCATTCAAGGTCACGCAAGGTCAACTGCAATAGAAAATAAAATGTCTCAAAGCACCGTTTTATGTGCCGCACCCTGTATAATGACACAGCTTCTTAGAATTTTGTGACTTTTTGTACAACATATAAATGCGTTTATTAATCATTGTAGTTGCCTCCCCCTCCTTCATTTCCGGTATATATATATGTGTGTAATACCTGTATTGCCCAAAAGGATTGGAATAACAGTTTATATTTTTTTGATTACCGTCACACGATAACATACAAGTTCATGATAAATTGTCGATTTGAGCATATACTTGATAAGTTGCAGTTGTTCGATAATTAAAGTAGTACTTGTTATTCGCATCTTTATGGCAGGCCAGCCCACGCGCCTCGTTCCCCTTGAACGCGCTATGTATGACTGTAAATAATATAAAAAATATTAAAAATTAATTTTAAACAAATTTCTTTACACATTAGTTATTCTTTCGCGATGCAGTCATTTTGACTGCTTTGGGGCAATATAGGTATATACCAAGTTTCAGTCTTTCTAGTGTTAAATAGCCACGTTTTTAATAAATTTTGGATAAAGAATAATACAGGATAAAAGTAAACAAACGGATTTAACTTTATTCGTATAAAAATTCTATTAAAAAATCTGAAGCTTGGATCTCTGAGACCCCACATTACCTTGCGAAGGTTAAGAACTACTTTTAGTTGATGTGTACGAAGCTTTTCTCGCGACTTAAATTTTCGATATTGACAATATTTATAATCAATGTTTTCGTTAAATTTATAATTTGGCAGAGTATTCGTTCCTTACCTGTCGGAGGTCTTTTAAATAGGATCTTAAATGATCATGTAAAATCGTTATTGTCCATGAAAAATTGTTTAAATACTCTTTAGGTGCATATCGCTGATTTTTACAAACTGTGAGAGTACTACTGGTTGGTAATGTGTTAGCATCGTTAAACGTTCGCAGTTTACACAGTGTTTCGATTCCAGAATTTGCATTAACATCAATTAATTGAATACATTCGGATACGTCCATATCACAGTAATTTATTTATAACGATTGATAACATGAATTAGTGAAATATTTGCTAATTAATTGACGCTCCGTTTTAGAGAAAATTGAGTTGGAAAACTCGATGTTACGCGCGTGGTAGAATAGGAATCGCGTAACGCGTATATTCATGGCTAACCAATTCTGCTTTGTGTGAATGCTAGGACACCGAATCCATCGAATTTTTAACCAGGTTTTCTCCAATAACTAAACAACAACCGAAAAAATGCAATTCGTTGTTTTTATTCATTTTTTCAAACAGATCCGCCTCGTGCCCGCTTGGGTTAAACGATCACTCAGGGGACCAAAAATTTTCAACTTTTCCGAAAGTAATATTATACAATTCGACGAAAAAAAAAATGATAAAACTTTAAATTCCAGTGCGAGGAATTCAAAACCTAACTCAGACCAAGCGGATCCGCTCACTACATCATATCCTGTGCTATGTATGGAATCCAATGTGACAGCGTTAAACGAGTGAACTCCGCTCACTGAAATTTGGATTTCTCGGACTAGAATTTAAAGTTTCATCATTCAATCGTCGAATTGTATAAAATTACATTGAGAAAAGTTGCAAATATTTGGTCCCCTGAGCGAAAGTTCAGTCGCCGCTTGTACCGCCCGACACGAAACACCCTGAAATGTATGAAACAGTGATTCCAGAGGATGCAACAAAGTAATTTGTTATTAATTCGCCCGGTGACACACCCTCGGGCCATCTCGCTGGTAAATGATCGTAAAGACCCGTACGAGGATCGAAGTTCGGACCACGAAGTGCGTTTTCAACGCCTCGGGGATCGAAAGGATCGGCTTCTCGTGGGAAAAGACGAAAAATGGGGGAGGTTAGGTGGGCGAAGACCACTTAGCCCGAAGGGCATGGGTAGAGGCGTGACGAAAGAGGGCCGTTCAGGTCCGTAAGAACTTACGAGCAGCCCGAAATGGCCGCAACATTCGGCTCTCATTCGTCTCGGCTGACTCTTGTTGCGGCTTTACGAGCGGCTCTCCAGTAACTTTCTTTTTTTTTTCTTTATGGCCAACCTTCATTCGGTAAGAGAAACTTTCCGCAACGACGGAGTGAACGCAATTGCGACCGAATAGCCAAGATCCTTGGAAACCTACCGCAAACTAACTGGCCCGATTCAGAACGAATGAAATCGGCGGATTCGGTGGTCTACTCCAATGGGCGAGATTGAGGGCTGAATTTTATTTTCCGGTCGCAATGGTACATTTTGAAAAATTTTTTTATACTCCGTCGCCCAGTGGAAAGTCACTCAATAATGTTATGGCGTTCTGGGAACTCCCAAATCGATCACGGCGATGGTTTCCGATGCGTATTTCGCGTCGTTCTTGATTTAATACACGACTCAATTGAAGCTTGCAGCGACAACGTGACAAATACACTTCTTGCACGTCTGTTAAAAGCAATCTTTCTGTTGGCGTACAAACGAGTTAACTTCAAGTAAGAAATATTCAAACGTGTGTGAAAACATTGGAGAACCATTAGACTGTGGATTTTATGTATTTATAATAAAAATGAGTAGGTGCAATTTAAATCAATGGACAGATTAAAAATATTTACATATATGTATTAATAATTCGGTTTCGGTTTGTGGAAATCATTAAAAGCAGAAACGAATTTCTAGTTGGCTCTTGCTTGCTTATAATTGATGGAAACGATTTTTATGTTGCATAAAAATCGGCAGTCTGGTACCGATATAAGCTGTATCTTTGTGTCAAAATTATTGAAGATATTCTGAGGGTCACACTTAAGTGAGACACCCTGTACAATTGTTTCGTATCTTCCATCATAATCGAGTTATAATTTCGTAGACTAATTAGATACACTCTGTACATTTCCAATAATAAAATATAATAAACGCCCCTGCGATTAGGAGCCGTCACGGAGACAGATTTATAGGCGGAACGGCGCGGCGGGCTCGCGACTGCAATCAGATTTCTGTCGATAACAAGTATGAAAAACGTGGACAGGAATTTCATTAGCGAGGTGGGCTTCGTCTGAGAAGATGACGTGATCGTTCGTCGAAGACGTGAGAGCCTAGCCGGAAACGAATCCGGTCGTCACATTCGACCCGAATCACCGGCGCCTGATTAAAACATGCTGACGCAGCTTTCCGATTTGTCAACGACACGTGTCGCCCGCGACTATTTGTTCGCGCTTCGTTCGCTTGTTCGTTCGTTCGTTCGTTCGTTCTCCTGTTCGTTCACGAAACTTCGATAGTTATTAGCGGAGCGGGCGCCGTTGCAAGTCGACGGGATATCCGAGATTCATCGGCGCCGTTGCAAATCACCCCCTGCCATCTAGCAGCCACTCACTTGACCGTGCCCGGTACAAACCCGATGCGGCATTAATTCTACTCGTTTGTGAACTTTCAAGCACGACACGCCGCGTTAATTGACGCGATCAATCCCGACCCTTCGGCGACGCTCCCGGTTGACGCGTATCCACAATACAACTGATTGGCGAAGTTTCACCGGATTCCGGCTTCGTCGGAAAAATATTCGGTTGCAATGCAAATACGTTATCCTCGATATCCTTCTTGATTTTGCATTGATTAACGAAGTACGGAATTGCATTCAATCGATCACATAAATCGTTGGCTATCTTTGCTTCTGTTTAATCACAGTTACACAGTCTGGAGCAAGAATATTGGTAAATATACTTCGTGCAATTCTGATTGCAATGTGCGCTTGGATGGAGAAATTTATCGAATCAATTTCCACGTAAGCAACATCGTGATTTCAATAATTATAAAATTAAAAACGTAAGACCGGTCGTTTGACCGGCAGTGGTGGATTTAGTGTCAATTGTCTGTGTGCGCGAGAATTTCTCGCGGTATTAAAAATATTTTCCTCAGAGTATTACATTGTGCATCAAAGCTTTCGTTACCGGAAGAAAAAGAAGCATCTGTGCCAATCTTTCTGATAGGGTTGAAGAAGCAGATTGAAAAATTTAGCATCCACTGCGTCGCATAGGTTTCATGGATCGCGTCTGCGTAGGCAGCGAGTAACGCGATATAAACGTTACGAGCACTGATAAATCGAACGTTTCCGCATTTGGGTCTGTTAATCGTGTCACTTGGGCGCATTTAATGGAACATCGAATAAACCTGGCGAGCTAGTAATTGTTTGGCTGATTTATCGTTTTGACGTTTATAATGCGTCCCGCTGTCGATTATCGAGCACTTTCGTCATAATTGGATAATTATATCCTCGGTCGTTTCACCGACAGTGCCGATCTAATTTTACCGTGTTACGAGATCTGTGTAAAATTAGACCTGGTGCAAAGATCTATATGAGAACTGGAGTCTGGCTCGATTACTCGTCGACGTAGAAGAATGTGCTCCGTGTGAGAACGTGAGAAGTCTCGGAATCTCCTAAATCAACGCATTTATTAGCGACGGAAGACGATGGCAGCGATTCTTTTCCATTACGGCTTATAAAGGCTAGGCAGTTTCCGGTCAATAACAATGGATCACGCGCAGATCGAATTATCACACTCCAGGGACCGTAGATTTTGCCATTTAAACGCGCCGAACCGATCGATGGCCATTCGATCCACGTTGATCGGATCGATAGCCAATCATCATCCTGCTACCTGGATAAGGTATACATATACCTCTTTGCCACCTCGAAATCCATTCGAAACGTGCGCGAGGTAACTCAATTTCCATCGAATACGTCTAAGATTACTGCCGCGGACCACCAACTGGCAGATATGGCCGCAGAAACGTACATTGAGTTACGAACTTTGGCATCAAACTATCGCCTAACAATTCGCGCACCGAGATCTTCAAAACCAGAGTTTCTTGTTCTTCAAACCCGACGTGCATGGTTTTATGATAAAACGTGGTTTCTCTGATCTGCGCGCAGCGTGCTCACGAATCTATCGTACAATAGGAACCACCATTTTTTATGCAGACATATTTCGAAAGTGCAGAACACACTTTTTCATACTAATTGACGAAAATTTTACGTGAACTTCGAAATTCTTTCACACGTACAGTTTAGTGTTCAAATAATTTTTGTATCTACCGTGTACAGGCTGCGTCATCTAAGACAAGCCACACGAATTACTTCTACATTTTTTGAGACAGGAAGAAATGCTTCAGACAAAAGTTGTTTGGTTTCTAGAGGCCCATTACGTGGTCTACATAACTTTTTTCAAGTGGAGGTGCTTAATGAGACTAGAAGGCCAATTTAGTTTTTTTAAATGAAACCACATATTTTTGAACTCCAACGATTGTAGCCCTTTCACGAGGCAATTTCAACGATATAGTCATTCAAGGTCATTCATGGTCGTAAAGTTTAAAATTGATGAAAAACAAAAATATATCGTAAATGCTTGTGGAATGGAAAACTTTCAGCTTTATTAATGAAATCAAACTGATTCAATGCAAAATGTAAACAAAGTGCTTAAATCCAAAACCATCTGCTACAACAGATGCTCAAAGTGATGACCAGCCACAGATAGACAGCGTCTGAAGCGTTCGCCCATTGATCGCGTTACGCACTAAAGCAGGAATGAGCAACCTTTTTTTACAACGGGCCAGCTACAAATTTAAAAATGTTGTGCGGGCTGCATTTGCAGCGACGTACTCAAGATTTAATCTTGGGGGGGAGTTAAAAAGAATGACGTTTTTTTCCAAGCAATTTTACAAGCTAAACACCTAAATTCATGTCGTATCGATAGAAATTGTGTATGTCACAATTTAGAAATTTATTTAGGGTACAATGAGGCTACGGGACACTGTAGGAATTTTTAAAAGTCAAAATGTCAAATCTTTGAAGGGTCGCACGAGAAATTGTCTCGAAAAGGGCTACAATCGTAGGAGTTCAAAAATATGTGGTTCCATTAAAAAAAGTACTAAGTTGACCTTCTAATCTCACAAGCACCTCCACTTGAAAAAAAAGTTATGTAGACGACGTAATGGGCCCCTAGATATAAAACAACATTTGTCTGAAGCATTTCTACCTACACTCGCCGAAATTTCTATAAAGTCACTGTGTTTTGTAATGAATTCCTATTATTATACCATACCAACGAAAAATTTGTATTTGGTAGCACTTCGGGATTACATAAAGAAAGCATACACACCGATTTCAAAACATAAGTATAACATTTATCGATAAAAGGAAACAAAAATATAATTTTACGCAGACAAACTGCGAAATTTCTATAATGTCACTTTCGTTTTACACGGATAACGTTGAAATTAACGATTTTATTTTTATCATTTCTATTTTAATATCTAGTGTGACCTCCATTTTTTGGAATTGTATTAAAAATACGACTGGGCATCGACGAAACTAACTTTTCTAGCGGTTTTGTTTTAACAGACACCCACGCTTCATTCACCGCATCCCTTAGTTCGCTAATGGAGTTGTACTGTTTGCAGTTTTTATCAATTTGTCGCGCAATAATACACCAAACATTTTCAATAAGGTTTATATCAGGGGAACATGCAGAGGCCATGGCAAAACATTAATGTGTCTTTTGAAAAGCCACTGCTTTGTGTGCTTCGACGCGTGTACCGCAGCATTATCATGCTGATAAATAAAATTGTCATCTTCAATATTTTCTGTGAAGGGTATTAGAACCATGTCTAACATATCTATATAACTTTCCGAATTCATTTTGTGATTTATGCAACACATTGGAGTTTTTTTGTCAGCTTTAAACCCATATCATTAGGGAACCACCGCCAAAGTTACGACTCATTGTCACACTTCCTCGTTTCTCAGATCATGCCAATAATATTTATAGCCATCAAGCCCATCCAAATTAAATTTTTTCTCATTCGAAAAAATGACAGACTCCCACTCTTTCGTCTAGGACATATGTGCCCGTATGAAATCAAGACGGGCCTGTTTATGTACTTCTTTTAGGCCTGGTTTACGTAGCATTTTTCTCCACACAAATTGCCCAGAAGAATTTAAAAGTTGTTGCACACGTCTTGTTGTTACTGGAAGCTCCAATTCAGCTCGAAATTGTGCTGCATTTTTCCTTTCCTTAGCCGCAGACCTCGTTAATAATAAATGTGTTGTCTCTTTGACAATTTTTTATTACCACCTTTAAAATGATTTTTTAATATATATGTATATGTAATATATATATATGATAATTATTAATCACAGTATATAAACGATTAATTTTCTTAGCAGTTGCACTATTCAAGCAGCCCATATCTTTATAAGCATCGATCGATGCTTTTTCTTCAATTGTTAGTATTTTTTCTCTCGGCATTCTAATACACGTGAATCAAATGATAAGAAACAGGATTTCTATGAGTTATAAAACTAATACTTTTAGAATATTTCAAATTTTCCGTAGTTCTCTGCTCGGAATCCAGAGAAACGCTAAATGACTTTATAGAAACTTCGCACTTATGTTCTGCATCGCGTAGAAAAAAATTAAAACAAACGTAAATAGCGAACATAGCGGTCTAGGGTGCGTAGTCCCTCTATCCGAGTGTCAACAAGGCACAGGACCACATACGATGAATCAACAAAAATAGTGATATTTTTCAAATATCTATGAATATGAAGATGACTTTATAGAAAGGGTCTAGCCGGATAAGCATGGGCCAGCGGACCCCGCTCCGATTTTCCTGATTCCTGTCTTAAAACATCGTTTTATGTCTAGAAAAACATTGTGTAAAATTTCAAATGTCTACCCCCACCGATAAGGGTGATATTGGGGCTAATTCCCCCACACTTAAATGCAATTTGCTCTAAAACGAGAAGAGATATCGACATAGGATGAACGGCAAACAAAAGATATGGATACACTCTATATTTCAGATTTTTTTTAGAATTTTTTGCTAATTAATCATAGTTGAAAACAATTAATTATTTTTTTGGGAATTTTTTTAACCATCTTGCTCTGGGTTGACATCCACCAAAAAATTCTAAAATATTGCCATGATGCTAAACTATTTTTCATAAAAATCTCAGAAGTGTCCGTTTGGTGGAACAGTGTAAAAAAAAATAAAGTATGCCGGCGAACGCTCGCAGCGACTGATTCCACTTGCGGTGGCTAGTGATAGGAGCGAACGGGAATCCTCCTCAAGTCTCAAAATTTTCTTTTCTTGTTTTTTTCTTTTTTTATATGTATTTATAAACTAAACGATTTTTATTGTTTGCAGTTCAATATTCTATAAAACAAACATAATTATTAATTTGTAATTATCATATAGATTAAAATGTTTTACCTAAATCTAAATATTAATCTAATTTAAATCTAAATTTAGATCTAAATCTGGAAATATAAATCTAATTTATAATATTTACGCCTATATAATGGATTCCGTAAAGGCGTTGACTTCCCGTTCGCTCCCATCACTAGCCACCGCAACTGAACTCAGTCGCTGCGCCGTTACGAGCGTTCGCCGGCATACATTATTTTTTTTGACACTGTTCCACCAAACGGACACTTCTGAGATTTTTATGAAAAATAGTTTAGCATCATGGCAATATTTTAGAATTTTTTGGTGGATGTCAACCCAGGGGAAGATGGTTAAAAAAATTCCCAAAAAATAATTAATTGTTTTCAACTATAATTAATTAGCAAAAAATTCTGAAAAAAATCTGAAATATAGAGTGTATCCATATCTTTTGTTTGCCGTTCATCGTGGGGGAATTAACCACCGTTAAGTGTGGGGGAATTAACCCCAATATCACCCTTATCGGTGGGGGTAGACATTTGAAATTTTACACAATGTTTTCTTAGACATAAAACGATGTTTTAAGACAGGAATCAGAAAAATCGGAGCGAGGGCCGTTGGCCCATGCTTATCCGGCTAGACCCTTTCGGCCACTGTATCTCAAAAGATGTAGAAGTTATTCAGGTGGCTTGTCTTGGGTGACTCACCCTGTATAAAAACCGTGTAAAGGTTGAACACTGAAAAAGGGAGACAGCTGAATGGAACAATTAGGCGAACGCAATAGGAGCGTGATCGCCGGGGTCCTCAAAACTTGGCAACGATCCTGAGTGACGCTTCAAAGATGACCATTGGGGAACATAAATTGTTCTGCCGTCTATATAACTGCGCAGGCCCCTTTGAAGGGTACTCACGGGTAGCGTGTAGATCCGCCGGAATAATTCAAGTCACAAACATAGCGTCGGAGTGCGGATCACTGGCGAGGGCGTTCGTTGCGGGGGGTGGCAGAGGGTTGAAAGTCAGGACAGGCGACGAAGTGCTGGTGTGTAGGAAGGGGGCGTGCTGCTGAAGACTCTCCTTTGCAGTTGGTTGTCGTCAGTAGCAGACTGTACTCTAATTAACGGTGGGTAACAAGAGTACCCCGGAGAAATGGAGAGTCGTTCTAATAATTCGTGGGTTGAAACGCATCTCCGTTTCGCGCATAAGAGAAAGAGGTCGAAGGAGTTTCTAAGCGGTGGCAGAGCCGTGAACGGTGCGAGAAAGACGTTCCTGGTGTCGGTGTAGACCTTGGCCCGCACAGTTCCTGTTAAATGTTTTTAATTACTTAGCGAGAAATTTAAAGAATCCACGTGTCCCGGCATTTTTACCTACCGGCACTACTGGCCAGAACATTAAAACGTATGAAGGGTACGTTGCGACGTTAATTTCGATGCCGTTTGTAGTCTGATCAGACTTACAAGGGAGGTTACCCAATCGTAACAAGTCGATTTTTATGGAATTTCTGTATGATATATGCATAACTCAAAAAAATGTTTGACACGTATTTTATTATAGCTGCCAACATTCATGTTAAGGGGGTGAAAATAGCCATCAAGTATGTAGACTGTGTATACAAATTTTCATGAAAAATTGTAATGTTTTATACAAAAAAAAGTTAATTATTAACATATTTTTTAAAAATCAGTTTATACTCAAAGATTCGTCATTCAAAGACACACAAATTGGATTTTGAAATTTTCGTACTTTCACCCCCTTTACATAAATGTCGGCAGCTTTAAAAAAAGACATATCAAATATTTTTTTGAGTTGTACAGGGTGCCTCAAAATTCCTTCAACACCCAAAAATTGCTTTCACGGCTTCGTTTAGAAGTTATTAACGAAAAACACGGACCAATCAGAGAGCGGCTACAACGGATTGAGTCTGGCTCGGCTAAAGGCGACGCCACGCTATGCGGGACCTGTCGCTGAGTCGGGCTCCGTTCGCTGTAGCCGCGTTCCGATTGGTCCGTGTTTTTCGTTAATAACTCCTAAACGAAACCGCGGACGCAATTTTTGCAAAGGAAAATGTCGCTTCAAATGATCTCAGGAACCATAAGACATCAGGAAAATATCATACAAAAATTCCCTTGTTAGTTTGCAAATAGACTTTTCATGAATATGGTCATACCTTTTTGATTAACCTACGACATTCGAAACGAAAGCGTAAACATTAAAACATGAAATTAAAACGTGAAATTAGAACGTAAATACAAGTTACGAATAAATGTCTCGTGTTTCCCGGAATTTTGTCGGATTACGAGTAAAGTAAAAAGAAATTTATGCAACTTGTAATTTAAATTAACGTTGGAGACTCCTAATTTCATGCGTTCGAAGTACGGTACTAAAAATGCCGTGGTAGTAAAATAACTTTCATGGAATGTTTCACGCTCGGATGCAAAGCATGTTTCACTTTAATTAAGCTCGACGCGTTTCGAATTTGTTGAAGGTCTCCGGATTTACGTCTCCACCAGATTTACACAATAGGTTAGTATAAACCACAACATGGGTTACAGACTATACGCCACAAACCGAAACCTACAGAGACGGAAGCTTTAAAATCTGTTGGCTCGCAAGTTTCTCGAGTAATTTCAGGTATTTTACACTGTGAACGCTTCTGAGGGAATATTTAATATCTGAAAAATATACGTATGCGTATTTTATATGAATATTTCATGTTTTCAACTGCGTATAACATTTGTCCAAATATGAAGTCCTTTGCCGTTCTATTTGCGCAATTCGTACAGCATCAATTATTTACAATATTACAGTGTCGGGGTGCCATGTTTAAATACATGCTGCAATAAAACGGATGTATTATAGAATGTTTAACGATTTCCCTCCTTTATGTTTATTTATACATTTTTCATTTTATTCTCGTTTCACTGCATACCGATTAAAAATTCGTTCTCCGAAATACTGGTAATACCGAGGACACAAACCAACCGGTTGAACTTCACCTCAGGAAACCAAAAATGTTTTTTATATATAAATTTATATATAATTTTATATAGAGAAACTTTATTATATATATATATATATATATATATATATATTTATATATACCTTGTGGGAACACTTAAAGTCTGTTGTCATTAAAACACAACCAGAAAGCGTCAACGATTTGCGTCGCAGAATTGTACCTTCAAAAATGTTCGTTCAGAATTTGAAAATCGTCTGTACTATTGTTTAGAAAACAACGGAGAACATTTTGAAAATTTGTTATAGTTATAAAGAAATTACAAACTTTCTCGCAGAATAAGCATAACTCGCTCTACTTCTCTTTAAATATCTCCGAAACTGGTGCGCAGATAAAAAAAAGTATCCTACGAAAATTGCTGGTCTTTTTACATACAATAAGAGCTCATAATAAAAAATATAGATTTCCATTTGAAAAAACAAAATTGATCTTCGAATGGCCTTGAAAACAACACCCAAATACAAAACTGATACTGCCCCCTCCCCCTTTTTCCCTCGAAATCCTTGGACACGTGTTTTACACTTTTTTAATATCTTTCATACTTTTCGAGATATTCGGCTGGAAAGTTTTCAAACTAACACCCTGTATATAATACTGTAGATCTTGACGAGAAAATAGCAAAAATTCAAGCTTAAATGTTAGGAATTCAATAGTTTAAAAGTTATGCGTGTTTAAAGTTAAGCGATTTGATAGGTAAGGGCGCCGCCATGCTCCTATGTATTCGACTAACGAGTGGAGTCGCTAGATGGCAGCATAATTGGATGATGTCTGAATACATACCAATATGGTGACGCTCTTACCTGTCCAAAACGCTTAAAATCGCTCAACTTTACACACGCATAACTTTTGTATCAATGAATGCCTAACATTGAAACATGGATTTTCGGTATTTTCTCTTGAAAATCTACAGGATTACAATTTAAAAAGGTAAACATTTTTGGATTCCTGAGGTGAAGTTCAGCCTTAGCTTAGATTAAATCTCTGTCAAATTTTTTCAAAAAACTTCTAGCTCATCGTGTTGTAAATTGATTCGTTTAAGTTGTTGAAAAGATTCAAGTCGTCTGAACTATTTTTGAAAAAGTTACCTCATCTTCGAGGAAATGCGACGACTTTTACGTGTTAAGTAACTATTGTACAAGTAAATAATTAATCAAATGTACTCACTGTGCTCGCCTAAGTAGATCGGTGTCCATGTGACCTGCGATTGAACAAATGTCGCAGCCACGAACAGAACAACGCCGAACCACACACAGAATCTTGTCGCACTCATTTCACTAACAACCCCTACAGCCGCCATTTCCCTCGTTTCAATCAGTCCTCTGCCTTAATATCATCTTCACCGTGGCCCTTTCCCCCCGCTTTCTCTCACTCTCTGTCCCTTTCTACGTTTGCCCCGACCTTCAGCTCCTTCGTATTCCCTTCCAGGATTCGTAATTACCGCCAATATCCTATCGTGATCGAAGAAAAATGTACAACACTCTACTATCGACCGTGCCAATAAATTCTCCCTCGACAATCTAATCAACTACCGAACCACTCGCGTCCCACTTCTTCCCCAAACTGGTTAACGAAAGTTTCGCGGGCAAGATCCAAGGAACAAATCCTTTCGGTCGCGACACGCAGACGGATCGTTTATAAGTAATTAACGCCGCAAGAAGCAACCCCGCCGCGCGATAATTTCGTGCGTTCGCGACAGAGACCGAAAGAGTTAATGACCCGTGAACGAGCATCCGGTTCTATTCATTTCGAACGTCTCAACGTACGGAGTTGAATCGTAGACATTATTATCGGCTAGAGTCCCGGGAGTGAAACTTTTAAAAGTATTAATAACCAAATTTGAAACTTTCGAATTAACTTGGGGCTCTATTTTGTTTTCGTAGGTATGTTGTATCGCGGCGATACGGCGATCCATTATTCTTCGTCCCCCGTTCGTCCTCACGCCAGACTTGATTTCTTCGTTCCGTGTCTTACGTTCCCTTAATTTCGCCCGGAGGAACGTGAGTGATAAAACGTCGCTCTAGATCCGACAACCCAACGTGAAACGATTTTTCGTCCTCCTTTCACAGATCGGCGGGGACGAGCCCGCTGCGATCCGACGAGATTTTTCGTTCACCATCCTCGTTCAACCCTTTCGCCACGTCTTTCCTTCGAGAGCTCTTCCGCTGCCTCCCTGCCTCTTTCTTTTACTCCCACGGAGAATCCAACAGACTATTTCTAGGTGTTTCTGGATCCGTCTGCAACAAAACAGCGAAGCGTTACGTTAGGTGAGATCCTTTGGTTGCACGGAGATAAAGTATAGTCTGATTTCGGCGCACAATGCGTTGTCTATAGAACAGACAAGAGAAAAGAATAGCTTTCTTGTTTAGAAACACTTGGTACAATTCAAATGGATATCGAGGGACGAACGAATCAGCCTCAATTGTTTGCAAGTAGACTGTGCATTTTATGCGCGCGCGTTCATGATAAAAATTTCAATTTCTGTTCCTTGATTTATGGCATAATAGTAATCAAATTGAAATTTTGATCTTGATGGGAGCATATTACAGAAATTATGGTGAAGTGAGGTAAGTGCGTAAACGGGGCAACTGCATAAATTTGTTATTTTTATTATAATATGAACGAAATTTCTCTAGCTTGTATTTATTAATGTACTGTAAGTTAGTACGAACTATTCGACATAGGTATCGCCCGAGAATGAAGGTGTTTTCCTCGCTTAAATCAACCAGAGCTGAACAGTCACGTGAGAGGCACACGTACAACAGTAAGATTACCCTGTACGTGCAATAGTTTTTAAGTTATTTATATATTCTGTGTTGTTATTTTAGGTAAGTACAACAAATATTGATGTAAGTTTACAAGGCAGTACACATGTACAAGGCAGTACATGTTCACTGTTTCAGTTTATTATTTGTACTATAATTCTTAATGGAGAGTAAATAATATATTACCCTATATTTGTAGCGACAAAATTTTTCTAATAATAAATATCATATTTATATTTCAAACATTGTTTTAATATATCTGTACCCTCTTTCATATTTCAGCATAAAAGTACATGTTTGCTTAAAAATGGATAACTATAAAACTAAATAATATAATTTAATGCAATGAAAAGCATTTTATAGCGGGCTTGTTAATAATTCATTTTTTGCCCCGAAGCACTTGAAACAAGGTTTGAAAGCATTTGTAAACTTTTGTTTAACATCACTGTATCCCCTTTCATATTTCAGCATAAATGTACATGTTTGTTTAAAAATGGATAACTATAAAACTCAATAATATAATTTAATACAATGAAAAGCATTTGAAAGCGGGCTTGTTAATAATTCATTTTTTGCCCCGTAGCACTTGAAACAAGGTTCGAAAGCATTTTTAAACTTTGTTTTAACATCACTGTATCCCCTTTCATATTTCAGCATAAAAGTAAATGTTTGTTTAAAAATGGATAACTATAAAACTCAATAATATAATTTAATACAATGAAAAGCATTTGAAAGCGGGCTTGTTAATAATTCATTTTTTGCCCCGTAGCTTTTGAAATAAGGTTTAAAAGCATTTTTAACTCTCAGAGACGCTCCTGCCCCATTTTCGGAGCAAGTGCATAGTAGTTGACACTTTGTACAATATCCTATCAAAGTAATAATTTTCAAGCAAAATTAGAATCCTACGTAATATTAATTCACCAGTTGTTCAAGATTCGCGCGTCAAACTATGTTAGACTCTCGCCGCCGCGCCGTTATCACGTTTAACCGGCCAATCGGAACGCCCGGTGAAAAGACATCCGGTCAATCGACCTAATCATTGGCTGATCTAGTATCCAGATCCTCCTAGAAGGACCTGGTCTTCGCACAGAAAACCGTCTGTTTTTTTGTTACTGGCCAGCCAATGAATAAAGTGGCAGGCTGTCTTTTCTCTCTCTGCGCTACTGTAGATCGTTCCTTCAAACGCGATCCAACGTTCAGTAGAAATCTCTGCTTTAATCAAACGGCATCGACGAGATTCCTATTTTGCAATTTTGCTTGAACCGCTTAATTCAAACAAGCGTCTTCGATAAAATACCTGCGCGTTATCAATTGTGAAAAGTGACGAATCTGCTAGGAGAAAATAAGGAGTTATTGTAAGAGTGAAAGTGGTTTATTAAAACTAACGTTTGACGCACGTGCGCGATGCCTGATCACAATTTCCCTTAATTCCATTTACAATTAAAATCGAACACGCATTTGTTCCACTCGCGAACACCAGTAATAACTGTGCAAAGCGTTTGATACCGACAGCGGTAAGTAGTTACATACCAGACTGAAAATACACAGGTTTAAAATCCAACATTACAAAAACCAGTCTGCGCTTACCCCACTTCACCTTATTGGGTTATCTTTGGCATTTTTATTTATTGATACGACACGGAATTATATAACATTCAGCCTTGTCCATTCGCAACAATTTTCGTTCTAACAAAAGTATTGTTTCACAAGGTTTCACGATCTGTTCCAGCGTTGGCAATGAAATAGAACGTACTGTACAACACGGACTAATTTCTCCATAATGAACCACCCCGTTACCGGTCGAGCCATGGCAGCCCCGGCATTCCGCGTTAATGTCGTAGCGCAATAATAAAAGAAGCATGTGCGGAGAGCCCGTAGAGAACATTCTTTTCCTAGGAAGCACGTCGCGGAGAGTTGTTCATGCTTTCGTCCCTCGGAAAATGTCGCCGATGTCTCGTTAGCATATCTCCATCGGTAGCAGGGACGCGTAAGCATCGCTTCAGCGATTCTTCCTCGACAGCAGCAACATGGTGACCCCGATGTTGTCTGAGCCGAGGGGACGGTCATTACGAGATAGAGAGGCAGGTAGTATCTTAGCGGTTCATAATGTGACAAGCCGAAGTGCAGTCCACCCCCAGCCCATCCTGTTATTTACTCGTTATCTCTCTGCATTCGAGCCGAGCCGCTGCCATACGGCCGGCAGTTATGAAAGGCATTGCTGCTCGAGACAGCTCCTACGAGGAACTCGTACAACATTCTCCGCTGATCGCTTCCTTCGCGCCCGGTACCCTTTCTCCACTTATCGTCCTGTCTGGCCATTCGCTTCCCTATCTACTTAGACGTGATCGAACTCTGTGTCGCGTCGCGAGTCGTGCATCATCCCCGACGATGCCTCTTTGAGCTTCCTATTAAAGGATCCCGTGATCCTTTCGTCCGTCAGCGTCGAATGATTGATACGACTGCTCCCTAAGAACGTGTCTACCTTCACCAGGATCTCATTGTTGCTCGAGGATTTTGTTTATTAACGACGTTCCAGCCGGCGCGACGCGGCGATCGAGCCCCGGGCAACGCCATGCACGAGCAATCTCGATCCGTTCAATACGTTTCGCCGTCTCGGGTTCCATTAACCCCTTGCCGGGTTATTCTATAGGTCAGTCGACCGTACCCGTTCCGGATCCAATCGTCCAATTACAGGTCGCCGCGTCTATTGGAGCCCTGGACCCGTTTTCCACGGCCCGGCCAAGTGTCTCTTTATAGGAGGAAGATTCCTTTCTTTAACTTTTTTTCTCTCTCTCTCTCTCTAGCTCTCTCTCCTGCCTCCCCCCCCCCCCTCCTCTTTTCTCGACGAGCGGGGGCCAGAAGGGGCGAGAGTTCATCGAAGGCAGCCGCGGCGAACGAGCCCATTGAAAAGGCGCCGATGCAGTTAACTTAATCCAGGTGCTGATTGGACACGCTAACCGAGACCGACGGAATGCGCCAACCGGGACGGAAGCGAGGGAAAAGTAGAGGATGCCGCCGGCTGCTGCCTCCCCTCCCCCCGGACTGCGGACTGACCTTAATTGTGCCACGCAATTATGGCCACTTCCGTTTGATAGGAGTAATGCGCCGTTAGAAAAAGAAAGTTCCGATAAAGCCGACGGAATCTGTGGTTATGAGACCGTCACCTGCACAAAGGCCCTCCTCCGCCAGCCTCTCATTCGCGGAATAAAAATCTCCCGACACTCCTCGCTCGCTGTGAACCCTCGACATCTTCTTTTCCGCTTGCTCGGTGTCTCTCGCTTTGTCACTCTCCCACCCTTCTGTCCCCCTATCGCTGTCTCTCCTTCTACTCTGTCTCGCTGATCGAGATTGTATTGTTATGCAGCAGCTCCATAGACGAGGAGATGGTCCAAGATCTGGACACAGGTGTCAGGGACTTGTGTAGAAAAGTTGGGCCTCCTGTGCGGACGCTAGGAGTGCGCGGATACTCGAATAATTAAGTATTTAAGGACATCAGTGTCTGCTAGGGGTGCGCGGGTATCCGACCAGTCGAATTCGAGTCGGAAGACATCTGAATATTCGGATAGAACGATCTCGTCGGGTTGCTTGATCGTGAAGGGTCGCCGGAGACGTTCGGATTAGATTGGCCAAACTCGGACGCGATCTTTTATACTCGAGATTGAACATACCATTCGCAATTCACGATCAAGCTATCCAAGTGTTCAGATGTCTCGGGTACTTGTCCGAGATCGCCATATTTTTCCCACTGGAATTTGATTGGTTGAGTACCCGCTCACCTCTGGCAGACACCGATGTCCTCAACCCTTTGCACTCCTTTGTCGAGTGTGACTCGACATTAGAGAAAGAAAAATGTCAATAAAACGGATTTTTATATGTGTTTGGTTCTTGCTTCATTTATTTAATTGTCTTATTGTTTAGTATATAAATCGCAACAATGTTTGAGATCTATATTTAATGTAATTAGTAAACGAAATTGTTTAAAATAAGCAGCAGTCGAATAACTGTCCTTTGAAGTAAATTTCAAATGAAACAGTTAAAATAAGGAATTTCTGGCAATAAAATTGTAAAATAATTCGGAGCGCAAAGGGTTAAATATTTTAATACGTCAACTGCTTTAAATTGTACGTACCCATTTTTGTGATTAACGCATAAAATCCGCAGTATACCGATAGCGAATCTTTCAGGGTCCCGCCTAACAATAAACAAGGTATCGTCGTGCACTCAACGAAAATAAAAGGAAAATCCGTTCCGACGATGTCGAACGTCTGTCTTTCCTTTGTCTCGAGGAGAAAAAAGGTGGAGCGTAGAGCGTTCGATGCTTGCGCCGCGCTGTCCGGAGGAGTTTCGCGAGAGTTTGTGTGAACAACACGGGATGAGCGGAAAGTGGTAAACAACGTTTGTACAGCAGGAAAGATAATTAACTTGGTTCCACATTCAACTGTTTAAATTTCGTTGGCGTTCTCGGTTTTTCCCCGGTTCCCGTGATTGCGTTCCTGCTACCACGCGCAGACCAATCCGCGTTGTTTGTACACCGTTTGCTTTTCGCTAGCTATTCGGTGCCGGAGAATAAGGAGGTGAGATTCGGTGGTCTGTTCGTTTCTTTTTATCGATGCGAATTTGTGGCAACGAATATTGTGCTTGGTTAATGGAAACCGTTGCTAAGAAACTAATTCTCCTGACGCTGTTCGCAGCATAATACTTTTTAGAAGGTGAACGTTCATGTAAATGTTGCGACGTTGCAAATATTGCAACGATTTATTCTTTTCCACGTCATGTAGTAAATTGTAATAGCGTCTCAAAAAAATCCAAGTCGACTAACAAGGTTAACAAGGTCAACTATTAAAAAAGAAATGTGAAATCTGATATTGATAGAATTGAAAAGATACCTGTGCCGAGGCTTTGTACAAACAGACATGCATATTTTCATATCCATAGTATTTTAAGACTAATACTTTTCTTAACGCAGAATGGTATCACCGTCTCACTCGGTCCATAGATAAGATCTAATTACGTTACATTCTATTCAATTAGCAGCCATAGCCGTCCTGCAAATTACTCTCGGTCATCAGACGGGCGACGGACCGTTGTAATTATTAAACGTGTCAAACATCAATTAGTCGGAATATCGATTAATTGTACATCGCAGATGTCTTGGCAGATACACCGTCACCGTCTCGATCGTCCGACGCTGGCGATGACGATACATTTCAACGTTCGATTAATCGTACGTCAATATCTTGATTGTTAAGGCTTGTAATATTACATTCCGTTTGCAATGAGCTCGATCCTATATGAAAACAAGTTTAACAGTTCCTCAGAGACACGCGCGTACGAGCGATGCTCCGCGTCCGACTATTACTTGATATTTCTACTTGTGCAGTAAACGTTCATCGTTAAACAATATCGTCAAAGCTGTATTAACTGTCTCTCATTTATCAGGTGATGTGAAATTGTTGCGAACCACAGAAAAACTAAAATTATCTTCATCAATTCAGGAAGATTCAGAAGCCACATCTTTCATTCTTCAATCGTTTTTGAAGGTTCGAAGAAATGCATCTCGACCGACTTCAATTCTTTTAATCTATTCATCGTGATTTTTATTTTTAATTACAATCATAATTTTTGTCATAAATGCATAAAACCCGCAGTTTACCAATTATTAATATATCATTAGTATATAGTATATTATATAATATAGTACATTATTAGAATATAAATACTATCAAGTATTACTACCGAAAATAGTAGTAAGATTTATGACAGGTGAAATACTACACTTTTCCGCCGAGCTACAAAAGACATCTCAAAATTCGAGCGAGCCAAATTTCTCAGATGAAAGACGTATGTTTTACGTGGAAGACTGTCTCGGAATAATAAGAAAAATGGCCAATGCAGACA
The DNA here is from genome assembly GCA_028455805.1 of Lasioglossum figueresi. Lineage (NCBI taxonomy): Eukaryota > Metazoa > Arthropoda > Insecta > Hymenoptera > Halictidae > Lasioglossum > Lasioglossum figueresi. The sequence continues at coordinate 11,225,227 of CM052194.1, read as the reverse complement.
TTTGATATGGACATACGAGAGATGAAGGTCCAATTTAGCGGGATTTTTGAATTTCAGACGTTCAACATCTTCCACGTTCGTTCTATTCGTATCACGTGCCACCGTGGATCTGCACGCAAGATAAAACGTTTGACAAAAGGGATTTCTAAACCGAGCCAACCTTTACTAAAGGACGTGAGTTCTTCGGACGAGTTCCTTTCCCTTCAATGTTCTTATTTATAATAGAAGACATTTCGGATGGGGTCTGTCCAACTTCAACTATCAAATTGTACCTTCAGAATGGTTCGTCTGTGTTGAATTATCCAATTCGCGTAGAATGATGTTAATCTACAGACTCTTTCCTATATTTAAGCATTACTATCCTAATATTAAGTCGTAAAGAAATCGTTTTAAAAAATGACTTTCTTCTCTGACGAATTTCATGATAATCTTAGAATCGATTAACTTTAGAACGATGCTAACATTTACATAGACGGTGCTCCTCGAATGACTCCGAAGACTTTCGGAACGAAATCGCAGTAATCTCGTCTTTTCATAGCAGTCTAAATCGAACAACCACGGTGTGCGGTGATGCCACAGAGCTTGGAGATTCGCCGAAAGTTCTCGAAAGTGGGAACGCTTAACGGAAAATTCTCGACCGCAATTTTCAATGACCACGAAGATTCTCGAGTCCGAGGAAATATTTGCAGTCCATGAAAGGATTAGATCTCGAATCTGGTCAACGATTCGATGGCTGGGAAAAACAGTTGTCCCGGTATCCCCGTCTCGTGTGTCACGGATCACCGGGAGATTAGATGGATCCGTTTTCTTGTTTCCGGTTCCTGTAACCCGGAAGTTCCGCGCCGACAGACACACCGTCGAATATTTGCGTTGGTCGTCGCGGAGTGAAAAACAAATATTGTCGGGTGGCTCGGTGAATGGTCCAGCGTTTGCTATGTTCGGGAGGAGACCTGGGCTCGTCGACGCGAAACGAACGTGTCATTATCCCTCGCCGGGAAATAAATTAGAGACGAAATCCGCTGCTTCTCGGGTACAAACATTGACCCGCCGCGCAGGAGGATTTCTCTGATTACGCACGCGCCCGGAAATTCGTGCGGACCGACGCGGACGTGTCTGTCTCCGTGAAAGACAAATGGGAAGGCGAGAACGTTATGAACGGAGTTTTCGAAACTGAAACAACCCGGGGAATCGCGTTTGCTTAAATTCGTGCCATATTCATTAAGATCTCAGTTATACTTCCGAAGAAGTCGTCCGAGCTACAAGCGGCGGCAAGTTTAGAATCGCTCCGCGAAATAGAAATGTCAGCATCTATGTTGCTGAGCCAGCCAACAGAGGAAGCAACAAACAATTGAATTAACTTATACTAAACTCGAAAATCGTTTGCGAGGAAAGCATTGGTCGATCGGTATCGTTTTATTGAGCAAGTCCACGATTTTTGTTTAGCACATGCTCCAGTTACATATCTGCCACCATGGAGGAAAACATAGTTTTCTGTAACTCCTCATTATTCGGTTAAAAAAATTTATTTTGTTGCCACAGCAAGTACGTGCGTTATAATTTTTCGTCTTTATGGTATTTTTTACACAGCTGCGTCGCAATATTTTTTCAGTTTTTGCTGCAAGCGTATTATTTTTCAGATGCAAAAATGTCTCTCTTGAAGATGATCCATACAGGGATCGAAACGTTTAGTTAAATTGATTTGCAAACTTGCTGGTGGTCTATTAATGATCTCAAAATTTAATATATATTACATTTTCGATCGAGAAGAATTTCAATTTTTCAATTTATTTTTGTTTAACGCGTCTTTCTTATTATTCTTTTAAGAGTAGAGACTGATATCATTCCTTTTCAAGAAGGTGTTTTAATTCCTAAAAAAAACAGTTCCTTAAAATCAAGACGAAAGACAGACATTTTAATTTAGCCTTAATTTTTCCCCCGAGTACTATTAATCGTACGAATCAAAGAGTATAACATAAAAAATGTGGTGTATGTAGATCTACAAATTTGATTCGACATATTTTTCGATATAATCAACGATGTAGAAGATAATCGAAAGATAGGTTTTCTCAATTAAAAGCGTGCAAGTACTATAAGTGGATGAATAACCGCAGTCCGTAATTGCAATGGAGAAGATAGAATCATCGCAATGTAAATTGATGCGCGGTGCGTAGCGGAAGGAATTTAACGAGGTCTTAAACGCGACAAAAAAAAACTCCTACGTAATGCTATGTATTACGCTCTGACTGCCAGTGAGGTTTCCGGAACACGGTTGTGCTTCGTGATATCTGGAATTTCAGCCATTCGTGTCGAGAATATTAACTCGCGGCGCATTTACCTCTATCGCGGCGCTGTATCGAGATGTATAAATTCAAATCGTCGCAGGCAGCGGCTCCAACCGAAATAGGAACGATTCCGGCTCAAATGTTTTGACAAGAGGTGAGATGTATGTGCGGGAAATTGTTCGAACACGATCAAACAGACATTATGCTGTTGACGGAGAGAAGGCGAACCGGTTTCGACGTTTCCTAAGGCGCCGCGGCGTGCTGATTCAAATAAAAACTAGCTGTCGCCGCCAGGAGAAGAGGTACACGCGATTATTATTGGCCTCGTTTCATCTATGTACCATAGTATGCTAATTGTGCTCCTATCTCTTGCTAGCAGTTCGATGGGGAATAAGTTGCGCTCGTTTCTTATTCGACATTTTACGAAGATTGTGTGAGGTTATTTTTATTTTATGTGTGACGTTGCATGATGTTTGTCGCTAGAGGGGGCATTGTGCGGGGACAACGAGCTGCGAGCGTCGCGGTATGTTTTCTGTCTGGAACCGTTAGAGAGTGTAAAGGTATAAAGAGTGATACGAGAGAGTGAACTGTTCACCCTTTATTTTAATATATATATTTGATATTATACCCCGCTCTTCTTTATCCTACCCACAGATTACGCTGGTCCAAATAAGAATTGGCTGCGCTGTCAGGAGAAGCGATACACACGAATATTGCACCCAATGCGACAGCATCTATGTATCCTATCACGTGCTAATTGTGTTCCTCTCTGTTGCTAGCATTTCTACGAGTTGCACTCGTTTCTCATGCGAAATTTTACAAGGTATCGGCATCGCACGAATATCCGTTTCATACTTTCTCGCCTAGACGAGCATACAAATATATTTTGAGTTTCCCCGCTGAAAATTGTTCTTCTGCTTCGAAGAGGACTATCCAACTACTGCGTGCTCGCGTTAACTTTGTATTCTCTCGTCTTTATTACGATAAAAGCAACAATGTCCAGAATGCACTTTACGCTGCGCTACAAACTTTGACGTGAATCGCACACGATAAACTGAACATGAAGGTATTTGTTAAATTCACCCTTAAATGCATCGTTTCCTCGACAATATCGGCACACCTGCAAATATCTAATTTATGTTTGAAAGAAGAACAGACTTCTTTTCTATTCAAACTGCTGTCATTTCTACAAATGATGGCAATTTTTTAAAAATTCCAAGCTACATATTAAAAAATACCTTTCAGTTTGAGAATTTAGAAATGTTTTCATTTCAGTCGTTTTAATTTTTATCAACAGTGAGAGCCATCCATGGAGGTACCAATTTTGTTTTCGAAAAAACAAATGTCGAATAAAGCTATGAAACCCGGAATTTTTCTCTTATTAATGACTGCTTAAAAAAGGTCGTCTAACTGTCAAAAGCGATACTACAGAATGAAACGACAAGAGGGAAAGAACATCATGGCAAAAAGCTCATAGCGAAAGGCAAAGTCGACAGGATTGGCGGGCCAGCGCAAAACAGGACTAACAATTTCCCGCTCCTTTCCTGTCCAGCTTCGCGAGAAGAACGCTAATGCGTCGGATTAACGAACTTGTATATTTTATTAAGCCGCTCTACCTTGTCGCGACTCTCTCTCTTTCTTCCGTCCCCTACGGTGGTTTCCACGTCCTACAGTTATTTCGCGGAATCACAATAAACGTGCGGGGCCGTTAGGCGGATTCCTTTAATCCCGGCGAGAGGAACTCGGTTCGCAATTTATCAAATTCAACAATGCATGGACGGACTTGCTCGCGAAACGGTGGATGTCGCTCAAACCCACAATTTTTCACCGCTGACGTTATTAAATATACAACTGCAGGACCACTGCCGCGAAATTAACAGCTCGGCGAATCGCGTGACGCACTCCGGCACCTTCGCGGGGATTTGCGTCCCTAGAAGCGCGAATACTTGGAAACCAATTATAATTAAATTAGTTTCGAGAGATTCCCATTTCATTTTTTTTCTGCGCCATTTTTCTCTGAGTCGAATCGTTGTTTTTTATGTCGACTCGACACTCAAACGTTAGAGATCCTTATTTTTCATACATTCGGTACGGTTCGTTAATGCATTTAGTACTCATTTTTAGAACACCATTGTTTATTTACGATTCCAGACTTCCAGCACATTTATTTTACTTCGTACACCCTGGATTTAATTCGTACAGATGTTAAAACATAAACATTCATTTTTTGGTCGAGACTATGTTTTCATGAAATATCATGTTGTTGGTATAGAAACAAATTAAAGCGTTATTTTTCATAGCAATATTTATCAAGTAGACGTATGGAATAAAATGGTTTACGCAATTTTAAAGTAGTTTTTTAAGAGAACGGTCGACTTCAGACCTATAGTTCCTTCGAGACTTTTGCTCTTCGCGATGGGTACTATGGGATGCAGTAAAAAATTTTGCGATCCATTTTTCTAACAGATCCTCACCTATCCAGAAGTGCAGAATCACGTTACATAGTGGTCGCGACACATAATTTTGATCACCCTGCACAATTCAATCAAGAGTTTTTTTTTTCTTTTTTTTTTTTTTATTGAAGCTCTTTAGGCCCTTAGTTGGGTCCATTTCGCTTTACAATTTAGTTTTACAAAGTTGCAAGTTGATGTTACAATAGTACAAGATTTATATAAATAGTTTACAATGTGTGAAAAAATTGTGAATACAAATACAAGCCTTAATATTAGGTATTGCTATGAGCATGTCAACATTTAGAGGTAGTTGGAAACCCATTTTATATAGGGAATCCAGTAATTTGTGCCTCTGAATGTTATACTTTTCGCACTGCCAGATAACGTGGTTTAAAGTTTCGTCGCTTTGGTTACAACTACACTTGCCGTCGGAGATTATATTAAATCGTGCCAATGAAGCAGCCAAATGGTAGTTATCCGCCCGCATTCTATTAGTCGTGGTAATGAAACCTCTCTTCAACCCTTTATGAGAGATCAATCAAGAGTTGTGCTAGTATCCATCACATGGCCGTACGGCTATCGTATGCTCAACAGTATTATTTACAATTTACAGATTTTAAGAGAGTGGTAGAGTTTACATGTTCAAATCCCTCTTACGATTAATAATTTTTTCTGTTATTTTTATGGATTTTTTTTCTTTTTACTTTCAATTTTAATGTTTAAGTCCGTTTCTCTTCGTTTTTCTTTTCTTTGAAAATGTTTCCTTTTCACTTTCTTTCTAATCTTGCCGTATAGGGTGGCATATGCCTCGTAAAAACAGTATGAAACAGTATGAAAAGCAGTACGAAGGGACTTTTCGGTTCTAATATCGTTCGGAAAGGAAACTTGGTTCACGTTGGAAAAAGTTTAATAAAAATCGTCGACCCTACCACTGTGACCTCTTCTTGTGAGCAATCCGCGACAGTATCCCAGGCACTTTATTTTCTGTCCCCTTTAATGAGACCTCGTCTCATCCGCGGTTGCAGTTTAAGTTGAAGCCGCCTCTATTTATCGAATCGTGACCTGAATACTGGTTGTCGGCGGGCCCTCGACGGCCTATTCAGCTGCAAACGATTTTAGTGAACACTTTAATGCAGGTAAGTTCGCCATTCAGATATTTCCCGTCGGGCTCCGCAGCGGTACACGCTTTTCAGGCCGGATGCGACGCGAGCCCTCGCGAAATTCTACTACGCAGATGACGCACCGAACAGACGCACACCGGACCACCGATACGACGCGACGCGACGTCACGATCTATGATACCGCGCAGATTTATCGTTGTGATTTATCGTCGCTTAATTAATTTACATCTGGGAAGAGACTTGCGCGCGACATTATCGTTATCGAAACCGACACCGGCGAGATGCTCGGCAACTGGACGCCAATGCTTGTCTAGAGATACACTCGCCGAAATTTCTATAAACTCACTGTGTTTTGCAATGAATTCTTATTATTATACTGTAAAAAATAGAAAATTTGTATTTGGTAGCATTTCGGGATTACACAAAGAAAGCATACACACCGATCTCAAAACATAAGTATAACATTTATCGATAAAAGAAAACAAAAATATAATTTTACGCAGAACAAACTGCGAAATCTCTATAATGTCACTTTCGTTTTACACGGATAACGTTGAAATTAACGATTTTATTTTTATCATTTCTATTTTAATATCTAGTGTAACCTCCATTTTTTGGAATTGTATTAAAAATACGATTGGGCATCGACGAAACTAACTTTTCTAGCGGTTTTGTTTTAACAGACACCCACGCTTCATTCACCGCATCCCTTAGTTCGCTAATGGAGTTGTATTGTTTGCAGTTTTTATCAACTTGTCGCGCAATAATACCCCAAACATTTTCAATAAGGTTTATATCAGGGGAACAAGCAGAGGCCATGGCAAAACATTAATGTGTCTTTTGAAAAGCCACTGCTTTGTGTGCTTCGACGCGTGTACCGCAGCATTATCATGCTGATAAATAAAATTGTCATCTTTAATATTTTCTGTAAAGGATATTAGAAACATGTCTAACAAATCTGTATAATTTTCCGAATTCATTTTGTGATTTATGCAACACATAGGAGTTTTTTGTCAGCTTTGAACGCAGCCCATATCATTAGAGAACCACCGCAAAAGTTACGACTCATTGTCACACTTTCTCGTTTCTCAGATCATGCCAATAATATTTACAGCCATCAGGCCCATCCAAATTAAATTTTTTCTCATTTGAAAAAATGACAGCCTGCCACTCTTTCGTCCAGGACAAATGTGCCCGTGGAAAATCAAGACGGGCCTGTTTATGTTCTTCTTTTAGGCCTGGTTTACGTTGCATCTTTGTCCACACAAATTGCCTAGAAGAATTTAAAAGTTGTTGCACACGTCTTGTTGTTACTGGAAGCTCCAATTCAGCTCGAAATTGTGCTGCATTTTTCCTTTCCTTAGCCGCAGACCTCGTTAACAATAAATGTTGTCTCTTTGACAATTTTTTATTACAACCTTTAAAATGATTTTTTCCGTAATTTTCATTTAAATTGATATAATTATTAATCACAGTATATGAACGATTAATTTTCTTAACAGTTGCACGATTAAAGAAGCCCATAATTTTATAAGCATCGGTCGACGCTTTTTCTTCAATTGTTAGCACTTGAATCAAATTGTAAGAAACAGGATTTCTATGACTTCTAAAACTAATACTTTTAGAATATTTCAAATTTTCCGTAGTTCTCTGCTCGGAATCCAAAGAAACGCTAAGTGACTTTATAGAAACTTCGCACTTGTGTACTGCATCGCGCAGAAAAATATTAAAACAAACGTAAATAATGAACATAGCGGCCTAGAGTGCGTAGTCCCTCTATCCGAGTGTTAACAAGACACAAGACCAGATAATCAACAAAAATGGTGATATTTTTCAAATATCTATGAATATGAAGATGACTTTATAGAAATTTCGGCCACTGTACTGCCGGTTGCAAAAATACTAGATTACTATTTGTCACTGTCCAACACCAAATTTGTTACGCTATAACTGTTGCTAAAACTGAGTTTTTTGCGATGATTCCGAATCTGCCCTTAATTTTTTTCCTACGCCACAGTTATTGAGAAACTTCACATTGTAAGAAAAAACATATTTTTCAACTTTAAACAAATATTGTGATGTTATTATAAGAGATATTGAATTGTTCTGTGCAGGAAAAGATTCTGTAGACTTTCCCAAATACAACGATATGGAATATTAATACGTTATGAATGTTTAAACATGTTTAAACAATCATTAAAGACGGAGAGACACAACTTATGCACCATTTCTTGAGGGTACTTTTCAGTTTATCCCAAAAAATAGGAGTCCTACGGAAAAGCGAAATATACTACGCGATAGAGCAGACTTTTATCTTGAGAAATCACCGTTTCAAATTTCCAACGTCGGTGTTTTTTTCGAACCAGAAAGAAAAATGTTGTCCGACATGAGTATCCCGTCGAACGATCGCGCTCGTGGAAGACCATGTCGAGCGAAGATATTTTGCTTTCTGGATCGAAAAAAACATCGACTTTGGAAATTTGAAACGGTGGTTTCTCAAGATGAAAGTCTGCTCTATCGCGTGGTGTAGTTTGATTTTCCGCTGGACCCTTAATTTTTTATATAAATTGAAAAATATCCTCAAAAATGGGTGCAAAAGTGGCGTCTCTCCGTTTTTAATCATTCTTTAAATATGTTTAAACAATCGTAATGTATTAATATTGAATATCACTGTATTCGGGAAAGTCTACAGAATCATTTGCCGTAAAGAACAATTCAATATCTTTTATAATAACATGACACTATTTGTTTAAAATTGAAAAATATGATTTTTTTTCAAAGTCATGTTTCTCAAAAACTGTGCGTGTAGGAAAAAAATTAAGGGCAAAAAAATTAAGGGCAGATTCGGAAAACTCTATAAGGGACACTGAACAGTTATAGCGAAACATAAAAAAAGTTGAAATTTGTTGAACAGTGTTATTAAATGCGGTAATCAATTTTTAACAGGAATCGAATTAATCAAGACTTTAATCTCACCTATCATACAACGAAACCGTTATATGTTTTTCATGATAATATTATAATAATAATATCTTCTATCGCTGACATATTTTAACCGAATTTTTGTTTCATCCTACCGAAATTGATCGAACTGCACCGTTAGAACGTTATTAAATTTTAAGCACATATCCCAGCAGTATTAACTCTACAATTTTATAATCCTATTACGCTTTAAGTATATCGGCAACAGTCGAGCACGATCGACAGCTTAACCGTTAATCAAGTAAAATCAGCCCATTCGCAATGCGTCGATGAACAATACAAAAAGAAAAGTACACATTGCATGCGCTGCATCGTGCCCAGCAGATTTTTAACGATATCAGAGACAAAGACTTTCTTCAGAGTAAAAATGAATTCAAAATTGTAGTTGTTTATATATTTTCTTTTCCGTCATTGAACACTCGGGCATGGCTTTTTAGCTTCTGCCTGTGCTTTGTTTAACCCCTTGCCGTACCATTTCTTTTACAGCTACGATTAGAACGTCCTCATGCACAAAAATGTCGTAGAAGGGGAAGGAAAATGCATATTTTTGCATGGCTACATTTATTTCAATGCTTAAATATTGATTGCAAACGAATCAAATTTGATTTCATCTAAAATGAAACGCGTAACATTCATATCTGTTAGACTTTGTTAAAAATCTTCATCACGAGTCCGGCACGTCAAAGTACGGCACGGGGTTAAAGGGTAAATTCTTACCATCGCATACATACATGAACTCATCTTCTTCAAAAACTGTCTCATTCACTGTTTTATTCGAAGACTGACTATTGGATAGGGGTCGAACAGGTGCATTTATCCTAATATATGTTAAAACTTAATAAAAAAAGAAATGGAAAAATTTGTTAAGACTGTTTTGTAGGGAATTGCATATTAATATAATAATTAATAATCAACGACCGTGGTCCCGTTGAAAGCACCGGTTCTCATTCGATCACCGAAGTTAAACAACATGGAACGTGGAATGGGCTTGGATGGGTAACCGCCTGGTAAAAACCCGGGAAGTGATCCCTGGGTGTTTTTTCACGTGTTGTTGGTAAAAGGTGGTTCGGATCCCACCGTAATAAACAGTAGGTCCCGCTGAAAAGGCGACAGGGAGAGTGGGGAAAGAAGGGAGAGATTGGTAAATGGATTTGAAACCCTGAGGGACCAAATAATCATATCAATCAATCAATATAATAATTAATAATTAATTTCGTGGACTAGCGTACGATCGTGGCATCGTGAAAGCGTCGACCGATCGCCCCCGTTGGAAATATGGCGGCGTCGACGCGTAAGAAACTATTTTCTGAAGAGGGTGTTCTGTCCTGGGAAGCGATGGTAGCGTCGAGACTGGCGTTACTTTTATATCACGTTTCGTCATGCCGCCGTATGCTGGCGCGGCCCGCATAAAAATGGGTTACTCTGCGCTAGGTGTCTCGCGAAACTCACAACATTGCTCACCGGGCGTGTATGACAAAAGCGCAACACGCTATTCTACAAAATGCACACGTACCTGCGGGTGCATCCAGTCAAGTGCTCGCGAGAGCGCGGCCTGTCCCGAGCTTTAACCACGTACGAATGGTCGGACACGCGGCACTGAGATATACGATACCGACGCGATTTATCATCGTGACTATTCCGAACGCGGCTCAGAAACGGCAGTTTTCATAGTCCGCTTCTAACATCGAACCGACCCACAATGGTCCGGATTGGAAAATCGTGACCCATTTGGCCAATAATCGACCGTTAGATATCGACTTCTACCGAACGGATTCTTGTTTCTAAATGTCCATAAATCTCAAAAATAAAATATTAATGAAATTGAATAAAATGTTTCACAGAAAACGAGTCTCAAAGTCAAGCATTTTAGAAATTATGTTTCTTCTCCGATGAAATTGCCTTTCTTCTTCTAAGAACCTTGGCGATTCCATTTAATATTTTGATTCGACGTTTATTTCTCGATAAAATGCATTCTTCGACGGTGAGAAATCATACGTTAAATTAATAATTACTGTGTAGAGTAGATTAATAAAGTAGAGCTGAAAAAGTTATGAAAAATTCTTATGATTGTCTTTGGTTGATAGTGGATATCTTTCAAGTTCAGCAGAGTTAACACTTCTGTCATATCGAACAAATTTTCGGAATTCTTTTCTCTACAACGTCCCAAATAAAATTTTACCACGTTTTTTCCCCTTTTTAAATTATTATTCTTTGAATGCATCGACGCTACATCGATCCCGTGCGCGGGATGGATGAAACTCCGCCAAGAACGAAACGAACGAACCAGGAACGAGTGCCTCCAGCTAGTTAGGAAACTGTTTAGGTTACAGGCACTTCATATGTTTATACTATTGTACAGATAAGCAGTTTTCGACTCTCTGTTCGCATTTGGACGTCTCCGAATCATTCGAGCCTTCGTAGCGAGATATTCACAGCATTTTTACGTTCTGGACGTTCAAAAAAGTTCTTGTTAAGTTTCTGACGTGAACGATAACGCTAAGGATACAATTTTTCTTTAACCTATCCATAGCCTGACATTTCCACATTATCCATTTCAAGTTTCACGTCAATATCTTTTCCGATTTAAATGTTACACGAACATGGTTCACGATTTTCCAGTAAAAAAAATTATAATTATTATAAATTATCATAAAATATATCTTTGTCTGGCTTGAGATGCGTTTTTACCTCTTCGATAATATTCGTATGTGTTGATTGCAACAAGATTTCTCGAACTTATATATTATGTATTCCATAAAACGTTACTTGCGTGAAACATAAACATAAAGAATACATATTGAGAAATAAAAAAATAGCAAGTTTATATTTAAAAAAGTTGTTTTTTAAATCAGAAATATAAATGAAGATTAATAAAAAATTATTGTTTAACATATGCAAAAAATATTTAATTAACTATAGTTAAAAATTACTATTTTTTAAATATTTTTAGTAAAAATTACATTGGAATAGCTCTACTGGCTCAAAAGTTATAACCAAAATGGGTCACGATTTTCCAATCCGGACCACTGTGCGACTGGCCCACAACAGCCGAGTATTTAGCCCAATAAAAAAGTTGGCCAAAACTATTTTAGCATCATTTTATAGTGAGTCATTGGATTCATCTTGACGTCAGCTACAAGAATCTATATAAATAAAAATGTAAATGTTCGTTTGTTCAAAATCTTAAATCTCCGAAAGTTCTCCACCGATTACTTTGAACTTTTGATACAGCGTTGCATTCGAATACGCGCGTGTTTTTATATACCATACTGAACCACAGCAACGCGTGGCCGGATACAACTAGTATGCAATCAAAACAACATAGTGGCATTTTAAAAATTAATCTATATAAATGAAAACGTAAATGTTCGTTTGTTCAAAATCTTAAATCTCCGAAAGTTCTTCACCGATTACTTTGAACTTATGATACAGCGTTGCATTCGAATACACACATGTTTTTATATACCATACTGAGCCACAGCATCGCGTGGTTGGGTACAGCTAGTATGCAATAAAAACTACATAGTGGCATTTTAAAAATTAATCTATATAAATAAACATGTAAATGTTTGTTTGTTTAAAATCTTAAATCTCCGAAAGTTCTCCACCGATTGCTTTGAAATTTTGATACAGCGTTGCATTCGAATACACACATGTATTTATATACCATACTGAACCTACAGCAACGCGTGGCCGGGTACAACTAGTATGCAATCAAAACTACATAGTGGCATTTTAAAAATTAATCTATATAAATAAAAACGTAAATGTTCGTTTGTTCAAAATCTTAAATCTCCGAAAGTTCTCCACCGATTGCTTCGAAATTTTGATACAGCGTTGCATTCGAATACACACATGTTTTTATATACCATACTGAGCCACAACATCGAGTGGTTGGGTACAGTTAGTATGCAATAAAAACTACATAGTGGCATTTTAAAAATTAATCTATATAAATAAAAACGTAAATGTTCGTTTGTTCAAAATCTTAAATCTCAGAAAGTTCTTCACCGATTGCTTTGAAATTTTGACACAGCGTTGCATTCGAATACGCGCTTGTTTTTATATACCATACTGAGCCACAGCATCGCGTGGTCGGATACAGCCAGTATGCAATAAAATCTACATAGTGACATTGTTAAAATTAAGTTGAACATAATATTTTTATTGAAAAAAAGTATTGGAATTTATAGATGACCGAGTACCGATTAACTTTTGTATGGTGCTCGTTTTGTAAACACTATCACACAGGATAAGTTTAGAAATTCGAGCAGAGTCAACGTGCAAGCGAAGGAAGCAGCCGGTTCGATTACATCACGGCTGACGGCTTAGTTTAATTAAATCCCAAGATGTTGATTAATTTCAAGACAGTTCGGTCAACGCGTCGCGAAGAATGGGAGGGTATATACCCTCCCCTCGTTCGGAGGAATCGTGTCCCTCACAGTATTCACGTAACTGTTCAGACGTTTTAATTACCCATCCCTAGTTCACCCTCGTTTCCGCTGTAACACCGGTTACACGTATTATTCACGGGTAATCAGCCAGCACCACGTTAGGGGGCGATTCTTCAATTAAATTTGACTGAAATCATTCGTGATGGGGCCAGCACTTCCGTAATTGTCGCATTTCGAGCTCTAGGAAATTCTAGAAAGGACAAAGATCAATTTAAACAGAATCAAATTGATTCACTAGACCAGTTTCTAGCTCCTGAACAAGTTCGGCAGATTTTATGAAAGTCTTTGAGGTCGCGGCGATTTCTCGACCAAATTTTGTGCATTTTCGTGTGTCCCTTTTTCATGATCGGGGAAACAAAACAACAGAACTGTGATATTACACGGGTTTTGTTTCTTCGAGCGTATCGAGGGAACAGTGTGAATCGTTGGAAAGAGCAGGATCGAAAAGAAGAAAGAGGAGTCGCAAAATCCAACGCGACGACCGAGCACTAGGTACGTACATTTCATCCGTTCTTCTATCTGCACGATGGAAGAATAGATGTACGCCGGATTTTTACTGGCAGTAAACTCTCTTTTATCGTAGCAGTGCAGTTTTATATTCGCATCAGTTCGGTATTCATTCCAGCATTTTGGCGATTCAATAAATCATAGCAGACGAATCCGGCCGAATTTCTCGTGCTTTAAATAGCTTTCGCGGTGCTTGATTCGGGTACGTCATCAGGCAATTCAACGTTCGTCATACACGTAAATCATGAATGATTCCGTATTTAGAGAGGTCGGTTTTTTCAATCCGGCGAAGGCTGTTCTAATTGCGGTATTGTGGAGATAGCATTGTTTATTCATGATCAGCTGCTATTGGTAGGGCTTAAAAACGGCTTCCAATGAAGCATCTGGCTTCGATATAAATCCGGGGCATCGATTTATAGGTATGCAAATACGAGGCGACATTTCGAGGAGTTGAAACAAATGAGAAATGTCTTTGCTTCGTTAATGGACCCATCAGGCGTCATCAAATTGATCAAATATATGGAATTTTACTCATTTACGGATACAGCAGAAATCTGTCTATGTTGGCCATTTTTATCTTGCACAAAGATCCGTCAAGTAATGAAATTCTAACAAAAAGACCGAATCGCATCAATGAAAAACCTTCGCAACCAAAAAAGGGGGCTTGCACAAGCACATTTTTTAAATGGAGATAAGATCTGACGGTGCTATCAAATAAGTTCCAGACCCATCGTTATGTATCTCGCCTTGTCGGAAGAGAAATTTTTATTGTCGCGCGATTCTTCAGGCTCTCAATTTGTTCGACAACGGCGAGTACACGAAGTCGGTTTTAATTAAAAGACCGTCATGAGAAAACAGGCTGGCAGGAGTGCTGTTTCATGTTCGAAACCACTCACGAGTTCCCTTTCCATTTTCCATGGTAGAACGGCCGGCGAGCGTCGCGTTCTTTCAAAGTCCACGCTCGCGAACTTTATAATCCTTATGCGGTGTTCTCGTAACGTCGTTCGTGTCTCGCGAGCTCTGGTTAAGAGTAATCCCAGGACGAGAATTTCCGGTCAAAGTATTTTCTAATTGAACATAGCGAGAGTGAGAGAGAGAGAGGAAAAAGCTAGATAAGAACCAAGGGGAGACCAGGGGAACGCGACAACGGCTTACCAAGGAAGAACCAACGGGGGCCGCTTTTCACAAGCTTTCCGGGCGAGGGAGTGTCGTCGAAAGCTCGTGGAATCTTCCAATTCGACTAAGAAACTCGAACGACGTTGCAGGCAGTTTAATCGAATTCCACTGCGGAGACAAGAACCTGGCTCTTTAGATCAAAGTACAGTACTTGGCTCTGTACACGTGACCGGAAACGTCGGGAAAAAGGAAACGTTGTTTTTCGTTTCGTCCTGACAATCCGACGCGGCGGATAGGTAACAAGCCTTATCTCGCAACAATATGTAACAACAAACTCGACTAGAAAACTTATAATGTCGATTGCGGGTCTTGAAACTGTTACGAAGATCCTTCGTTCGGAGTAGCTGTTACGGAGAACCGAAACATACAATTATTTTCTGTTTCGCGTTACAAAGGGAAACGTTGGGTTGGTACAAAGATCAAATTAAGATATTTATTCATAGATTTGTCCAATATTTTCAATAAAAAAGACATCTGAATTTTATCTTTGAAGTTTCATTTGAAAACGATACGAACTTTCAGAAATAATTTTCTTGGATCAAGTTTTTACTGTATACCAAATGCACAAGCCTGAGTAGTTTTCTTTTTGTTTCACGATTAACGTATATCACATTGTAATAATGACAAGATTGTATATATTCAGGTTTCGCACAATTTTTTAAAGCAATACGTAATATAAATAGGTCACACATGGAAATATTTCAGCAATTTTAATAATTTCTGAAGAATAAACCAGGAGTTTTATCTGGCGCAGTTGGTGCAAACAATGTTTATTTGGGATACAAATCCGCCGTCTAGCGATAACTTTTTTTACAGCGGAACAGTTTCGTACGTTTTGCTCCTACACGTTACGAATGATACCAAGATATTGATGTCACAGTGTAAACACGTACGCGTGCACGTAACAACGGTACGCTTCCCACGGTGAACATCAAACCTTGGTCAGCGTGGCTATCACCTGAAGCCAGAAGACAAACGTTTCAATAGGAGGTCATACAATTATGTAAATCTAACGTTAAGTTCGTTACTCAGCTATTATAGAGTTACGCCCGCCCGTCCACAGCATCGGTTGATCTTATCCCGCATATTATATATTCGGAACTTGGCAACTTTGCCGGCTGCTGTTCCTATAAAGTGCCGTCTCGATCTATTAGAAAGTTCCGCCATAGTTGTATTATAGCTATAATATATTTATCGCCGGATTTATACTGGTCAGAAGTTCCGACATCCAGTGCTAGCCGAACCGCACGAAGAATAATTACGTACCGAGAAAGGGTTTTAAACGGATCGTTAATCATCCCTCCGAATTCGTTTCTACGTCTTCCCTTTCGTTACGCATGGATCGTCCACTGTGGCTAATCTACTTTCTTCGTGTGGTAATGCTAACAATGGAGAACGCTGTCTCCTGATCCCTTGAAATATGTTTCCTTCGTTTAGTGTTCTTTCCGGAATGAATGAGGTTAATTAAACATCGCCGTACAAAGTCTGATCGTTCACTGACTAAATAATAATCCTTTGCAGTCGGAGCTAATTTACTTGAAAATTAAACATTTTTTCCGACCTAGAATAATTCCATTGTATATGATTCTTTTCAATGTATGAATATAAAATAGATACGATACCTCATACAATACTTAAATGTGTAATAATTGATTAGATATTGTGAATAATGGTGCAGCAATTTTTAGTGGTGACTCTGAGACACCTCTCGACTGCTTTTTAGAATAATTAAGAAGTATCTTGCAACCCATGCAGGCAATTCTTAATTTGCATAATAATTCAGTCTATTTATAAGAACCGGTCGTAGCTCGTTCAAACTAACAATAAGTCTTACCGTGAGTGGCAGCTACTAAAACAAAACTGTATCTCGACGGCTAGAAATGTCAGGCTATTTTTGTTAAACGTTGCTTCGTCGAAAATGCTCGTTCTACAGCGGTGGTATTCGTTTGTTAAGTAACGTTTCGCGCAAGTAGATTTAGGATCGCGTAATAGAATTTTACGATACAATTTTAGCTTCGTCAGTTTCCCTAACATCAAAGGTGTTGTCTGATGCGTGACTAAGCGGTCGTTGAGTCTATAAAGGTATTCACGCAGTACGTCTGTAACGAAGTTTGCAAAGGGACTAAGGAGAAATGAGCCATGGGTGTTGGCGCGAGCGAAGTTAAACTTTAAAGCGGAAAAGTTAAGGGACGATATATACCACGACGCGTTCAGAATAACGACGACAAAGCCGTAGGGTTGATGCGGCGAGAGAAGAGGGAGTTCTAAGTAAACGAATTGCCTTCTTGATCGGGCCACGGCTTTGAAGTTTCTGCGTGCACGGGTTTGTCCGAGTAAGAACTAGAGTCTTCGCGAAATTAGCAAAACTTCCGGAACTGGGCCTTCAACTTTCTATCCTTGAAATGTTCCATCACGTTCTACCTGAAATCTGGATTAATTCGCGTTTTCCGGCCAAATTCGAATCGCTTTAGCACCCATCGATCGCCATTATAAAGCGCGCCGATAATTCCCATAATGAAAATTAGTGTACAAGGACCTTAACAGCATAAACCTGATGGCGCTGCCGTTTATTAACCCGGCGTTGGAAAGGTGGGGAAATGTATCGAAAGTGGTAGTAAGGTGGGGTCTCACAGAGCCACCGAAATAATATATTGTATTATAGAAATAAATACCTTTTTCATGAATATAAGATTAGGTATTGCTTAAGAGGCTTGTAATTTTTCAATACTAAATTAAATTTTTAAATACACTCAGGCCCGACTCGCTGTCAAGCGTTGTTACAATGTTACAATCGATCTAAAATCAAGTTAAGCACTCTAATGTGCCGCGAGAATATCGCTGTACGTATTTCTTGGGAAACCAGTCTTTACGAAATCATAGGTGTATCAATTTTTCCGTGCTATTAACCCAAACTGCGTATATTTTATTCTTTACACTGCCTTTGCGTAGTGTGCTACAATCGATTTGCACGAAAACAGTGTTCCATACTTGGCTACTACCCTCTTTTAATTTACGTTCTTCATTGCGATGACAAGGAAAATTCATTATTTCTGTTCGCCATCGCAATTTCTTCGTTTAATGAATAACTCTTATACTGTTTTTCATAGTTGTAGCAATTTTTCTATGCAAGCTATTAACCCAAACTGTGTACATTTTATTCTTTTTACACCACCGTATTTGTTTCAAAATTTAAATCACTCTGGTCCATCATGGAGAAAAACGCAAAAATAGAATTTCTTTACATTTCTTGACATTATAAAGTTAATTATCCAGGTTGGAAAAATCATTTTAGAATAGCACAATCCCTTCCGAGGCCCGTTTTCGCCAAAATGGGCAAAAATTGGAAACTTCGAAGACCTGTAATTTCTAAACAAATTCATTTCGTCTAATTTTACATGGACTACAGCATATCTCCCAATAAACACGCGTGCTTGATTTTGGTCAGGCCGTTGCGCGGGTCCTGTGCCAGAATTCTACTGGATCTAACCTAACCTAACCTAACCTACCTTCTTTTAATTTACGCTTTTCATTGGGATGACAAGGAAAATTCATTATTTGTGTTCGCCATCGCAATTTCTTCGTTTAATGAATAACTCTTATACTGTTTTTCATAGTTGTAGCAATTTTTCTATGCAAGCTATTAACCCAAACTGTGTATATTTTATTCTTTTTACTGCCTTTGCATAGCTTACTACAATTGGTTTCGACAAAAATGGTGATCCATACTTGGCTACTACCCTCTTTTAACTTACGCTCTTAATTGCGAGTGGCGACTCTGAGGCACCACTAACTATTGCTGTATGTACCATTGTCGAAAATATTGTTTACATTAATAAATATGTTGGTATCTAATAAATTACTACACATTTAAGTATTGTATGAGGTATTATATTAAATTCATATCCATAAAATGAAAAAAAATCATATGGAATGGAATTATTCTAGGTCGGAAGAAATGTTTAATTTTCGAGTTAAAATAGCTCCGACTGCGATGGGTTAATTATTCGAGTTCGAGCCATTGCTATTCATTGTCTTCTTCATTGAATGAATAATTCTTTCACTTCGACGTATCACAGCATCGGTAGAAGCTGCAAATATTATATTTACGTCGACTGTAGTAAAATTGTTATCATCAAATCCAATAATAATAATCGCCCAGTTAAAACGTTAAAGGACCTGATTGTTAAAAACATTTGCGCATTTGTTAATTGCAGTCGCATCTTTCCGGTGGGTTGGATTCTGGCAGAACTTCCGTCGATCCTAAACAACGTCGAGAGAGTACATTAAGCCCGTGACAGGACTAATGTATCGCCGAGGCATTCGGCGATCCCGTTTCGCCGACGGATAAACTCTATCCCGGTTGACCGTTATCTGTTAATTAGGCTAGCTTCTTGCGCGGTCGATTCCTCCCTTAAATTCTGCATGGCACACGGACCGGCCATTCCGAGGACGATTGCGAATATGCGTCGATGCGGAACCGCCCTCGCGGGCTCGTTTCGACTCGCTCGTAGACTTCGCGTGTGCTAATATCTCTCTGATATAGTCCGACGGCCCGTGATCCTTTACACGGCCCAACCGTCCGGGGATTTCGAGAGTTCAGCTCAGCGAGGTTTCGCGCAGCATTCCGCCGATCCGCGGCAAACCGAAGCTCAAATTATGCCGAGAGTACGCGTTCTGTTACGTGCACCACTTTCCACCGACCGATTCAACGACTTCCCCGCGCGATTGTATTACATCCTTTTGACAATCGTCCACAAAGACGATCGCGAAACGACTGTTGATAGCGACTCAAGATCCTCTCATTTTTTATCAGACATGTCGAGCACAAAGCGAGCGAAATTCCGGGTTGCATCTCTCGCTGAATAATTTATCCGCTTACTAGATAAATTTATTAACGATTCTTTACCCGTAACCAAATTAATTGCGGTACGGACAACTCATCATAATAGGTACACTGCGTCCTTTCTAGCTCATTGTGACACCAATTTTCAATTCTCCATCCATCTGATGGGCTCGTTTTGAACGGGAAACTTCCAGGAATGTACACCACCGTATTTGTTTCAAAATTTAAATCACTCTGGTCCATCATGGAGAAAAACGCAAAAATAGAATTTCTTTACATTTCTTGACATTATAAAGTTAATTATCGAGGTTGAAAAAATCATTTTTGAATAGCACAATCCCTTCTGAGGCCCGTTTTCGCCAAAACGGGTAGAAATTGGAAACTTCGAAGACCTGTAATTTCTAAACAAATTAAGTTCATCTAATTTTACATTGACTACAGCGTATCTCCAAATAAACACGCGCGCGTCCTGTGCCGGAATTCTGCTGGCAGAATGACGGACAGAATTCCGGCCGGTCTGCCCGTTTCCAGGATTCGCGTTCTCATTTCTTGATAATACAAAGAACACGGGGTTGTTCAGTAGTCAAGAACGCTAGATAAAAGATCGATCTAGGGCGTTGTCTCCCTCAAAAATTCCATTTTTTCGTTTACGAGGCGTAATTTGCATTATTCATCTAATTACTACATATCATAACTATACATGCTGCCAAACAATGCAAATTTTGCCTCGTAAACGAAACAATAGGACTTTTGAGGGAGACAGCGTCCTAGATCGATCTTTTATCTATCGTTCTTGACTACGGAACAACCCCTTGTTCTTTGAATTAACAAGAAATGAGAAAGCGAATCCCGCAATCCTGGAAACGGGCAGACCTGGTTTACTGGGTTTCATTTAGAACAAAATCGGCGATGGTGACGTCAAAATGTAATCTATTTGGCGTGGCACGATCCAAACGTCTGATTGATACAATTCTGTACAACTACATAATCAACAAGTAGAAATATTCTCTCTTTCCCGCCGAATCGGGGCGTCGTCATAGATATTTCTCGAACAATTTAATTAAGTCAGGATGACGCTACCGCCGGGCTTCTGAACTTTAATTGAAATAAGCCAGCGTTTCCCGGCCGTTGCGTTTCGTGTAGCGATTTAATAGCGACAGATATGAATTCCGCGAAGCTTCTCGACGACGACAACGATGCGTCGCGTCGCGTCGGGCAAACTAACCCTCGCGCGAGAACACGCTTCTACAGACCGTTTCAGTACACACGTGTCGGTGAGTCCGCTGCGCGTGGTGTGCACACGTGCGCCGACGCTATAACGCCGTATAGCAGGCGAAGTTTCGTACGTGCAATGACTTTGAAAAGCTCCGACGTTCCGTGCCGATGGCAATTGTTTATCGATAATACAGCCGCGGATCGTCTGCATAATCGACGTTCCTCGATACTCTGTGAACGTTGGCGCCGCCCAGCGCTTTTATCGCAGTTTGTACGCTTTCATCGCCACCGGTAGGGAAGGAGGGAAGGAGGGAAGGACGCCGGTATGTAGAGCAGCAGTTACAATACGTTCGGCTGAATCATAAATGTTGTTTCTTCTTTTTTTTTTTTTTCTCCTGTTATTTTTACTATTTTTTCGGTTCGTTGCTTTATGGTCCTCGCGCGGCTGTTCCATTTATATCCACTTTATTTTACGTGCCCGTAAGCGATAAAACACTCGTTCGTCAGGAAACACTTAACTGCTCCCGGCGGGCACAGAACGTGAATCCCATTTGATCGCGTGTGCACGCGCGTTTCGCGCTTACTTAGAAAATGAATTTTTCATAAATCTCTCGGTCGGTCGTTAAATGCATCAATCAACGGGTGGAATCGGATTATACATATTTACACAACGCCGGGCGACGCCGGCTCGGCGATGTGTCAAGTTCGTCCGCTGGGAACGGAACGTTTCCGAAAGGAACGAGGTTCCTGGATGAGACGAGCCGAATCGATCTGATCTTTCGATATGTCGTTTCGGAATCGGCGAGGTAGAATTATAAATGGGTTAAGCGATAGATGAGTGAAAATGAGGAGTGAACGGTTAAGATAGAAATTTTGTTACTCAACACTACGTTTACGGATCTCTAGGAATAACTATTTCACGTTATTTTATGAACGTAACAAGAATGGGTCTGTCTAAGTTTTTGGCCACTTTTCCAATAATATATACCCAATGAAATAAATTTGTTAAATAATTCCTCGGGGAAGCATCTTTACAATCTTAGTAATCGCAAATTAAAAATATTAGAACCCGTCATTTTGACGGGTCCCGTAAAGCTAGCGTTAATAAATGGTTAAGTTTAACAAGTTTGCCGAGTTTGAGGAGGAAGTTTAGAATAAACAACTTCGCATGCTTCTCTAGTAGAAAGCAAGACGACGAGGCGAGGTCCATTTTTTAAAGAAATGCTGCTACATTTTTGCAAATTGTGCAATTCAACAAATTGTGCAATTTAAAGTAAGTTCTGCAGTTTGCAGAGAGCCATCGATTTCAGTCAGCTTGTGGTGTTCTAAAAAATGCTGTGGCCATTATTCTGTTTCTCTCTGTTCTTCTACCATCCCTTTTAGAAATTTCAACAAAGAAGTTCAAATATTTTATTGAAACACTCGTGTACACTTCGTGCTCCGAAGAACGAATTGATTTCAGAGAACTGAAGTCATTCGGAGTAACCTTCGCCTATGTTCTCCGCGACTTTGTTCAGGAGTTATTATCGGAAAACGCGGACCAATCGACCACGTTCTACTGTATCCGCGCTTTAATTGTCCGCGTTTTTCGTTAATAACTCGTTAACGAAGCCGCGAAGACCATTTTCGGAAAGGAAACAGCTTCTTTAAATGACCTTAGGAATCACCATTTTCAATGAAATACGACATTTTTAGGACAGCCTGTATAACTCTGCACAACTAGGCAATAAATAAGTAGAACTTCCTTCCTTCGAAACACACATGCATAGATCCAATAATTTCATTTTACGCACAACGGGAGCAAAGGAGGAGTAGCATGTCTACCTGGAAAAACATTTTCGCAAGCGATCCCTGTTCAGGATCGGCACCACTCCTCATAGATCAAGGGGGTAAACGTCAGAGTAATGATTACGCGTTTGCCCCGCGGCGAGTTTATCGAACGCTTTAGTTTTTTCTTTTTCCACGGCACCGCGGCGCGGCGGGCCGATACGCGTCAAATATTTGCATCTTTCGGAACGGCTTTTATCGTCTGGCTTGTCGAATCGCGTCTCACCCCCGACCCCTTCCCCTTTCCCTCACACATTCGGCTCTCTCCCCTCTCTCTATCACTATACCCTTCTATACTACTCTATAGCATGTCTCGGGGGCTCGCGCACGTGTTTGCAAGCCGCGGGCCCATGGATATAATCCGAGAGCTTTCGGTTCCGTAAACCAACCGCGCTATCCATCAGGAAGATGGTTCGTTCTCCGGGCCAGAGACGAAGTCGTGCACCGTAATATGTGCCGTTGTAATGCATACAAACGAACGCAGGTCACGTACCTACGTGTAAACGGAGGCCGAGAGAACGTTCGGTTTGAGAAATTACGTGTTACCTCGAAGATCCGCGGAAACTCGTGTCGGCCGGCGCGATGTTAATCCGTGACACGTTATTAGAATTATTTATTACCGACCCAGATTATTTACGACATGTTAATGCACACCGCCGGAAAGAAACTCTCCAGATACCTTTTATAAAATACCCTTGCCTTACAATTTACAATTACAACGAACACGCTTGTGGTTCGAGTATACGCTTACGGTGACTCCAACTAATATTCGGACACTCTTAAAAAGACGATAACTTTTTAAATATTGGACTATACGATTTTAACTTTTTTGAGAAGCTAGAGCAATTACTTCGCTACATGCTGTGAAAAGAAATTTTTTCAAAAATTCTAATTGGTCGGAATTGTATAGAAAATACTAAACGTTGCATTTTAATGTGGACCTATATTGAAAATTTAAAAAAAATACGTTTTGTAGATCTGTGTCAATTAAACATATTCTGAAAATTTCGTCAAAATCGGTCGACGTTGCGATGAGCTACAAACGTTTAAAGATGGTAAAAATTGCAGATTTTCACGATTTTCGGACTCTAATTGCAATAAATTGCAATAAATCTAAGGATTCTTACATCTTTCGATGCCTGTCGTTTTTGCCCACATCAACCGATTTTGATGAAACTTTCACAGTGCATATAATTGGCACAGATCTAAAAGAATGTATTTTCAAAATTTTCTATATAGGCCCATATAAAAAAGTTGCAAAATACAACTTCTAGTATTTTCTCAGCAATTCCGACAACTTGCACTTTTTTTCAAAAACTTTAGTCACGTTGTGCAGCAAACCAATTGTTCTAACTTCCCAAAAAATTTTAAATCGTGCAATATTCAAAATGTTGTCGTCTTTTTAAAAGTGTCCGAATATTAGTGGGAATCACTGTACAGTGAGCCACGTAAGTATTCGAACGCCCTTTAAGACAGAATAACTCTTTTATAATTGTACTAAACGACCTGAATTTAAAAACCAATTTGAAATTATTGGTTAAGAAATGACATGCAAAAAATATTTTCCAAAAATTATAATTTAGAAGGTTACATGCAAAAATAAATAAGACATTTATTAAAACTTTTTTATTTGGGCCCTTAATGAAAATTTAAAATATATGTTTTGTAGATCAATGTTAGTTATACACATGCTGAAAATTTCATCGAAGTCGGTTGACGCAGGAACAAACGACACGCATCGAAAGATGTATGATTTTGTGGATTTTAAGCAGAAACTGATCAAAACCCGTGTAAAACTACGATTTTCACCATTTTTAACCGGTTGTAGCTCGTGTGTATGTTAATCGATGAATAAGCAATGGTACTGGCGAAGACGTGGGTACAAAAAAAATGTGGGAAATGGCAGAAAGAAGACTAACAATAAGAGAAGGACAAAGGAGGCAGAGGAGGGATGTCTGTGTGTGAGAGAGAGTGAGTGAGTGAGTGAGTGTGTGTAAGAGAGAGAGGGAGAGAGAGAGTGTATGTGTTTGTGAAAGAAAAGAAAAATATATTTACATTTTGTACACACAAAGATAAAGGGTAATTGTAATTGTAAAATGTTTATATTGTAAAGGGAACGGGATCTCCATGTAACCCGTAAGGGAACAAGTAATAAACATACATACATATAAAAAAGTTATTGTGTCTTAAACGGGGTTCGAATACTTTCGTGGTTCACTGTATCTATTTATTTGTCTTTTTTTTTGGTGGAAAGATTTTGATGTACGATCTGGTTCTTGAAGGAAAATGATTTTTTTTATTAATGCAATTTGAATCTCAAGGAAGAGATTATTCTTGAAGTAACAATATTTGGCGTTCATAAGTGTACATTTCGTCATTCGAGAAAACAAGTGTACGTACACTTGTATTGCACACGTTTATCGAACAAGTTTACTTCAAAATATTCAATTAATGTTCCCCCGAGTGGTAAAATCGTCCATGGATCGTACCTATGCGTATACCGTATACTACCAACGGAATAAATAACTAAGACAAAACCATTACCGTGCGTAAACGTAACTTTTCAATCACATCATATAGTTAAGGTATTTGATAGCTCGCTTAACTCTTCCGGCCGTAAGGCATTTCTGTATTTCACATTTATTTCATCACTAAATGGATCACCCTTAACTCATTAACAGGAATTATATCGATGCAAAGTATACATTAATAATTCATGTATATTTTATTGTGGCTTTACGTGTTCGTCACCAGCATTCGTTTCGCTGTCTGCGTTCATTGTTTAAATGTTGCATAAAACGGAACATATCACCTCTTTTACGAGACATAAACACAATTTAGCGCGCAATACCAATGATTTATGTAAACTTTTGCATGTACAGGGTGTCTCAGTTAAATGTGACCCTCAGCATATTTTCTTTAGTTTTGACAAAATCAACAACTTTTTAGATGTAATTGGAGTGGTTTGTATTCTGCAAGGATTGTCTTTTTAAATGTTTTTTTCTCGTAGTTTCCAAGGTCATCGATTTTATTAACTAACTACATTTATTTTCGTGTCGAATCGCGTAGCTCATGGAAAAGTACATTCAAATATGTACTGTGACATAACCTTCGAACCTTGAACTTCAAAGATAAAGGTCAAACCTGAACTCTCGTAAGGACAGAGAAAATCGGGAGGGATTGTTATTTTTATAAAGCGATGTAAAATATTATTGTTGTAGGGGCACCTCTCTCTCTCTCTCTCTCTCTTCATGAAATTATGACGCGATAAAAGTTCGGATATCTACGATGTTCCGAAAATCGGGAATTCAGCGCGGCAATACTTTTCGGAACCACTGTAAGTAGCACGAACCGTTTAATCATCGATCGTACATCGGTTCACGAAAAGGTCAGCCATTAAATCAGCGACGGCACCGATAATCGTGGAAAAATTCCGATTCGAGTTTCGCGGTGGTCCATCGCGGCAGTGTTGATTTAGTGGCGCGCGCGTAGAGCGAGCAACTTTCCGCGGGCGTGCTCGACGAATCAGAAATTCGCGCGATCGTTCTTCCGACCTGTCGGGTGAATCGAAACTTCCTCAAGAAATATTTCTGCCGTCTTTCGTCTTGGGACTACGCTTTGTCCGCGATGGGCGTACGAGGAAATTCACCTGGAAAACATTTCTTTCCGGTTGTCGGAGAAAAAAAAAAACGAAGAGGAGGGAGCCTCGCCGCGCCGAGCGCAATTGCGAAAGCACTCGCGGCTAGAAAGTTTCCGAGAGGATCGAGTAAATCATGGGGAATCGCGAATACGAGCCAGACGCACGCGTGATACCAACCGGAAGTCGCTGGCCCCGTCGCGCGACTTTTGCATGTCAGGCTAAAGGGAACTGACCTGTGATGATAAACGACCGACCGGGATCGACCGGTCGCAAGTTCGCCCGTGGCCTGCTTTCCTTTCTTTGTTACCGCCGCGTCCGGCAAGAAATTTTCTGCATTGTTCGCCGATTCCATCGCACTCACCCTCCCACCCCACCCCCTACATCATTAATAATATTTCTTTCCCGGCGATTTATTACTTAGAATAATTAACTGGCGAAATTACTCGTTACAGGACGAGAAGGAACTCTGTACGACTTGGAGCTAATTTTATTCAAACGTATTAAAAGAAACACGACGTACGATAACAATTATAATTCATATTCAACGCTCGTACGTTTCTCAGAGTTGAAGCTCGTTCGTTCTTCGTTCCAAGGCATTAAGAAATGTTTGATTTCTTTCTGGTCGCGTCGTCACGTGTATTAACACGTTATTTACCGGCAATTATGTTATCATTTTTTCAAGGTATGGCTAAAAACTTTAGTATTACAATAATTGATGGTTATTTGGAAGTGAGGTATAGATCCTTGTTAAATATATACACTTTATTAGATTTAACCCTTTCGGTACTACCGCCGCCTATTGGCGACATCCACCAAACATTCTCTGGGTCCTACCGCCGTCAATTGGCGGCATCAACTAAACGTTCTCTGGTGTGAGACGTGAATCCAAGTATCAGTGCGAACAATGTAATGTGGGCTTGCGCGTTTCCCCTTGTTTCGAAAACTATCACACCAAGTTACGCTATTAGTTTTGTCGTTGATTATATTACAGTATTAGTTTTATTATTTATTATGTTACGCTATCAGTTTCGTTATTTATTTTAATTTTGCGATATTGGAACATATTATTTATATCAATGCCATTTACTTTAATGAATGTACTGCGAAGAAATAGATATGATTTTAAAACGTTAAGCGCCATGCCTGTTTCGTCTGTCTTTCCGTCTGATCCGCGAGAAAGGATTCCGTCGAAATCGGTTTTCGGCCAAGGATTGGTTTCGGTTACGACAAAGCGGTATAAACATTTTAGAAATGTCTTTTAAACACGTTAAATTCCGCGTCGGTCACCGATGACTGTCGCGGTCCGAATGAAAAGTTTAGTGTCGATCACGCTCGAGATTTCTATGAATGCCGCAAAACATGTTTTCGCGGCTTGTCGTACAGTGCAACCACTCTCGCGGAAAACTTCCTCGTCCCACGAATGTATAACCGCGGCCAGGTCCTCCGTACCGAAAGGGTTAATGTACAAATGAGTGAATGACGTGATACGTGCTGTACTGTGGCTGATCTAGGAGTAACGGGCCCTTGGTCTCCAACGGGTCCTTTTATACCACGGGAAAAAGGTCTGCAATAAAATACAGGTAGACCTAAAAGATCTTAGTAATTAACGACCGTGGTCCCGTTGAAAGCACCGGTTCTCATTCGATCACCGAAGTTAAACAACGTGGAACGTGGAATGGGCTTGGATGGGTGACCGCCTGGTAAAAACCCGGGAAGTGTGATCCCTGGGTGTTTTTTCACGTGTTGTTGGTAAAAGGTGGTTCGGATCCCACCGTAATAAACAGTAGGTCCCGCTGAAAAGGCGACAGGGAGAGTGGAAAGAAGGGAGGGATTGGTAAATGGATTTGAAACCCTGAGGGGACCAAATAATCATATCAATCTAAAAGATCTTAGTATGCTAGTGCTGTCCGTGTGTATTGTTTCGTGCACAACGTCGGTGTACTTCAACAATAATGTTTGGCACTTTTCTGGTTAAAATTACATTAATTAATTAATAACAGGCCTGGTTTAATAGACGGTATATAGTATGTTTTAGGAAGAAGTATAGAAGAAGAAGTTTAGAAGTCAAAGAAATAAGTAGTAGAACTAGGGTAAACTGTGCTATTCCTGGCACTGCAGTAGTTATTGGCACTTTTGATTTAAACGGCAAATATTAAGAATTCCTGGTATAGGAAATCATTTTTTATTGCTTCTTATTTACATTTCAAAGCAACGTAGTAAGGTTTCATAGCAAAGTTCCACATATGACTGTTAGCAAATGTGCCAATGACTGTACTATTTGTCTTACGATTGTTATTCACTGAATATATTTTATAATAAAAGATTTACGACTCATAAAACTGTTTGATTTTCCCGAAAAATCTCTATTAGCTTATAATAATAGAAAGTTAAACTTGTTTAACGATTTCAAAAGAATGTAAAAAGATGGTTACTACGATTTTAGCGTAGGATGCCAATCATTGTACAGTTTATCCTACACGATCCAAGAAACAACACGGTCCGAGAATTTTTCTTAGATCAAGGCTTTGCTGTATTTCAATGAGACGTTTGTTTGAAAAATAGTCCATAACTGTAGGCTAATTTCGGTGCAATTTCGTATTCATTATCTTGTACGTTCAATTAAGATAATATTGGTACAGCCGGGTAGAGTTTCGCAAAAATAATAGCACTCGATGTACCCGAAAATCCATTTCTCGTAGGTGAACCGAGAAATACAGTCGAAGGTATAATGCTTTCGGATCCAAATATAAGCCAAGAACCCCGAGGCGAACCGATGATACAAATCACCACTAGACTCGCATATCAGGAGACCGAATACGCGTTACGCTCGTGATATGTTATCGATCCAACACGGCACTCCTGTTATTCCTGACTCGTGGTTCCTTCTGTAAAAATCCAAGGTACGAACTGCCGTCTCCAGGGGAAGACACTACGCGAATATGAAACACGCATACTCGCACCAACTGAAATATATGTGACTAAATTTTAGGAACGTGTTCTACTTGTTGCTGCTCTTCCTTCATAAGATATTGATTTCTCGCTTGAAATGGAATTGCGGAGGAACACCCGTGAAATACAGAATCGTAAACTTTTACTGTCTCCATTCTAACATCCTGCATGATTTAGAACAAAATTTCTTTTCGAGGATACAACATTCCTGAGAAAGAACGCGAGACAATGTTGCAAATTCCAATGACACGATCGTGAAAATGTTGCAACGACAAAAAGTCACTACAAGTTGCGCGATATATGTATACTTTTCTAAATAAGATACTTCTTGAAGAAAAAAGACCAATAATTTTCTTTCCAAAGTCTTGGGGAAACAACTTTTGGAAGGGACGCTTTTATTCAGGTATTTTTTACGATCCTGGCACCGAAAAATTAATAGATATTTTACAACGTGTACAGTTTTAAACGAAGTACTAGTTAAAGAAAGAGGTCCAGTAATTTTTCCAGAAAAGATTCCTGAGAATCTCCTTTCTTGGATTAGCTAAGAGGATCCGACCGGGAATAGATTTATGAAAACAAATGTTTATCTGGAATAAAGAAATGTTTACGAAGCATCGATCGGGTCCAGCATCGCCTGTCAAGGATTTCTGTTATTTATGTAATGGACGGCAATGCTAGACTCGCTCGATAACAGTGTCCCGGTGGAAAATGCGCCCGGCCGTATTAATTCGATTGCAAAAACATCTAGTCGTATATCTTCATCTGTTTCTGCGTAGGTTACCGTAAACAACATCCTCGTGTGTTCGGCCGGCTGCAGCGCAGCGATGCGATGGCGCCCGCTACCGAAGAAGTCGTTGAAAGGAATTAAATAAAGTATGCTGCACGCTCCCCGATATTATATATACAACGCTCCCGAACCGTGAAACACAAGGAGATTATGCTGCCCTCGGTGCCGCCGGAGGATTTATACTGTAGTGGTTCCCGTACAATCGTAACGCACGAATAATCGTGATCCATGTTCGGGAAAATGGCTCGGTTCTTACGCAAATAATGAATATGAATTTTGTGTTGCCAGTGGTGGATGAAATTTCGGAACGTTCATAAATTCTACCAGACCAAGCTTGAACTTTGTTTACTTGTTATTTGCCCGTAATGCAATCCCTTTCGTAACACCTATATCAGCAACTAAAAGATTTTCAGCAATAATGAGTTTCTGTTTTTATACAGTTCTCATTTTACATCCAATTTTATGTAAAAGTACGGGAGTGATTATAAAAATTATGATTAGGAACAGTAGTGACTACTAAAAGTCACAATTTAACTTTACTCGAAATGAAAGAAAAAGTATAGTTGAAGCCAATTTTTGTATTTGCTTCGAATAATACTAAGTAGACTGCGTGTTTTTATGCAAAATAAAAATGTTCAGCATTGATTGTAAGCAGAAGGAATAAAATACAAGTTGATTTGGTTAATGACTTTGTCACACTAAAAACAACATCACAATATTCTTATTTTTCTAATCTCATATACATGATCTGGGTGTATAAAATTTCGCACTTCAATTATTAATAAATGGTTTGTTCATTCGTGTCAGAATGGATGCGTTTAATGCATACTTTTGGTGTATTTGTTGCTGAACTGTTAAGGTTTCTTTGACGTTTCTTGAACGTGCTTTTCATCCCCTATCTTGAAAATTGCTTTCATGTACGAAAGAAAAATGACAGTGGATAAAGAATACCGGAAAGATATTTTATGATGCATTGTGTCTCGTTTACGAAGTAAGATCTTATCAGTTGTGTTCCTTAGAAGATATTTCCATTGGTGTTATCATGAGCGCGACGAGCAACAGTGTCAGAATTTAACTTTACTTGAAATGAAAGAAAAACTATGGATGAAGCCAAT
>CM052194.1:11154607-11193776 GCA_028455805.1 Lasioglossum figueresi | reverse complement strand
AATTTAACTTTACTTGAAATGAAAGAAAAACTATGGATGAAGCCAATTTTTGTATTTGCTTCGAATAATACTAATATTCTTATTTTTCTAGTCATTTACTGTTTCATATGTCACCCAATCAACTTTTTCATAAATGCATAAATATGTGACCGTTTCCCCTACTCTAGTTTGAATAAAATGAATTACGAAATTGGAAAATTGCATGAAGCCGTAACAATAACGACTGTCATTATTTATTCCTCAAATTGAAGCTGCGTTTGCAAATAAGCTTAAACGTCGGATGTCAATTGGTTAAACAGATACAAATTCGTGTCTGACAACTTCGAAGGTAGAATGGAGTTTCGGAACCGCGGATTTCGGAAAACATTGTTGTTTTCGGAGCAGAATTAAGTATTTGACAGACAGTGTATCACGCCGCGTCGCAGAGCATTATATGGAAAATCGCGGGTACGTTACGCGAAATATTCTACGTTTCGTAATAGTTTATGCCAATGCAAGCAGGACAACTAATTTCATTTCGCGTTGGCGCTCGCGTTCCTCGCAGTTGTAATTGAATGATAATCACACGTACATTTTGGGTACGCGGTATTAAAATTGCATTCGTAATTGACAATTTGACTTGTAGTTGTAAATATTAATGGGAATTTACGAAGTAGCTTGCTGCCCCGTATTATTACACGCGGAGTTTTTGTCGGGAGTCCGGTTTTGTAAATCCACGCTCCCCGACATTACGCTCCACGGTTGCCGCGGATAGAGTAAATTAAACGGCACGGATTGTAGCATTTGTCATATAATATTAAGCGCAGTCTCGCTGAGTCGAAAATTCACCCCGATCTACAGAAATGATGTGCATTAATATATGCATCGGTGTTCGATGGGCATTGCCATTAACGCGTTCGCCGCCGTGCGTACTATGCCAGACTTCCACTCCGCTTACATCGCGTTATTAAAAACAATGACGTTATACCAAATTGAATTACGGTAAGAAATTGCAGAAAAATATAAGGTAATTATTTAGAAAGAGATACTCCTCTCCGATTTTGTTGAAGAAATATGTTACAGATTTCGACATTTTTAACAACTTTTTCCTCTTCACATACACTCCGGGACGAAAAGATAGCACACCTTGTAATTAATGCAATTTTTGTTTAGTAAACATTACAAATTCAATTTTTTATACACATTTTAGTGTGTCTTTCCTAACATGTATGAATGAAATGAAACGAAGCTTCATCAACTTATCTGTTTCTATTGAAAGAAGTAGAATTATTAACGAAATATAGAGGGATAAAATGTTAGCACACTTAACGAAAAAATTGAAATATAACACGAGTAATCGATAAAAATCAATGCTCAATATTTTGTAGGACCTCCTTTACAGCTAATGACTTCAATCATTCGGGTTGGTAAAGATTTATACAATTATACAGCATAAGTGTTTAGTTGTTCATTTATCATTTCAATGTACCGTTCACTATTCATTCGTCCTTTTATAAATTTGATTTCTGTTTTACTCCAATATCCAATATCGGCCAAAATTATTACACAGCGGCCTTCCATTTGGCGATGGCTTAAAAAATTGCCGTTCGTCGTTCAAATCATGATAGTAATAGCCTACGTAATGATAGTAACAGCGAAAAGTGTGACGTGTGAGTGTAATAGCGAATGTGAAAAGGAAAAAGTTGTTCAAAATGTGTTGCTGCATAACATATTAAAATTTCATCAAAATCGGAGAGGAGTACCTCTTTCTAAATAATTACCAAATATAATGTGCAACGTTAAATTCTGCAGGTCTCGTACGTAACATGTTGCTCTTTCGGAACATAATTATGAAAGCGGAAGATAACAACTCATAACTTCATTATAACAACATAATTAATATTTATTTTATATAACCACAATATTGCTACATCTTAATATAATAAGAAGAAAGCGGGAGAGAAGATGAAAATAAAGTTCGAGAATAAACAATTTCGACGCTCCGTTAATTTTTAAGGCTATGTTTTAGACGAAACTCCAAGCCTCATCGCGTTGTTCCAGAAACTTCATTACTGCATCCTCCAATAGTGAATTTTACGGTGCATCTTCGATGCAAGCTAATCACGGTGAATTTTGCATGGTTTCTAATTATTCTCGACTGAAATTTTGATCCGCCAGTAAAATTATACGAAAACTCGTTCCCGCAAGACATGATTATAAATATGGGATACTTAATCCCTGCAACGGGTATACAAGAGATTCTATTAAATTACTTGCGGTATTAATTGAATGGTGCGGTGGCGTAACAATATCATTAAAACAGTTTCTGCAGCGAAAGCCTTACTTGCATCTCATAATATTTACCATTGAATTTTTTCATATTCTTTCAAGCAAACGTTATGAAATTAAAAATTAAAATTTCATACCCTGCGTTAACGGCTTTGATAAACTAAAAACTATAAAAGTAGGTTTCTCCTTTCTTTGTATGCTATTTTAAATAACAATTTTAAGTACATGACAGGTATACAGGGTGTCTCAGTTAAGTGTGACCCAAATAATATCTTCTTTAATTTTTACAAAGTCAAAATTTGTTTTCTGTGTAATTTGACTGACATCGAGCGGTCTCAAGCGATTGATGTTATTTTTGAGAAAACTACATAGAAGATAAGGTAGAGATAAAAAAAAGTACAATTTACAATTACCTTAGCTATTCCAGACCGTACGTATACTTCAGTAAATGGCAAATCTCTGTTCTGTCCATTTAGCACGAAGAGTATATATTACTCAATGAAATTATAAGAATTTTTAAATATATGCAATAATTACAACAAACTAATCGATATCCTAATTGATCGAAAAGTAATTCATGACAATAACCTAACCCAGACCAAACCCAGATTATTCTACTGGCAACAACAGTTTCTTGAGAATATCTCGGAAACTACAGCCGAGCAGCGGCAACATACAATAAGGAGCATAACTGATTCCACACACTTGAAATCGGAATAACTTTTTTATGAATGGACCAAACGACGTCAATTTCTCTGTAAGACTAGAACAATTAGTTTAGTAAATGACGTCTGATAAATAAGTTAAAAAAATGCATTTTTACAACTTTTTTAGCTGGGCCAATAACGAAAATTTCATTCACATTGGTTTTGAGAAAGCGGTTTACGAATTATAAACGATCAAAAGTGGTAAAAATTGCAATTTTTCCTGAATGCCGTTTTACCGCTTTTGGTCGTTTAGAATTCGTAAACCGCTTCGTCAAAACAAATGTTAGTGAAATTTTCAGAACGTATACATGTGATTCAACGAGTTTACAAAACATTGTACAAACTAAAGTTGTAAAAATCAATTTTTATTACTGTTTTTCACAATTCCGACCAAATGCATTTTCTCATCTTATTTATTAAACGTCATTTACTAAACTAATTCTTCAAACCTTACAGAATTAAGCCTTAAAAAGTTATTCTGATTTCTAGTGTGCGGAATCAGTTATGTCCTTTATTGTGTTAGTCCTTTATTGTACATAGGAAAAAGTTGTTCCGAATGATGACCTTATCAACATATTTCAAGGTCAACAAAATCGGTGAGTACCCTTTTCTGTACAATTACAGAGTTGTGCACAAATCAATATAATAATTATTATACGTTTTCTCTGTCTGTGACCTTGAATGACCTTGGAATAATTATAGTCACCGAATTCCTAATGAAAGGGACTATCGTTGTAGGTGTTTAAAAAAAGGGTGGTTCCATTTAAAAAACGTCAAGGTGACCTTGATATCTCTAAAAATATGACATAAAAACAACGTTGTTTTTTTTGCATCGTGTCAGCCCCATTCAACTTTGTCCTTACCATATTTTACGTATCTTTAGAAACAACAAAGATATCTGATGCGCAAACGTTAGGTGACTCACCCTGTATATCGCGGGATCCAGGTCTAAGAAGATATCGTGATTAAATTGGTCGTTTGGTAATCAGATGCCGCAGTAATGGTACGTAAACGTAGCGGCCAGTCACGAGACGGAAACGCGGCCAAATGTGCTTTTTGTGGGTGTTGCACGGCTTGCGCATAAATTTCTGCTCGTGTGGACGTTGGTCTCGATCTAGGGGATGACGGGGTCGGCAACGAGTAGCAGCGTACGTGAACAAGCCGCATTAGCGACGAACAGTTCGAGCGTGCTAATAGCGGCGCGAGAAACGCTATAGTTCTGTAGCGCGTCGAGGCAACGGTGGAAAACCATGCGAAACGATACGGCGAGTGGAATTTGTTTTTTTAGATAACAAGGGAGCAGCAACGGCAGAGAGGCAGCGGATCTGGATCGGTCAGCATATCATATTAACCGTGACGACCAAACGAGCTTGAACGAGTTCGCTGTCAATCGGCCGCAATTGCATGAACGCGATCGCGATCCGCTTGCGACAATGACACCGAAGCCGGTACGAGATAAAAGTTAATGGACTATGCGGGAACGTGTCTATTAAATTAATTTCAACCATCGATCCGCTCGGTCGCATTGTCCCACGAGCGAGCTTTGCATCGCGCAACCCGTTGCAACCCCGCGATATTTTTCTAATTACGCGACCCTGTCCGTAGGAAATTGCGCAATTAATAGTCTCTCTTTCACAGAGCGAATCGATCGAACAACCACCGCACAGTGTGTTCGGGACGATCCTGAAAAGTCTAAAACGTTTGTCGTAAAACATCAGTAATATATTGGGTTGGCAACTAAGTCATTGCGTATTTTATCAATAGGTGGTCTTTACACATTCTTTTGTTTTGTCAACGTGTTCAAAGCGCCTAACCTATATTGTTTTCTTCTTGTTTGGACTTCCACCTTTAATTTAGTAAAAAAACTGTATCGATTAGTTATTTAGTTTCGTTTTTATCCCAATTTAAAGATGGAAGAACAAGACGTGCATTTCAGACATATTTTATTGTATTATTTCCGGAAAGGCAAGAACGCGTCGCAAGCACACAAAAAGTTATGTGCCGTATATGGGAATGAAGCCTTGGAAGAAAGGCAGTGTCAAAATTGATTTTCCAAATAAAAAAAGAAATTTAATAAAACCAAACGATTAATTAAAACGTGTACGTTCAACAATTCGCCAAACTGAGCGATGCAGTTCAAGAATCGGCCAGAATTGGCAAATCGTAAGGGTGTTGTTTTCCAACATGATAATTCAAAGCCCCACACATCTTTGGTCACTCGCCAAAAATTATTGGAACTAGGTTGGAATGTGTTGTCGCATCCACCATATAGCCCTGACCTTGCGCCTTCGGATTACCATTTATTTCGTTCCATGCAGAACTCCTTAAATAGTAAAATTTTTCATGTCGCTGATGATGTAACATCACATTTAATTCAGTTTTTTGCTGGCAAAAATCAGAAGTTTTATGAACATGGAATTATGACACTGCCTGAAAGATGACAAAAGGTCATCGACAAAAACGAACAATACCTAATTCAATAAAGTTATATTTTTAAGCAAAAATTTTGAATTTTCCTTCTTACGTAAAATACGCAATCACTTAGTTGCCAACCGAATGGTTGCAAATGCTACGCAGAATTACGAAATATATATTTTCGGAAACACGTTATTACCTACTATACCACCCGCTGAATGTCTATTCGATTAATATCATTTTTACACGTTACGTTCGGTATCGCAAGGGCTTTCGAAACTCGCCAACATTTTTTTTAGATATTAACAATTTGCCCCAATTTTTCACGTGAAATTTGTAGAAATTCTGATTCGAGCTTTTAAAAAAAGTACCTCTCCAATTTTTCGTATGAATTTAAAAAAAATTTGAAGCCCAGGTTGGTCAGTAATTATACGATAATAAATTGTAATAAAAAATTAGAAACAAGTTATTTATTTAATTATAGAATAATCACTTTAATTTGTTCAGCAACGTTGCATTTTTCCCCATAAATACCTCTGTGATTCTCTTTGAAAAAAAGTATTGAGGGTCTTAGGTCGAAAACGGTTTAGATTAGGTGTTATTAATTTTCTGCCGGCTCCCATAACAGTCCGAACACTGTGAAAAATATTACAATCGACCCTCGGTCGGCGGATAAAAGAATTTCAGTGCGAATAAACCAGTTGCTTTCTCGCCGCACTATAAACTCTCCACGTCTGTTCGTGAATAATACCGTTCGCGGGCAACTTGTATCGATCGATACCCGTATCGCCTACCGATCGATGTGGAAATTAAATTAACCGGCGTTATGGCGCATGAAATTCTGACGTCTTGAATGGCTCAGAAAATCGACGTC
The DNA here is from genome assembly GCA_028455805.1 of Lasioglossum figueresi. Taxonomy (NCBI): domain Eukaryota; kingdom Metazoa; phylum Arthropoda; class Insecta; order Hymenoptera; family Halictidae; genus Lasioglossum; species Lasioglossum figueresi. The sequence continues at coordinate 11,187,512 of CM052194.1, read as the reverse complement.
TTCGATTCAATCATTGCCAGTCTGATTTTAAATGTCTCACGCGGAAAACTAATTCGATTGTGCGACGGTCAGCTTAACTTTAGCACGTTTCGTACAGTAGATTCGAGTATATCCTGAGCAGTGATCTGCGGATTTGTATGCAAAATAAACATTTTTAATTAGAAACCACTGGAAGCACATGCCCCTTCCTTTAATAATTTTTATTCTTAAATTCCCTTTATCTTTCTATTGTTTTATGCTCCACCTACCCATTTACAGTGAGTCACGAAAGTATTCGAACGCTCTAAAATGAATAGTTTCACGCTTAAAAAATATAAGTCATCTTACCAATTATGAAATACTTTTATTCATATAGTAACGTATAAGTATCGTGATTATACATGTTAAATTTAAAGTGTCTTTGATAACATGACCAATACTTGTCAAACATTTCTTAGTAACATCGGCTAAACGAAAGCCACAAAAATATTTGAACGATAAAACTTGTAATACAAAACAAACCTTGATTGTGAGAAACTGTAAACATTGGCTTTCTCAGTTGGCATTATACACTTTTCGTGTTCAGTGCTGCGAGTATTAATGAGATTGTACTAGTTATATTAATAATGTACAAAAAAGAAATCATAAACAAGCATCGCTAATAGGAAATTGATAATTAAATGGCATAATAAAGGCAAAAGCTATGGTGAAATAGCTCAATTATTAGGGAGAAGTAAATCTACCGTTTATTACATAGCGAAAAAGTTCAAAATCACTGGAATCCTTCTGGATAAAGTCCGTTCTGGACGGCCCGAGAAATTAACGAAGATGGAAGAAAATACAATTGTGCGTGAAATAAAAAAAGACCCTACAATTTCTGGTCCAAAATTTGCAACACTAGTCGCCAATAGTTTTAAAAAACAAGCGCACTCTGAACTTTGTCGAAGAATCCTTCGTGAAAATTATTTTCATGGTCGTATTCCTCGAAAGACTACTGTAAAGTAATGATATTTGGTCCCCTCAGGGTTTCAAATCTATTTACCACTCTTCGCTGCTTAATTTTCAGCGGGACCTACAGTTTATTAAGGTGCGATCCGAACCACCTTATGCCAACAACACGCGGCGTGTACCCAGCCGGTTAGCCATCCAAGTATCGTTGAGCGCTCACAAAAAGGTCCCTGGCAGGAATGCGATGACATAGGGAAGAATAATCGCCCGATTGGTTAGCTTGGAAGGAGCGCGCCTTTTATTAAGCGGTCACACACTATTCAGAACGATAGACCCCTCCTGCCTCTGTGCCCTCCCGGGGGCCATCTCGTCAGCTCCCAGTAGTACTGGCCGCGCCCAACGCTGTTTAACTTCGGTGATCGGACAAGAACCGATTCATGCAGCGAGGCAATAGTCGTTGGTGCGTTTTTAACTACTGGAAAACCCCATTTTTGTGTTATCGAGAAATGAGAACGCGAATCCCGTAACCTTGCAATTCTGGAAAAAGGAGTCTACTCCCTTAAAATAAACAATAATTGACAAACTATAAGCGTTTGTTTAATGCATAAACGAAGAAAGTAAAAAGTACGATTGAAATAATCGAAGCTACTGGAGAACAGAACGTAGAATAACGTTCTCCGTATCAATAAACTCCCTTGAGGGGAATTAATCGAATGGGTTACATAAGTTTGGCTTTTCCTGGCGAGGCAAGAAAGTTAAAGAAAACATAGCGGTTGACAGAAAAACGGTTCGGAGTGGATTTTATTCGTTCAGCTACCGGAAAACCGAAATGTCTAATGCGATTCTGATGCGGGTGCCCTCGGAGGAAGATAACGGGAGGGCCGACCGGGGGCCGTATTAAAATAGTCGTTTGCCGTGAAATGTATTTAAACGATTCCGCGAATGAATTAATATTTTCTACGGAGCAAACGACACACGGAATCGATAACGAGCAGCTGCGTGAAACGCTAAATTGAAAATAATATATTTCTTCGTGCTCGGGATTTCATACCTCGCGCGTGATGGCATTGCAGCCGCACGCATCGCTCCCATCTGGTCCCCGTTGGAATACAGAAATAGAAAATTCATAATGCATCCGAGCATGTTAGCAAAACACCGGGGCACAATAATCGAACGGCACTCGCGGTTCCTAACTTTCGCGAAATTACAATGTAAATCAATCGCCTCGCCACGAAAATGGTCACTGATTTTGCGCGTGAACGTTCCGTTACACAAAAAGTGCGAATATCCTGACGATACCTAATGTCCACCTTCCCAATTAATTTTAGATCTACGAATACTAAAGTTACTGCTTCGCATTGCCTTATGAATATAAAAAAATGTCTATCCAGATTTATAGTGATTACTATCATAATATAATATGTATAGATATATGTATACACTTCCGATCAAAAGTATGTGGACAACACGTTTAATTTCTTATGCGGTCTAGTTTACACAGTACTGTATAAAGAATATATATTTTAATAATAATTATAGCAGTTTTGTATTTCGAAATTTTCCTTTTTCAACCCTTATGTCGATAATCGGGTGTCCACTTTAAATATCTTTTTAAAACTTCTTTAATGCTTTTGTCGATAAATAAAGAAATTATTTTTATGTCTATGATATATATACACTTCCGCTCAAAAGTATGTGGACGACGCGTTTAATTTTTTAAATTCATTAGATATGTCATCAATAATTATTATTATTGTTTTGAGAAAACAGCAAACCACGCTAATAGATCGTTGTAGATTGAAACAGTATTAGCCCTGCCGAAGAAACTTTTATTTATTCAAGAGATTTTAATAATTAAATTGTACGATTTGGTCCTATTAGAATAAATTATACTTGCAACAAAGTGTCCACATATCTGTCGACAATTGTGTACAATATCAATCGTAAACGAACAAATTAGAAACTGATAAACTACCTAATTTTAATAATACTTCATCAGGGAAGTTAATAGTTTAAACAGAAATTAAAAATATTACACATACGAGGTGTGATCAAAAAGTAAGGTGACTTTTTGAATTTCGCGGGATACCTACAGTCGATTTTCGTTTTCTTTTTTTTCTCATGCTGGTACACTCGTCCCAAACATATGTTCACAGTTTCAGTTGTATAGCAGTTTTTGTTTGTAAGCGAGAAGCATAAAGGATAGAAGTGTTTGGCGATTTTCTGCTGTCGAAAAAAATGGATCAAAGAATTTGCATCAAATTTTGTGTAAAAAATGGAATTAAGTGATCCAAAACACTTGAAATGTTGACAGTGGCATACGGTGAGTGTACTCTGAGTAAAAAAAATGTTTATAAGTGGTACACGCACTTCCAAGAAGGCCGAGAAGATGTTAATGACGAAGCTCGCCCTGGTCGCCACAGCACGTCAACAACTGATGAAAACGTTGAGGAAGCGAAGAAAATAATGTTGGGGAATCGTCGAATTACCATGAGAAAAGTTGCTGATGATGTCGGCATCTCGTTTGGTTAGTGCCATGCAATTTTAACGGATGATTTGGGCATGAGACGTTTGTCAGCGAAGTTTGTTCCGAAGCTGCTTAATTTTGACCAGAAGAAACGTCGCACGAGCATCGCTCAGGAGCTGCTGAATGACGTCAATGATGATCCTGATTTGCTCAAAAGGGTCATAACTGGTGACGAATCATGGGTATATGGTTATGACGTCGAAACTAAAATCCAATCGTCCCAGTGGAAGTCCCCAGAAGAGCCAAGACCGAAAAAAACATGCCAGGTTCGATCAAATGTCAAGGTTTCGCTCACTGTTTTCTTCGATTATCATGGCGTAGCGCATCAGGAGTTCTTACCACAAGGTCGTACGGTTAATAAGGAGTATTACCTTGAAGTTATGCGCCGTTTGCGTGAATCAATACGAAAAAAACGCCCGGAATTTTGAAAACACAATTCATGGATTTTGCATCACGATAATGCACCTGCTCGCGCATCGTTGCTTGCGAGTAATTTTTTGGCCAGAAACAACACCACAATCGTGCCTCAGCCACCATATTCACCGGATTTGGCCCCCTGCGAGTTTTTCCTGTTCCCAAAACTGAAGAGACCCATGAAAGGACGGAGATTTGCAACGATTCAGGAGATAAAGACTGCAGCACTGGAAGAGCTCAAAGCTATACCAAAAAGTGCTTATCGGAAGTGCTTCGAGTGTTGGAAATGCGCTGGCACAAGTGTATTATATCTGAGGGGGATTATTTTGAAGGGGACAACATAAACATCGATGAATAAATAAATATTTTTTGATAAAAATAAAAAGTCACCTTACTTTCTAATCACACCTCGTATATACGGTCTCAGTACTTCAATGGAAAGCGGTATTAACAAGTTATTTTAAATAAAATCGCCCATCGACACTTCGACAACATACGTATGTATATATTTTAGTATTTCCAAAGCAAATTGGATAATTGTGAGAATACATTCATTCATCGGTATCATTGACTAATTAGCTACTAGACCGTAGGTATTTATGCAAATCCATGCTTTCGAAACCTCATTATTGCAAGTGGGATATACTATGTACTTGCCCGCTACTACATATTTTTCGGCTATATGTATACTTTTCAAAGATACTTGATCCGGGTGTATAAAATATCGCACTTCGATTATCGATATATGTTTTGTTCATTCGTGCCAGAATGAATGCGTTTAATCCATAATTTTGTTTTTTTTTGTTGTTGTTGAACCGTTAAGGTTTCTTTGACGATTCTTGAACGTGTTTTTCATCCCCTATCTTGGAAATTTGCTTTCATGTACGAAAAAAACTGAGAGTGTATAAAAAATACCGGCAACATATTTTACGATACATTGTGTCTCGTACACGAAGCCTGATATTATCAGTTGTGTTCCTTAGAAGACATTTCCATTCTTGTTATCGTGAACGCGACGTACAACACTGTTATCCGGACAAGACACGACGCACCAGCAACTCGGTTGCTTTGTAAGCTGTAAGTCAAAGCTTTGTTCTGGAGCCTGAGGTCAAAACCAAACACCTCGACTGTGTTCTCCGTTGGACTTCAAACTTGATATCCCCCAAGTTTCAATTTATCGATAACGGCGATTGTCACTTTATACAATTGGCTCTTCGACAGATTATTAGCAGACTAATCATTTACCAGAGGGGACATAGGCACCGAATTATTCTACTGCTTTCTGCATTCGTTCAGAAATGTAAAACTTCAACTATCGACTTTTGCCATTTTTCGTACCGTTTGAATTCATTCAGTTCTACCTAACCATTTTGTGCGACATATCTTCGCGGTCTGTAGAACGATTGTTACATTCATCGACAATGCCACAATTACATGCCGAAAAATGTAATATCTAATTAAATTATACGACGTTGCAGATCATTTTGAGATAAAAGGAATAAAACCCTTCGGACCGCAAATAGTTAATAGAATCTGTGCTGAGTCATGTCTTCTAAAGAAAAGAAAAAAATGGTGGTACGGGTAGATACCAGAGCGGCCATTTTAAGTGAAAAACAATATATCTTCTTGCATCACGTGTTCGCGTTCACCTGCACTTTGGCCAGCAACGACGAGAGGTCACCGGGGGTTGGGGGATGAAGGGCGGTGTTCTCTTGCTCCTTTCGTTTACATCGACGTAGATGCGCCGTATATGTGTGCAGGCAACACGGCCGTATATTTGCAGCCCACGAGGGTATCATAGATCATTATTTAGCATAGGTTCCTCGACGGTCGACGAAGGGCGTTGGAAAATCCAGGTCGCGAGAGAGGAACATGCGGCGCGACAGGTGACTGGTCGCTGGACTGCTACGGGAAATGTAGATGAAACAGAGATGCAGGCCTTTTTTCTCTGCTGGCTGTCCTTTGGTAGTGGCCGCCTTCGTCATTTCGGTTTCACCGAACCGTCCGTCCTCTGACAGGGATTTATTATCATCGACGTGGCAGCGACACAAAACATGATGAATCGAGTGCGCGCCGTCGTCCCTTGGCGCGTCACGCGATCTCGCGCCACTGTGACCCAGACTTATAATACATTTTAATTAATCGTTCCGGCCAGATTAATTTGTCATCGCCCAGCCTGACGAGATCCTCTCCGCCGAGATTCCAGACACTTTTTCAGCCGTTCGAATACCCTCCTGTTTTAGCTGCTGCTGTGTACCAACACACGGCGTCCAGCTTTTCCATCCAAGAGCGATATTACACAAAATGTTAACACTTTAGATGCCACGTTAATCGTATATGATTGACACAATTTTTTCGTCAAACTTGAAAGTCAAGTTTCACTGCTATCAAACAAGCAACTTCAGTCTCTGACGCTTTACTCTATAACAAAGAAGAGACTTTAAAAAGTATGATTTACATATTTTAACCCTTTGCACCCGGAGCTGTTCTAACACGAAATTTAAACATTTCTTCCGACCTAGAATAAGTGCTAAGGGTTAAGGGTGCGCCGGAGCGAACATACGCCACCATCGGCGTAAAGGTGAACTAAGAAACAAAGATAGAGAGGCAGATATGTTTCTCGCAGGAGAGGTTAAGATAACGAATACAAAACGGCTTGTTTTTTCGATGAGCCTACTACACTTGCATTTAGCGAAGAAGCAATATTGTTTTATGCTCTTTGTGTTAAAATATTCTCTGAATTATTGCACGTTCCTGTACAGAGCCCTTTTTTGCAATTTGTCCCTTGAAACTTTTTAAACAATAATAGCGTACGTTTTTATAGAACAATTTTTATTCTGTACACTTTTTCCAAAAAAGGGCTCTGTACAGGAACGTAATATAATTCAGAGAATATTTCAACACAAAGAGCATCAAAATATATTGTTTCCTCGCTAAATGCGTCTGTAGTGGGATCATCGAAAAAACAAGCTGCTTCGTAATCTCTGTCTTTGTCTCTCCTGCGTGCGACATATCTCCCTCTCCGTCGCAGCCCCATAGGAGAGACGAGGATCTCTCTATCCTTGTCAAGAGCTAGCTAGGGAATTTTCTCTGGCTCCGGCGCACCCTTAAGGGGGAACGCTACCCACGTGATATAACTAGAAAGGAACTAGAATCTAACTAGATTTTGGATCGAAACCTGGGTCTGCGCTCCAAGATTGTTTGTCCTCATTTCTGCGAATTTTGGGCTGAGTGAGGGCTCATTCTAAAGAGGAAGGTTATAGCTCCAGCGCTCGACCGATTTTTTAACGAGATTATGTCTATATCTAATAATATAAGTGTCCGAAGTAGAGACAAAATCGAGAAAAATATTTGCAGACTTCAATGTATTTTTTTGTCTCTAAAAGATTTTCTCGCTGCCATAATGCGGTCGAGCGCAGGAGCTATAACCTTCCTCTTTAGAATGAGCCCTCACTCAGCCCAAAATTCGCAGAAATAAGGACAAACAATCTTGGAGCGTGATTGCATTCGCATAGCAGAGATTTCCCCATATTACGTTCACGAAGACAGAGGTCCTCTCTGATGCAGAGCAAGTCTAGAACCAATTTTAGTTCAGTTAGTTTAGGCGAGATGGCGCCTAGTCAGAAGGACTGTCAACATGGAATCATAGCAAAACTGAAGCGTTGGCCTAATACATATGTATGCCACAGTGAAAGCGTGACAAAGTCAATATATGCATTTTTGTACGATTGTAGGTTTCGGTCAGCGGTTCCAACCTGCAAGTTGGAAGAATAGAATACAACATTCAAGATTAGAATATCGAAATTGCAAGCAACTCCATCTCGCGTTGATCAGGCAGTTGCGTGTTTATCAGTGTTACCAAACTCTTTTTCTGCACAGAGGTTGGTAACACTGATAAATATTTTGAAAATCATGGGTAGCGTTCCCCCTTAAGGATTGTTTGCATAAAGTCACAAGACTGACAATTTTTGGTTACAATTCAGCATTCCTGTAGTTTTGCCGTACCGTACAACATTAAATCAAGGTTGTTGTCGCGGCTAATATAAAATTTTGCATCCAGCGAAAAGTATCCATGAAAATTGTAAAATTGATGTCCCGGCGAAATTAAAGCTCTCAAAACGGGACATTTATAGGTCGCGCCATACGTCGTAGGGCGGCTCGTGTATAGACGTATCCCCGATAAACGACTCGATTGTTTATGAGGATGCGCGAGCCGCTATTAAATATTTAATACTTTAATCGCAGGTCGCACGGACAAACCGGCTAGCCTAGCTGCGGCTCGGTCATGCTATATTGGCACGCACGCTCCCACACACGCGTGCACGCTGAAATCTGTGACAGGATAAATCGCAAACGGGGCCACGATATCGCGTTCGCCAGTTCCTACCCTATCCGAACCGAACCTCCGCTGGCGATCAATTTTTTAACTTTACTTCAATGCTATTCGTGTCACTGGAAACCTGGTGACTAATTGTAAGTGACCTGATGAGTAATTAATCCTTGGGCGGCGGGCGCTTGTGACAGTTTCGTGACAGTCCTAGCTAGATCCAGAGTTGGGCAAAAATTTAATTCAGGATTGACGAATAAATTTCTACTTCAATCGTTAATCGCAATTAACAATTAAACTCCTACTTCAGTCGTTAATTGCGGCTGACGATTACATTCTTATTATCTCTTTTCAATTGTAATCGTCAATCGGGTAATTGATTAATGATTAACTGCTGAAATTTCGAAATGAAATACCGAATCAAAACTGTATGCATACTGAAAAAAATGTAAACTGAATATAGGTATACATATTGTCATTTTCTCTTTAATACGAACTCTACGGGTCCCATGGAAATCACCGAAACAGCTTTCATCGACACAGTTGTCACCGACAATATTTCACCGACTCCAGATTTGACCGACAATAACTTTGGCCGACAACGACTCTGACCGTCGACGAATTTAACCGACAAACATTTTAGTTGACGACAGTATTATCCGATGGTAACATCGTTTCTAAAGATGATGCTAACAATTTTTTCCTTTAACTATTCTGCACTTTTACTTTTACTTTTGTATAAAAATATAATTATTACACTATAAGAATTAGATGTAGTCGGCTAACGTTGTTGTCAAACGATGTTAATATCGAATAATACTGTCGTGGACTAAACTCGTTGTCGGTCAGAATCGTTGTCGGTGAAAGTTATTGTCGGTCAAATTTGGAGTCGGTGAAATATTGTCGGTGAAAACTGTGTCGACGAAACCCGTGTCGGTGATTTCCATGGGGCCCGATGTCTACATATGTTTATACGATTAACTTCAACAATAATGGATTAAATCAAGCTCCGATTGTTCGATGATTTCTATTTTTAATCAACGATTGACGATTAACTTCATCAATCGATTGAATCAAGCGTCGATTTTTCAGTGATTACCTTTTTTAATCGTACACATTAATCAATCGATCTCGATTACAATTTTAATCGATTAATGCCCAACTTTGGCTGGATCCTTTCAAATCCTTGCGTATCAAGCTTTCTTTGACATGTTGTTCATGTCACCCAGTGGTTTAAAATTAACGCTGGTCCACTTATCGGACTTAACCCCTTGATTAGAACGTCTTTATCCAGAAAAATGTCGTAGAAGAGATGAGAAAATGTATATTTTTTTTATGGCTACATTTATTTTAATGCTTAGATATTCATTACAAACGAATCAAATTTTATATCATCTAAAATGAAACGCGAAACATTAGTATTTATTAGACTTTGTTAGAGACCATCACGAGTCTGGCTCGTCAAAATACGGCACGGGGTTAATAAAAATCGCAAATGCTTCAGAGATTGAACTATTCGAGAACGTACAGATTCATTTATTATAATTATTATTTTGTTCTCACTCAATGGGCGACGTACGTTCAATTGATCATTACCTAAAAAATCTCTACTTAAATCTATCGCTTTCTATATTTCTGTAGTTATATGTTATTATTTGACAGTAACCATATCGTTGCAAGGTATAGTTCAGACATCGACCGCAAAGAGTTAAATTGGCTGTTTGAAACTTAAGCTTTAGATGGAAGGTTCATAACTCTGGATTAAAATGGATCCAACTTCCGTCATCAGGGGGTTAACCTCAAATAACTGGTAACTAAACTGATAAAGAAAATGTGTTCAGTCTCTTGGTACGAACATTATGATTCTGGGGAATCATTCGCAAAATTCTCCCGAAACAGAGAGAGGTCCATGAATACAGTTTTGAAAATTTCATTGTCGGTACCTTGACTGCGACCGCGATGCGAAAATACTTAACTAGATAAGAAACCACAAACGCCGAGCGACTATAATTCATGCCGGTAGTCATTTTTATTTCAGTCTGTTTATTCCATGCCTTCGTGTAATACTCTGCTACCGTACTGCTTTGTTCGTAGCCAAGATTTTCTATTCCGCGTGTTCATCCATCATCGTCTAGTAAACCAGATCCATTTTGCTAAGGAGCTGGCAATGCTTTCCGGGTCAACCTCCATACAGCTCGAACAATGTGTTAAGCTCGAGCAACGCAAAACAATGTCTATTCTTCTTTGTTCTACTTGTTACGGAAAGAGAATACACCTTAATTACAGATTAATCTATCTTGGAAAGCGAAAGCAGAATTTCGAGCGTTCACGCAAAGTAATTAACTAACCCCGGCACGTAATTGATGCTTTACAATATTCACATTTCAAGACAGAGAAGATAAGACGTGTAAATTAGTTCTGTAAAATAAAATAAAATCTATCCTTGATTTCCTCAAAAAAGCGGATTCTAAATAAAAAGCAGACCAATACTGTGCGCGTACACTCGGCTCCCCCGAGTTTACTCAAATAACGTTTCACCTCTAAGCGCGATGGATCAGACTGATTCACTGCCCAGCAATTGTATTCTTCCTACTTTCCTTATCGTTTCACGTAGAGTCGCTACTCGTTGCTAGACGCCTAGTATGTTTTAACCAGTTAACTACGTTCGACGTGTATACACGTCAATCCAAATCTCTATTGCGGTGCAATAACAATAACCTTTTCAAGAATGAATTGTTAATTTTTTATCAAATATAAATGTAATCCTTCCTCGTTTTTCGTAAAATTTGTAATAAGACCATTTGCCCTGCGTTCGACGTGTATACGGTGAGATCAAAAAGTAAGGTGACTTTTTATTTTTATCAAAAAATATTTATTTATTCATCGATGTTTATGTTGTCCCCTTCAAAATAATCCCCCTCAGATATAATACACTTGTGCCAGCGCTTTTTCCAATTCTCGAAGCACTTCTGTTAAGCACTTTTTGGTATAGCTTTGAGCTCTTCCAGCGATGCATTTTTTATCTCCTGAATCGTTGCAAATCTCCGTCCTTTCATGGATCTCTTCAGTTTTGGGAAAAGGAAAAACTCGCAGGGGGCCAAATCCGGTGAATATGGTGGCTGAGGCACGATTGTGGTGTTGTTTCTGGCCAAAAAAATTACTCGCAAGCAACGATGCGCGAGCAGGTGCATTATCGTGATGCAAAATCCATGAATTGTGTTTTCAAAATTCCGGGCGTTTTTTTCGTATTGCTTCACGCAAACGGCGCATAACTTCAAGGTAATACTCCTCATTAACCGTACGACCTTGTGGTAAGAACTCCTGATGCGCTACGCCATGATAATCGAAGAAAACAGTGAGCAAAACCTTGACATTTGATCGAACCTGGCGTGTTTTTTTCGGTCGTGGCTCTTCTGGGGACTTCCACTGGGACGATTGGATTTTGGTTTCGACGTCATAACCATATACCCATGATTCGTCACCAGTTATGACCCTTTTGAGCAAATCAGGATCATCATTGACGTCATTCAACAGCTCCTGAGCGATGCTCGTGCGACGTTTCTTCTGGTCAAAATTAAGCAGTTTCGGAACAAACTTCGCTGGCACACGTCTCATGCCCAAATCATCCGTTAAAATTGCTTGGCACGAACCAAACGAGATGCCGACATCATCAGCAACTTTTCTCATGGTAATTCGACGATTCCCCAACATTATTTTCTTCGCTTCTTCAACGTTTTCATCAGTTGTTGACGTGCTGTGGCGTCCAGGGCGAACTTCGTCATCAACATCTTCTCGGCCTTCTTGGAAGTGCTTGTACCACTTATAAACATTTTTTTTACTCAGAGTACACTCACCGTATGCCACTGTCAACATTTCAAGTGTTTTGGAGCACTTAATTCCATTCTTTACACAAAATTTGATGCAAATTCTTCGATCCATTTCTTTCGACAACAGAAAATCGCCGAACACGCCAAACGCTTCTAACCTTTACGCTTCTCGCAAACAAACAAAAAATGCTATATAGCTGAAACTGTGAACATATGTTTGGGGCGAGTGTACCAGCATGAGAAAAAAAAGAAAAGGAAAATCGACTGTAGGTATCCCGCGAAATTCAAAAAGTCGCCTTACTTTTTGATCACACATCGTACTTGACTTTGCTTGATTTTAATTCCGCACTTTGTGGGGGATTTTTAAAACTATATTCCGCAGTTAAGAGGTTAAGCAATGGCGTCCGAGTCGTTAATGGAACGATTTAATGCTTCTTACTAGACGTATTGTTCGAAGGGTATTTGCGCAATTAACTGTGCAGAGCAGGACAAGTTTAGTCAGAGGACGCGTAATTCCTGGACGGAGCATGCCAGAATGCCGAGCCAGCAAATAACAGGAAGGAGAGTCGACCAGGTTACGCTTTTGATCCCAAACAGAGCAGATCCAACCATTGTATCCTGAAAAGTGACATTATCGGCCCGCACCGGAATGGATGTTTACAGAACGCCATAATGGATTCTACGACGTAATAGTCCTCACGATTCCTCGCTCTATTCTTCGACGGAGCTAAGAAAACCAGCGATCGGATTTACAAGACATTCGAGATCCCAGGAACCGAAACCTCCGATCCCAAAACAATTTGTTTATCTATGATCTCGGGGCTTTTCAGAGAGTCGATCGAATACAAAATCACAGTTTCCCCTGCTTTATTCTACAGCGATGTCGATACGTCCTCTTCTTTAAATAAATCGATCTATATGAACTGTTATAGCTTTATGTTATTGTTTCTCATCCTAATTGTTAATGCGACCACGTTAAAATAAACTGTATATAAATAAATAAGTAAATAATAATTCGTCTTCCTCAAGAATTCAAACATATTGCATGTTAGTGGAAAAAAACAGTGAATACGTTTCTATCCGTTCAATTTATCTAATAAATATTTGCTATGTCTCCCGGGAAGTAGTTTTCCTTGCAACTCAATTTCTTAAAAATGTAAAAGTTTGATGAGTTTCGGGAAACTCGAAAAATTTACGGTCCATCGGAGCCCTCTCGGACCGTTGCACTAGCGGTTCGATTCACGTGAGTCGATCTTTTCTCGGAATCTGAAAAGTTATTTGTTCGACACGGCGATGTATCGAATTTCACGTTTCGATTAGATTCGATCAGCCATAATCCCGGCGAGAGGACATTTTAAAAGGATTCCGATAGATGAAATTTCCTCTTAATCCGCGCTAAATTCACGCGGAAAGTTCGTATTTGCAGAAATTGTGCCCCCCTCCGGAAATTTCAGTGTACACAGCGGTGCCGGGCCACGCGGTAACTTCGGGAAATTATTGGCCTCGCCGAGTCTTTCCTGCTAACACCGAGTTACTCTGTACTCAAACCCCCCAACGGACTAAGAATTTCACCAGTAAATTACGGATCAATATCGCGAATAAAATTGCTCGGATCTTCCGGCCGATACTGCGCTCGGTTCAAAAGTAATATTTGTTCGATGGAAAAATTCTGTTTGGCTTCGCCGTAAAATGTACCCCGTTATAGCGATGTAATTTCCGCTATGAAACCTGGCACTATCTTAAATGTTAAATACATTTCTGACACGAGACGGAAAATTGTTCCTTCGTTGTTCTCAAATATAAATTATAGCCAGAGGCACACTACTCGCGAATTAATTGGATCTTTTCAATTTATCGTAGCAACCTATGAAATCATACATTCTGTTCTCATACTCGATGAGTTTGTTTCAATTTGCTAAATTTACTTTTTAACGAAACATAGTAATTACCCATCAAAATAGATTCCACTAAAAATTCAATGTATTTTTTACTGATATCGACTGAATTTTTAATTGCTACCGACTAGGGCAGTGTTTTGGTTTGTGTTCGTTGAAAAATGTATACAGGGTGTTCGTTTGGAAACTTTCCAGCCGAATATCTGGAAAAGTATGAAAGATATTTAAAAAAAGTGTAAAACACGTGTCCAAGGATTTCGAGGGGGAAAGAGGGGGACAGTATCAGTGTTTTGTTTGAGTGGCATTTTCAAGGTCATTCGAAGGTCAACTTTGTTTTTTCAAATGGAAACCTATATTTTTTATTATGGGACCTTATCGTACGTAAAAAGACCAGCAATTTTCGTAGAATACTTTTTTTTATCTGCGCATTAGTTTCGGAGATATTTAAAGAGAAGTAGAGCGAGTCATACTTATACTGCGAGAAAGTTTGTAATTTCTTTATAAATATAACAAATTTTCAAAATCTTCTCCGTTGTTTTCTAAACAATAATACAGACGAATGGCTCTACATTCCTATACAATTCTGCGACGAAAATCGTTGATGTTTTCCAGTTGTACCAGCACGTACCGTTTGAAAACAAAATTGTCCTCTATTGATCTCTTGTTTATGTTGTCTATCTTTCAATACAAGATTGTATAATGATCAGACTGTGGACCTTTGTGCAAAATAAATTTTTTTTTGTGATATGTTTAATAGGCTTAAAATAATACGACAGAACTTTTAAATTCTTCTAATGGTTTTGCTGTTTCAGATTGTACCTACGCTTTTCTTCTTATAAATGCATAAAATCCGCAGTCTAATAATGATTAACATTTCGATTTTATGGAGTAAGTAAACTCTATTATTTATTGAGTGGAACTGTAGAAATTTCGCACATACCTTTATCAGAAACACATTTTTTTAATTAATCACATAAAAGAATAAGTATTTTGCTTCGAACTAAGGTCATTTCGCTGACTGCAAACGTAAACGAAGCTCGTGTATCATACAAACTTTCACTGAAATTTTCTGAAAGAAATTCACAGAGGAGCCTGGAACGTCGCGCGAAAACAGCTCTTTAAGTCGAACGCGATTTCATCCGCTTAGAATATTTTCACGGCTTTGCGTCCGCTGTTCTCGCTTATCCGTGTAGATAGAATCTGCAGCCGCAATCGATCTCGGACGAGCCAAAGTTCTCAATCAGACATACAAGCTGGATTACAATGTCAAGTCCCGTGCGTTTCGGCGATTCACTTGTTATCCCGGTCCGCGTCCGGGAGGGTGCATACGAAATTAATTTCTTGCGCTTGTATGCGCCGTCGGTACCGATCGATAGTCGGCCCCGAAACGACGGCAAAGTATACTCGAAACGACGCGAATAACGCCGATAAATTATGGAGAACTCGCCGCGAACGGTGTCGGCCATGAGCGGGACGGAGAACGCCAAAAGTGTAACTTTCTAGGGCTAGGGGATGCGACGCTGGGGATGCTATCACCCCTTTTACCATCGATGCGAAACAGAGTGGCAGAAGAAAAATGTACGTTCATTTTTAAAAAAACTATACTTCCAGTTGTCGTGCCCGTTCTGCCCGATACGCGTCTTGAATTTATATTCCCGTCCGAGCACGGTTTTACAAAGAAGAAAACGTACTTCGTTTGATACAACCAAATTGTACATTGAATTCATAGAAAATTTAATTATCCACACCTCAACACTTCTTTCGTGATATACAGTGCTGTTCACTTTAACAGCCTCGAATAACGATATTTATAACGATATTACGATATTTTTTAGTAATGTGAGATAAACAAATTTCTTATTCTTTATTTTAATAATATTTATTATATGCGTAGCATCGTAAATTCGTCACAAACGTCGCCGAGCTTAGACTCATGTTTTAGGATTTACGATCATCCCCAGGAAGCGTAATTTTTAGGAACCGAACGCGAGGTCTGCGTGGGGCCTGCGTGGGCCATAAAGAGGAAGCGTTTGGGCCGTCGGGAAAGTCCGAAGGTCCCTGGGAAAGCTAAAGGGGACGGAAGGGCTCATCGGAAATTACCGATGGGCGAACGAGCAGAGTTGTTTTCCGCGGCGAGGCGAGCGGTACGAGTAGTAGCGAGTTGAAGCTGTGCTCGCATATTTAACACGTGCACTTATTGTTTAAATTCTATTAAATTGTTTTATTCCCTATCTCGAATTTCAATTAACTCCCACATATGTATAACTCATGCGTTCGGAATGTATATAAAAGATTAAATTATAAACGAAAAACAACAAAATTCGTTCAACAAGCACCATCGCATGAATAGCCTCAACTCGAAAAGTAATTAATAATACGTTTATACCTCGATATTTCGTTGATTAATATTTACTATGTTTGCCGTTCTTATTTATCATTTCCAAAATTCGACGTGGAAGAGAATCATAACGGAAATGTAAATACGATTGTTGAATTGTGGACCATGCTGTCTTTATACTGTTGATAAGGTCCGCACGATTTTCATACTGCTTGACATCTGCGTAAACTTGTATGGAAAGCCATCTCCATACATTCTCTGTGATATTTATTTCTCAGGAGACCATGCTGGCCAAATGAGAACTTTGACGTTATTGCTGTGGAACCAATCTTTTATAAGACGTGCGGAATGTATTGGAGTGTTATCATGTTGAAAAGTCCAATTTGGTTGTCCTATAATCGCCTTCCACTTTTTCCAATATGTTTTTGAGTATATATAAATACATTTTTGAATCTTGTTTTCCTTCCAGTATGGTTAAATCAACAACTCCATAATATGAAATTGCACCCCATATCATAACGGAACCAAGTGACGAATGACTTCAAGAAAGGACTCGATTCTCTTTCCGTAAATCATGATAGTAGTAGGAAAGTCCGTCTGGTTCGTCGAGACTGAATTTTTTCTCATCTGAGAAAATGATTGTATATTGTCCCATTGTTGAGTCCAACTCATATTCGATCTATCAAAATGGAGTCGGGATCAAAGTCGGATAAAGTTCTTATTAACGCAGGTCTTCTTTGAATGTTTAAAGTTTTATTTATGGAACACTTTGTACTTCACGTCTCATAATTGAAACCGACGCTTTTGTTCCAACTTGGGTTGTTTGTTTGTTTGTTGTTGTTTCGTTCTTTGATATTCGTAAGGGAAACTGCTGTATTCGAAATTTTACGTAAAATCGATCTCCTTTCTCTCTTCGTTGTAGCTCGTTTTGTTCTCCTTTCATAATTTTTCCATAATTTCCAGGGTTATTACAGAAATGATTAATTACCTTAGCACTCCTATTAATTCTTTTTCCAATTTCTACGTTTGAATACCCTTCTTCTTTCAAAACTATAATTTTTCCAATTTCCTCAACAATCAATGACTTTCCGCGACTCATATTAGCACAATGATAATAATGATACAAAAAATAATGTATATAATACTTAACATAGATGTGAAATGTAGGCTTGTGCGGATATGTCCTGTCTGATCTATCGCAAAGCGACAACTAACCGGGACTAAACAATGCGAGGCTATTCATGTGAAGGTAATTGTTAAACAAATTTTGTTGTTTCTTGTTTATAATTTAATCTCGTATACACATTCTGAAGTTATGAGTTATATATATATACATAATAAATATTATTAAAATAAGGAATTAGAAATTTGTTTATTTCAGATCACTCCAAATTTCGTAAGAAAAACAAGTTTGGATTAATCGAGGCTATTGAAGTCAAGAGCACTCTGTACGTAGCACAGGATATAATTTCACTGGTGGAAATACAGTATGACTTCTTATTCGAATAGAAAATGTAATGGAGGATCGAATTATTGGAGCCTTTCATTTGAAAAAATCTAGCTACACCGAATTCCTCTTATATATTTTTATATGAAGCTGGTCGTTACAATCAAATGTGGCCATGAAACATTGTAAATGTACACTTAGTATAGTTTAATATGAAAAGAATAGTTTTAATATGAAAGAAGAAGTTTCTAATTTTGAATGACTTATAGTATTAATACCGGTATTATGAATTTTCATGAAGGTACAAAAACACAGTTGTTTAATAGAAAAAAAACATTAACTAATTTATTGACTTCATATTTTTTGAAATGTGATTGTAAAAAACATAATGCATCTATTGAATTGTCATTAAGCCTCGAACGTATTTTTCTGCACAAATTATCTGCAGTTGAAAATGCTCTTTCCGCATCCACGATGGTTGGTGGTACCGTTACTAATAAGCGATATACTTTCTCTAAATATTTGCCTCGATGTCCTTCATCTTCTAACAACTCGGTCTCTCGTCCGACGGTTTTGGATAAATCTATTTTTTGTATTATTTTTGTATTATCGTTCGTGGCAATTTTTTTATTTATAGCTAATTGTAATTTCTTCTCGAGAGATAATTCTTTTTCGATATTAACATCAACATCATCTTCAACGAATTCTTCTGGACAGGTTTGTGTTTGGTTTTCATAAATGTTTTTGTGGAAATTGACGACGAACTAAATTAAATTTGACCTTGTTAGCTTCTTTTCTTCCTTTCCGTTTTCTTTTTTAAAGTCGTTATAATTATGTAAATACCTTAAAATATTTCCTGGTTCGCTATGCCTTTCCTGTATGCGAATTTTCAATGCACTGTATAATTCCGCAGACAGTGGCGCGTCCTGATCTTTAAGCGATCGCAACATAAAATTTATTGCTGCATTCGTTGTTAACGAGTTGGAATCGTTCCGACATAATGCTTCCACAGCCAGCTTTTAATATAAAAAATCGTTCCATCGTTAATAATAAACTATTCCAGCGTGTTTTAGAATCTAATATTAGCATAAGTTCATTTTTTATTTCAGTAAGTATATATTTTTGTAAAACGGCGTTTTTAGTAGGGGAACGTTTAAATATTTTAACAACTTTTCGGATTTTTTTAATTACAGGAAGCAATCCTTGGTTAGTTAATATTTCGTCCTCGTTACTATTATCTTCGTCATATTCAAACGAGGTACTTTCAACAATTGTATTATTATTTTCTTCATTGTCACTCTCTTCGAAATCAGAATCAGAAGTTTCTAAATCCAGAGTATTTGAGCGGCGAACGTATTTCAAATAAGAGTAGATGCCCAAAAAAAATATTTATTATTTATAGCTAATACCGAAAATACCGGTATTTTAACTCAGCAAATACCGGTTTCACGAAATTGCAAACTAGCACGAAATACCGGTATTCGGTATACCGGTATACCGGTATTGCAATCTCTAGCCGCGACCGAACACTCGGCACGTAACGAGGTGCGTTGGTGGTTCGAATCCGTAGAGTTCGACGGTGCCTGTACTTATCGCGAATCAAAGGTATCTCGTCTTCGTTTCGGAGAGGCGAGCATCGTCGAGTTATAGTCGCGACGCCACCGTCGGAGACGTAAAAAAAAAAAATGACAATGAATATTTCAATAAACTACGACCCCTTACGCTGCATCGATGGGGATTTCACGCGATGACGTAAGTTACGGGTTCCCGTTCCACGCCATCTACCTCTGAAAGGCACCCTTATACAATTTTTAGATGTAATCAGAGATGGAAATGAAATGGCAGGCCGGCATTTGAATTTATTACACGAGCGTTACACGAGTGTACGTCGGGGGTCACTTATCTACGCTAGTTACACTCTTGATATTTTTTTGCAGAACGGCTTCTGGAAATTTTTAATCTATGAAGGATGCAACGCGCAGACGTAGATGTAGCTGCAAGTGAGATTAGCAACGACGAGCGAAACTTTCGTAGAACGCACGAAAAAACGTAAACGAAGAGAGACGATCGGAGAGGGGATACAAGGATTCGCTAGCCGTGACTCGTCGTAGCAGCGCATCGGTTATCGATTAGCGCATTTTGTTGATATCTTTCACTTTCTCGTATCGTTAGCTAGTAATAAAGTGACATTATTATCGATACGTTGTTGGGAGTCGGTTCACCAGAACCCTTATAAATTTTTTTTTTACTATTTTTTCATCCTTTTACTATTTTTATCACAGCCAGAGTTATTGCATTTGTGATTATTAGACTGCGGTTCTACAGGGTGAGTCGAGAGGAACGGACCATACTCTACGAGTGGATTGTACACAGGAAAATAATGTGAAAAAACTGATATGTTCTTATCCGATTTTCATTTGTTTTCGTTTTATAGCGTGATTACAATTAAACAAAATTTCATGCATTAACATTTCGGTTATCATAGTCTTATATTAATAAATCTTCGAAAGTACCGCCATTGACCTCTAAACATTTTTGCGCTCCTGAGTGAAAAAATAAAAATTAGAAAAGAAAATTAGAAATTTACATTATTTTCCTGTGTACAATCAAGTCCTGGAGTTTGGTCCGTTCCTCCCGACTCACCCTGTATATGCAAAATAAAAATTGTATTTTTCTCTCAATTATCCTATTGAGCTGTAACCAACACATCGATGTCCTTAAATATTTTTGACTGCTTTAGATTGTACGTACCCATTTTTGTCATAAATGCATAAAATCAGATTATATGTATTTATCGACCCGTGATTATATTTTATTTTAATGTCATTCTTGCATGCTGGTTGGACATAATTTACTTTGCACATGTTCTTCACTGCGTTTCTTCAAAGTTTTCACTCGAACTCGTTACGAATGACAACGAAATGAAACGAAATGAAAAATCGCAAGAGTGTCTAGAAGCACAACTGATGTTCACGATGCCACACAAAGTGTGGTTTAACTGTCACACTTTCCATAAACATTACATTTTATACAAATGGAACGTCATGTAAAGTGGTAAAGAGAGAGGAAGCAGTATAGACTACAGACGACGACAATAGACAGAACATTTAATACATGAAAATATTAAAATAGTGCACTTTATAAAATATGGTGTTCATATACATACATGCACATATAATGAGAAAACAGTGCTAGAAACGATAACGTTCTTTCGGAAACATTTCGCTCGTTTCCTGCTAGGAATATTACGTGAATGCAAGTGCTTCTTAACTAAACACGTCGGCTGTATCTCAAACTGAAACACAAATATCGTTGGTGATCTAAAACAACAATTATTTTTGCATCAACCGAGTATTTCTGTCGGGCGATTCAACGCGCGTTTTACAATTATATCTGCGAATCGATCGTCGAATACCATCCGAAACGAGCCGCGTCCGGAGAATTTTACTGGATGAAATATTCCAACGCCGTTAAATACTAGTAAATCCCCATAATCGAGTTTTTTCGACAAGAGATTTTTGCCCGGTCCTCTCGTCTCACCGGGAGAATATATAATGAGTAAAACTTGCCGAGTAGACTCGCCGGTACTTTATCCAGACTCTGTGCTCTTTACCCGCGGCTAATATCTCGTTAATGTATCGCGTCCCGCTAATACCTTTTTAATGTACAAGTTCGCTGCAAGTTAGAGCGTAATTAAAACCGTCGGCATAGCCGAGATTCCTCTCGCGTGCTATTGAATCGACGAAAACGACAATTCATACAGTTCCCTAAGAAGCTATATCCGCGATAATGAATTCGATAGTTCAAACGTTTTTACTCAAAGAGAAAGAATCATATATTTCTTAACTAGACTGCGGATGTTCGTAAAACTGCCGGTTTTATTCTAAAATCGCCCAATTAAAACATCTGCATCCAACAAGTCGAAAGAACAATATATTTCCAGCTGGACTACGGATGTTCGCGAAACTTCCAGATTTTTATTATAAAATCGTCCATTTTAAATTATCCGACAAGTTGAAAGAATAACATACTTCTTGCTAGACTACGGATGTTCGCGAAACTTCCAGCTTTATCGCAACACTGCAATTGTTTAACGAAGCGATGTTTCTGTCGGTAATTACGATGTTTCAATAATGGCCACAGCGTTATTGGCAGCATGAACTTCAAGCAAAATGAGAATGAAAATAGAAATTTTAAATGGACAAAGGTACCGTTTAAAGTAAATCTGATAATATAATTTTTTAAATTGGTTCAAACGAAATTTAGATTGGCTCAAGTCGATATGTTTAGCAAATGGCGAACAACTGTTTAAATCGAGTTAAATACAGCCATCTGTGCCATCGGCAAAGAGATCATCTTCTACATGCGAATACAGCTACATAAATTCAGAAATGGACCACGCGTTGGAGCTCTCGCGCCAATCGGGCGCGTTCTAATTGGACTCTGTTTAGCTTTCCAATAATTCCGTAAACAATTTACGAGCCAGTAATATCCTGCAAAGCAACAGCGTCCAATGACAAGCGCAATTTCAAAGAAAGATTAACGTCTTTGTCCAGACGAGGTAGCATCATTTTAATTCACAGGGAGGGAGAAACAGAGAGAAAGAGACAGAGAAAGGGAGGAAACAAGAACAGAGGAAAGGGCAGTCGGATTACGTTTCGCGTGTAGTGTACGCAAACAGCCCGTTAATATTAATACGGCCATTAACATCGAGTGTATTCCTTCAGAGATGCAGCGACGCCGAACCGCTCGGCCGAATGAAAAATTAAATTCGCGCGTGCATCTAATATCCAGTGTCGCGCGATACGTTGTTCCGCGCGAAGATTAAATGTCCGGGGCACGATGTCGGCCGAAGTTTTCTCCGGGCCGCGCCTTTTAAGATAATCCTCTTTTTCGACTCGTCCCGTTTGTTAACTCGGTCGCGACGGTGCCGGCGTCCCGATGAGGCAGCGTCGGCGTCGGCGTCGGACTTTGTCCGGCGCGGCGCCGCGTGTGCACCGGGCGTCGTCGATGCGCTGCTGCAAAAAACTGCACCGTGTGGAACGGGGACACGAAAAAGATGGATACGAGCGATGGACAGTGGTCTCGAAGGACTATTTCCACTTAAAATCATGCAGATCATTGAAAATACTGGAGCAACATTGAACCGACGATACCATTTTCCCAAATCGATCTAAGGGTTGATCCGAACGTAAGAAATTAACTCTCTATCGCATGAATTTTTATGACGAGTTAAAAAGAATATATATGGCTGTTAGTCTACTTAAAAATGAGTCTAGTCATGAAATAAATAATCAAATTTTATTAGAAAATGTTATTTATTGCATTTTACGACTGTTCCTGTATGGGAACTTTATACATATGCGGTTTTATTCGTAAGCGCAATGCTCGCAATTGCAACCAACATGCTCAGGGTCTTCGGTATTGTCTGCTTAATTTAGTATAGAACATTTGAAGTTTAAGTCCCCAATTGGGAACGGAATGCGATAGAGGATTAATTTACTAGTTGTTTTATTTCTAATTGTATACGAAGAAAAATTCGCATTACGACTTAGGGGATGACCCAATGTTTATTAGAGAATCTGAAGATTAAAGAGTCGATACTCATGATTTAAGATTCGAAGGTTAGATGCACAGAATGGAGAGTTTATTTTCGAGGTTTTGGCGATTCGGGGCTGCGGATGAGTTAGAAAGGGTCAGATGGGTGCAGAATCGAGGGGATTAGGACAGCATTGGGTGGACCAAGGGGGTGGCAGAGTCGGAGAATTTTGGAATCGCGTGATCGCGGTCGGGTTTCCAATTTGCGAAATTGCCCGTGAAATCGTGCGTTTATGAGCCGAGATAAACGACCGAGTAGTCGGCCTGATCCTCGGAGGTTCTCTCGTCCCCTGCGACCAGCCCTGCACCCTTCTCGGTCGGCGCCGCTTCTTCGTCCGGTCACCCCTTTGTGCTTCCTGATTCCTGGCCTCGTCAACGGTTGACCGGCCATCAATAGCATCGGCCACGCGTACGTGTCATATCGGACGTCAATCATCGATCTACTACGCGTAACTCTTTCACCAGCCTTTTCATCATTGAGCTGCTCGATCCGGCTCGAGTGACTCTTAATTGCCCGTTCGCGTTCCCTTCGGTTAAACCCCTGTGCCGCTTTGTGCCCTGACACGGGATAGTGTTAAATAATGCCCCCGAACATTTCCGATAACGCGTTCGTCATCGTCACACCATAGACATAGACGTTCACGCTTTCGGCGATATACCGTGTGATGAATAGACTACGGACTTTATGCTTTTGTCGCGGAAATGTATTTCGATTCAATGCGAAACATCTAACACTAAACCTATCTTTCCTTTAAAAAAAATGGAAAGATCGGATTTATTTAAATTTCACACAATTATCTGATTTAATATGTTCCACAGAGAGAGAGCTTCATTAAAATGATTATAATAAATTGTTTACTGTATTGTAACAAAATTTTCAGTAAAAAAAGTTTAAACTTAGCAACTCTTTTTCGTGGTAACATCGATGGAATGATTGTTACCACTTATTCTGTGGATTTAGAATCTACTTAACGCGATTGAATATGTTTTTTACATTGTAATACTATGCATACGTGAATTTGCAAGCAATTGGTTTTTCCGACGCCATTTAACTTTAATGCGTTCGCATTGCCCGCATGGAAGTCATACTCCATCAGGAATGTAATTATGCATGTGAGCTTAAAACAAGCTAAATGTACCGACTCGCGTAAAAATATAACGAAACCTCTGTGTTCATTGGCGTATTGAACAATGGAGTTTTTGTTACCTTCTGAACGGAAAACATCGAGCGAAATCCTGTTGCGCGTACATAGAATAATTCTCAACTTCCGTTACAGGCAATTAACAAATAAAAACATTGCAGATTGCATGAAATACTTCAAAGTTACTTGACGAAAGTTCTCCGAAACCTACCAGACACTCTCCGCGAACAATTCGCAGACAATTGTCCGTCAGTCTAGACGGGACCTATGAAGGTAGAATTTCCCTTCCAATGTAATTTTATACCAACTATGCAACTTCGCATCGAAAATTTTACAGATTAATTTACACCGTCCGGAGGAAGTTAGAATTTCACTCTCGACGAATATTTTGTGTATGAATTTCGCGACGCTAAACAGGTCGAATCAATGAACAATCGCCGGACCATTATGAAGATTCACAGTGTGTTTAGCACGAACGAGCGCAGCAGAAATGCAGCGTAAACTTTTTTCAGCTGACGCGTGTCACCGTCATTGACCGACAATTGCAAACGAGCAACGGGGTATTCGTCAAGTAGACAATCTCTTCCGTCCTGTTATATGAACTTTCGAACTGGAATTATTACGCGTTCCGGGTTATTTTAAGGATTAATATCACGGCGCGATGAATCGTTGACATTGCCGTGGCAGTTTTTAATCCGCGGAGATCATCCATACACGCGACCAATATAACAAGGCCGTGCGCCGCGAGAACTCGACGTGAACGGTGGGATGATAAATTAATAAATTCGAAAAAGTAACGCTCCGATAGATTTATCGGTCCCGTGTCGGGCTGATGCCGCAAATGGAATTAACGATTAATACCGTCGGTCCGATTAAAAGAATTTGACGAAGACCGATCCGCGCGGAGGGATTCAATTTTCGAAGGATCGTATGTTTCCAATATGTTTTCGCGTCACGCTGGAGATATTCGAATAAACGCTACTGGTCTGTTAGCCATAGTCTGTTAGCCAACGATAGATAGCGATAGTTTGTTAGCCAACGATGTCGTTATTTACGTTCCGGGATTGTCACCGGAATACCCCTGCAATGCTCGCGTTCCTCAAAATCGAGAATATTCTACAAAAGTTTCAAAACGATGTTACCACATTATATTTTTAATAACTTTCTTCTGAAAACAAAAAAAATTAATCGATAACCACGCAGAGTCTTCAGACAGTTCATAAAGTACTCGTAAACAATATTTTATTCCGAAATGTGTTAATTACTAGACTGCTGATCTTTATGCATAATAAAAACTTTCTATCTAAATTGCAACAAACTGGGCTGAAATGAAAATTTAATTTCTTTCTTAATATGTTTAATAAATTGATAATAACATAACAGCAGGTTTAAATTCGTCTAATGTTTTTGCTGTTTTAAATTATAGTTACTCTTTTTTTATATAAATGCATAAAATCCGCAAACTATTCATTACTTTCGAATAATGGACATTTCTTGAATTGAACCGTTTCTATCGTTTCTGTGAAAGAAATAATCTATAAATCAGATAAATTGAAAAGAAAGAAAGTAATGCGTAAAATAATAAAGTTGAGCAATAATTGTAAGGATGAAAGATCGATGATTGGTTTAGGGCGGAATTTTTTCGAGCGTCGGAATAACGGCGCAAACGAATGAACAAACAATTTAATCAGCAAGCCACGGCGCGGAAGTATACAATCTAGCAGGTGCAACGATGAACTTTGCTCGGTCGTCACCTTTGCTGAAACGTCATTTCCAGTGGTCTCTCTCGCGAAAGTTCTAACTGAGTCTGCATCCCCGGGTAACTTCTATTCTCAAGTTTCCACTCGTTCTCTCCCCCTCCGCCCCTGAAGGGATTGGAAATTCGACAGTGGAGGAGAAAAAACGTGGCGAGAGAACGCCGAGGGCGCTTTGTTGTCTGCATGTCCGGCCGAGGGTGGGACGAAACGAGTTTGAACCCCGAACTTTCTTGGCTTCCATTAGCCGACCCCACCTGTTCTCCTTTGTACACACCCTACGCGTACGTTTCCACTGTCAACCCTCTCTGCGTGCCACTCCAAGTAGGGTTAGCGAAATCATGATTTCTGTTTGAAAAGCAACCTTTGTCTAGGAAGAGAGGCTGCGTTTCCTGCAAATTTGCTTAATTTCAACGGCGGCCACGAGGAAAATACTTTACCTTGCTCGAACATCTGTAGAAATCGCGTTTGTTTAAAACTGTCTTGCTAATTAAGCACCAATTACATAACCAATTGCGTAAAAGAGCAAGCGTTTTTATAGGGAATGTTACACATCTTCAGTTTATAAGCACTTTTTTTCATTGTTTTAAAATTACATAATGTAGAGTTGTACATGATTACGAGGTTTCGCTGGACACGTGGTTCGGTAATAACGTACAACTCTACAGTTTGAAATTTTAAAGCAGTACAAAAAAATGAAGATGCAAGTAACGTGGAAGAAATAAAATCTCAAAATCGCACGAGTGTCCAAATGACGCGATAAAAATCAAATTCGCGAGTCACCGTGACAATTCCAGAATACCTACTGACTGTGAAACGTCTCGCGCCGGTTAATGAGAGAACTTTCGCTCGAGCTCCGGTAATTGTCGATTCGATCAAAGCCAGCCTGACCGGAAGTTAACGAAAGACAAAACAGAGAAAGCCTGAAGTATAATTTTCGAAAGAAAACTCCAGAGCGTCGGAGCGTGAAGAAGGGCGAAATACGTTTGGCGATAAAGAAATATCTTGGCAGAAACGGAAGGTAAATCCGGTGCAGGATGAAACTTTTAATTGGTGGGCCAATTATCCGAGTAGCGAGCAAGGCTGTAGAGGCGTGTCAAAGCTACAGACGTTTTCTTTATTCTATCCTCGACGCGAGGATAAAGTTTTCTCGCGCCCGTTATTCTCGGAGGACAACGTGAGAGCCTCGTGTTTTCCTTATGACGCGACCCACACCCCACCCCCCGCACCGTGCAATTTTTATCTCGCTACGATTCCTGGCTCTGCAGTCAATTCAAAAGTTCGAACTTATTAACGACTTAGATCGGTTGAAACGTTGAAACTGATCGACTACAATATCCGAGCGAACTTTCGCGACGCTCGGACGGATACCGTGTGGATGGTATTAAGCTTTAGACAAAAAATTTCGAAAAGCCTGTTTTCAAATTCCTGTACTTCAAAGATCCAGTTTTCTACCATTTACAACAGAAAAAATGTAACTCGAGCGGTAATTAAATATTTACGTATATGTAGGGGAAGAGGTTGGGTTGTGAGACAGTCGTTTTTATCCATCGCGCAATCGCGATAATTCCAATCTGTCTGGTGTCAAATTTTTGTTTTGACGTCTGCTAGTTTTTTGTGCCAGCACCGAGGTGTATAGACGTGTTGCTTATATCAGATACGGACATCGTGTGTAAACACATCGTGTAAAAATTTTATTCATTTTATTAAAAACATTATTTTGTTGAGCGAATCAATTGAAAAAGGTGAGTACGATGCATTTTCATTTAGTGTTTTCCTTACATTTTACGATGCGATATTGAGTTTTGCGCATATACGAGAAAAACATTGTTTTTTCTGTCACATTCGGAATGGCATCATGAGACACTAGCTTTTTTTACTAGAAACGAACTAGAACTGTCAAATATCGTTGTTTGTGTTAGAATTAAGTGTTTATTTGTCATTTAACGTTTGTTTTGGTTTATTTTTTGAATTTATAGTCATTGCAGGGACCAGTCGAGGAAACTCGAAGTCCTCGAAATTACCTAAGCGTGAAAAAACAGCTGAACACGATTTATGGTGTGCGTGACTAGACAAAGCTATTTTTGAGAGAATTGTTTAGTTTCACAGTCTGGCAGAATATTTTATCTGGAAGATCATTATTGAATCCTTCCATTCATTATATTTTTTTTTTACTTTTCTTCGCCATTCTTTGCTTTTTTTCAATTTTTTGCCATTCTTTTTAACTCCTTTGGTCACTTAATGTCGTTAAAATAAATAAAAATTCATTTTTGCATAAAGTTACATGGGTTTTACTTTATATTTTACCACTTTCAGTTGATTTTTCCGAGTGTCTCACAACCCAAACACTTTTTTCAGGAAGTCAAAAAACATGTCTTTGGAAAATTGGCCATAAAATTTTACTTGTTGATCGAATCACGAAACTTTTTACATATAAAAGTTGCGTATTTCCTTCACCTTTCCAACGGTATATAAAACTCTTTGATATCTTCGTCGAATAAAAAGTTACAGACCAAAAACAAAACCCGTCTCATAACCCAACCTCTTCCCCTATATTTTATAAGGCAGCAAATACAGGGTGTTCAAAAAATGTTGTATTTCGTTGAGAAGAGTGATTCCTTAGGTGATCAGAAACAACTTTTTCCTTTGCGGAAATGTTCTCCGAGGCTTCTTTAATGAGTTATCAGCGAAAAACACGGACCAATCAGAGTGCGGCTACTAACGGTTGGATTCCGGATCGACCAACGCCGCGCTCTAATTGGTTTGTGTTTTTTGTTAATAACTGCTTAACGAAGCCGCGGAGAACATTTTCGTAGAGGAAAAAGTTATTTCGAATTACCTTAGGAATCACACTTCTCAACGAAATACAACATTTTCGGGAAGTCCTGTACAACGTGATCAAAAAATTATTTAAGAAACACATTTACTGCCACATAAGATGAATTCTATTTGATATACAATAAAGTCGCGATAGTTGTCAGCGACCGCGTACGCGATAGTTGTCAGGTGCCAACTCACTGCACTGCCGGTCAAGGAAGGACAGCGTATGGGAAAGAAAGAGACGCGGACAATCGTCGGCGCCGGCACAGTTCATAAACAAATAATGTAGGTATGCGATAGTTGTCCGTGCAGAACACAGGCTGTTTGACAAGAATCGCGACTTTACTGTGCTATTCGATTATATTATCAAATGGTATACGTATATCTACGTACTGTTTGAAATAATGTTTCAGCTCTGTGATCAGCGACGCAACTTCAGCGAAATTGTCCACGAAATAACCGAGAAAGCGAGGATTCAAAAAAGCAATTACAGCGTCTATAATAATAGTTTATAATCGGAAACATGCAAATTGGCAGGAGTATGAAGGTAAACCATTGTCCATTGTCAGCTGCCGTCAGTTATTAGCGGTGGAAGTCGAGATGGTTCAAATGACTGTTAGTCCAACATGCTGTTACGATCTGATGAACTCATTTGCGAGCAGAGACCACGGTGCACCTGTTCGATGCTCCGACTTCATGTTAACGAGCTATCAATCTGGATATCAATGAGCTCGTGATTGAACCGCAACTACAACACAGCCGGAAATCGATATCCCGATTCAGTTTTAAAATGATAATTTCGTGAAAACGAACTTTCTCGGTTTTTATAAAATTACTACCGGAAACGAAAGAACGTTGCAGCAATCGTGATTGATCTTAGTCGACTTAGAAATTTTTTTCAAGACGATTTATCTGTCGAAAATATTCAGGCCGCTTAAATTTGGTTGTAGATTGACACAAGGATATGCAAGAAATAGTTTCGCAAGTGACTGTATCTAATGGTGCACAATTTGCCTGTGTTCCTATGCAAAAATAGATGCGGTCGTAAACGACGGAAACGAGAAAAGCAAAACTAGCCTCAATATGAACGAGTGATGCGCACGGAGAGTAAACGTAAAACAACGTCCATGAAAAACATTCGTGCGGGAGGCAACAAAATAAAAAATGTAAGTTAAACCGAAACAGCCGTGCGGGAGCAATAACTGAAAATAAATATTCGGACACCGATGTGTATTCGAATTAGCTTGTCGTCGTTCTGTACAGTACACGAAGGTATACGTGTTTTATCGTTGATTTAGGTGTAATTTACGAAAAATTGTTCAACGAGTCGATACAATCCATTATGCATTCTAAATAAGTAAGTGAAAGACAAAATAGTGAAAATTTCCGAAACTTCTACGAACATTCGATTATATTATCCGCAATTTATTATAGTTATTAAGAGAATAAATCTAATTCTTATTTTGCATAAAGATCCGTAGTCTACTCATTAGTAATAGCGTTTCAAAGTTATATGCTACGAGGAATTTATAAGTCTCGGTAAAAGTGAATGTGACTCGCTGATTTCAATATACAGATCTTTAATCTGTAAAGTGTAGTACATAGAGATTATAACTGTTACAATTGCAATAAGAAGACTCCGCCGAAATTTCACTTAAAGATCGTACCGTGTGCGTTACATCTTACCCGAAACTTCTCTCTGGACTTATTAAATTTAATTATCTCTAACTTCACGAGTTTCTACGCCGTACGCCGAACTGCCGGAGTTTTAAGATGATTATCAGAGAATTGGTGAATCGTGACTTTCTGTAAATGTAATTCGCGTGAACCGAGAATAAAATAATACGGTGCTGAAAATGGGAAATTCAGAAAAATTGAAATATTATAAGCGGGTTAATCATGCTATTACTTCAATTTTCTTTTATACAATGTTCTATAATGTACCGAGATTCATCAGAAAAGTACTGTCTCTGAAAAGTGGAAAAACTGTTTTAAATTTCATCTATTCACTTTCACTATAAATGTACAGTGAAAGTCACGAATCGGTGACTTTTGTCCACAATGTTTTAAGATTGGAAAATGTGTTAAAGTTGGCCAAAATACGATTTTTCAAATCTTGCGTAAGATGAACAATTTTAGTTGTCTCAGCTATTGGAATACACGAACAACAGTGTACCAGTTTCATATTTTTTATTCATGTACTCGTGCAGCGTTGTTATGCATTGACTGTGAAGACTTTTGTAGTACTCACTTTTCTTTTCGCTCGTTTCTGAACTATCGCTTAGCTATTAGGATCGTTGATATGCGACGAAAATGTTGTATTAATATTTTCTTTACAGACATTTTTTAGACAGGCGTACATCATAGGTTTCACCAATTTTCACTTCCTTTTTTTTGCTTGTTTAAAATTATTCAAGTTTGAAGACGACCTATTACTTACTGCGATATTTCGCATTTGTAGAATTTTCGAGAAAAAATTGTTTAGGCTTCCAGATGAGTCCCTGTGTTCTTTTTTTGCGCCATTGGAAACTGTAAAGGTTTCTGTTGACAGTGTAAAAAGAATTGGCTGTCAAGACGTGCCAATACGGTTTTTACATTATTTTTCGCACTGCGATGCCACACTGAAAATGCCCAACAGTTACCACGATATTTTTCAGACACAGTGGATAATCTGGCAAAAAAATGTTTCGGACAAATCATTGTTTTTTTTTAATAAAAAATTAAGGTCAACTTAATTTTTTAAATGCCACTGTGTATTTTTTAGTGCATATTGTTGTAGCTGACGTCGAGGCGAATCCAATGATTCGCTACACACAACAACACGACAACTTTTTGGGCAAATCCTCCACTGTGTGACTGAGAGATGTAACTACTGTTCGGAAGATATTCTCTCCAACTCTATTTTGAATGGCGTTTTCGGCATTTACGCGGGTAATAGGAATCATCGCGAGTTGAGCGAATGAAACTCGCTTCTTAGTTTGGTGATAGGTGATTCCAAGGCGCCACGACGCGGCACAGCGCTGCAGCAAATTGCTCGGCGGCGCAGCGCGGCGTCGCGGGACTCCCGCTGGGCTTATTAAATCTAATCGCCGCCACTTTTGCTCGTGCCTTCCCGTTTCGCAAAACGTTAACTCCTGGTCCTCCGTCGCTTTACTTTGTCCAAGCTTCGAGCTGATTACACCTACCAAGCCTTATAAGAGACTGACGAATTGCCTCGAGGAGTTTCCGTGCCCCTTTGTCGTTCGTGTCCCTTCCCGCGTTAGGGTGCATTTGGCGGTTCGTAACGATTGGTAAATCGATAATGAGTGCCAGTCCCTGTGTAACAACACCGAGCCGCTTTGCCCGTACAGTTTTATACATAATTTTCCGCTTCGAACGAATTGAACAGAACGCAATATTCGTTCGGAAGGGAACCATCATACACAGTTAACGAAGAAACGTGCCGGATCCAGAAATGCTTCGTGATCAAATAGGTTGAATTTATTATAGATAGGAACCAGAGGTCTAAAACAGATCATCGCACTCTCTTAGATCTTATTAAATTATGAAATACAATAATCCACACTCTATATATACAGGGTGTATCCGTTAAGTTATGTCACCATTTTTTAGGCATTTCCAGTAGTGCAATTAAAAAATGTTTTAAACAAAAGTTTCTCAGTACTCGATGAGCTACATGTTCGCATATTCTTAAATTTGAGAAAATGTTTTTTACGTAAAAAAGTAAAGGTCACCTTGACTTTTTTAAATGGCCCTATATGTTTTGGTCATCATAGGATTGTTTCTGACGTCGAGACGAATTTAACAGTCTACTATACTATGACCTTGAAATGACCTCAAACTTGAAAATTTTGTGCAAACGTAATTTTAATGAAGAATTATTTCTTAC
>CM052194.1:11094926-11154507 GCA_028455805.1 Lasioglossum figueresi | reverse complement strand
TCAGTAGAAATTGATCGAAACCGTAGCGCCGAGAACATCAACATTTATTATTAACATTATTACGATCGAGATATAGAGATATATTACATGAATATGTACGTTAAGTTGCCAGCAACTGCTACAGGCGAACAATTATGATCTAGGTTGTGTATGTACGTAAAACAAAAATTGTCCAATTAAATTGTAAGAAATTAATGTTAGTAAAAAATGTATTATGTCTTTAAATCGTCTTAAAAGATCGAAAATGATATAATAGTATTCGTAAATTGTTTTAATGTTTTTTCAATTGTCTATTCGATCTATTCATTTTTGTTCGAAATGCATAAAATCCGCAATCAAGTTATAACCTATTTGAAAGCGTTTCATCCGCGTTGGCTGCCGGAAATGCATCCTCCGAAGGGCGTAAAAAAAATAGAGAAGAGAAAAGAAAGAAGCATTGCAAAGGTACCAAGCGGCATTTCATAAATATTTGGCTGGACGTTCGAAATTTTACGAGCGTTCCCTCGCGCTGAAATGCCCGTCGAACATATCTCTCTCTTGGAAGCATCAGCCGACAAATATATTCGAAACACGAATGTCGAATTGAAATGGACCTGTAGCCGGTAACGTCACTACATTATGCAAATACTTGGTCGGGAATTATTACCCCGATACCGGTGGCAACAGTGTCACGTTGTATATTATTCGGTGTGCGGCCTATTGGAAGGAAAACGATGCTATCGGGACATTCATGGGCGGTTGCCGGGATCCTTGACGGGTTAATACGTGTAGCGAAAAAGGCTCGAAGGGTGCACGTCCAGAAGCCCTTCAAAATTGATTGCCGAAGACGAACGTTTCGAACAGCTCGCCTCGCTTCGCCTCGCTTCGCCTCGGTTTGCCTCGCCGCGTTTTCTAGGCCATAAATCTTTCATGAGCTCGCGCATACGCGAGAGCGCGCGGCGTATTTCGCGTGTGTCACATGAAATAGGCATTCGCGGAAAGTTCAACATACATCTTCCTCTGTGTAGACAAGATATCGAAATCTAAATCCTCGTGGCTTCCTTCGAGAAAATTGGTAAGTTCCGAGATATGTCTTATTCAGCGATCATTTTCAACGCGTGTCTTACAACGTCGTCGACCCACGGTTACGTACGAAAAAGCGAGCTTACTTTCAAATGTTTTCGTCTGTCAGTCGACATTTTCATGCCATTCGAATCGAACTCGATGTTACAAGAAACAAGAATCGAGAGATCGCGTGCAGATTACTATGAACCCATAAATGTTAAAACAACGAAAGCGGATTGCAGGGTAGCGAAAATCGCCGTAGCTGGAACGCGATACTCAAACAATTGGTTGAAACCCGATATACCGGGCGGCGTATTGCGGATTCATGGAAGCTGAAAGTTTCAGACAGTTTTTCAATTTTTCCACCGGCAAGGGACGAGTTATCGCGTACATCAATGACTCCTCCACGCGCGTAGATCTCCTTCAACCGCTCGAACACTTCGAAAACGCGGCGCCCACGGCCGCGCCCGCGCGCCCGGACGAAAAAATAAAAAAGTACAACTGCGCGCTCGAATGAAATACTCGAAAGAAACGGGCGAAGCAATTTAAAAAGTTCTTTCAGCTCGTTTAACTTCCCTCCAGTTTCCAATTTATCGCGGCTCGTAATTCTATTTCGCTGGATGATGAAGCGGCTGCACGCGTATTCCTCGAATCGCGCCTCGCCTCGATGACAAACGCTACTTTCGCGATTATTATGCAGCTTACACACGTACCATCGCCGCGCCGTTTCGAGGGCAAACCCGCGAATGCTGGGCGCTCTTGAACGCGGAGGCTTTTGTCCGTGAACTCGGAATGTTTTCATCGACCGGACTTGTTACGCTTGTTAGACCTTTTCAATGCGGCGGAACACGGGATCCAGGCTGCCATGGTGTCTGATCGACAAGGCCCACGCCATTGTGAACGCGACCATAAACCGAGTTTGCGACCACCCTTTCCAGGGACAGATGGAAATTCTGCACCAGTAAAATTACATTAAAGTGGTCATGTCTAGTTAACCGTCTGAAAAACACCTGATTTTTCAGAATTCTTTCGGGAAAGATGAATCGACCATTTCTTTAAACAATCACATTTGTCGAGACGAGCATAGTGCGTGGCCGACTGAGTTTTTTTTAATGATGCCGTTCTTGAGAGTTTCTTTAGTATCTCTTTGATGAGTTTATTAGTTTATGGATCGGGTACGGGGCTGGAAGGTTTGAGATGACACCCTGGACGTACCGCTCTCATTGTCAGTGGTATTTGACGCAGCGTGGACCCAAACATAACGCCAAAAGCCTGTGTCCCTATGCTAATTTACGGGTTCCAAAGAGTGCGAGGAACTAAAATGTTTATATCTCGCGTTTCTGTAACTTCGTCTATGGGCGTTGCCCTCATTAAGAAACCTCCCACGCTGCTATCGGTTAAGGAAAGGATCTACTTTTCGATATTTGGTGGAGGGAACTATAGGGTTGAAGTGCAGATCGTGTATGTATGTATGCGTGTATATTAACAGACAACCCTATATATAGCTAAATTTATAAAAGTAGAGAATCAGAAATAACAGAAGAATTGTAAAATTACGATCGCCAACGAATTGCAAAAAGAAAGGAGATCGAAGCGAGCGCCCGCGACAAACACGCCAGTCGTTAACCTTTGGATATCCGCGTGCCCAAATACATTAATAAAACTGCTTTTCCGTTACGGCTTTTCCTTACAGAATTTTCATCCGAAAGAAGATCAGTCGCACAACTTAGACTCTCAAGTCAATTTTAACACAGCTCTTTTGTATACCGTTGTACACTCCTTTTATTGAAGTTACTGTTATCCGAAAAATTCGACTATTCCCTTATATCTTTCGTTACCTCTCCATGGGGCGTGTTTCCTAGCAGCTCGCTAACCGCAGTTCAGCAGTGACAATACACGACGACATTGTTCGTCAACAAAATCTCGAAAAATTCTGAACTAACAGCCTCTTTACCAGAGGTTCTTCCGATCCAAGAGTTTTTGGGAAAATCGATTCTTAACGTACTGGTAGTTTCACGCAAATGTACACTTATGCAATATTTAAATATTTCAATGCTATGAAATTATAAACTTTCGACGTCTTGGTCCCGTTACATCAGAACACCTACTTAACTCGGCATGATCGCTTAAGTCGTTGTAACAAAGCTACGCGGAATAGTTCCGGTACCAATGCATAGACGCCCCGCAGAGGCGCCGTATTGTCGCGAATTTGCATGGGGCGGATGTCTCCTCATCTCTTGCATTTTTTGCGTCTTCATTTTGCGCCTTCTCCCGCGTCACTTTCCGCCGCGACGCGACGCGACACGTTTCGAATCGCGAGCAACGTGCGCGCGTCACGCGCGAACGCTTCGCTCGACGCTGAAACGGCGTTATGGACGCGCATTCTGTCGAGAATATTCAACTGTATTTTTATAATATTCGTTACAGAAAGAGAGAGAGAGAGAGAGAGAGAGAATGAGAGAGAGAAAGGGAGTCTGGGCCCTGGTTATCAATCCTGACGGAGTAAGAAATATTCTTCGCGGCGCTATTTCATCTTCCCGCGGTACGACTCGACTTTCTCGCGATCTATGCGACGCTTTCCCAGGGATACTGCAAGTTCATTTTCATTACAATTACCCTGTTACAACGTTACGAGAGGTCGGACGGTGTTCTTTGAGCCGCCTGCCCGCGGTTATAAAAAAGAAATCCTGATAGAGCTGTACGAGATACCTGGAAACGAGTCGAGAGGGACACAAAGAATAACGAATGCGAGATAATAGCAGCGAATTATGGCTCGCAAGGAGACACGCTAATGAAATGACAGCAAGAAACCTGCCCTTGTAAGTTACCTCGCCGGATCCCGTTAGTTTTTCATTTATCGGATCTAAAGATTGATGAGAGAGTACGAAGGCAGTATCCCTAAGACAAATCTCCGACTGCGTAAGACGAAAGAAAAGTGAATATAAACGATGAGAACTCATTACGTAAAGACGAGATGGTATCCTTTCATAAACGCAAGTACATTCTCAGAGAATATGATTTTGCTTTTCAGGTTTGATACAACTATTCGGTTCGAACGAAAGTTCGTATTTATTCATAGATTTATTCAATAACATATTTTCCATTCTGTTCTATTACTTTTTGCCATTTTCGAGGTAACTTCTCGAGTCATTGAATAAACATTTGAATAAATACCTTAATTGTATCTTCGATTCGTAATTTAAAATTTCAACATTTAACCTAAGAAGTTTCGTATTGGTTAGGGGGTAGAGAATTGACCGAGGATTTTTTGAGGAATTGTCTACATTTGTTGCAGAAGATCGGAGTTCAATGTAAACGAAACACCCTGCATTATACAATGAAATTATACGAATTTGTAAACATATGCAATACTTACAGCAAACTAATCGATTTCCTAATCGAACGAAAATTGATTCATGGCAATAACCTAACCCAGACCGTTCTAGTAGCAACAAGAGTTTTTTTGAGAATATCTCGGAAACTAAAGCCGAGCGGCGACAACATATACAGAAAATGATTGTTCAGAATTAAAATCGGTGAGGTGTACTCTTTTCTGTACAATTACCAATGTAACAGTATTTTCGGCCGCAGGGACCGAGGTGCGAGACTATACAACGATGGTGTTCTAGGGTGAAGGTTTTCTCGGTAAAAGTTTCCACCCTAGTTAGTCAATGAAAATGGGGGAAAGGTGATGACACCGAGCGAGCGGTTTCAAGCTACAAAATCTAAATATCAAGTGACGAAAATAGCGAAGTATCCATGTTGAATGGTCATGAAAACCTAGGGAGCCGAGCAGTCTAGCACTTGTTACACTTATGGCGAAGCTTCCTGTGAGTCGATAAATGAAAAGTTGGAAGAGTCAGTGACACCGGGCTTGTTCAAGCTTTAAAACCTAAAAGCCACATAAATCTAGCATTTATGGGATCCTAGACTCAATACATTCTCGAAACGAAGCCACCGGTCAACCGGCCGCCGATGAAAACTCCGTTGATGTATGGCGAAGTACGTAACCTCCGGATGAAGAATCTTCAACGTTACAATCAAACGTGAAACGGAAATGAAACAAAAATTGCCGAACGAATGAAAGAAACCCATCGTAGTCCACGGTCTCTAATGAAACTCGTATTTCTTGGAGCACCGTCATCCTGTTTTCACGATTTACTCGCGGGTCGCGATGATTAAGACTTACCGTCCGTCCATTTGGAGTCGTTACTCTTTCATTAAGGCTCGCTCGCATCGTACGTTCGTAAAATTTTCGACGGTTCGGAGAGCCGGTTCGACTTGCACTCGTTTCGGGAAAATTTTGGCAAGCCTCCGCGCATTTAGGCGACGCGCAATTACAATATGTTCAGCCGTGATCGTAAATTGCGCGAGCAACGTCGCCAGTGCCGTAATTAATTGCGCCAGCCCCCGAAATTTATTGGAAGACGTAATTTATTTACTCGCGACTACATTAGCGCCAGATCCTTCGACATTGCGTTTAATTCGGAATCGCGTTGCGATGTGCTGTGTACACGCAGGTACAAGTTTCAACGACACAAGACAATGTTTCCGCAGTTATGCTCAAGTTGTTTCGCTTCTGGAGTGTTTTTAAGATCAAGTCGCTTTTTGCCAAGCACAACATGATTTATGCAATACCTTATTAGGTATGTGGTTGTGTATGTTATGCATTCGTGACAAAAATGAGTACCACTGTATTGTCTGGAAACAAAGTGAAACACAAACCTAAAGATACCTTATCCAATACACATTTTGCCTAGATTTAACGACCATTGTTTAAGATTTACAATCTTAAAACAGAACCGTTTGTGTGTCCAATACGATATAGCTTCGAAAAACAAATTAACTCGACAACCCCATTCGAGAGATTAATTTCGCTTATAACAGACAGTGACGAAGTTTATACCTGTTGGACACCCTGCACTAAAACCTAGAGATTAATCCTATAACATTGCAGAGGATCAACGAATAAGCTGTGCACGGTAGTCGACAATTACCAAAAATCGGAATTAGCGTGGAGCGTATCCAGACAGACAAGTTTAATTCGAACGCGAACTCTCGGCGCAATAACTAGTCTACGTGTTCGGCTTGCAAAATGATGTTCATACGAGTTAGGCTCGGTTATAATGTTCCTCTGTTATTATCGTAGGCTCGTGTTCAATTAATTTTCTATGCGACCGGCGCGGCGCGGCGGCAAAAGGGGCTGCCTTCATTTCGCAGCCTTCGCCGGGCGTACTCCACGTCGTGTTATTGGCTGCCGCCGCCGGTCCGATCCCTCTAAACTTTAATTGACGCGGACGCGTGTGAGTATTAAACCGCAGGGCGTCAATCACAAAGACCACCTCGCCTAGTTACAGCCTCGGTGACACGAACTAGGATCCAATAGGCGGTTACCTGGCCGGCTGTACTTCCGCAAAAGTGGCCCACCTACTGTATACTCTTGGTCGCATTGATATTCACAAAGTGGACGTTGTTCGAGCTTAGCACCGGCTTCACGCCTGTCCCTCGGACATCCTTCGAATCCTTCACGCGGAAATGCATCGCCTAATCGACCTGCTACACTTTTCACGCTCGCCAATCAACCAGCAATCAATCAAAATAATATTTGCGATATACAGTGATGTCCGCATTACTGTCGTGTGTTTATACAGTAAAATCCGCATTACTGTCCAACAGCCGTATTTATGGTCGACAGTAAGATTTGTGTGTACATGTTTGATCGTATTTTTGTTACTTCAAAGGCGATTCCGAACATAGAGAAGGATTGATTGAAATTCAAAGGTGAAGCCGAACATAGAGAAGGATAGAATGACATTCAAAGGAGAAGCCGAAGTCTCCGAAGTCTCTTTCTTTCCAATACGCTGTCGTTCCTTGCGACCGAAACTTGAATCGTCGATTTAACCGCTAAATACAATTGGAATTATATCGTGTTTGGTCTTATATTAATCAAAAAAATGCCAGAAATACGATAGTGAAATTTCATTAAAAAAATAATGAAAATTTCGATTCATTCGATGTTCCGTCGCGCAGGAACACGACACATAGGTTTCGTTGCAGCAATATTTATGGTACGTTCGCGACTAAACATCTTCCTCGAAGATGACGTAAAGTAGGGTCAGTCGGCGACCATTCGAGACATCTGGCAAATGTCTCGTTCTTGTATATCTTAAAGAACAATGTACCATAGAATTGGTCCCTTCGAACGACCACCCGGACTTTCCCGGGCAGTGTCATATAACCGAGCCTCGTCGCGCCTCCTCCCCAATGCTCCTTCACAGCAGCAAGAAGGAGATGTCAACATTCGAATCATGCTGATTGGTAAATGCAACTTTCGGCAGGAACCAATCAGCACTTGTTTTTCCTCGTCGCGTTCGGACAGGAAATCGAGTTCCTACAGTTCTATCTTAGCTTTCGGACAACCACCATCTTAATCCTCGGTTAGACAAGGACAACGCACCGGCCGTTGTCTTGTCATTCAAAACGGGATAAGTGTCGGGAAGTTACATTGCGATAGTTCGTTGTCCAGCGATCGGGCCAACGCGCTAAAATCCGCGTCATATCAAGCAAAAACCCCTCGCGTGCGCTAGCGTCTAAGGCAGGACCTGCTAGATCAGCCTTACCGACGAGTTCACTAGCAGGTCCGGGACAAAACGCTCCTTTAACGTATGCTATTGTATTCGAAACGAACTTTGTCTTATGTAATCGCTAAACCCATTTGAACCGGCTACCCAAGATTAATTTGGCGGGTAGTAAAAGTCGTACGAGGGCATTCGCGGGGACGCGTCCGCGATCAAACCGGGCTCAAGCCTTACAACCTTGAGTGGAATCCTTCCGCGCGTCACCCGTGAGTGTCGCCTCAAACTTACGATCTAAACATTCGAGTCAATGTGTAGTGTTTACACCGATATACCCGAGCCGAGATCAATCATCGCCGCCTTCGGCGCGGCGCGGCATCGGCCGCCAGTGGAGTGAGAAGGCACTGGACAGTGAAGTGGATATAAACAAAGGACAGTAATGCGGATTTTACTGTACTACGTTCTAAGACGGGTGCCTACCCACTCCACTGGCGGCCAACGCCGCGCCGCGCCGAAGGCGGCGACGATTGATCTCGGCTTTCAACTTTCTTAATTTTCATTATTTTTTTTATGAAATTTCACTATCGTATTTCTGGCATTTTTCTGATTAATATAAAACCAAACACGATATAATTCCAATTGTATTTAGCGGTTAAATCGACGATTCAAGTTTCGGTCGCAAGGATCGACAGCGTATTGGAAAGAAAGAGACTTCGGAGACTTCGGCTTCTCCTTTGAATTTCATTCTTTCTTCTCTATGTTCGGACTCTCCTTCGAATTTCATTCTATCCATCTCTGTGTTCGGCTTCTCCTTCGAATTTCATTCTATCCTTCTCTATGTTCGGCTTCACCTTTGAATTTCAATCAATCCTTCTCTATGTTCGGAATCGCCTTTGAAGTAACAAAAATACGATCCAGGATCCAGATTACTGTCAACCAAAAATACGGCTGTTTGACAGTAATCTGGACATTACTGTACAGTAAAGTCGCGTTATTTTGCAAACGGCTGTGTTCTGCACGGAGAAATATCGTGTAGAGACACTATTTTTTTACGAGTGAGTCTACCGCGCCGAAAGTACAAAGGAAGCCGAACGTAGGAAAAGACAACATGTAAACACGGATCGCGTTGTCCTTCCTTGCGCCCGAAACTTTCATCGTCAATTAAACCGCTAAATACAGTTGAAATTATATCGTGTTTCGTGTCGTTTTAATGAGAAAAATGCCACGAATAAGTTGGCGAAAGTGCCATAAAAAATAATGAAAAATAAAGAAGGTTTGTAATTGGATTAGTATGTACTTCAAAATTCCCAAACACGTGGAAGCGATATTGGATAGCAAAAATTTCCAGACCCTGTAAACTGTATCGCTCAAACCTTAATCAGTAGAGTAAGAATAGGACACACACAGCTGCGACTCATTCACATCTGCTGAACGAAGAGGAAATACCACTATGGGAACAATGTAAAATACCGATAGCACAATTGCTACTAGAATGCGCAACCTACAAACAAGCAAGAAGAAATACAAAACTTTTCAATGACCAAACAACACTCGTCAACACAGCTGACCATCTACCTAACCTTCTCCAATTTCTAAAGATACAACGAATCTGCATAGAATGATATGATAGAACTTGCATAAGAAATTCTGCTACAGTCACAAGCTCCAACCAAGTTTAAACTGTACCTCGTTGCCAATGACCACTGCCGTTAAAAAAAGTAATTGCAATATAAAATCAAAATAAACAACCAACTCCACAAAATTAAACGAACGCTGAATTGCGAAAATATGCCGATATTTGAACTCCTGTAACTTCGTGTACAAACATTCAGAAATATTTTCCGTGCACATATACATTGTTCAAAGCTTTGGAAATCCTGGAAATATGATTTTGAAGTCTTCACAGAATATTTTTGCATCATTAATAACGAGATTCGTTCACATGATATTATTGACGTGAATCTGGTCAGCTTAAACGATCGTTTGTCATCAACCAAACCGAATCATCAAATCACGCAGCGCTGACATATTAACACATCCCTGTCCATCGTGTGAC
Source organism: Lasioglossum figueresi (assembly GCA_028455805.1). Taxonomy (NCBI): domain Eukaryota; kingdom Metazoa; phylum Arthropoda; class Insecta; order Hymenoptera; family Halictidae; genus Lasioglossum; species Lasioglossum figueresi. The sequence continues at coordinate 11,144,832 of CM052194.1, read as the reverse complement.
AAATGCGACAATAATATTTCTTACATTTCTCTACCTGATTCATTGTCCGACCAAGCTGAAATGATTGTCCTAATTATTTGTAATTTCTACTTATAATCAACTGTGCATGCGTGTACCGGTAAGCATTTAAGGATTCTTTTTGACCAGTCGGATTAAAATCATTACTTTTTTTCCTATCTAGTAACAAATTTCATATACATTAATATATCGCCAATGTTTATTCATATTTATTTATATTTGTTTGCGAGCAAGTCTGAAAATAAGTTATCCAGAAAAATTCATAATTGCATTGTCAGAAAAACAATACGTGATTTATCTAAATTTTCCAGTTGTCCTGTGATTTCTAACCGACACGATACAAGATAGAATGCGCCAGGCGAGCATAAATTAAACAACAAAAGGTAATTGGTAACACAGAGAAGGTCATACAGATGCTCATTCTTGTCACGGTGAATTCTCGTTAATTCGTCAAACCGCGGAATTACCCAACAATTAAATCCTGCACGCACGTTAGTGAATGAAGCGTGAAACACGAACAGTCCGCTAAACTTAAACGAGCAAAGTTTAATAGCGAACTACAGTATCCGCCACTTCCGTTCCAAGTTTTTAGCCAAGTTTCTATGGTATCTCGGGAACGTTAAGGCGACTGTAAATATTGAAAAAGTTAGAGACGCAAGAAAGGGTTTACATAGAATTGCTCGTAAGATATTTATTTCTCGAGTTTAATTTCATTTAATTAGTTTCTCCAGGGAGTGGGTCTTTTCTTGTACCCTGGTCATAATGGAAGCATTCTGTCACGATTTCTGCCGCTCGCGGGTGATCATTATTTTGCATAAAGATGTTTTTCTGTGCACGTCCAGTTCGTGAGAATTGATTGCAACCGCAGCTTAAATCGCTGAGCGTGTTTATAACAATGTTTCGTGCATCGTGACGAACATCTATTGGACACTATATTGGTTTCTATCACGCGGTGCGTCGCCCTTTCCGGAGGGCCGCTTGCGAAATTATCGAGGGCCCTTTGAGTTTTACCATCGATTTCCATCGCAAAGACTGCGATCGAGTGTTCTGTCACGCGTGCAAAGCCGCCGATATCCGCGTGGCGGTCTTTGTGACCGTTGCCCCATTGACAGCTGTTATAAAGTGCTGCTTCGCTTTACGGATAAACGTTTACTGCACGTCAAGTACCAGTGTATCAAACTTCTACGTGATCGAAATATCGATGATAAACCGCATCCGCAAGAACGATTAATCCTTCAATCGCCTTCAATGCACAAAATGTCTCCAGACCAACGCAAAATCAAGTCGGGACTTACAACAGTCACTGTACATTCTTTGAAATGGGGCACTTTTTCAAAAGTTCAAAACTTTCAGAACCATCTTCGAAGGAAAATAGCTTTCTTCAATAACACTGTCCAACACCAAATTTGTTTCGCTATAACTGTTGGGTGTTCCTTATAGAGTTTTTCTCGCTGATTCCGAATCTGCCCTTAATTTTGTTCCCACACGCACAGTTTTTGAGAAACATGACTTTGAAAAGAAAACGTATTTTTCAACTTTAAACAAATATTGTGATGTTATTATAAAAGATATTGAATTGTTCTTTGCAGCAAAAGATTCTGTAGACTTTGACGAATACAACGATATCCAATATACGTTATGAATGTTTAAACATGTTTAAACAATCATTGAAGACGGAGAGACACCACTTTTGCAGCATTCCTTGAGGATACTTTCCAGTTTATCCCAAAAAATAAGGGTCTAGCGGAAAATCGAACTATACCACGCGATAGAGCAGACTTTTACCTTGAGATACCACCCTTTCAAATTTCCAACGTCGATGTTTTTTTCGAACCAAACAGAAAAATATCGTCACCCGACACGAGTTGTCGCCAGTATCCCGTCGAACGATCGCGCTCGTGGAAGTGCACCACTGGCGGCAATTCGTGACGAGCGAAGATATTTTGCTTTCTGGATCGAAAAAAACATCGACGTTGGAAATTTGAAAGGGTGGTTTCTCAAGATGAGAGTCTGCTCTATCGCGTGGTATAGTTCGATTTTCCACTAGACCCTTATTTTTTTCTATAAATTGTAAAATATCCTCAAGAATGGGTACAAAAGTGGCGTCTCTCCGTCTTTAATCATTGTTTAAACATGTTTAAACAATCATAATGTATTAATATTGGATATCACTGTATTCGGAAAAGTCTACAGAATCTTTTGCCGTAATGAACAATTCAATATCTTCTATGATAACATCACAATATTTGTTTAAAGTTGAAAAATAGGTTTTTTTTAAAGTCATGTTTCTCAGAAACTGTACATGTAGGAAAAAAATTAAGAGCAGATTCGGAATCAGCGCAAAAAACTCTATAAGGGACACCCAACAGTTATAGCGAAACATAAAAGAAGTTGAAATTTGTTGGACAGTGTAATTTAACCGAACGATGAAATTTTCAGAATGCATACAGCCGAAAGAAATGTATGTACAAAATGTATTTTTCCGATTTTCAATACAGGCTCAGATAAAAAAGCGACCTTTGGTACGTTCGGTCAAGATTTTTTTCAATATTTGTTGTAACGTTAATTGAATTTCCTCAACAATAAGTTCATTAAGCATCCACAGATTATTGTTGTCTGGCTAATTATACATATTTGCCACAATAGAGGATTAAAACACAGTATGGAAATATGAAAATAATTATGAATATATTAAACGGTGTCGGACGATCTGATTATATTATCGAGCTATAATATCGAGAGGAGAGAACTACAATTATAATTAATATTATATCAAATTAAAATTAAATTTATTTTATTACGCCGGAGATAAATGGAATTTATTTGTTACTGCGTTCGATAAGCAATACAAATGGCGGAGGTGTATAGATTTAGCGTTTCACGATTTACGATTTTTAACATTTAAAGGCGGAATAAAAAGAGTGTGTGAGCATCCGATGAAGAAAAATGTACAGGCACTCGGTAAAGTTAAATGACATTCATGGCACGCACAATGGAAACCAGCGAGAGATACCATTTTATCGATTGGATTGAATCGTCTAGAAAAATGAAATTAACATTCCTGTCCGAGGAAGTTGATTTTTCATTTACCCGGTCAAAGGCGATTTATAATAAAAATCAGAGAGGAACCTCGTTGGTTTTATGCGAACGGTTTAAATCGAATCGTTACAAAGCGATGACCGTCGCGTCGATAGAAAATTACGGGAAATCAGTTTTCTCTTTCGCGAACGAGTAAACTTCGTTTTTGCCAGAGTTCTCGTGGAAAATCTGATTATCACTAATTTTTGTTTAATTACCAATTATGTCTAGACAGTCGGATAAAATATTAAAAGACTAATAACAAAGAACAAAATTATCGACATAAAGTTAGCTGTTAGTTCAATTATTTTCTTCAATGTAATTAATAGACTGCGGATTTTATGCATTTATGAAAAGAATGTGTACGTACATACAATTTAGAGCGACGTACATGTTACAAATATTTAAGGACATCAATGTATTGGTTTCAGCAGAATAGGATAATTAAATAAAGAATACAATTTTTATTTGGCTCCTCTGTCCTGCAATCAACGCGAACAGTTGTTATTCTACATTAAAGATGCGCAGTCTAGTATCACTGTTTTAGGTGAAATTCAAGCGAGCGCGCTTGAAAGCGATCGGAATAATAACGATTACCAGAAAATCGAGGAAGTTTTGAATAACAAGCGACCCAGCGTAAACTTTGCGACACGCGTGGGTGTTCCCGAAAGTGTCTGGGATAGGAAGTTGTAGAATGTTCCGAAACTCTCGGTTGCTGCTTACCCGCAGAGAATTGACCACAGTTATGGTGTACACAGATGAACACAGAAAATTACGATATTCGATATCGCGTGCATGTGTGCTTTTTCTTGCATACAACCCGCAGATGCAGGTATGCACGCGAAGTTGCATCGACTGCAGTCTTATGAAAAAAGTTTAGTTACCTTTAACCCTTGTGTGTCAGGTTCAACTCAATTTCGCCCGGAAATGGAATTTCCTTCTTAATCACAGGCAGTGTCGCCAGATTAAGACTTGTCCCTCAAACTACCCTTTGCCTTCTACGATGCTACTCTACCATGATTCCGCTACAGCCCGGTCACGTGACGCGTTTCGTCTCTGCCGTGCATGTGTCACAATGCCACGTGACTAATCCGGTAATGACAGACAGGGGATAACTGTATTGTCCTCAATTCCCCTGGTCCGGCAGCACTGATCGCAGGTATTGTTGATTAACAAATAACACTTACACTAATTTAATACTACTAGATTAACCTTGATGGCACTAAATGCAATTGGTAGACTGCTGATCTTTATGCATTTACGGCATATACAAATGTTCAGAAAATGCTGGTGTATCAAATTCGTCAGAAATTAGTACGATTTTTATTTATTTTGGACCCACATGTGTTGTTTCTACATCATTTTGCAAAATAAAAATGGTCTACATAGATTGCAAGACACAGGAGTGAAATAAAAATTTCTTTCTTCTTGTAATTATATGATTAAGCTGAAACCAGTACATTGATGTCTTTAAATCTTTTTAATATGTCCACTGCTTTAAATTGTGCTTACCCATTTTTGTCATAAATGCATAAAATCCGCAGTCTAGTTATTACCAATGAAATTCGGATTTTATTTGATACTACTTTCTCAAAATTTGTCTAGAAAAATTGAAAATTGCATAAACATTCGCAGAGTCCAGTGACTAGTACGTTTTCACTTATAAGAATGTGACAAGATTGAATTCTTTTGGATGTTACTTTAAAAAGATTTATTAAATCGTTTCCAATGAAAGCGTCGTTATAATTGGAATAATTAGACCGCTGCGTTGGTGGTAGATTCGACGTTGATTAAATTTTATTTAGCGAGTACTGTAATGAAGGAAGGAAAATGAAATTTGACCGCTTCGCTAATTGACCAATAATCAAATTCGAATAAAACAACGACTGCATGATAAAATTACAGTTCCCGGTGAATTATTGCCAAAGTTTCGACGAATCCAACGCAATACGTTATGTAAAACCGGTCACGTGGCTGCACAAATTGGTTCTCCGTTACTTGTCGATGGGTGCCGCGAGAGCCTTACAAAATTAGTTCGGCGAAAAGTTTGTTAATTCCAATATCACGCGAGCCCGTCAGAATTTCGACGCGGACTTCACGTTACCAGTCGAGACTAGCCTTAAACTGAAGACCTTCTGGCCCGATTCGATTTGTCGATCATAATCGCGGAAGTCGTTTCGCGTTTGAAATCCAAAAGTTGCTCGAATTTCGAACCGGTGAAAACTGTTGCCGTTATATAGAAGGCTCGCCCGTCGAAACACACGACGTATAAATGAAACGGCGTCGGAACGCGAAATTGGGAAAAAAAAATAATTTGTTAAACAGCCCCGAGAGAACCCGGGGAAATAGGTCAAAGAAATAAAAATGAGACCGTCTATTTCTCCGACCGCCGCTAACGAACCTTTTAATCATTTCGTTTCATGTCGAACTGCTCGAGAACCTTTGAAGTTTTTCTGCTTCCGGTCGCGCGCGCGACTCTCTACGAGTGTTATATTATTTCAAGTGGATCCAAGTGGAATGATTCTGAATGGATACGGCTAATACTTCGGTAAACTTGGCGCATTAACGCAGTGTGGACGAAAGTAAGTAGAAACATTTATTTTATGAAAATCACACATGTACTTCGAATACCTATAAACAGGTACGCAAAATCTCAATGCAAAAGGTTCAACACTTTCTATGAAAAAAATTCCAGAAGAACCCCTTAAAGAAAATTACTGATAGTTAATAGATTCTACAGAAAATAAAGATCAGTTTGATTTTTTAAATGTTAAAGTGCATTTTTAATTTCATAATATTATACGTTAAGAGAAACTCAACGACCAACTATAATACGATCTTGAGCGCAAAAATAACACTAAAATACTTTTTTACGACTTTTCGGGTCAAATGCCCCAGTGTGCAGCGTGCGGTGTGAGCGAGGATGGAGCAATATTTTATTCCGGCTCGTGAACGGGTATCTTTAAACTATTGCTGCGATCGACTATTGATTCACGATTGGTCCCGAACAATACAGTCGGTTCGCTAATGCGCCCCGGGAGCTTACGCGGATCCCTCGAATCGATGTCTCATCTATCCGCGTTCATCACGCTCTTGCAACAAAGGGGTGAGAATCAGCGTGGGGGTAGTAGCAGAGCAGAGCAGAGCAGAGCAGAGCAGAGCAGAGTAAAGCAGAGCAGAGCAGAGCAGAGTAAAGCAGAGCAGAGCAGAGCAGAGTAAAGCAGAGTAGAGCAAAGCAGAGTAGAGCAGAGCAGAGCAGCAGCAGCCAAGGAGGGTGGATACGGACGGACCCTCGTTTTTCCGACAGTTTTTAATCGATGCACCCAATTACACACGGTGCGCTGCTGTGTTTCGCAGCTAATTTCTTGTTATCGTGCCGGATAAAAGCGGCCGGGTCTCGTCGGGCCCGATTAACGCACGGAATTGCTCGGATATCAGTATTAACCGGTGCGCGACTAAATAAACTGCATTTATTTGCGTCGTTATAGCCCGCAGAGATTAAGAACTTATGATCGACGTTCTCGCAGCAGTTCGTTAACCCCGTCCGCGCACTACACACTGTTTTCGTTCATTGTGTTCCAGCTTCTCTGCAACCCGTCGCGTCGCGTCGGGCCAAGTCCACAAAGCTCGCGCAGAATGCTTTACCGGCGTTTTATACGGATTCACGGTGAACGGAATGTTTTGCGATTTATGCGAGGGCAGACGTGACAGGCGTGACATAACCACTCTATTGAATTGCAACGGCGACGGGAAAGAATGCATCCGAAATTATAAATAGACTGTGGATCTTTGTGGAATTTGAAATACTTCGCTCCCGCGCTTTCGATCATCAAAATCAATTGAAAATCGACGATTTTCATTCGAAACTTGATTTAGTCGGAAATAAACTTTTTGCAATGTACACCGAATTTTATGTGACACCTAATGGTTAAATTATGGGGTCTGAGGTAATTCTAGAATTCTCCCTATTTTCTACATAACTACAATAAGTTAAGTAGAACTTCGTTTTTGAACAATTACTTTACTGTTTCAACATTGATACCAGAGAAATAAAATTTTAAGGGAATGGATACCATTCGTATGTGGTAGACTCTTCGTGAAATCTTAGTCGCGAGTTTAACTCATTCTTCTAAGTTTGTAGTTTATTGTATTTAATTTTGTTGCAATATGTCTAGAAATTGTACATAAACATTGATATTCGTCTCTATAAATTATACATTGTAACAGTGAGACATTCTAGACGATGTCTGACTATTGTCGTCCGGTGTCCCTGCGTCGTCCCTTTCATCTGTAACTCCTTAGAATTCTGCATAGTTGATCAGGAACAGTGTTGCACAATGTTGCTTTGTGAAATATAAAGGCACGAGTACTGGTAACTTTTGTCATGAACTTTTTGTCATTTGAATTTCAGGAAAATAATTTATATAAACCAGAATTTGCACAAGGATCCGTAGTACGGTTACTCAATTGTTGTTCTTTCTCCGCTTTAAGTTATCTCGCGCAAATTTAAATATCTACTCGGCGTAGACTAAGCGGAAACGCAAACCGTTCTTTACCGAAGACAATGACAGCATATACGCGCGTAATGCAAGAGATCGTTCGCAGAAAGAATTTGTAGAACTTCTGCAAATAGAAGGCTATATGGCAACGATTTATAGGGCGGAACGGATTTTATTGGCTCTTGGAATCCTCTTAAACGCGTGTAATCCCACGTGTAAACGGGCGCGAACTTTTTACGGCTGGTTGCAACTGTTTTCCATCAATAACCGTAAAACTTTAATCCTTCGCAAAGTTCATTCGCCGGATCTATTTATTATAATGAAATATGCAACGCGTTACTACATTTGACAATTCTCCAGATTGTACTACAACTGGTTCGAAGATCCGAACAAAATTTTTTGGTCGCTTAATAGACGTATCTTTTTTTAATTCGCTCGGAAGAGAGACTTGACATTTCCAGGTGATAATCTAGCGTAGTGTGTGCGTGACAGTTAGATTTAATCCTGTGGCCCATTCAATCTACACGAGTAGATTGCGGATTTCAACGGATTTATAAAACGTCGGGAAATGTTTCCATTGATGACGTTTACATTCTATTTTTCGAGAATTTCCAGTCCCGTGCGAATAATAACTAACTGTCCCCGCAATAACTAGCCTCGTTCAAACGGATTAACACAAACGCCGCACAAACCGTTGGTATCAGCGCCGAAAAAGCCGATAAAAAGCGTTTCATGCGGTCTCAATACAGCAAAGCCTTTTTCTTAGTTAAGAAGCTGATGTTTAAAGAAGAACCTGTTCAATACGTACAGGGCGAGTCACCTAACGTTATCACCTCAAATATCTTTGTCGTTTTCAACGACACATTAAATGTCTTCACGACAAAGTTCAGTGGTAAAATTGGGCTCATACGACGCCAAAAAGAAATTGTTGTTTTTATGTAATTTCTTTTAGAGATATCAAGGTCACCCTCATTCTTCTAAATGGAAGCACTCTTTTCTAAACGTCTACAATGATAGTCCCTTTCATTACGAATTCAATGACTATAATTACTCGAGGTCATTGAAGGTCACGGTCAGAAAAAACATGACGAATTCCTGATGTAGAACTCGTATTACGCTGCTTCGACTCATGCTTGCTCCTCGGGCAATTTCTCTCGTACTCGCTTGTGGATCGACAGCTATAGCTGCTAAAATATTAATTTCATTGTCTTCGGTAGTCATGGGTTTCTTTCGTTTACGCTTTCTTACATCTACGCTCTTCCAGTATTTCCAAATAACTTGTAGATATTGATGAAAGTCAGCCTAGAAGGAGTGTTTTGCACAGGGTTCCTTTCTTCATAAAACAATCGGGCCTGCAATGCATTTTGTCTACATTCACAATAAACCGTTATCATGTCACATCTTTCAATCATTGAGTAAGGCATATCGAAATCGCGCTTGGAAGCATATTGTCAGTAAATAAATCGCAGCGTAATCGGCCAGAGGATGTTTAAAAACATATCGTAGCATTAAAGGACCTTAGCACGTTTACTACAAGTCTCACCGGTGATAAACGTATTCTGCTTCCATATTTTAGATTTATACGCTGTTCCTGTCCATGACCGAATTCGTAATGAAAGGTACTATCATTGTAGATGTTTAAAAAAGGTTGGTTCCATTTTAAAACATGAAGGTGACCTTGATATCTCTAAAAAAGAAATTACATAAAAACAACCATTTTTTGGTATCGTATCAGCCCCATTTTACCATTCAACTTTGTCCTAAAGACAATTAATGTATCTCTGAGAACAACAAAGATACTTGAAGTGATAACGTTAGGTGACTCGCCCTGTATATTGAATGTGCTATCGAAAGAACGCAAATTTAATTACTTTTATACCAAACAGGTTCAAAATTACATTATTCAAAGATTAAAGATTGAATAATACGAGTAACGCGGTATAATTAATAATTTTAGAAGAATATTTTATAAGAATATTGATTTTTTTAATGGCACGTTACAGGCATTCGAAACAAAATCGCGCAGTACTATTTGTTAATAGTACCTGTATTTGCTTAGTTTCGCGCGGTCCATACGTATGTTAATTTTAGGTTAAGACTTAAGATTAAGGTTTTTATGTATATTAGTTATACTGTATAAACTGCATACATTTGTATAAAAGGACATCGGTCCGTATAAAATAAATAATAATATGGTAAAATGATTCGTAACCCATTGGCGAATGAGATGACCGCACGTAATTAACGAGCGAACCTTAGCGCCACGCCGTTCGAGGCGCTTCAGGTTGCATTGATCAAACTAATCGGATCAATACGCGAGATTATAATCGTTCGAAATGAACGGAGGGCGGGAATTGTCCAATCCTTCCCACCGTTTCTCCCTTCTCCGTATCAGCTCGTTACATCGTTCTCCCAGCTGCTTGGCCCGTTTTATTAATTTTTACTTTCCCGCAAGGTGCCCGGAAATCGACCGGGTCCCCTGTTGCTCCAATGAAACTTTTAAACTTGTCGCTCGAAGATGAGAACATACGACGCGTAATCACGCGGATTTACCCGCGTAAAATTCCGTTAAGAACCCCCGGGGAGAGATCGTCCATTGGAATACCGTTGAAATCTTATGGACAATTTGCCGGTGCATTCGCGGATGCGCTCCTCTAACCGAATAAAGTATGAACGCGAATTACCGCGGTGAATTAGGACGACGAAGGAGAATTAAAGCCCGCCACGCGCGCGTCACGCTCCCGACTATGTATTTCGCGTTAATCGGGACTGACTCTTCAAAACACCCTTTCTATGCCATGCGAATCCGACTTTGAATCCTGTGACGCATGCCGACTCTGTTCCCATAATCCTCGTGTCCCATTCATGAAGCGTTCAGTCATAAATGAAATTTTTTCGAGGTTTTCCCTCGTATTTGTTCTTTCGAGAAAAGGGTACACAGTACGCATGAAGAATCACCTCACGACGAATTTATATTATTTTAGACGCTTCGTGTATGCGCTGCCAACGTTTATGCACATGACAATGTTCAAGCGGCACCGAAATTTCATTTATAATTGAATTTGCTGCAGTTTCGAATTGTTTCTCGTCCTCTCGAATTTTTCATAAAGAAAATTGTGTTTGCGTTCAATCCTCCTTCGTGTTGCGCATGAAAATGGATAAAAGTAGTTCTTGCTTCTGTTAGCAGTTAAATATAATAGAGCAATGCGCTGCGACGTTGTTCTGCGGTATTGAAAATTTTAAGAAGAGTTTAAAAGTACTGTTACATTATTTTCAATGTATTTAACATATCAAGAAAGAGAATCAATTCCTGTTTCACTTCAGTTTGTTGCAGTTCAGGTAGGAAATTTTTATTTTGCGTAAAGATCCGCTGTCTACTTACGTATGACGAGGATACTTTAAATGTTGAATACTTGTGCACAGTCGAAGAGAATTATAGAGTCACGATGTGGCTCAACTTATGACCCACTTGGCGTTCTAAATCTTTAACGAAGATTTTTAATGTCGTCAACTTTCTTGTTCCCGATAAGTTCTCGGAGAGCATACTTTTCAAGTATTTCGGCATTTTGAAACACCCTCAAAAGCCCGCAAACTGTCACAGTACCGAGCTAAGTTATTCAGCAAGTTCTATGACAGTTTCGCGGGAATCTGCCTACAAGCCCGTAATACTACCGCAAGGTGTCCTCGATAAGTAAAGGCATAGTAATTTACAGTTTCGGCTGTGTGGACGCGATGTCACAATATGTACAACCGGATACAGTTCGCAGCAGAAGTGTCCGGTCTCCGTAACGAAATATTGCCACGAAATTCTATGTTGACACAAGAAATGTTATTTTAACTTTTATTTCGCGTGAATGCCCATCGACTTGTCGTTGGAACAATATTTTAATATATTCACATTCAACTGCGAATATAGCTTGTTTCATAAACAAATCACATCGTAAAAATCATTAAAATTCATAAAAAATCTTTGTATTTTCAATATAACCCGAAACTTTTACATTATGCATTGTATCTGCGACTGCGATAATAGAAAAAACAAAACGAAACAAAAATATACGAATTCGATATTGTCCGTTCCATTTAACATTCAAGAGCTAAATATTCGTAACAAATAAATGTGTACGAGTCTAGTCGGTTACCATTTCAGCTATTTTTAATTTTTTAAATGTTTTCAACGAAGAATTTATAGGAATGCAGAAAGATATCCGGAGAATATTAGTTTCCTCTTTAAAAGGCATAAATAAATCAAATCTTGAACCAGTCTGTATATAAATGGTTATTGCTAGACTGCGGATTTTATGCATTTATGGCAAGAATGAGGAGGTGCAATTTGAAACAGTAAAAATATTAGAAGAATTTAAAAATACTGTTGTATCATTTTCAACTTATTAAACATATTAAGCTAGAAAATAAATTTCCATTTCACTACAGTCAAAAATTGTAATTTTGCATAAAGATCCATTGTATAGTTATTACATGCATGTATGTATATGTATAGAAGTGATCCTGTGCGATGAATCCTATGAGAAACTATAATACCATGTATGTACAGTAAGAAACCACAAATGATTTAGAAACAAGCAGTTCCTTTGTTACAGGTTGTACATTATCGAAGCTTCGATGCAGGATTTTGTTAATTCGGAGTTTCCCTAATTCGGTGTGGTGCGTTCGATATTTGGTGGAAATGTTTCGCAGTTGTTTGGCAATTGCACATGTTACAACTCGGACGTGCGTATCTATATGATGAGAGAACATGTGCCGTAATCACAAAACTAGAGACGAGTCAACAAGGGCATGAATAAATACATTTATAGCTAGTAGACAAAGTGTGTAATACAATGTAAAACGAACGGATTAAAACACATTAAATCATGCTCGCCAATCTTCGCTACACCATATCATCCAATTATTCAACGTATGCGTTCATAATTGCCGCGAATAAACATCGCGACGAAAATTTCGCGACTGAGCACAAGTTGACGGAAATCAGATGAAACTTATGGATCATTACTATCACAACGTTGCAGACCAATTGACAGATTGTTCCAAGTACTCACCGAGACACTGTCCGTTGGTGTAACCATTGAGATAGCCGGCACGTGACGTTAACGAGAGTTTCCACACATTATCTAATCACGCTGAGGATGTTCCGGAAGCCCACAGTCCCCCGACGTTGTATCACCGTCCTGACAGTGTGTTTTCGCAGGACACAGGCTGTTTCGGCGACCGAAGCATCGCCTTCCGGTCTTACAAACAGAGTTCCGTTAAACGATATTTAAATTTTGTTCGCGTCCGAGCGCTTTTAACGGGAGAGCGCACCGACTTTCGGAGGTCCTCGATTGGAGCCGTTAGCTTCGGATAGTTATTGTTAATTAATTGATCGTTACACGGTTTACTTACGCAAATTAGCTAGTATTATGCGGATATTTAATATGCAATTTTCATTCGGCGGGTGTCGACGAATCACTTAAAACGCAATTTCGCCGCGCCGGGTTCGGGCTGGGCCGGACCGTGCGTAAATATTCATGTAATTTTGATGCACTCCATTTAATGCGGCGCGATTAAAAATCATTTAACGAGGCAGATTTTCAACGCCGTAATTATGTGTCCGCCACCCCTCTCCGCCCATCGAGCCGCCGAATAAACCGCCGGCCGACCCGCGGATCCCGACGGAATAAATATTATGCCGAAACAGCGCGGACTGCTCCGTAATTGGTTCGCAGTTCGTTCCGCAATTCGCGCGTTCCCGTATCTACCAACCGCTTCGGGAAAAAGGTCGAAATTTTGCGTGGGACGCGAGGCGGAAACTGACTTTCAACCCTGAACTTTCGACAAGCGCGATCGATGCAGAACCACTCGATCGTTATTATTGTCTGGATCAACCTGCGATCATCATTTCAGCTTGAAACTTCGACGCGAACAGAGAGAGCTGAAAGGATGAACTCGCGGTGAAAGTTGCGGGAAAATCAACAAAACTTGATAGAATATTTACGAACAACGAACAACGAACACGGCAAATAAAAGAACCGATCGGCAAAAAACGAGCACCGACCGGGTACGCTTCCTTTCCGCAACAAATATCCCGAACTCCCCGATTCGTAACAAAAACGTGTTAGATGCTAACGGCACATCTGTGATTCGCACGGAAACAATTCTGCGTTAGAGTAATTTTGTTAGAGAATTTATTAAGAATAAATTGAAGGTCCATCGATAAATGTTGTGTATTCAAGGGAACTGTGTCAGAGTTCGCTGCAAACATTTCCTCCATACGTCTGGCAGCTATAGAACAGTTCTCCATAAAAGCGAACAGGATAATAACAACAGCTGAACTTTTACAACTCGCGTACAAACAAAGTGATTTTACGAGTTACTAGATTTGTGCAACGATATCTTTCCAATGGCACAATCACACTTTCGAAACAATTCACAATGAAGAAATAGCACCAAAAATTGTCGCACAGAAATCAAGAAAATCGTGTTCGAAATAACCCTAAATATTCGAGTATAGTTTGCCGAGTCTTTCTAAATGGCAATGACCTTCGCGAAACAGCCCACGAAGGACCGGTGCGATCGTGTCAGAGCGTGGTAGCGACCTGGCGCCACCATAAAAATTACATATGCATAATATTCAATTCCGCAAGTACCCTGGGGTGTGTCGGGCGCGCCGAAAATGCAGGTGATTGCGAGAAAAAAAAATACTGTAATGACCTCGTATTCTGAACGATCAATGAAGTTCCGAGGCAAAAGTCAACGCGACGAAACGTTACTATAGCGCACTCGTAATCGGCACAGCTTTGTGAACAGAGGGAAATGTATAAGACGTGCAAACGTAGGTACTAATGTGATATCATTATATATTGGGGGGAAAAACGGTATCTGTAAAAGACGCTCCAAATTCTTACAGCAGAAATTTTCAAAATCTGGCAACAATATGTTTCGAGTAATTCACGAACGCTGTTTCTCCGTTGAAATACACGCGGTCGCAAAATCGCGATTATCACCGGATTAACACTCGTTACACTTTGAGAGTCTTTGGATGAGATTTAAAAAAAAATTTTAATTCCGCGATGCTTTGTCTTTTTTAGGGCATGTTTCACGCACTGGAGAGGTGAAGCAGGTGTAAGCCTGGCACGCGAACGAGAATGACAACACACGGATCGAGTCCTGATCGTCCCGTCACTCGTGCGCCCTCGATCCAGCGATAAGTGCGGATCGTGAGAACGAAGGGCGTCGCGACGCGGATTGCACTGACTCCCGCAGATTCTCCGTTTCCCGCAGAAGCTTCGTAAAACCCCCTCCTCCCCGGTCCTCCCACGCCGGTTGGCCTTGCTCAGCTTCCACCCCTCTTTCGACGACCGCTACACCATCCTCATCCAACCCCTTCCCAGTTTCAGACGCTTTCAGCGCAAGCGCCACGACTTTTGTGCGGACTCTGCCCTATCCTAATTCATATCCGCGTAAGTACGGTTACGTCCAGCCGGCAGGACAACGCAAAATTTCTCGTTTTACCACATCGTCTTGCGGTTTTCACGGATTACAGGCCCGCCGGACCCGGTTCACGAACATTTCCTCTTTTTTCTCTTCTCTTTTTACGTCGTGTAAAACGCGCCGGCGTGTTTCAACCCCTTCGCTCTTTCTCAGAGACAACCGTGACGATTCATTGTCTCTAGCCTCATCCCCAATTCCTTTCTCTCCCGATTCCGCGTCTCGACGATTCCTTCACGCACCAGATACTTGCGCCTATTCATAGCCCGCCCGTCTTTTCAGGAAAAATTAGGACGAGCTCGGACCGCCGATGTCGATTCCGTAGGAATCAAGTATCCGAGTTTGTTGAGTTTTTTTCTTTCGCTTGGAAATAGCTCCTCGGAACGGCAAGTTGTTCCCGCTATGGTTCGAAAGGGCTTTATGCTCCTGGTAGAAGTAGTTTCTTCGAGCTTTGCAGACGCGTGGGGGATTGTACGGTGAAAATATGTTCGAACTACCGCGATTCCAGTGGACGTATCGCAAATAAAATATTGAAGCGTAAGAAATCTCACTCCTGAATTATTTCTTCTTTCGAATGTACGTGTAGAATTTTTATTGTAATCGCAATCATTGCGATATATTGCAAGAATGAAACAAATGAACATGGTAAATGTGATATACAGGGATCACACTGTGCCAACACTAGCGTTTATCTTGCAAATTGTGAACCTTAGAAAAGAATGAAAGAGGAAAAAGCTGTACTGTTTTTTCAAGCAATGCAATTGTGTCGGTAACTTTTGTTTTATAATTGACGGTGACCTTCGACTTTTTAAATGGAATGCTATGTGTTTTTTAAGAAATAAATCTCTTGCTTTCGAACAGTTCTCGCATACAAATATTCCACGGATCGGTATTCGTAATCGAACGATCACGCGTAGAACATTTAACGACGAGCCAGATCCTCTTCCTCCCGCTGAACGGATGCAGCGAACGATGATTCCAAAGTTGCAGGAGCTTTTAGGTGCAAGAGCGAGCCTGAAAAATCAGGTCGTTAAATTGATAAACCGAGCGTAGCCCACGCGCATCAGCCGTGTCTTGTAAACAGGCGCGTTAATGAAGCATCCCTTCGAGACCGGGTCGGTGCACGGTACATTTTTCGCTTATCGACGACGAAGGATGATCAAAACTCCGGGGTTCGCCGGGAGTAATGCCGGCAACATGAATGCGCCGACGGTAGTAACCTGGTCGGGAATTAAAATTACCCTGGAGAATGCTCACACTGCGGCTTAACTAGGCCTCCTCGTTCCCACCACTATTATTTGCCGGGGCTGGGAGTAAACCACTTTCCTCTGTGCATTCGCGCATTTACATGCATACCTACCTGCCCGGTCTCTCTATCAACACGTTATCGCGTCTTTTTTCCGCGCGTACACACGCCCGGCTACGTGTTTATACCGTTGCAAGCGGTCTCTTTCCTTTACAGCCCCGTATCCTCCGTTCCCACCCCTTTATTCACTGTCCAGACTTTGTTTTATCTCGCTGCCCGGATGCATTGAGCCCGCGGCTGATAAACCTCGCCCAGACCTGCCCTGGGATCCCGCCGAATTGCACAAGTTTTAATTTCCTCGAGCGACTCGCGCCTCTCCTCGCCGCATCGCATCGCATCGGCACAATCGTCGTACTTATTGCGACGCGAACGCGTTCAGAACAGGCACACGCTCGGTGCTGTACATTGTGTCCCAAATACACAGAAACTCCGTGTATAATTGTCCAACCATGTACGGTATACTATTTTAATTTTACCAGTACAATTCGAATTTGTTTGTATCTCCGTTAGGAACTGTTTGGAAAATTTGTCTGCACGAGTAACAGACTGTCGTAAAGGTTGGAACACCGTAGAAGTTGGGACAGTGATTTTTTCCACATTAGCGCACTGCGAACACCAATGTCATGGTTGTCAACATTGTTTCTGTTTACAAACAAACTTTTCATTAGCATTTGAAGCAACAAGTCGCGTCAGTGTAACAAACTGTAACAAGCTGTCAAAAGTTTTACCGTGTTTCTTATTAATTCGTTTTCAACTGGTCATTTTTCAACCCTGATTGCTTAAATATGTTTAATTTTTTCTTGCCGAGAATATCGTATTCAGAAAATTGGCTATAACATTTTATCCGTTAACGCTATTATTATGCTTCTTCCAGCGAAAATGTAGCTGACAACTATACCTTTCCAACGGGGTGTGTAGATTTTACGTAATTCTCATCCTATGAGATTTTATAGCTAAAAAACAAAACGTGTCCCAAGCTTTACGACAGTCTCTTACTCGTTCGATAAACGCAGCACTTCTTCTCTACAAAAAAAAGGTGTGAATTTTCCTCGGTTACTTTCCACGCATTCCGAGAAAAGGTCACACGCAATTGTCCCCGTCTAACTGCCAAAATTTCCACTCGGAAAAATTGAACTTTCGACGAGGCTAGCAAACGACTTGTCCAGCTTTAATTCGCAGCGTCGTCGTCGTCGTCGTAGCCGCGGCGAAATTCCAGCACCGAAATAAATTCAATTGCGCCGGCGCTATTCACCGCCCAAGGAGTCGAAAGATTTTTCTTATTTCAGCATTCCGTTCCATCCGTTTCGCCGTATCGAACTATATCGCAATCATATCCTTTCCTCGATCGCGTGCTCTAACCCGAGCCGCTGCGCCGCGCCGGTTCGGACATTTATTTCGGCCCCGGCCATTATTTCGAGATTGTTAAGGGCCGTTACTTCGAAATTGCTTCCGAAGAAACGTAACTGTTGCATTATTCAGATTGTTTTCGCGCGCGCGTTCTGCTGCGAGCGCTGCGCCGCGCCGTTGCACATTTATCACAAAACAGTGCGCCGAACAGATGACGGAAGTTTTCACGTAACACACCGTCTAGTTTAGTCAGGAGATTAACATTAAACCTACCACCACCGGTCAATATGACCGGTTCCAGATTTATTATTTTACATTTATTGAAATAATAAAAATGATTTTATAAGAAAATTGATTGTATAAATATCTTTAGTGGAACACGTATTATAATAGGGGCGGCGCAAAGTCTAAATAAAATCGATCTTGTCATTTTTATAAGGGAATGTGTACCAGTTACTTTTAAGGTGTTACTTTTAGTGTTAATGTATTAATCACATTTTACAAGAACACAACCCTCGAAACTTTATGAGAATACATTTCTTACATTGTAAATTAATACGCAAAATGTTCCACAAGTGTTCCTGCGAACGACATCCAATGCGAAAAAGAAAGTTTAAACGAATATACAAGATACGAACGACTGCGTAATATTCTTTCCCTTGGAATTAGTTCAGAATAATATTTATGTTGTCTCTCTGTAAACTGCACACTGTACAATGTACACAATTCTTTTGATGATTCAATTCAGGATGCACCGAAGAAGTTTGAAAATTTATGAAACAATCTATATATATGTATACTAATGTATAATATAGTACATATTGTTGGCATCTTCTTAAAGTTAACGTTAGCTTCTGACGGTATTTTAAAGTTTTAATCGTTCAGATTTAATTTTGAACCGGCGCGGCGCGGCGAAGTTCTTAATCAATTGGTGGCTAAATTGAACGATCATTTCCGAATAGAGAAAAATGAATTCCATCGTCTGAAGCAATTACATGGTTCGGAATAATTGTAATAATCGATCGGAACGTTTTCGAGCGACCACGCATACCAGGCTGGAATAGCACACGTTCGGTAAGCATACCTTGATAAAAGTTTTCTCCCGCTTTTCCGACATTATTGCGCGGTGAATGTACTGATGCGATTGTAACGAAACTATTTCTAGTGGTGGTACTTTAATCGGCCGTCGAGGGGAGTTCTGAATTTCCAAATTGGGCACTATGGCTGAATTTCTCGGGCTGATTGAACATCAATTTTCTATTCCACGAGAGCTAACTAGTTCGACAAACAGTTATAAAAAAGTTATCTGTATTCCCGTCGATGGTCAAGCCGAAGGAAACTTTGAAAAATTAACGGGATTTCGATCACCAAACGATTACCGTTCGATCCGAGAACGGAATGTTTAAATAACCACGAAATCGTGGCAACGATTGCGTCACAATATCGCGTTGCTGCCTCGCGAAAATATGGAGCACGAGAAAGCGGACCGTATTTGATCTGCAGATCTGAAATTGTGCCAGCTGAATGAACTTACGCCGAAATGAATTGGAGATTGAGTATGGTTTGCGAGAGGAACTTCAGTACCGGGGTGCTCAGGAACGTTCCCCACTCCTTCATGAAATTCATCAGTACCTTACGAGTTTCATAAATTCCCAAACAGCCTCTAAATCGTTCCTGAACTTCCCGTTATTTGTTTCAAAACTTCGGTGACCGGACCACCGTATCCGCCACGATTCCCCTTTTATTCGGCAATAATCGGAAAAATTATTTGTTTCCCTTCGGAAACTCTGCTCGTTGCTTACCCGAGGATGCCGCGGAATGCTTTCTATCGAGTCGCGGCGCATGATTCCTCGATCGATTTTGATATAATTCTATAGACGCTGTAATTACTCAGCCTCTCTCGCTCGAAATATGAAAACTACATTTCCGGTACGATTGGATTCGTAGCCCAATCACCTATTCTCGATGTTCCTTTTCCGATCACAAAGAAAGGACCTGCTGATAGTAGCTACAACCGGATTATAGACACTGTTGCCTCTGCCACGCTTTCCGCTAATTATTCTTCTTTCATTGCGACACATTCCTTTTGGTACACGAGCCACAAAGTGACAGGTATATATTGGAATTTCTAATCGAATTCTGTTTCGTCCGAATCGAATCCCTCGAATGCTTAACTCGAACAAATATCTAGATGAATGTCTCAAACATTTTTTCATCTTCTTGCATTTTCATGACAAGATCATTATGCGACAACAATATTTCCGGATTTCTAAAATATTCATTCAATTCAAGAAATATTTGATTCTATTTTCGTTAAATTTTACCGTTGACGCTAAACCTACCATTGCCGGTCAAATGACCGGTTTTACATTTTCTTCCAGTATATACGATAATAAAAATCGCAGAAAATATAAATAAATTTAATCCTATTATTTTTATAATACAATACTCATCGGTCACTTTTGATGGTCGAAAGGGTTAGCGTTACAGACAATCGCTATCAACCAGCCAAGCTACAAATGTCTTAAATTAATTATGCTGTCATCGAATTCCGTGCAGATTTGTATCTAGGTGATCAAATTATATCGCACTTTGGCTCACAATTGCCCCTAGAACTCTTCAATAATTTTACCTTTTACGACTCTGTGCGAGATTTCACCGCACACGTTTATCTACCCCTGATCTTGGCTGTAAAGTTTCTTACACGAACAGTTCTGTCAAGTGTTCTGCGATTACAATTGATACAGAAAGATGATGATCCGATATCATAGCAATCTCTCCGTTTAGCGTTTCGTATAATCTTCGTGCCTGTCTCTTTTAACGATTCTCTTTTCTTGTCCCGAACGAAAGGTCTCCGCGGAAGGGTAACGACGAAGCGTATAACCGAGTAATGGGATAGATAGCATAAAGAGATCTGCGAACTCGGATCATTCCAACTAGTCACGAGTTTCTTTTATCGATACAGTCAACACCAGAATATTCGTTGAGTTCCGAGAAATAGGGTATGTTCCGCTAGCTTCTGATTCGCTCTCCCGCACATTCTCATTCTTGTGTCTCTTCTTCGGTCCACGTTCCTCTTTCGCCGTTGAGCGGAATTAACTGACGCGGGGCAAGTAACTTTAGGGATGAATCAAGCACGTGGCCAGCATAAATTTACTCGGTCAGCTCACGGAGAACGAGTTTAACTAGTTTCAAACGCTTTTTGTCGCCCGGTATTAGATCGAGTCATTGTATATCGTACTTCTAGCTGAAATAAACGCGCGTTTTCGCTATTAACTTACCTCTAACCAGCGAGAATACCGTGTTGCATGCATTCATTTCAGCCTACAAGGATATTGAAATATTGTAATATAAATTACCTTCCTTGTTCCTTTAAAAATCTCAAAATAAACTGAAGCACATTTCACGTTCAAAACTGCTGTACACCCATACCATGTCTTCTGTATTAATTTATAAGTAGACAGCGGATTTAATGCATTTATGACAAAGATGGGAAAATGTCATTTAAAACAGGAACAACATTAGTAGAATTTAAAATTACTGTTATATTATTTTCAACCTGTCAAACATATTGAGAAAGAAAATTAATTTGTACGTCACTCCAGTTTGTTGCAGCTCCAGTGAAAAATTTATAAGATTGCTATTATTTCGCTCTGGAATACATCAGTGTTTCTTCCTACTACACAAAACCTCAAGATACCGTGACCAGTGATGGGCATACAATACTCTGTCTTGCAAGTTTTCGAACAAATCTGAAAAACTTGAAAATTTTTTAAGTCTTGATAATCTTAATAAATGTTATACTTTTTATAATATTGGTACGTTTGTACTGTTATTCACCCAATGCTGACACGACGTAATCATTGTTCCGCGATAGATGTGACATTTCAAGAGTTTCAATTCTTACAAACCGTCCAAAGTTTTAAGGCTTTCAAGATTTTCAAGACAACGAAGACTTTCAAGACGTCCAAGAGTTTCAAGAGTTCTAAGATTCGAATTATGTTGCAAGCGATCCGAATTTTTTGTCGTAAATATTGAATCGAAGCGATTCGAAGTGATTCAGATCCCATCGCTAACTTTCACCCCAGAGTAGCCAGGTCAAGGGTGCGCCGGAGCCAGAGAAAATTTCGTTAGTGACAATTGCGGAATTCCCTAAGAAGCTCTTGACAAGGATAGAGAGATCCTCGTCTCTCCTATGGGGCTGCGACGGAGAGGGAGATATGTCGCTCGCAGGAGAGGCAAAGACAGAGATTACGAAGCAGCTTGTTTTTTCGATAATCCCACTCCCATTTCATTTAGCGAGGAAACAATATATTATGATGCTCTTTGTGTTGAAATATTCTCTGAATTATTGCGGGGTCCTGTACAGAGCCCTTTTTTGGAAAAAGTGTACAGAAAAAAAATTGTTCTATAAAAACGTACGCTATTATTGTTTAAAAAGTTTCAAGAAACAAATTGCAAAAAAGGACTTTGTACAGAACCCCGCAATAATTCAGAGAATATTTCAACACGAAGAGCATCAAAAAATATTGTTTCCTCGCTAAATGAAATGGGAGTGGGATTATCGAAAAACAAGCTGCTTCGTAATCTCTGTCTTTGCCTCTCCTGCGAGAAACATATCTGCCTCTCTATCTTTGTTTCTTAGTTCACCTTTACGCCGATGGTGGCGTATGCTCGCTCCGGCGCACTCTTAAGGACTGCGTCTCCTAGACAGACGACACTCGCGCGTGACTGCACACAATCACCACAGTACACTCACACACCGCTAGACCACGTATACGTACGCGAGGATTGCAAGGGTCCGGGATTCCACTTCTGATTTCACAATAATGCAAAGACGGGGTTTCTTATTAGTCAAAATCGGTAGATAAAAGATCAATCTAGGGGGCTATTTGCCTCAAAAGTCTTACTTTTACGTTTACGACGCGTAATTCTCATTATTCGGTAGCATATCGACAGCCACGATAGGCGGCAGCACCGTCGCCTCTCCATTGCTACTCGCGGCTCCGCGACATGCTGCAGAATAATGAGAATTACGCGTCGTAAACGTAAAAGTAGATTTACTAAGATTTTGACTAATAAGAAACCCCGTCTTTGCATTATTAAGATATCAGGAGTGGAATCCCCGGACCCTTGCAATCTTTGCGTACGTATACGTGGTCTAGCGGTGTGTGAGTGTACTGTGGTGACTGTGTGCAGTCACGCGCGAGTGTCGTCTGTCCTAGGAGACGCAGTCCTTAAGGCTTGTCTCCCAACTCTACCTTCCCTTTCCACCATGTTATTTCCCCACGCTTCCGCGACGGCCTGGTCACGTGACGCGTTTCGTCTCTGTCGTGCATGTGGCATAACGTCACGTGACTAATCCGGTACTGGCAGAGAGAGAGGGTAACTCTATTCCCCTGAATTCGATGATGCACTTATGCTACCTTTTTGTGAGAGTGTAGCACATGTTTTTGTGTTGCGAGTGTTTCTTGCTTACCTATTCGAGCGAAGCGAGTATGCGACTCATCGCATAGAAGCTTCGCTCGAGGTTTCATCCGTTCGACTTCGTCTCTCGCGTTCCTCTGCTTTGGCTCGTTTCGGCAATTACGCCTAGTTCCTCGTTTATTTTCCGCGACTCTCGTTGTCCATCGTAGCAGAGCTCGCTCGTGGATTACCATTGCGAGAGCGAAGGACACGCGCAAACATTCGCTCCGGACGACGAAACAGAAACGCCTGTCAAAGTTCATAGTTTTCGCAATAAATCGGCCCGCCCTGTCGGAAGCATTCCGGTCGAGTTTCAGCGCGGGCTATGGCTCGCGTTCCGAGCGCTTTGTAAACATACAGATGCGAGATTCACGGCTGGTTAACGTGTTTTCCAACATCGTCAGTTTTACGACGGGTTCGAGATCCGCGGCCGCTGAGTTAGAGAGTGCAAAGCGTCCAGTTCGTATCAACCACGCGAGCGATTTCCTACGAATCGCGCGGCTTTCGGGAACCTTCGTTCTCAATGGGACACCCGGGGCTAGAAGTTCCGATTCCGAAAAAACATATAAAATGACCGAATAATTTTATTATTACATTGCTAATACTTTAAAATTATAATCTTAAATTTACATTTATGTTTCATAAGCGACACTAACGTACGCATTTTGCCATATTTGGTGATACACGATACTATTCCACATTCAGCTGGAAGCCACCATTTTTATCCCAGTCGGTCCGATCTTTATACCCTCGTAACTTCGAAACTACAAAAGATATCGAAAAAACATTTACATAAATTTTATACCGTCGCCGGAGGTGTATATATTCACTGAATAAAAATTTTGGTCGTAGTAATCCTTTTTACAAAAACCAAGTTGTTCTTTATTTTTTAAAAAATCTTTGTCTTTATTTGAAAACATTTTCCCTAAAAACAACGAAAAAATTGTAAGTATACTTTACGTTAGTATTTTATAATGTAAGATTAATATTCTTATGTGTAACAATGGATACAAGATCTTCTCTTACAAATGTCCATCGATCCAGAGCTGTAGACAGGGGCGGCGAGGCAGGTTCAGCGCGTTTTCCGGAACCCGGCCTCGCGTTTTGAAAGGCCCCGCGGCCTACGAAAACATATCAGACATTTTGCAGGGCCCCTTGTATAGTAGATTGAATGTTCGGGAGTGTGTGGAAAATGCAATCGCATAATCCACTAATCGATGACAAGTTGCTGCATACTGACATGAGTGCAAGATTTTCTCTCCCGTTTGTGCATTGAAATATTTCGTTGCAGCGTGTTGCAGACAGTGTTAAACAGAACAGCCATAAAAGGACATCATTATTTATGTCATTGAATTCAAAACGAATTAATAAATGCAGTGGCAAATAAAGTACAAAGAGTAATTATCGACGCAATAAAGAGAGCAAAATATGAGAGAAAAAATGTTGGTTTTCTATATATGAATGAGATTGCGAATATTTATTAAAATGTCGTCAAGATCTTCACTTACATTTGGTAGGAGATTTCGACGGAACTGAAATTGTTTGAAGAGATTAAGATGTTCCGGTCGGTAACGCAAGCCAATTATTCGGCTCTAGATGCGATGAAATATATAAAAAACAATCTTTCGGAAGCGTACCCAAATTTATTAATTGCGTTACGAATAATGTTAACTGCGCCAGTGATCGTGGCCTTAGCTGAACGTAGTTTCTCGCGGTTGAAACTAATAAAAAAGTATCTTCGATCATCAATAAGCCAATATCGATTTATATCTCTTGCTATTCTTTCAATAGAAAGCGAAGTGGCAAACTCAATCAATTTTGATGGCGTAATTAAAGATTTTGCGGCGGAAAAAGCGAGAAAAATTATGTAATATTCATCTTACGAAAAATATATGCAACATCCTTTGCACTTATAACAAATAATTCCTTATTGTGAAAAAGTGTAGGATTTGAATGTGTATTCTGGCCCCTCCAAATTTTTGAACCGGGTCCCGCGAAAGGTCGCGCCGGCCCTGGGTGTAGATTCACCCCTAGGAGGGATGATCATTACTTTTTTATACTTTGTACGTGCCCAGTTTTTCACTATGGTGATGGTTGATTCTACAATTCTGTGCTTCTGTACTTTGTACGCCACTATTGCAAAAAAAAAGGAATATCAGACATTAACGCGAATTCACAGCGAATAATTTATAGATTGATGGGAACACGCACGAATTTCGCCGTTTACTTCGCGATGATCCGTAGAATCCTTAAGGATGGTAGACTCTTTTCCAGGATTGCAAGGGAGCGGGATGTGCCACCTAATTTCTCGATAATGCAAAGATGGGGTTTTGCAGTAGTCAAAAGCGCTGGATAAAAGATCGATCTAGGCCGCGATCGTCCTCAAGAGTCCAATTTTTATGTTTACGAGATGTAATTTGCATTATTCGGAAGCATGTAGCTGTCGCAGCTTTATGAAAATAGCTACATGCGCAGCTGCATGCTTCCGAATAATGCAAATTACGCCTCGTGGACGAGAAAATAGGACTTTTGTGGGCGATCGCGGCCTAGATCGATCTTTTATCTAGCGTTTTTGACTACTGAAAAACCTCATCTTTGTATTATCCTGAAATGAGAACGCCGATTCCACGCCCTTGCAATCCTGGAAAACCGAGTCTAACCGCGGCGATGAATAAGAACGCTATTCAATATCGGCGAGTACATCTGGCACGTTCGTTAAAATGCAAAATTCGTTGCAATTCCCTGTTTTACTTCTCGCGAAGCCGCTTACACGTTCGTACCCGTTGCTGATGTACGTGCAAACGCTAAATGCTTGTAACATTTTTTTTCCGGACGAGAGGAAAGTTTACATGGCTGGCTAAATAAAGTCGCTATCCGTGGGTCTCTCCCGTTTCCTCTTTTCTTTTACCTCTTCGGAACTGCAGTTCTCTCTTTTACCGTTGTTCCGGGATGGCTCCTATCCTCTATCTCTTCGTCTCGCTCTTGGCCGGCGCTGCTTTTCTCCGTTTCGCCCACGAGAAGACCCCAACTACGACGGAACAATCGCGGCGAGTTGCAGCAGCAGTTACGTTCCTTGGCACCAAAGCTGCAAAGACCGGCCCTGCCATGGGAGGATGAGGAGGACAGAATTGGTGGAGAGAGGCCAGATAAGGGAATCGCCACTTACAGAAAGAAAAATGCACCCACCTGATTAAAGGGATCGCGTTGGGACGGACCACGACAGCTCCGATTCAACCGACGAACCTTTCCTACGTCGGCAACGGCCCTTCCAAGTCATCGCACAGATTTCATCAATTTAGAGAATGATCTACCGTGATTTATCAAACTAAACTCCAGTTGACCCTGGCAAAATTTACCCGTCTCTCGCACAGTGGAATATTTGCCTCTAAAAATTGGCCAAAATACGATTTCTCAGATCTTGCATGAGATGAGAAATTTTTGATATCTGAGCTATTGGAATGTATGACCAACAGTTTTATTTTTGCTAATTAATTTACTCGTGTAGCGTTGTTACGCATTCAAAGTAAAGACTTTTGTAGCATACATATACTCGTTTTTCTATTCGCCCGTTTCTGAAATATCGCTGGGCTTTAGGATCGTTTATATGTGACGAAGATGTTGTGTTAATCTTTTTTTTACAGATACTTTTTAGACAGGTATATTATTATAGTTCTCAGCAATTTTCACTTCCTTATTGTTTGCCTGTTCAAAATAGTTTCGGTCAACTTTTCGGGGCAAATATTCCTCTGTGCTTCACTGTCAACTCCACTTGTTTTGATATCGAACAAACAGTACTACACTTTCTTTTATTAGTTATAAATAGACTGCGAATTGTATGCATTTACTTATTCATTCATATTTATATAATCTATTAAAATTATTAAGAGAAGAAATCTGATGCAGACGAATTTTATTTTGCACAACCGAATGGCATCGTTTCTCTGTTTATCTGATTCCTTGTTATATACGATATTTTCAGATTACCTTTAAAATATTGTTTCAATGTCACTTTTTGTGAAATCAATCTTTTCAAACTTTATGCCGAATGAAAAATATCCTGATTTATAATACACGGTGGTCTGGATAAGGTCACGTCTGACGAATGTGATGGGAGCGATAAAATTTCAAACTGTTCTGCGAGTCCTTACAGTTTCAGTGCCATTTCGTGTTTCCTTAAATATCAATAGTTGATTTTGAATTATTCAAGAGATTCCTGACATTTTCTGCACGGATAAATCCGTTACTTCCGCTACTAAATCGTGAATTTTGTCTTCGTCTGCGAGAGATGGACGTTTAGTACGTAGCTAATTTTCCGTATTAAACTTTACCGTCCGAAAGGGACCATGCCACTTTCTGCGGACTACAAATTGTTTCCGGTGATACGTTGATATTCCGAAATTCATGGAATATTCGATACCGAGAGCGGATAAGCATTTCACGTATGATTTTTTATTTTTTAACAATCAATTTACTTGTTACTGATCTTTTCATCTCAATTGCCTTTTCTAGACTGAATTCAATCGCTCATGCTTTGCCACGTTAATTGCTTATGACTCTGTGTTTGTGAAACAAATTGCGGAAATTATAAATACATCGGGGGAAGAATTTATTGGGAAACATGATACAGCTAGTAGAACCTTGATTTTCGAAATGAACTACGTATGTACAAGACGATTGGATAATCGAACGAATCACATTGTAACTATATGGGAAATTATAATTAATTACGTGCAGAATAAATGATCGCAAACTAGGGGAACGATCGCAGGTTTTTGTAATATTCGCGAATATAATCTAATGATTAAAATATTTTCATTTGCGTCAAATATCCTATTATAAAATTGCATCTTTTATTATTTTTTAATAGATACATGTTTTTCAACTGCCAAATCTATTTATTTAATTTATACCTTAATTTCTAATCGTTATCGTTGTAATCAGAATTCAGACGTCTTACTCTTACTATTTTGTAGTATGAAAATATCCTGTTTTAAACAAAATTATATCGTGTTCTATTCTTTCTTCAATTTGCAATGTATTCAATAGTGTCAGTTAAGATTTACGTTGAATTATATCCATGTCACACGATTATATAATAGTAATTATTATTATCTATTATTTCAAGAGACAAATTCAAACAATTTGATGCATGAATATATTCGATCGATAGTAACATATCTATTGAACGCTGAAACGCAATGTGAACAGCAATCAATTTTGGCAGAATCAATCTGGCGTATCTAATAGTAAATCGAACAATATTCTGTTATGAAACAATTGTGATTTGAGTGTTACAAATTAACATCATCATTAAACTGCGAATTATAATGCAAAATAAGAATGGTCTGTATTCATTACAACATACAGAAGCTACATATACATTTATTACTTTTTAATAAGAGCAAAATAAAACAGCAGTATTTATAAACATATTTTTGTTATAAATGCATAAACTCCGCAATCTAATCATCGCAGACAGTTTGATCGTATTTGAAGAATCTTAGCACTCTAAAAATTAACTAAAAATTGCTGTACCATTGTTCACAATATTGTTTACATTATTAAATATGTTGGTATCTAATTAATTTCTACAAATTTGAGTATTGTACGAGGTATTATATCAACTTCATATTCATAAAATGAAAAAAAATCATGTTTAATTTTGGAATTAACGTAGCTCCGACTGCAAAGGGTCAACTCTAAGCAGACCTCGAATAGTATAAGGTGGACTGGGGTAAGTTCGTAAACGGGGCAAGTGCATATACTGGTTATTTTTATTATAATATGAGCGAAATTTCTCAAGCTTGTATTTATTAATGTGCTATAAGTTAATATGAACTATTCTACATAGATGTCGCCCAAGACTAAAGGTGTTTTCCTAATTTAATGCTTTCCTAATTTCCTAATTTAATGTTTTCCTAATTTAACGAAATGTCTGCAGCTTGTATTTATTAATGTGCTATAAGTTAATATGAACTATTCTACATACATGTCGCCCAAGAATAAAGGTGTGTTTTTCTAATTTAATGCTTTCTAAATTTCATAATTTAATGTTTTCCTAATATAATGAAATTTCTCCAGTTTGTATTTATTAATGTGCTATAAGTTAATATGAACTATTCTACATACATGTCGCCCAAGAATAAAGGTGTGTTTTTCTAATTGAATGCTTTCTAAATTTCATAATTTAATGTTTTCCTAATATAATGAAATTTCTCCAGTTTGTATTTATTAATGTGCTATAAGTTAATATGAACTATTCTACATAGATGTCGCCCAAGGATAAAGGTGTGTTTTTCTAATTTAATGCAATAAAATGCAATAAAGCATTTAATAGCAGGCTTGTTAATAATTCTTCGCTTGCCCCGTTGCACGTGAAACAAGGTTTTAAAGCATTTTTAACTCTAAGTTACGCTCTTGCCCTATTTTCGGGGGAAAGTGCAGAGTAAATGACATTTTGAAAAATTAGAATCCTACGTAATATTAATTCACCAGTAATAACTGTGCGAAGCGTTTGATGCCGACAGCGTTAAGTATTTACATACCAGACTGAAAATACATAAGTTTAATACCCAACTTTACAAAACCCGGTCTGCACTTACCTCAGTTCACCTTATACCGTAATTAAAAGGAACGACGTTAGCGCGTTTGGAAAGCAAGATAATTCAAGAAGATAAAACGGGCAGACTGAAGTTAACACAATCTCAGGACGTACGACCGAGATCCCGCTAAAAAACGGTCAAGTTTTTCCTGAAACTTTTCGATGGTGGATTTCAAGCACTCTCGTTCCTGAGAAAACTTATGGTCTTACAGCGTGTGCTGTCCGAGGGATCACGAGGAATCGTTGTTCTATAGGGGATGCAATAGTAACGAAGTTCTCGGGATTAGCCGGGGAAAAAGGATGTTAAACAGAGTTGAAAGCGGTTTCGAAGAATCCGGAGCGAAGTTTCAAGCTCCTGCCCAATTAATTATTTTGCTATCCGTCTTATCCTTCGGGACGCTGATATAATTAATGGAATCGCGCGGCGAGAATGGAACGAATAGAGTCGGATTTGATGTGAAACGAATAATTCGTATCGCGTTTAATAACCCATGACGTCGGTCGCGTTTTTAGCCGCGCCAACTAAAATAGACAGATATATCCGTCTCGGCGAGATAAAGGAGGTTGTTTCCATGAAAACGCTTCGCGGCGCAGTGGCGGCTGTTCGCGAAAATAGGGGCAACCCGAATGACGAGACACAGCGATAGCGGTAATCGTTACGTGCGGGCTATTCTGATAAGCGTTACCTATTCAAACGATTTGGAAAAAATCTAGGCAAAAAAAAAATCTGCGAGAGCGTAACGTGATGCAGGAGTTTTCACATGCATTTGCAAAGTTTGGGATTCGAAACTCAAAGTTTCTTACGTCCTAAGATCGACGTTTTTAGAGGTAGTATTAATTCAAAGATTTAGATGGAGGATATAACGCAGTTTTTTAACCTACCTGCATTCACCGGTTTCGGTTCGGGTAATTGTGAATTTCTTAGAAATATTTGGCTTTATTTGTGGATTTGGATTTGTTGAAATCAAAGTCAGGTAATTACAAATGACTCGGTAGTTTGATTTTAACAATAAAGAAACACAAATATATTCCATGCAACTTTTGCATACATTTAGTTATTGGGATCTTATTATAAATTGTTAGTATTTATCGTAAAATTGGTTAGGTTAATGCAGCTGTTATGGCTGACGTACGTCCAGCGGGTGTAAGACGCTTTGCATTTTTCAACAACAACAGCAACACACACTGACAATTTCAAATGATGAAATAACTGTATGAATTATTTCAAATGATGACTGACTATAACCGTATGAATGATTTCAAATTATGACTGACTATAACTGTATGAATGATTTCAAATTATGACTGACTATAGCCGTATGAATGATTTCAAATTATGACTGACTATAACTGTATGATTAATTTCAAATGATGACTGACTATAACTGTATGAGGATTTCAAATGATGACCAACTTTCAAATGGCGACTGATTAGTCCTAATGAGGAGCCATCCCAGATCAATCCATTGTTCTAAGCTTAATCTTCATAGGGTGGGTGCATCTTCATCAATTCTTCGTAATCGCTTTTCTTCTTGATTTGTCGTCTGCATTTTGACCGGATGCATAATTTTCGATTCGTTTTATCATTCTCTTGGCTAGATTACGTGGCTCTATGCATCCTCCTAGGTAGTTAGTTACCAATCTATTGTTCATCGATTCTTTTGTCCATTTCTTCTACGTAGTGTTTATTCTAGTTTCTTCTGGACTATCTTTTACATTCTTTAGCGATGAATTGGTTTCGACGGATGTTTCGTTTGATTATTCGCTCGCATATTATATTTCGAATTATTTCATTTGTTTAATGAAAGATGTGATTAAGTTTTGAAATAAATCATACGGGTCGGCAATCCCATGTAATCTACCGCGAAATATATCTTACAGATTTTCCTTAATTCTATCGCTCGCAATGTGGTATAATATACGATAATTCAATATTAATTATTAATTGTAATATTTGATGTTTTATTTCCCGTGCAACATTAGTGGAGCAAATATGAAAAGAAATTCAGAATATACGTGTTATACATGATTGATTTGATTAATTATTATTAGTGGCTGAACCATCGGACGTAACCCGTTAGAGGACAGGGGAAGTTTACGTTTTACTGCAATGTTTTTCCCAATGACATTAAAACACGGAAAAATAAATATTTTGCCCTGAATAAATTTGTACAATTCAATGAGAATGTATTCTCGTTGGTGAGACAAAAAAAGTTGTCGATCGTTCTCATATTTTCATAATCTTAGAATTTGAAAAAACATTCTTCATAAAAAGTAAAAATAAGACCATTCTTCTTCTATCTCGATCACCAAAGGGCTGTTGTTCACACGATTGTGCATTCTTTATATTGCTTTAAATTGCATAGAGGACAGTTCTATTATTATTTAGATACCGACTTCGATACAATGAAAATATAAAAAGAAACTTCTCTTGCCTTTTTATTAAAAAAGATTAAGCCCTCAGCATTACGTACATTCAAGTGAAGGAGGAGCTCATTACCGCGGCACAAAAAGTAATACGTAGAAAATGTTATCGATTTTTATTTTTTAATAGATTCTTATGTTGTATTAGGTTTTGAAGGTGAACAATTGTTTTTTGTATTCGCAACACATCAATCTTTGATAAAATGCTTAAACGTATTATTATTTCATGATAAATTCGGAATAATATTGAAATAAAGTACGATCGCAATTAATGCGGATGCCGCATTAATCGATACAGTTACCCTAATGTGTCTCTTCGTGAAATTGACTTTAACGGAACACGACACGGTAAGAGAATAGATAAGCACACGATTAATGAAAATGTAGTTCGCACAATGTGCATCGACGATATCGCCTGTACTGGTCATCGCGGGAAATATGTCCGAGGGATATAAGATAGGAAATGGAATAGGCTCTGACTGTTGTGTGGCACAGTCTGTTGCGTGTCCCAACTCCGTGAGTTCCGTTACGTTCGAAGTTAGAAGATTGGAAAACTCTGTTGTATACCATTCTTCGTTCGACGTCGTCCAGCTCGCTCGTCGTCCATTTTGCTCGGGCGCAGTATTTCGATTTTGCCCTTCGTTAACGCTTCTCTTGCGATTCTTCGAGTTTCTCCCGTGCTTCCTGCTACATAGAACATTTTCAACAATACCGACTGCTGCTCCTTGGCCGAGCGTAGTTTCGAATTCCTTCGTCGGAAACTATTGTTCGTATTACCTGGAATGTGGATTTTCTTCCAATACTTTTTCTACAAATACTGTTTGATCTTATTAAAAATTAATTCGTGGACTTCGTTGTTCGGTTAATCGGTTAATCAGTTGATCAGAAGTCTCAACTTGAATATTTTTGTTATTTTTATCACTGATATTATCTTCAGTTTAATTGATTTCACGAAGATAAACGTCTATAACGGCATTTCTGTACCTGGTTTTATATTCTACCTCTGAACCTACCCACCGATCCAAATAAGAGAAAAGAGCAAAACCATTAATCGCACAGTTAGAATTTCATTCGGTTCCGTAGCGGGAATTACGTTCAAGTAATTCTTCTGATCCTATGTCACGCGATATAGCCTTTCGGTGGCTACTGTGCTCGAAATCCCCGAGTCGTCGTTCCCCACAGAGACGTTCAAAGGAACAAAGTCTGAAACTTTACGAAATAATAGGATTTTAAATCAACTGCGACACGCTGTTGCTCGGCGAACCCCCAAGTCTCCCGTGTGGATTCCAGCAAACTTCCCCAAACTATCCTCCGGCCGAACATTTAAAATATGCATATCGAATCGTTGAATCATTGGAGCCGTGCACCCATATTGTACATACTGTACATAGTATAGGTTCTCCCGGTTCACTTATTGTAGTTTCCCGTCCCTCCCCCGCATTTATTAGAACCGTCCCGTTACTTTCGATCCGTCGCATGCTGATTCTTTGCCGGTTCGTGCCTGGTGTTTGCCAAGGGAATCCTTTGCATCGAGGAAATCTCACGGGTTCATTTAGCAGTCTGGCTCTGTTGTGTAAACAGAAGCCAGAAACATCAAGGACGAACGGGCTTGGATGCACGGGTGCAACTGGATGCAGGGTGCACGCCCTATGCGCTATCTAACCTCTGCGGCACTTTGTGCTTCCGTGGAAGGAACGATTGTACGGTAGCTTCGAAAAACAGTGGCATCAGCTCTCGACTAGACTCGACTCGACTCGACTCGACTCGACGAACTGTTGAATATTTAATTTATAGAAAGAGAGAGGACGATGGTTCTGCGCGAAGCGGTCGATCAAGCCGCGAACGGATTTACCCGTGCTTTAAAAATGAAATTCACAGGCAAATATGCATACCCGATGACAAGTACGATCCTGTTATTTTCGTGCGATTCCGATCGATCGGCTACCAACAAACTCTTTCCTTCGGCAGCGAGACGGGGAACGGTTGTCGGGCGATGTTTTCCGTCAATTTTTCCGACAAAAGACAACGCGCCGGACGGAACTGCGCGCGAAGGAGAAGGATGGAACGAAGGAACGGGGTGCTATCCAATCTGCGAACGTTTGACACCTTGCACAGAACTTTTGTGAATCGAAATGAAACGTCCGTGGCGATGATACTAGTACACCCTGTGGCAAAACGATACCGTCGTCGGACAGTCTTGTTAATTTTCTCTGCTTATGAATATTGTATGCTTCTCGTGTTGGATTCTAATTTTTAGAATCTTGTTTGCTGGCGTGGCCGGTTTCAATGTTTTCAGTTTGCTTCTAGCGAAGTTATAAAGATGCACTCGTTGGAAATGATTGAGGGTTCCCGTGCGCGAGAGGATTTAATCATAACATTATTTAATAATCGAAATCTAATGTATTACAAGAAAATGTAGAAAGCATTAAAGTGAATTTATAACGATACAACTAGTAATTATTTAATATATTTAGTAGTTATTATATAATTATCCAATATTATTAAAATGATACATCTTTTTCTAAAACTTCTTTAGTCATATCTGCTCAACGAATTGTTAAACAGTTAATATGGGTATCAATCGTGCGACAATAACCAGACACTACAAGGTAGCAAAATTAACAAAAATCTCATTTCTTAATACTCTGTGGCCCTCTCGTCCGGATCCCCTCAATCGATAGAATCAATCAAATGAATATTGGAAGAATAGAGTTAAAAAAGCTCCAGCTGTATTTGTATAATGCGTTATCTTTTTGTCGGGGAGTGTAGAACAACGTACCGAGGGAGCCAAGAGACGCAAGGCACAAAGAGGGGTTGGAATAGGGGTGGCAACATACTCAGAAGTAAGGAAGAAGAGGACAGCGAATGAGAATCGCGTAAGGGCGAGGGCAAGGGAGAATTGTCGTCCGTAATCAACGGAGCACACGAATTCCTACCCCGAATGATTCCCGCCAGGGATACGTGAGGCTGTTAACGCAACAAGATAAATAAACAGTCGCCGAAGCAAACGTTCCACAATGCTTGTATACTCAAAGCTGACTATCAAACACAAAATCGTCTCTCCACGCATCAATTATAACATGAACGCTGGCGTTGTATTCACCTTTTATAAATAAGCGCGCTCTCAAATACATGGGAAAATTGAATATTGCAATTACTCTTCTGGCGCCATTCGCGTGGTAAATACGACTAGCGTTAATTAGCTCTAATTACAGAAACGTATAATTGTGAAATCATTATTATTTATTATTATTATTATTATTATTATTATTTGCAGTCCGTTGATTACAAGCATCGTGATGATACAGCTTTGTTTCGGAACTTGTGGTTGAATTTTCTACGGAATAATCTGAAACATTCCTATAGTAGCTGGCGTTAACGCGAAAAGAATCCGCGGTCCAATGATAACCGACTATCGAATAAGTAACAATTTTATTCGAATACGATGATTAGATTTCTCGCTTAGATGTTGGTATTGATTGCAGGACACAGGAGACAAATAAAAATTGTATATACTTCTTTTAATTATCCTATTAAACTGAAATTAATACATTGATGTCCTTAAATATTTATAACATCTCCACTGCTCGAAATTGTACGTGTCGATTTCTGTCATAACTGCATAAAATCCGCAGTCCAACGGTAATATTTTTTCGAGCAACAATCCACCGAAGCAATCCGATATTCATTTTAGTTCGCGAAGTGTCGCTAAATTAATTCGCTACGATTAAGGGGGCTAGTATCTACGTATTTGGCAAGTTTCCACCATGCGATTCGATCCCTATTCAAGAGTATATGAACAATTGAAAGAGTACGAGGCGGTTCGGAAAAGTAGAAAAACAGGTCCCTTTTTATTGATATATACGAATTCGAAATCTACCGTCTATTGTCCGGCAGGTTTTTAACGAAAATATTCGGCAAAAGTTCCGAAACGGAGTCATTCGGGGTGTGTAATGTTTAATGGATTTCGAAACTAAACTCGTTCCCCGTTTTGCGAACAGTTGCGATCTGAATGTCCTGGTACAGGACCAGTGGTATTCGTACCGGGGAGTGAGGAAAGGCTAACAACGATCGATCGACGTACGATGAAAACCGGTGCGCGGTATCGTTAAACGACGCGCGCCCTGCACCAACGTCGCTTGGAAATAGCTCCATTGACTTTTTCCACTCTGTATAATCTCGGCAGAGAGTCACAGTCTTTGGCAGTCGCTGCCAATTCGGTTTATCCTGCGTCGTGCTTACATAATGCAAGCGCCGGCGCTCTCGCTGTTCCGGGGCCAGAGTGTTGCAGTCCCGACTTTCGATGATAATACTTCCGTGCGGTAACATGATTCGGTTCGACTAACTTTTCGGTCGACAATCATATTCGTAACCTCGATCATTTAATCATCCAAACAGCTGTAACAGTACCTACAAGTTTTACCTTCCCTCTGTGTACTGCTATTCTAACGTTAACCGTGTACAGGGGTTGCAATTCCACCCCATACATTTTTGGTGAAAAATGTAAAGACAAAAGTCTGCATAAGTATTTTCGAAGATTTTATTGATTTTTAACAGATAAGTATAGAATACTTAAAAATGAACCTCGTCGTTCATTCGCTTATTGTGATAAAAATTGTGTGAAATCTAAATAAATATAATCTCGCCATGATGGAACCAGATATTTTTGAATCTTTTGAATGACCATGAATCACTATATTTTCGAAATTGTCTCGAGGGGAGCTACAATCGTAGGAGTTCAAAAATATGTGGTTCCATTTCAAACAGCTAAGATGTCCTTGAAATAAATATAAATCAAATAATAAATAACAATTTTTGTCTGAAACATTTCTACCTATTTCTTAGGTGACTCGCCCTGTATACGATAACGAATCTCTTCATAATAAAAATGAAGTAACAGCAGCTTTCTTTCGATTTTGCGACGGAGCTATAAATACATGGAGATCGGTATTTTAATGATGAAAGTGTCGGGACCATTGGGAATAGAAACTCCATTTCAGGAGAGTTAGGTGCAGGTAGGAGTCGGCACCGAAATGTTTCCATTATTCGTCCTGTCTTTGTTTGCCGGACAGTCGATTCGATCGGGCGAAATCCAATATTATTCAAGGGGTAAGAAACGCGTGAAGTAAGAGAAGAAAACAATCGAGATAGGTCCCAGTGGTTAGAGTGCTCGTCGCAATAAGGGAACGGAAGCAACTGTAACTTGATTTATATGGGTGTTTCCTCTTTCTATCGAGTATCCGTCTTCGGCGTTCTTTCGCTGCTCTTCCGTGTCCAGCAGGAGTGTATCGAGTTCCGTAGATCTTTCGGAGGATCAGGTAGAGAAGGACGACGGTAAGGTATTCCGATACGGTGTCTTAGGATCGAAAGTGGATCACGCAACTGAACCTCTGATTCGCTCCACGCCTCCGAAATACTAGAAAGAAATTCGACACTGGCTCCGACGAAACCGAAAGTTTCCCCTGCGGGCGATACAGACACACTAACCATCAAATTCAGCCCACAAAGTATACGATATACCAGAAATTATAGAAACAAAAGCATTCGTATTAAATTTTGACGAATGCGCTAAGAAACATTTTGTAAGAGAATCAGTTTGCAAGAGAATTGTATCAGGCGACAAGAGCGTGTTTTGTCTTCTCATTCGAGTTTTCTCCTCCCAGTCATGTGAAACATACGCATATCATTCTATTTTCTATGTATATTTTAGTAAAGTGTAATTCCATATCTTCTGATACATTTATTTTATGACTACGTGTACTTGAATCGCAATTTGCATCGAAAATTTGCGACAACGGCTCCGATAGAATTGGAATTATCTAGAATGTCAGTGTTAGCCCTGGTCTTAAAATATATCACTTCGGATTCAGGCGCATTGTCTCCGCCGGCAATAAAATAACGATCGATGACGGCCTGAACGTCGAACTAGACGGAAAACTTGAAATTTCCCGGAATACTTGTCCAAAGTGGGAAGAGCAAAGTGGCAAACTCGACGAACCGTGTATAAACTTTAATCGTGTCAGCATGGGTTTAATTAGAAATTACTTAACCCAATAATAACTTCGAAGGGAACGGTGGTCATCGAAATT
Organism: Lasioglossum figueresi; assembly: GCA_028455805.1. Taxonomy (NCBI): domain Eukaryota; kingdom Metazoa; phylum Arthropoda; class Insecta; order Hymenoptera; family Halictidae; genus Lasioglossum; species Lasioglossum figueresi. The sequence goes on along the minus strand of CM052194.1, from coordinate 11,106,516 downwards.
TTCCTTCATCCACTTTGGATCTCGTTTCAAGATTCCCGCCACTCCCGCCACGAATAATTTTCCTCGGCCCGAGAAATTTACTTTCCGCGGCGACGAAATTTTCGTCCGGCGTCGTCGACTGCGATATTCGAGAAACAGCGTAGGTTGCGGTTTGATTTTTCCTGCGAAATCGAAAAGCGTTTTTCCCCGCCGGGACGGGGAGAGAGCATACATGGCCCATCAAATTAAAGCGGAACGACGCGAAATAATCGCATTGGACACGGAAAATTCGTGATTCGAAAGGAACGTTTCAACATCCGTTGGCAAATTCGTCCCGCCAAACTATTGCGGGGACTATCGATGACCCGGATTGGATCGAGGAAGATGAAATTGCTGTTGCTTTCAATTGATTTCGCGACCGTCGCGTCGTTCATGCGATCCGCGATCCGCTTTCCGTGTGTACAAAATTGTTTTCAAAAATCATTTGTACCATATAAAGGAAATTCAGCCCGTTCTTTTTGTTTTCAATTTGGTTCGGCGTTTCGCACTACGGTCATCCGTGTATCGCTGAAAAATATACAATTATTCTTGTATCGTAACGTTTCATTTCATATAAAAAGCGCAACATCGAGGCAACAAAGCGGCGATAAGTGACCGCGCGTTTCTACAAATAATTATGGACCAATTTGGAAAAACTGAAGCGGCTGATGCTGTGTGCGCAGTTTAACGCTAGAGAACTACAATAACGATCAGACTAAATATATCAAAATTTCGTACGATTTTTATTATAACATGATTTTCACAGAAATTTCTCACTCGGACATTGTTCTAATTTCAATCAGTCTATACGACTAATTGAAAGCAAAGCCATTTTAACCAATTCTATAGTTCTAGAGTTAAAGATTTTTCAATTTACACCAGAAAATAAAAATCTACCTAACCCAGACCATTTTCTTCAGCCAGATACTTCTGCTACTTAATCTAGACTGCGGATGTTTATACAATTTGCAATTTTTGTAGACGAATTTTAAGAGAAGGGAATGAAATAAAATCATTTTTCAGTGGTAGTACCATTTGTAGATATTAAATATATAAAAGATATACTAAATTCTGTCGAATTTTATATTCTAGCATTTTTTGACAATATTGGCAACTGTACAGTACTTTGTTGGCTCTTGAGTTGAAAATTCACGACAAATACGGTCAATCTTGAAGTTCATCAGATGCAACTGAACTTCTAAATAAATCACATCCACACGATTAACTAACCAGAAAATGTAGTAGACAACTGTAAGTATCTATTTCGTGTACGGTCTGAAACAATGCGCACATGCAAAGCGGATGTTAGTAGTATTTAGTGAATTTCGAAACGACGCTGGCCGACAGCTTCATCGGAGTTTTCTACATAGATCGAGAATATTGTTCCAGCAGTGACAAACATTTCTCCATTCACGCATGAAACAAGGAGACACGTTTCTCGCGAAGTTCCACAGCTTACCGGACGGTTTTCAGGCAGTGCAAAACGGCATCGAATGACAGAGTCGGAAATTGTCAGTAAATGTAGGCCGTAAACGTAGAACGTGCACGTAGAGCCGGCGTAGAACGCACTTAGCAGGCGGCAGTCAAGTTTTCGATTCGCTCTTTGTGAAACGGGACCAACGTTCGACTAAACTGCGACAACTTCCACTGTCGAAACTGTCGGGCGGCATCGCGTCGTTTTAAAAGCGCTCATTGTTCGAGCGAAAGAAGGCGAGGGAAACAGAGATATCAAAACACTGGGATAAATGCGTGGGAACAGATATACAATCGATCGTCGTCCATACTCCGCGAAAAGCGTACCGGGCGAAACAGATTTTCTGCAGCTACGCTGCAAACATGAAATTGATATCCTCCCGGAAAATGAAATCGATCGAAACGATATCTTTTTCCTCTGTTCCCGTTCTCCCCAGAAAGCTAGACAATCCGCGCCGTTCGAAATCAAAGCATGTGTACCAGATAAGAAACCCAAAACGAAGAACACACGCCCTCAAATTGTTAAGAGACGGCACAACAGAGGTGCACCGAGCGATTTCTCACTCCGAGTCACGGACAAACTCCTGAAATCCTGGCAAATCCCAATGCAACATCCAGATCAATATCGGAGACGCCTCTGTGTGCGCGGTATAATGCGATGTCCCAACTTTTTGACGTCCAAACCAGCTCGACTAACTCGCAGAACGAGATACGCGGCACAGTTCAGTGATTAGCAGAAACAACATAAGTCCATGAATTTTATTTAACTCCTAACTCGATACCCATGTCGCGACTGACTACTTCAATTTTCTATAAGTCCGACATTCTTTTTCGACACCTATTTTGCATTTTAATTTCTAATTGTTCCGACGTCGATACAACATTTGAAATTAATTTTTGCAAAACTGCAGCAAAAATCGCGGATTAGCTTTTGAGGGAGTCATTTTGAAAACGAACTTTCCGTTTATATGGATGCATTGAAACGAGCAAGAAATTATTTAACCTCGACAGAGTCGTTTGAAGTTGCATTTTCTTTGAGTTTTCCACTCTGTTTCCTTATGAAAGCAGTTCTTTGGAAAACAACCGAGTTCAAGGGCGTGTAAGTAATAACTTTAAGGAAACGAATACTTGATCTTGCATTCGCTGCAGCTAACATTTAATTACTGAATTAATCAGTCAAAGGGTTAAAAATAATATTAATGAACTGTCCCTCGTGAGAAACCGATTCGCATTGGATTTCGAAGGCAAATAGCGGACAGTGGGTCGACGAGACGACCACAATGCGAAGTTGCCTTAAAACCGGACGATTTGTCGCGGTGGAAGAAGACAAATAAGAAGGGAGGCGGAGAAAGCGAATCGGAGGCGTTCAATGACGGTGGCGGTGGTAGCCGGCGGTGTGGTCGGTGGTGGTAATGGTGACTCGGTTGGCGGCAGTTTCGAAGAATTGCAGCAGTTTCGCGACTGTTTCCCGTTCTTCTGTTCGTTGAACTGTTTTCCACGGTCCGCTATGCTTCGCGAGGCGTCCTCCGGCGTCGGGGACCGCCCCTTCGGCGTCCATGCTCGCGGCGCGAGCGTCGCTTTCGAGAAACTTTTCGTTATTATCGCCCGTTTCCAACGAGCGACCGGGAGATCGCCAGAAAAAGGTTGCTCCGTCGTACCGCATCGGCAGTTACGGACCACTACTCCTGATCTACCCGCTCAGACGGAACCGTCTTTCCCGTCCTTTGTTTTTTCCCGATGCCATGCCGCCGCGTATAGATCCGTGCCAGTCCCTACGTTTTGATTAGCGGTTCCAACGAAAACGCTCCTCGGGATACGCTTCTTGCCGCGGTCTTCTTCCTGCAACGCCACACCGTCACGCCGGTTGCCTAAGAAAACGGCGCAGAGTGACGAGCGACTAGTTAAATCGACGGAGATTGGAAAGCTTTATTCGAACGCCGCAGCGAAACGGTTGCGTAAACGGTCGACGACTCCTCCCAGACCCAACAATCTGCACAATTTGACTGCTTGTGGAATTTTCGGGCCATAGAATGATGTAGGGCAGATCGAGGCTGAAAGTTTCAATCTCGAAGAAACATATAATATTACTGGAAAATAGCATACATATAGATATTATCTTTATAATTGAGTGATTCATCGTTAAATTTGTTACACCTTAAAATTACAATGTTAAATTTCATATTTCGTAATACCTTTTTTTTATATTCTTTCATGTATTTGTCCTTGCCCCGAATTAGGTTGTGTACATCCGAAAAAAATCAAAAGCGATCTTAATTTACACGAATGCAGTTATCTCGTGTAGACTTTGGGTAAAATATGCTGTACCGTCTAAACTTTATTTAATCCGGGGGAGATTGAACCGTACTCAAATATTTTTTCTCTACACAGCAAAATTCTGACGTTATCTTGAGAATCAAGCGTTTCAACCAATTTAAGTTCTGTATCAACCCCCTCCCGTAGGATTTCTATTGCAAGTGCTTTCATCAGAACTACTTTATCCTTAATAATCCGCTAGGAGAAATTCCATGAAGAGAAATTCTGAAAAAAAAGTTTCATACTCCCCTTTACTTTGCGGATTAAGTATCAGCAACAAAACAACAATTTCCCATTACGATTTAGAATTTAAAAGGAATAAATAGCACGCTCATTCGTTAACGCTTAAATTCATTTCCAGATTGGACGTTACGAAGTACTTCTCGTAAACTGCCGCAATGTAATTACATATTGCTTTACCGGCCATCCGAATGAAACTCGTAGAAAATTAATGTGACACAAAAGATAGCCCGTAACAGGATCTCGAAAGTCAACGCGAAGGCATACTTGTAAAAGTCTCGGGACGCCATAGAAATATCGTCCGAACCACCGCACCGATACCCATCAGAATTGACTTCGATGTACATTAAAAAGAGAGAAAAAAAATAAGCGAAACGTAACCACAAGAATCGGGATTCTGAGGAACGACGGGAACCGTGCGCGGCAATACCGTTCTCCAATTCTATCGAATCAGATTGTTTATGCAGAATATTCATCGAGTAGAGAGAGGGAGTGCAAGAACCCTCAAAGGGGTGTTCACCCTTCCCTCGCATCTCTAATCGATAATGGAGAAACGACGGATGCTTCTCGGAGAAGGCTGCCGTCACCTCGACGTCAGCCCCTTTCATCCCTTGATTCGCGTTTATCCCTCTCGGGAACCCCTTAATTGCATTGTTCTCCCTTAATGAAGCTGTTTTTGTTGCACAATAAAGTTAATTGGAAACAGTTCCCGTCATGGGACGCAAAACGTTCGATTTCCTGCCTTAAGGTCTTGCCCTCCTTTATTTCGCTCGGTCTTTGTTTGTAAGCGATGCCTTCGCTTCCCCCTATTTCTCTAGTCGTCTATCTATCTCTCTCCCCCCCCCCCCCCATCTCGCTCGCTCTTCTTTTGCGCCTTCATACTTGTTTTTCGCGTTCCTCGCCTGTCTTTTTCAGCTTCCTCGCCGATTTCATAGCAACTTCTTACCTCTACGCCGTTTTCTGCTTCGTTGCAAGATACTTACGGCGCGGGATCAACCCTGGTGCTCATCGTCACGGAAACCGTTTACATAGATTCCACGCAGTTCCTGTGTACGTTATACTCCGCGACGGTGTCTTACATATTTTTAAACTCGTACTATATTCAGCATAAAAAAGTGCACGGCGACATTATCTTCTACTTAATTAGCAGTAGCGTTAGCGGTAACATTATTTTTCCATTTAATGTTCGGTGCGTCAGCGGTGACATGATTTTTCTACTTAATATTCAACATTGCCTTACATTTGCTGTAACATTGCTTTTCTACCGAATGTTCATTGCCCTAATGGTTGTCGATTCTCGTCGCGTTGACGTTATCATTACCTATAATGAAAATCGGAATTTAGAAGAAAGTATTTTGAAATATTCATATTTTAAAATAAAGTAAAGTAAACATTTCTTCCGTGCATCGATACATTCAAAACGTAATACAAAAACGAATAAATTTCTGCACGACCGTTAATGTAAACTATTTGTAAGTTGCGCATTAAATCGCATTGTAACGTAACCATATATTGTATAATTTGTAATGTATATGCTACTTGAACCTTATACGGTTCAAAGCAATAAATAAATAATAATAACAACTTCCTATATTATTCCTTTGCAGTAACTTTTGTACATTATAAATGAATGAACGTTCCGAGTCTATTCATGACACAGGGCGCATCAAACGTTCCCTTTCGAAACAATAAGCTCATTTGTAGCTACAGCGAGGTATTGTTCCACTTGTTAAAATTACATTTTATTCCAATGAGTTACCAGCACACGTAGCTACGGTTACACTCGACCCACAATTAGCATGACAATCGTGTCCCAGAATTACATCGATCCGCAATTCCATGAACAGAAAAAACTCACCTATGGAAGCTCTCGAAACGCGATAGCTCGCGCAACGAGCGTTGAATTTGGATCTATCCACTTTAAAGGATAATGTCGGAGTAGATCGGTGGCGTGCTAATCTAGTGCGGCTATCGAACCAATTGGCTCACGTTACCTCTCTCCGATACCATTAAAAAATAAAGCAGTATAGGGGTCCGTTTCGAAATGACCGAATCCTCTGGTGGTATCAACGATCGTTCCGCATTGTTCTCACAGACGATTTTCTAATCAGCAATCTGCGGACGGCTGCTGTACTCGCGTTAATCGCAGGATTACAGCGATTAGGGCAATTTAGGCGTGAACGCGACCAAGAGAAAAATACAGAAACGCTTAACACGGTCGCATGAGATTAGAAAACCGTAGTTCAAAGTAGAAATTACAATTATCATTATTATCAAACTATATGTCTGTATAGAATTGTAGCACAGCCAGTTCGTTAGTGAAATTTCCAATAGTTCCATTTTATTTTCTATTTACGGAAACAATATACAACTCGAGTCTCTGTTTCCCCAAATTTTAAACGAAGCTACGACTCGACTGCGGATATTTGTGCAAATTAAAAATTGTTGACCTCAATTGTTGATTTTTCCTTTCTTTTTTAACTTCTTTTAATAAGAAATTATTGTATATTGGCATTGTTAACTTCTTTTAATGTTTCTACTGTTCTATGTTGCACCAACTCGTTCTTGCCATAAATGCATAAATTCGCAGTGTAGTTATGACCAGACTGCGGATCTTCATGCAAAATGAAAAATGTGTGCATTGATTGCAAGACACAGGAGCGAAATAATAATTTCATTCTTCTTTGAATTATCTGATTAAGCTGAAACCAATATATACGCTGATGTCTTTAACTCTTTTTAATATGTGCACTGCTTTAAATTGTGCTTACCCATTTTTGCCATAAACGCATAAAGGTCGCAGCGTAGTTATGACTGCGAAAGACTATGAATTTATTAGAGGCCATCGATTCAGGTGACTGTCAAATCCATTGACGGTGAAAATGGACTGCCGCCTGATGTTTTTGTAAATTACAGGGCAAAAATTGTCTGGCATAATGATCCGGAGACAAGAAAGAGAAAGAAACATGGTTCTGTAGGAAGAAGTATGACGGAATACGGAGACTTATAATTGGCCGTTCACGGACGAGACGATTTTTGCGCGTGTCCATCGGTCGGACGTTTTCCTCGGAGTTCTCCAGTGAACCGACTTTCGTCGGACTCGATTCTCGACTTCGAGGCGATCGTGGTGCGCCGGTAGACGAGACATATCTATCCGATCCGAAGAAACTTTTCCACGGCTTTAAAGTTGCTACTATTCCGCTCGAAACTCTTGACTGGAACATCGACTCGAACATCCAGCAGGAATTCACGCAGATAAGCCGTGCACCCCGCGAGAGCCGGGAATTCGATCTGCAGAAGTCACTTCGACGCACGATTCCGTGGTATCTTCTATGAGTATTTTTTGGAGTCGCCATCTCCCTCCGGGCCCATGCTCGTATCAGTCGCGATAAGCGTATCCACCAGTTTCCACCAGTCCTGTTTCCTTTTATATTTTGTCCTTCGAGGACTTTCCTCCGAGCCCTGTTCCCGAACCCGAAGCGTTCCTTCAAATCCTAATTGTAAATTGTGCCCCGGGTGCTCGATCGGAACACGGTGAACGATTCTTTGCGAAGAGCACGCTGTATTTCTCCACACGTTCATTGTACGGCAGCCATGAAAGTCTCACGAAAGCCGCACTATTAGGTGGGTGCATATTTAATGTTCGACTTTAGAACGTAGTTTAGAACGTCGTTTCGATCAAGAAATAACGTTATAGTTAGCTCGTGGATGAAAATAAAAATTTCTGGCATCGATTGTGGGAAGGAAATAAATAAGATTTTCTTTTACTCTTAATAATCGTAATATATAGAAATTAATAGAACAGTGATGTTTAATTTTTCAGCTCCACAGTTTAAAAACAATTCAAGAGGATTATTTTACGAGTATAAAAAGAAGATAAATTTCATTTGTGCAACTGAATCGAAGCTTTAGCGAGGGACACAATTTCATTTTTAAAGTAATTCTTTTCGAGAATGACAGATAAACAGACAGGCAGAGAGAGAGAGAGAGAAAAGCGGAAGAATATCCGTGATACAGTGCATTATTTTAAATATTTTACTATTTTTGTCTGAAAAGTATTTGATATATTTACGAAAAGTTGATGGTTCCATGGCCACTTGCCATATAAATAGTTGGCGGTATAAAATATAGAGGAAATAAGATACTTCTTCATTTTACTGAATATAGAGTTCGCCTCTCTCCCAATATCGACGACGGAAGTTGTTATACCGGAATAAGTATTCATAAAACGAGTCGTGGCTCTGCGGGAAATCGGGGCATCGTCAAACAAACGTGATTTAATTAAACCGAGGCAAACTGGCAGGGATATGATAGAAATGTAGCTATCCATTATTAATTCCTATTAAACAAGTAGCTCGGACTCGGGAAATTCAGAGTTCGCGCGCGCGCGCGGCTTGCTCTCTTGTAAAGAGTATAGAAACTTGAGAGGTCAGTGTTTTTCTCTCGGATTTTCCAAGTTCTTGAAATACAACACCTGTTCCGCGAGAGAACAATGTTATTTTCAAGAATCGTTTTCGCGGCGTACCCAGAAACCAACGCTGGTAAACCGCACCAAACACAGCCATGTGGACGGCCATTGCCGGCACGCAGACGCTTGTGGAAAACCCAAACATACGCAAACCTCTACGAACACCGAGCACTTTTGGTGCTTCCCAAACAGACTCAAGCTCAGAAGTATGCCTCGAGTATATAACCAGAACAGTCTGACATTCACTGTACAAGGTACTCGATATTATTTATTACATATTGAGAGACGGCAACAACATTCAAACCCTCGCTGCCTTCGTATACAAGTATATTGTAGTGTATTCGAATATATTATGACAGGTATATTATAGAACGTTACAGTACATTCTAATATATTCCAGTATATTATACTATATTCTAGTACATGACAGTATAGTCCAGTAACATGGTTCTGAGAAAAGAATGGTGGTTTCTCACCTATTTCGTAGCAATAAAAGCAAATTTATAAACATTGTTGAACGTATAATTAAATCATTGCAAGAAATTTTCATTGTCCGCAGAAAATTCTGGAAGACGGTTATAAAACTGGCGCGTTAACCTGGAATAGCCTTTTAAATATATTTCCGCGATCGTTACTGTTCTGGTCAGATCGGAGCGTTAGAATTTTCCGTGAAGCCCCGCTTGTTTCTTAACTGCAAAGTGTCCTTAACCACTTCGTTCCCATGGACGTGTTATCACGCGACTTCGGAACCGTTCGTATAAGGCCACGGACGCGTTATCACGCGACGCAATGCCGCTTCCGAGGTGCCACGGACGTGTAAACACGCGGGCTTGTTTTCTTTTTTGATTCGTCCGAGGACAGGAGAATTAGAAATCGCATCGTAAGTGACAGCGACAGTGATAGCGAAAGTAGCGTAAGGGACGATAACGTGCATTGTCCGAAAGATGGAAAAGTTCAATTACTAAAAGAAAATGGAATTTTCCCGGTTCTACAACAAACTTTGAACCACAAGTTTTTAGTTATACCGACATACATAACGGTGTACTACACGCATCCGGTATATCGGAAAACATGTCTCCTCTTTCCATTTTTGAATTTTTCTTTTGTAAATAACTTGTAGATCTAATTGTAGAGAAGAGTAACAAGTATATACGGCAACAAGCTTTTTCGAGATCCTATTTTCATATTTCCAATCAAGATTTGTATTGTTTTTTTGCAATTATTGTACATATGAGTATAGTTCGGCTACCGAAACTATCTATGTACTGAAACAATAAATTTAAAATATTCTGAAGTCAATGTTTTTATTTACCTATACCGTTCCCAGAATTAATAATTTTTCGAATTAAAGCACTTAGTCTAATAAAGAAGTATGCGAGATACGTCGTGTGTAGCATCGCACGCGGAAGCGGCATTACGCCGCGTGTTTACACGTCCGTGGCACCTCGGAAGCGGCATTGCGTCGCGTGATAACGCGTCTGTGGCCTTATACGAACGGTTTCGAAGTCGCGTGATAACACGTCCATGGGAACGAAGTGGTTAAGATCGCGCGGAAAGACGTAAACTGGCTTTGAAGGAACGCGACGACGACGACGTTTGGACGTGATCCCCACCGTTGCGTTGGCCGTCGCGTCGTCACGTAATTTTAATTGCCTATATCCATATTTCCGGGAGCTGGGATACCCTCGAGGTACGAAAAGTCATTTCACCCGACCCTCGACCATTCTCCAGCCGCGTCTGTTCAGACGTGAGGAAACGTAACGACAAGAATCAACCTTCTTTCCCCCCTTCCCTATCCCAACTATTTTCCCGTTAAGGGGAATGCTAAAACGACCGCCACAGGCCCGCCTGTTTCCGTGCCGCTTCCTCGTGAATTTCTTTTCCCCGGTGGGAAATCCGATGAGAGGGCACAGCTTCGTCTACGATCGCCTTTATGACTACTGACGAAGTAATTCTGGAACGAATTGCGGAAACGTTCGCCCGGGCTCCATTTATAGCGGGTCGACGCGTTGCGACGCGTTACAGGGGAAGTACGGGGCCGACCCGCTCTCGCGCACCAAAGAAATTTATATACATTACGGCGAAAACGGATTTCGCTTTTCAAACGCTCGCGGAATGGAAGCTAGTCATTGATTTACGACTTTCATATACCTCGCGAATGATTTACAAATGGCGAGCCGCGGTATCACTGGAAATTATTGAAACGCTTTTGCCGAACAGTCCGAATTAAAAATTCAACGTTCATACACTTTTCATTCGACCCTTCTGTCACTTTGCATTGGCAGACTTTTAGGAAATGTCCTCGAAAAAATATATTCCTCGTAAAAATGTTTTTCTATTTTGTGCAATTAAAACTATCAATCAGACTAAATGTTACGTCGTGTATTTGAGGCGACACTCGCGGGTGATGCGCGGATGGATTCCACTCAAGGTTGTAAAGCTTGAGCCCGGTTTTATCGCGGACGCGTTCCCGTGAATGCTCTCATACGACTTTTACTACCCGCCAAATTAATCTTGGGTAGCCGGTTCAATGGGTTAAGCGATTACACAAGACAAAGATCGGTTTGATTGACAGGAATACGTTAAAGAAGCGTTTCGTCCCGGACCTGCTAGTGGACTCGTCGGTAAAGCAATTCTAGCAGGTCCTGCCTTATACGCTAGCGCACGCGAGAGGTTTTCGATTGATATGACGTGGAATTAGGCGCGGTTGTTCCGATCGCTGGACAACGAACTACCGCAATGTAACGTCTCGACACTTATCCCGTTTTGAATGACAAGCCAACGGCCGGTGCGTTGTACTTGTCTAACCGAGGATTAAAAGATGATGCTTGTCCGAAAGCTAAGATGGAACTGTCGAAACTCGATTTCCTGTCCGAACGCGACGAGGAAAAACATGTGCTGATTGGTTCCTGCCGAAAGTTGCATTTACCAATCAGCATGATTCGACTGTTGACACCTCCTTCTCGCTGTTCTGAAGGAGTGTTGGGAAGGAGGCGCGACGAGGCTCGGTTATATGACACTGCACGCGACGGTCCGGGTGGTCGTTCGAAGGGACCAATTCTATGGTACATTGTTCTT
>CM052194.1:11080050-11094826 GCA_028455805.1 Lasioglossum figueresi | reverse complement strand
TACCGAAACTATCTATGTACTGAAACAATAAATTTAAAATATTCTGAAGTCAATGTTTTTATTTACCTATACCGTTCCCAGAATTAATAATTTTTCGAATTAAAGCACTTAGTCTAATAAAGAAGTATGCGAGATACGTCGTGTGTAGCATCGCACGCGGAAGCGGCATTACGCCGCGTGTTTACACGTCCGTGGCACCTCGGAAGCGGCATTGCGTCGCGTGATAACGCGTCTGTGGCCTTATACGAACGGTTTCGAAGTCGCGTGATAACACGTCCATGGGAACGAAGTGGTTAAGATCGCGCGGAAAGACGTAAACTGGCTTTGAAGGAACGCGACGACGACGACGTTTGGACGTGATCCAGACCGTTGCGTTGGCCGTCGCGTCGTCACGTAATTTTAATTGCCTATATCCATATTTCCGGGAGCTGGGATACCCTCGAGGTACGAAAAGTCATTTCACCCGACCCTCGACCATTCTCCAGCCGCGTCTGTTCAGACGTGAGGAAACGTAACGACAAGAATCAACCTTCTTTCCCCCCTTCCCTATCCCAACTATTTTCCCGTTAAGGGGAATGCTAAAACGACCGCCACAGGCCCGCCTGTTTCCGTGCCGCTTCCTCGTGAATTTCTTTTCCCCGGTGGGAAATCCGATGAGAGGGCACAGCTTCGTCTACGATCGCCTTTATGACTACTGACGAAGTAATTCTGGAACGAATTGCGGAAACGTTCGCCCGGGCTCCATTTATAGCGGGTCGACGCGTTGCGACGCGTTACAGGGGAAGTACGGGGCCGACCCGCTCTCGCGCACCAAAGAAATTTATATACATTACGGCGAAAACGGATTTCGCTTTTCAAACGCTCGCGGAATGGAAGCTAGTCATTGATTTACGACTTTCATATACCTCGCGAATGATTTACAAATGGCGAGCCGCGGTATCACTGGAAATTATTGAAACGCTTTTGCCGAACAGTCCGAATTAAAAATTCAACGTTCATACACTTTTCATTCGACCCTTCTGTCACTTTGCATTGGCAGACTTTTAGGAAATGTCCTCGAAAAAATATATTCCTCGTAAAAATGTTTTTCTATTTTGTGCAATTAAAACTATCAATCAGACTAAATGTTACGTCGTGTATTTGAGGCGACACTCGCGGGTGATGCGCGGATGGATTCCACTCAAGGTTGTAAAGCTTGAGCCCGGTTTTATCGCGGACGCGTTCCCGTGAATGCTCTCATACGACTTTTACTACCCGCCAAATTAATCTTGGGTAGCCGGTTCAATGGGTTAAGCGATTACACAAGACAAAGATCGGTTTGATTGACAGGAATACGTTAAAGAAGCGTTTCGTCCCGGACCTGCTAGTGGACTCGTCGGTAAAGCAATTCTAGCAGGTCCTGCCTTATACGCTAGCGCACGCGAGAGGTTTTCGATTGATATGACGCGGAATTAGGCGCGGTTGTTCCGATCGCTGGACAACGAACTACCGCAATGTAACGTCTCGACACTTATCCCGTTTTGAATGACAAGCCAACGGCCGGTGCGTTGTACTTGTCTAACCGAGGATTAAAAGATGATGCTTGTCCGAAAGCTAAGATGGAACTGTCGAAACTCGATTTCCTGTCCGAACGCGACGAGGAAAAACATGTGCTGATTGGTTCCTGCCGAAAGTTGCATTTACCAATCAGCATGATTCGACTGTTGACACCTCCTTCTCGCTGTTCTGAAGGAGTGTTGGGAAGGAGGCGCGACGAGGCTCGGTTATATGACACTGCACGCGACGGTCCGGGTGGTCGTTCGAAGGGACCAATTCTATGGTACATTGTTCTTTAAGATATACAACAACGAGACATTTTCCAGATGTCTCGAATGGTCGCCGAATGACCCTAATTTACGTCATCTTCGAGGAAGATGTTTAGTCACGAACGTACCATAAATATTGTTGCAACGAAACCTATGTGTCGTGTTCCTGCGCGACGGAACACTAAACAATATATCGGTATGACATCCGAAATTACACAGAGCCATTATTTTTGCGTATACGATACAGATATGTTATTTATCTATACGCTGATGACCGAATAGAGAGTTACTGGATACTACTAGCTCAGTTTCGAAGCGTTAGTTAATTCATTAATTCAAATAAATAGATTCAGCTGACCCATTTTCGCGATCGCTCATCCTAATTTCCCATTGGCGCGGAATGACCTGTTCCAGAGAATTATAGAATTGCGCGAGATACGTATCCAGGCTCCCTCTGGTTAATAATACAACGAGCAGCTCGTACAATTCATTTCACCTAAACCATCCAGCTTGTAGCGATCCCGTTCAAATGAAATGCACACGACGAAACAATCACACGGTAGCCCGGGATCGAAATTGTTTAACTAACGGAAGAAACACCGGTGGATTCTCCGTAGCAAGTATGTCGGTTCGACGTGCATGCGATCCGAGCGGATCGGAAGTGCAGCGCCGGAAGTGCAACGAACGAAAGATAGCTTCGGCTGACCGGCTTAAATTACCCGGCCGTCACAGGATACTGTATATCGCGTATTCATAATTAGCTAATCGAATATCTAGCGCCATTACGCAGATCAACGGTCACGAAAGGGTCGCCGATTCGTATAGCGGAATTAATTCCGCCGGTTCGGATCCATTTAAAATATCAAAATGCATTCGGCGTCAGGCGCATTTGCTGTTAAAAGCGATCACGGCTGCGCAAAATGTGCCGCTAATGGAAGAAGTGACCGGGCGTCAATTAACGCCAATAACTGTGCTGTCAACGTCGCGAAAACGATTCCCGAGAAATTATACCCGGCCACCGAAATTATTTCCGTGCCGTGTGCATGCGCATTCTGTATTGTTCATGCATGCATGTGTGCGTGCGTTAGCGCGTACCGCGTACGTGCGTCCACGCGCGAATTCGTCGGACGGGACAGCCGTCTCACACCTAAAGTCACGTGCACATCGAGCGTAATGCGAGCAACGTTGCTACGGTCCACGGGACGTCTGCCCTCATGGTTGACGATGCAACACGCTGCTGACCCGGGTCGCCACGCCGAGCTGGCACGTGCACGTGCGAAAACTGGCGATCTCGCCGCGGCAAAAAACACCGGAAACACAGAATACGTACGCGACGCAATGCATCAGCCTACGTATTACGGAAATTTTGCATTACGCCACGCACGACGCTGCCGTTTCTACTGAAATATAAAGCGGTTAGTAAATATGCAAGTTGCACCATCCCTCCCGCCCCTGTAACTTCTGTTTCGAGAGAGGTACCGCGAAGAGCACAGTTAGCCCAAACCAGAGTTGGGCAACATTTTTATTCGAATAAAAAACTCGAATAACGAATTGAAGATAAAAAAAATTTTATTCGTTACTCGAAGGTTCGAATAAAAACGTATCTTTTATTCGACTCGTTATTTAAATAATTTTTTATTCGCCGAGAATTTAATCGATGAATAATAGTCAACTTTTCATTCGAAGCGGATTTATTCGAAGCTTGAGGGAACAATATTGAATTATTATGAGAGAATTAATTTGACAGAAAATTTAATATTATTGAGGGATAAGCCCCAAACCGTGTTTTCAGTTTATCCAAATTTTTAGCCGTCTCTTTTTTGTTTTTGTAATATACAAAGCGAGTCGCCCGAATAACTTCTGCATATTTGCGAAGGGAAAATATGTTTCAGACATAAGTTGTTTGGTTTCGGGGGACCCATTATGTACATAACTTTTTTCGCGAAGGGTTACAAACGTAGGACTTCAAAAACGTACAGTTCAATTAAAAGAAAAAGTGAAACCAAAACACTTCTTCCTACCTTAAAATATTTAGAAGTTATTCAGGTGACTTGTCTTAGGTGACTCACCCTGTATACCCACCTCACAGAAATAAAATTGTTGATCGTTTGGTCGCTTTTCGACTTTTAATTGGTACTTCGCGCGAAACTGGTGCAGCAAGTTGGACAGCAAGTCCACGTATTATTATCTACCGGTTCTGTTTCAGGCACGGTGCATTTATTAAAACGATTTGAACATGCGTATCCCAATTCCTATTTCGTTCTATTTGCGGGCAGCGCGCCGCGCTGGAGCTAGCGTGTCGGGTTCTTATGTTTAATTTTTTTCGCTCACTGCCCGAGCAAATGGCTCGCATATTTTACACGTACGCCCCGCCATGCGCCATGCCAATTGTTACGTTTAGCTTTGTTTTGAAACGAATTCATTTCCTTCGTTTGCAGAATATTTTTATGACTTCCATGAACTCATATATGAAGACCAGAAAAACAAATATTTTCAAGACATCTCTTATCATCGGCGGTAACATAAAAACAATTTTACTCCGGAATAAAACTGGTGGTTTCGTGTGTTTTGTAGGATTGAAAATGGTATAAAAGCGAGAAATCCATTTATTACTCGGTATAAATTGTGCAAACATGTAAAAAGTGCAGTACAGTATCGCGTACGCTGTTCCGGTCTTTTTTCTGAATATACGTATACTTTATTTAAATGGTTGTATAATTTGTACACGATGTGATTATTTTAGAAGTTCCTAAATTGTTCAAACTTTATCATTCTGTTTCAGTGTCTCGGTTAACGCTAGATTTATGTAACTATCTTAGCAAAGGTTTTACTAAAAATTTCTTCTTTTTTATATTTTAGTAAAAAGTTCAGCGATATTCACCGTGCTGCCATCTAGCAACTCCGCTCGTTAGACGACGTGCGACGCTCACAACATGGCGACGCCCTTACCAGTGAGAAACGGTGAAAATCGCTGAACTTTACACACGCGTAACTTTAAAACCAGTGGATTCCTGAGATAAAAACTTGGATCTTCGGCATTTTCTCATCAAAATCGACAGAATTGTATTTAAAAAAAGTTTAAAATTTCTGGTTTCCTCAGGTGAAGTTCAGCCATGGTATACTATAAAAAAATGTCCCGTAGTTCTAATATTAAAATATGCTGGTTGACAAATGGAGAGACGACAAGGAGAAACGAAAATATTCTTTCTTGAACAATATTTGTATATTATTGAAAATTCTTGTGTTCACGGGTCAAAACACTTTTCCGACGGCATTCGATCGAAGAAAGTGAATTAAATTTGTTAAATACACGCGACACTACGTTAAAGCAAGCAAAAAACGCACATTTATTGTACGGACAGTCGGCAGCTCGTTCCGCGATCTATTTAATGGATTATTTTCGTACCCATTGAGAAACTTTCAGTCTGGCTGGGATATTTCAACTGCTGTGCACCGGCTCGGTGAAAATCTGCGGCAATGGTTGGTGTTCAAACGAACCGACAACAAATCGTAAAACTTGCGGATCGGTTTTGTTACGTTTTTCGAACGAGCACGGGAGCCGGTGTCGGCTCGAGTTGTGCCGTATCCAAGCCCGATTGTTACGCGAACGCACCGACACCGGTTTATTTCCATGACGTACAAGTGTAAGCGGCGAAACGGTGATTTACATAATGCTATGCATTATGCGACAATAAACATGCGCGGCGCGGACTCGCGGAGCGACGTATCGGCCGGGCATCGCATCGCATCGGGCCGCGGATCGAAATTTCGAAATTTCTTCCTGCGACACAGGAATCTGTGTACACCATCTACGCCCTGATTGGCCGAGGCCAGTACGTCCAGCGACAAGAGATTTACGGGCGGCCGTGCCGCGTTCCGCATATAAATAAACTTCGGTTGAGCATCACTGTTCATGGATGATCGCAGCAACGTTGCCCGGGCTACCACCGGCGAATGTGCCAATCGCAATTAGCATTCTACGGCCGCGATTATTGGATCGAGTTGCCCCCGAAAAGTCGACCGGCTGCTTCGTGATGCAAAAATCACCGGAAACATGGGTCACGATTTTGTATTCGACTGTTTTCTAGGGGTGGGTGGATACCCGAGCCTCGGGTCGGGACCCAAATATTAGTAATACTTGGGTACTCGGAAATTTCGGGTACCCGAGGTCGAAGCTGGATCGGGTAGGGTTCGGGTCGGGTCGGCAACCCGAAAATACATGACATTCGGGTCTCCGAACTATATAAACCCAATTTCGACTTCGGGTACCCGCGTATCACGAATTTTTGGGTTCCGACTCGAGCTCGAATTTCCAAGTACCTGCCCACCCGTACTGTTTTCTGAAACAGGAACGAGAGGTGATGTACCCATTATTATTTGTTAGTGAAGTACTTTATGGGTTCCATCTTTACAGCATCTGTGTTCTGACCTGCAGAAATTGATTCTATTCGGTTTTCAAATACTTAATATCAAAGAACGTTGTGTCGATTGAGAAGTATTTGAATAGTATGAATAACCAATAACTAATCAGTGAGATATCAACGAAATATGATGGCGCAGCTTTCATTCGTACATTTTAACTTATTCGGGAAATATTAATGTTGAATTCGGTATTTATATTTTTAAATAAGTCGCGCGTCATTAAATATAAATGACGTCTCCTCGAAAGCGCCGGACAGGATACATTTTAATTTGAAGTAGCAGCTTTTCATGCCGAACTTTACGCTAATTTACATTTTAAGAACAAATTCGTTGAACCAAGAATTTAGTGTGCGAAAATTTATGTTAGCCATATAAGAATGTTAAATTTGTATTTTGACCTGTTGAATTTTCCACTGCAATATTGATTGTTTAGCATCATGTTAAATGAACACATATATAAGCTCACGAGATAATTCTCACAGATGGATAATTGTGAAATTTATACAAGTACACAGAAACGAGGAAAATTATAAAATTGTTTAATTACAGACTGTAACAGAATATTCGGCAATATAACATACAGCGAAACGAATTAATATTCCGGCGCTCTAAAAAGACGATAACTTGTTTAATATTGCACTATACGATTTCAACTTTTTTGGGAAGCTGGAGCAATTAATTTACTACAGGATGTGAAAAGAAATTTGTTCAAAAATTCCAATTAATCGGAATTGTAGAAAAAAATACTAAAAGTTGCATTTTAGAATTTTTTTATGTGGGCCTATATTGAAAATTTAAAAAATACGATTTGCAGATCTGTGTCAATTAAACATATTCTAGAAATTCGGTCGACGTTGCAATGAGCTATAAACGTTTAGAGATGGCAAAAATTGCAGATTTTCGGTATGTAACTGCAACAAATCTAAGGATTCTTACATCTTTCAATGCCTGACGTTTTTTCCCGCATCAACCGATTTCGACGAAACTTTCACAGTGTATATATAATTGACACAGATCTACGAAACGTATTTTTTTAAATTTTCAATATAGGCCCACATAAAAAAGTTGTAAAATGCAGCTTTTAGTCATTTTTTCTACAATTCCGATCAATTGCAATTTTTGGAAAAATTTCTATTCACATCCTGTAGTAAACTAATTGCTCTAGCTTCTCAAAAAAGTTCAAATCGTATAGTACAATATTAAAAGATTTATCGTCTTTTTTAGAGCGTCCGAATATTAATTCGTTTCACTGTACGTAAACTTTAGCCGTATTTGTCACGCTCGTGCTCAGAGCGCAGCCATTGTCACATGTTTCCTATTCAGATCAACCATGCGACACATAACGAGGGTTAACCATGTTTTTGTTCGCGGAATCGATGATTATTGCCTGTTAAAGCAACTGCATCCACCAGTTTATGTAGACATGTACAATATTAGCAATTTCCCAGCTGGTTTTACCACGCAACAATTGGGATCCTATTCATTCCAACAGCGATTGTTTTGTACCGCTAAGCGATGCGTATTTTTCACATATTCTTCACCGAACAAGAGAAACATTGATGTGAAACGTTATTGGACGAGAAAATTAACATGTCCGCTACAGCGTTTGCCTCAATAATAGTTTGTATTGTTGAAAGAATGAATATTAAAATTTGACGAGCCATTATGAACATCAATGCGTGCAATTTCATTGCCGACGCAATTTACAGAGTGAGACATCTAAACAAGTCACCTGAATAATTTCTACATTTTTTGAGATAGGAAGAAATGTTTCAGACAAAAGTTGTATGTATAGTTTCGAGGGGCCCATTATGTGATGTACATAACCTTTTATCAGGTGTAGTCTTTTTAAATGGAACTACTGATTCTGAACTCCTACGATTGTAGCCCTTCACGATACAATTTCAACGATATAATCATTCGAGGTTATTCAAGATCATTTAATGTGATAAACGTAAAAAAAGGATGAGAAATATAAATTCACTGTGAATGCTTACGTAATGAGATATTCTCAGCTTTATCAGTGAAATCACTCGAAGGGTTACTTGCAACCCCCACCTATAAAAAAGTAAACTTTTTTCTACCTTTAATAATTTGCTCACAATTGTGAAAAAAATATATGAAATGTAGGAGGTTAGTTCGAGTATTTTCGTTCTTTTCATCTTACTATCTTAATTAACAACCAAGGAGAAACAAGATTAAGTCAAGGGTGTTTACTCGTATATAATCCTTAAATGAGAGGAAAACATTGTTTTGCACAAGTTACCGATAAAAATTGTCGTGGAAGCCGCTGGACCATGGTTACCCTTCTAGATCCTTTAGTCATAATTATTTCGGCGAAGTTTGTGTACGTTTACATTCACTCAGCGGCACAGTGTGAATAGTAAACAGTTTGATTTCATTAATAAAGCTAAGAATACCCTATTACGTAAGCATTCACAGTGAATTTATATTTCTCATCCTTTTTTACGTTTCTTACCTTAAATAACCTTGAATGACTATATCGTTGAAATTGTCTCGCGAACGGCTACAACCGTAGAAGTTCAAAGCTATGTGGTTCCACTTAAAAAAAACTAGGCTGATCTTCAAATCTCCTAACCAACTCCACCTGAAAAAAGTTAGGTACACTACAGTGCAAAAGAAAGAAATACCCAGTATAATTATAAGATATAATGACAAATAATATCTTTATGTAGAAATCGTATTGTACAATGATTGATTCATTGCATTTAAAGTATTAGATAATCCGTAATAACACATATTTTCAGAGCTGTTCGATTAAACAGCGGAATCCTTTTTCTATTAAATATGGCCGGGTGCTTCTTTATTTTGCACAGCGGTGTAAGTAATGGGCCCCTCGAAACCAAACATCGTTTGTGTGAAACATTTCTTCCTATCTCAAAGAATGTCGAAGTTATTCGTGTGGCTTGTCTCAGGTGACTCAAGCTGTATATATTTCCCAGACAAATTAAATTGACGACTTTCAAACAACGAGCTAAGTATCTTACATCAGGGAGCATAGGCTAAGTAAGCGTTTAACAATCATACTATCCTACATTGCTGAAAGAGGAGCAGGAAGCGGCTTTCGGGGGCGGGTACACATCGCTCGTTTGCACTTCATTAGATCGAGCACGTGAATACATAAGCATTATCGACGGTGAATAAAACTTTCCTTCTGCGTAATGCGGCTCGTTATGGTTGTATCAATGCGGCTACGATCAAATATATAATAGTTTAATTGCACCTCATTACACAGGGACCAAGTTTCAGTCACGTTTCGAAAGCACGTGCATCGCTTTCTCGACTCGCTACTAGATATTGGAATCCCGACCGAGGTTAACACCAGTTGTGACAGTGACTGATAGCGACCGACTATGTTTCTAACAAAACCTGTTGCAGAACAACGATTGGGCCTGTCAAATATACGCCAAACTTGTTCTCCAAATTTGCTTTTCACGAAATTTTCTAGAAATACAGATTATTTTGCCACCAAACTTTTGAATTTTATTTTTATGAAAAATAGAGAATTCGACCGAAATCCTGTAGCAAAATGATCTCCAAATGTGTGTTTGAGTGGTCCAAACGAATGCTAATTACGAGGCAGCAAATCTGAGTAGTAGAGATAATGAGGATGTTGAAGAGTAGCTTTTTTTAGACCATTAATTTGTCTACTCGTCGTCCCTGCTCTATTTGTTTCATGATTGGTTCTTACGCTAGTTGTTTGAACACACGCGAACCCTATTGTACTTGTCTGACCATCGACTGTCCTATTTCACTTATCGCACCATTGGCCTTCTCTATACCACTGGTCTGCCCACGTACCATCCTTATTCCATTTGGATGGCTATTGGTCGTCCTATACTACTTGTCTGACCATTGACCGTCTCTATTCCATTTGTCTGACATATAGTCGTCGCTATACTCCTTATCCGAACGTATGCCACAAATAAGCTACCGCAAAAGGGTATACAGTTGTAGTCCTTTTAAGCAAGGTCATCTAAATATCTCTTCAGTTTATTGTGATGCAAAAAATATTTGTTACGTAATGTGTATGGGCGTTGTTACGTCCGGTGGACCGGCCGAAGATAATAATTAATATAATCAATCATGTATAATATATATACTGAATTTCTTTTTTTATATTAGCTCCATTAATGTTGCACAGGAAAATAACGTATCAAACATTATAATTAATAATCATTATATAATTCTCGTATATTATACCACATTGCGAGCGATAGAATTAAAGGGAAATCTATTTTATTAAACAATTCGAAATATAATTTGCGAACCGCTGATCAAACGAAAACATCCGTTGAAACCAATTTATCGTTGAAGAATGTAAAAGATATACCACAGGCAATGTAGAATAAACAGTACGCAGAAGAAAAGGACAAAGATCAATAAACAAAAGACTAATGATTAACTCCTAGGAGGATGCGTAGAGCAATTCGATCTAACCAATAGGATTATAAGTATTGGAAGGAATACTGTACGTCCGGTCCAATCAGAAATGATAAATAATACGAAGAAATCAATGAAGATGCGCTCATGTCATGAAGATTAAGCTAAGAACAATGGATTGATTTTTCTATAAAAGGATGACTCCTCATCAGGAGTAGTTTCAGAACCCATTAGTCTGTCAAAGGACACGCAATTTATTAATCCGCCACGTTTCGCATTTTATTAAGTTGTAATCAGTTTGTGTAATTTTTTATTAATAATTATGAGCGTGTGTATGCGTGTGCCTGCGTGTGTGATGTTCTAGCGTAAAGCGTGTTAACCCGCTGGATTTTTAATTGTTAAAGTGAATCGTCCGAAAAGCGTGCTAACCCGCTGGATTTTTAATTGTTAAATTGAATCGTCCGAAAGGTAAAAACCATTTTTTTTGTAATACACTCTAGACAATCAATGTCGGAGCCGCGAGAAGAAATGCTGGAACAAATGAAAATGCAGCAGTGTCGCGCCAGCATTTCTTCTCGCGGCTCCGCTAAATTCTATCGAATAATGCGAATATCGCCTAAAAAACGCAAAATTAGGCTTTCTGGGATAGTAATTGCGCTAGATTCATCTTTTATCTAGCGATTGCGACTATGGAGAGGTCCCCAATATGCATAAGCGAGACGCAATATTGTTAATACTGGACCCTTGAAATTCTCGTGTACGTACATGATTCTAGCGGTGTATGGTGTACCACACAACTCATCAATTCGTCAAGGCCAAATTTCTTCATACTCCCTTAATATATGGTATATTCGTGATCAGCGCGAAATTTCCTATAAGAATTCGTCAAGAACAGACTTTTGTCCCGTCCGCCCATAAGATCGCCGCACTGTGCGCCGTATCGGTAAGTGCTAGCTAGTAGATTCGTGTTCGCGGAGGTCGTGGTTCCCTGTCAGACGTCGGACGTACGTGCCGCGTGGACAAAAGGTTGTCATATTTGAGAGTCTCGCGAAGGTAACGCATCGCGAAGCGATAAAATCACGCGAATCCACTTCCGGGACGAAACAGTATCTAATTTTCTTGAGGATCCAAAATTATGTAATAGACTTCTAAATGCAAATTTCCGAGCGAAGTGAAACAGCGTTACCAATAGTTCGATCATATCGCCCAATTTCTTCCGGCGGCGCGGCGCGGCGTTTCGAAAAACTTTACGACAGCTGGTCCCGCAATGCATTTCGTGTTCTTTGTCGCGGGTACGTGACCGTGCGGCACATGTTACGGAAGAAAACGACCATGTAATATTTCAAGAACCATTCAGACACACGGTGCCACCATCTTCAGGAGGCTGCATCTCGCGTGTGACCAGTGCTATATTGCTTTACATGCACAGCCGAATACATTTTTCCGTATGCAGCGACAAAATGAAGTTTGCGGTTCCACCGCAAGCTATCGATCATGTAATAACAACGTTAAGCAATAATTTACTTAACCGTCTAGACTGGGCTCGTGTGTCTGTGAAAGGCCCGAAGAAATTCTATTACACTGTTGCAGTTCCAGGATATTGTATTATCAGGGACACGTACACGGCGTGTTTCAATTTAATACTAAACCTACCGAGCCTTAAAAGTAGCTGGTACATGTTCCCTTATATAAATGACAAGATTGATTTTATTTAAACTTTGTGCGGCTCCTATTATAATACGTGCTCTACTAAAGATATTTATACAATCAATTCTTATAAAATCATTTTTATTATTTCAATAATTGTAAAATAATCAATCTGGAACCGGTCATTTTGACCGGTGGTGGTAGGTTTAGTGTTAACACTACAACGATTCAAGTTAGGACGAATTTGAAGCAACGAGATTATTTATTTCATTAGGGGATCATTATCTTTTTTGTAGACTAATAAATAATTTGTATAAACGACTATGATTTGAAGGCACCAGTACATGGCATACGGTGCCCCAGCTAACATGTTCACCCCGAATAATTACACTGTCCGACAGCCAAAAATTATTTCGATTTCCACTATACGATTCTTATAGAGTTTTTCGCGCGGATTGCGAATCTGGCCTTAATTTTTCTCCTATACGTAGAGTTTTTGAGAAAATTGAGGTTAAAGGAAAGACACATTTTTCAACTTTGAACAATTATTGTGGTGCTATTATAACAGATATCGAATTGTTCTTTACGGCAAAAGATTCTGTAGAATTTCCCTAATACAGTGATATGCAATATTAATACGTTTTGATTGTTTACACATGTTTAGAAAATCATAATGTATTAATATTGGATATCACTGTATTCGGGAAAGTCTACAGAATCTTTTGCCGTAAAGAACAATTCGATATTTTTTATTATTGTAAAAGCTATTGCATCACAATAATTGTTCAAAGTTGAAAAATGTGTCTTTTCTTTAAACTCAATTTTCTCAAAAACTCTACGTATAGGAGAAAAATTAAGGTCAGATTCGGAATCAGCGCGAAAAACTCTATAAGAATCGCTTAGTGGGAATCGAAATAACCAAGAAAAGTTGAAATTTGTTGGACAGTGTTATTAAACGATGCATTTTATGAAAATTGTAAAACATGGAATTTAAATGGCTTACTTTTTTACTTGACATATTATAGTTGAGGGATATCAGTTCAAGCGACTACTAGGTTCCTGGTAATAGGTACATATGAACAATTACTTCGATAATGTCTCGTTAACTATTAGATTTAAGAACGTTACATTTAACACATATGAAGGTTGAACATTTTTACTCCGAATTTGATACTCTATTGTGACCTTGAAATCTCCAAAACACCTCCATCCACAAAAAAAGCAAATACGTATGAAAATGTATCTTACAAATGAAAATGTATTTTATATTGGACAACGTAAAGTAACTGTTTCGGTACGAAATGGTGAAAAATTCCTGATTATTGTATATGATCGAAGGATCTTATAAAAATCATATTTATTTAACCATGCAGCAATAGAAATAAATGCGACCAGTCGCAGCTGTTCCGCAGTTCCTCGCACGAAACTAGCATCATTTGCGGCTCGCGTTCCCGCGCACGCGAAAACGACGAGACCGCGAGTGCGCGTTAGCGAGTGAAACGGAAACCGTGTCTGAGAATTAGCTTCGTACAGTGGTCGTCTCATTTCTTGGCATTACGCGGCGGCGACATGTAATTGAAGTCTATGCAAGTGTTACGAGCCAGGGCCGCGAGCAACGCGAGTGGCCGACGAAAGGTTATTATTCTAGGAATAAGGAATCAGTTTGTTAGTTGAAGGTGCGCGGACGAACCCAATGCGAAATTGGGGTGCCGCTAGGATTATAGATTGCGAGGACGAACCTGACGCGAAGTCGGGGAGCCTCTAGGAATGGAGTCAAACGCAGACGAACCTGATGCGAAATCAGGGAGCTGCTAGGAAGGTTGGAAGAGAGCACAGACGAACCTGATGCGAAATCAGGGAGCTGCTAGGAAGGTTGGAAGAGAGCACAGACGAACCTGATGGGAAATCAGGGAGCTGCAACGATGCGGACGAACCTGATGCGAAATCAGGGAGCCGCTAGGATTGTGTAGTATTCATGGACGAACCCAATGCGAAATTGGGGAGCTCTGGGAGGTTGGATGAAAACACAGACGAACCTGATGCGAAATCAGGGAGCCGCTAGGATTATGTAGTTTTCGTGGACGAACCCAATGCGAAATAGGGAAGCCACTAGGTAGAATAAATCTCTGTTTGGAAAATCGAAATGTCGCGAACGAACCTGATGCGAAATCAGAGAGCTGTTAGGATGCGGACGAACCTGATGCGAAATCAGGGAGCCGCTAGGATTATGTAATTTTCGTGGACGAACCCAATGAGAAATTGGGGAACCACTAGGTAGAATAAATCTCTGTTTGGAAAATAGAAATGTCGCGAACGAACCTGATGCGAAATCAGGGAGTCGCTAGGAATGTTAGTAGGGCCTCGTAACTGATATAATCTAATTGATACAACCCGAGCGGTAAGGTTGTATCGTGTGGGAACGTTCAATTACTCTATTAGGATACAGGAACGATAATTTCGTGTAAACTCGCTAAACCCTCAATTATTGTTCCTGTATC
>CM052194.1:11027508-11079950 GCA_028455805.1 Lasioglossum figueresi | reverse complement strand
GTGTGGGAACGTTCAATTACTCTATTAGGATACAGGAACAATAATTGAGGGTTTAGCGAGTTTACACGAAATTATCAAATAACACAAATATATTCAACTAACGAGTGTGTTACATGTGTAATTGTCGCGAATGAATAAGATAAGTTGAAAGAAAGATGTTAGAAGATGGATGTTATTACCTAAATTAAGATGCTCGGTTTCGGCGCACTGGCAATGCGGGGGCCCCATAGCGACTTTAGAAATGCCTATAGATTTTATACCGGACTCGCGGAATCTATACGGTTAACGTTGATACGGAGGGGAACTCTAGCCCGATCTCACTGGAAGTTGACTCTACGAGATGCAGCACGACGCGACTCGATTCGTGTCTACCGAAATACTAGCCCCCGAGAGTAAAAATCAGAGGGTTTATATACCCCTACAATGAACGAACTGCTTTGTTCATAATCTAAGGGCACTTAGGGCCAGACTAATAACTCTTGTTTTGTCACTTCCAGTGAAATCAGATCCAGAGCTCGGTCCTAATGAAAGGGTTCAACCAAGATACGAAAGGTTATCTAGGACGCTTCCCTCCAGAGACGATCCGGAAGAGATTCCTGTGAGGAAACGAACGGAAGATTTTCTCTATCCGTAACACAAGGATAGGGTCAGCGACGTGCAAATGTTCCGTGCGAAACAGTATAGAGTATTTTTGCCTGCGATCTAGCGAAGGTCGCAACGAATGGCATGGCGCGGATATATCGATAGGAACCGCCTACTCCGCGCCGGGATTTTCTCTCGATTTGTACACTGGTATAATTGCCACGGCTGAGTTATTGTTATTACCGGCGATAACGATGTATCCGCTGTGGATCGACTGTTTAGAGGGGCTCGAGGACATCTGCTGTACAGCGTCCATCGAAAAACTGTGGACCAAATTGGAAACAGGTGACTCTATTTGAAAAAATTAGTCCAGGAAATTCGCTTGTTTTTTATGAAATTTTTCAACTCCTGACTGAGCAACGTTATTGTTAGAAAACGTGTATGTGTGTACATTTACATTGTACGAGCGGAAAATGAACGAGCGAGCATCGATGTGCGAGACTGTTTTTCGCGGAGGCAACGGCGAGAGTCAATTTGGAATGATATATCGTGGGAGATGGTTGATAGACCTACAGGTCACAAAATTATTCGCTCACTCGCTAATGTGACAAAGATGAACGAAATAATCAGGCAACGCAGTGTACTTTTCAATTTTTTATTTGGATATGCGTAGCTCAAAGTTTAGTTCAACAGAATCGTAAAAAAAATTGCGAAATTTTCATTTATTATTACAGAAAACTGAGTTTTAAGAAATCTTCACGTTTTTTCACGCCACGAAATCCATATAAACAAATGTAATCTACAAACTCTGAGAGGCATTTGTTTCTGATAGTTGCTGAAAAGAGTCAGTATAACGTAAACAATCGCTCAGTAAGGATCTATTTTCATTTATTTCTTTGATTTTCAAGAATTCGTTACAGTGGATGGAAAAAGTAAAGAAACTGGTAGATATTAGGGAAATTATAATTTTTCATTGGAAAAGTGGAAAATCCAACAGACAAATTGGAAATATCGTTTGTAAGAGTTATTCAACAGTACGTTATATTATAAAACGATACGAAGAAGAAAGACGAATAATAAAGAATTAAAAATTGAAAAATACCCTGCGTTGCCTTATTATTTCGTACATCTTTGTCGCATTAGCGAGTGAGCGAATAATTTTGTGACCCACTGTATGTCGTCCTATGTATTAAATAAGTATTCCATTAAAATTAGCTAGCAGATTAACCAAAGCCTCTCAATAATTAATTTAATTTCTAACAATTATTCTATCCTATGAAAAATTAAGTAAAAATCATATAATATTTCTTTGTCCGCGAACCTTGTTTTCCTGTAAATTCAACTATACGTCGGGTACTCCTCCATTGTGTTAGATCCCAATAGACTATGTACAAGCTCAATATTTTCCAGAATGGCGCGCCACGAAAAAAACTTTTGTTACACAGTTTTCTAATTGTTTTCACGTGTAGCGTAATATCCTATCGATTGTGCTATTGGTATTCAGCCAAAAGTCAATCGCGTGTATTCGAAAACAAGGTCTCGCGTGAGAAAATATTTATTCGCCCGTTCCTCGACCATGAAAAAAACAAATGAATAAATTACGTATTATCGATAATAGAAAAAAACATGACCGGTGGAGAGGATAATCGAGTTTGAAGAAGCGAACCTTGTGGTACGTTACTTGCTGTAAGGTTGTTTGGGAGAACAGATCCGCGAATGAGACAAAATGTCATTCTACACTTTCGCCTTACATTTTCATGTAGAATCACGCTATCCACGGTAGAAGCATGTTGCACCGTATACGTTCCAGGTGAATCCTGTAACTGCGCTGCATAGCATCGCTCCTTCTGGGTTCAGCGACAGGACGCTACCGAAAAATTCGAAACAAAACGTCGACGTCATTCGCGCTGATGGAATTGCGAAATGAGATCGATGCGGGGGCCGCGATAGAATGAACCCGAAGGCATCCGGGCGCACGGTGCGTAAATAATTGAAAGCACGAAATGGATACGTCAGTCTTCGTGATTTCCATGAAACATTGATGGCTCGTCGGTCGTGAAAAAGGTTCGACCGGCTCTCGGTGGCGGTGCGGTGCATGTAGGCTCGGAGACAGACACCTAAACGGTCGCTTCTTGCGCGTCGCGCGCGCGGAAAGTGCAGCTTTCGAAGTCGTACGGCTCGTCGCCCCCGAAGTAGACCCTACTCAAACCATCGATAAGAGTGGGCCATGCATTATGCAAGAAACTAGTCGCGGCGGGGGTGGTAAACGCGAGAAAGGGGAAGGAGTCGAAGGAGACAGAGAGGAAGTGAGTGAGGGGTGAGGAGGGGAGACGAGAGGAGAGGAGAGGAGAGGAGAGGTCAGCTCGAGAGGTCGGCCAGAAAAGGCCGAAAGGAAGAAAGGAAAGGGTAGGACACGTTGAATTGGAGCGACGCGACGGTCGGAGAACGGGAGGAGGATATTGCCAGGATTTGCATATCATTTTATAAATTCCGAACAATGTACCAGCCCGACCCGGTGCCTATCGTACCCGGCGCGCGGCGTGCACCATCCCCGGAATTTGTAAGAGCCGCGGAGACCTATGGGTATTGTGTACACGGGGATGCACTATAGATTTCGAATCCCTATTTTCACTCGTTCACCGGCCTTCATACACGCGGCCTCGTGAATTTAAATCGCTGCGCGCCGAATTAATTTCACGCCTGAAAAAAGATATCCCGAGGGTGGATGGTTCGGGCCCGACCTCGCCTGTCGACGCTTTTACGGCGGTGGCGTCTTTCCACCTACCAACCCCCTTTCCGATAACTTAAAGGAGGAATTTCTTTTCGCAGATTGCCTAGCTCCCAAAGAAACCGAATACGGAGGACTCCCTGCACAAAGCATTTTTCCGTTACAGGATTCAACGTTTGAGGGACCACGCGAAAACGATCGAACACGCAGCGGGTTCTTTTCACATCGTTCGTTAGGTGGAAACTTCGTTAGTTTTTCGAAAAACATCATCGACAATCAACATTGTTTTATGACTAGACTACGGACCTTTATGCATTCGTGGGAAAATTGGATGAGTGGAAATGAAAACTAAAAATGCTAGAAGAATTTAAGCATATTGGTTCGGTACTTCTGAAAGAAAAAATACATTCTCGTCTGTTATCCATTTTTGAAGATCCGTTGCGAAGCAACAACTTTGATTGAAAGATGTTGATTGAATATGTTCAAAATGACATTCGTTGATGTCAATAAAGTTATACGGGATACCAAGAATGCTAGAAGATCCAAAGTTTAGTCGACAGCAATGCTCGAGACGAGCTGCCACAATCGACACGGCGCGGGCACGAAGTATTCTCATTAAAATTCGCTTTTTTTCAGGGAGTATGACGTCGTTACCGGCAAATTTTAAGTAAATTGTCGCAGTCGGTGCCGTCCAACTCGTTCCCCGTCACAAAGGCGCTACACTTTGTAGAAGTAGCGCGTCGTGTACTTAAGAAAATGAGAAATCCTATCCTTGCCCCAAATGTATGTGTCAGTTTCGTCCGGGGTCGACGCGTCGACGACGACGGTGCGACTCTGTCGGCGTCACCTTTTTTTCCTCTTACTTTCGTTCGGGCGACCCCTTTCGACCTGGTGTCCTTTTTAAAGCGGGGACCAAGGCGTTGCCATTCCGCCATCAAACTGCTGCAAAACGCCGTCGGTATTACCATAAATCGTGACTCGCAGCGGGAAAGGAGTTTATCCTGTAACAGTCGATCCGTGAAGCTGCGGACGAGCGAAATCGAACGCAGCGGCCGTCAGAGTGAAAAATCGGGATGCCGCAATATCCGCAACCGATTGATTTATCCGTAGTTTCGGGCGACGGTGGAGGGGAGAGAAATAGAGGGAGAGAAAGAAAGAGAGAGAGAGAGCGAGGAGGAGAGTCTCTTAAAGAAAACACCGAAGCAATCCAATATCTTTCTCTCGAGGCGAGGTGAGACTACGCGTCCGAATGGACCTGGTCATCCGTCGTTTCGACAGATTTTCATTCCATCTAGCTGAATCTAGCAGGTGCCCGTAAATCAAAGAAATTGTCCGACCGTTTCACTCGTTGGAAATTTTTCCGCCGTATTTTTCCCCGTTTCCCTCGGCGTTTTTTTCTCTCCCCCCTTCACCCCACCCGTCTCTGCAACTTCACTTTTTTTCTATAGCTCCCGAAGGACACTTTCCGTTTAATAATGCTACAGCCTCTCGCTTATCGGTCGGCAAAGCCGGCGCGGCGTGCAGAAACGGAATAGTTCGGAGATCGATCGAGTCGCAGCACCGGTTTATTCGATTTCGTCGTGCGGGTGATGGCGTTGCAAGCTCTCTCTCTTTCTTTCTCTCTCTCTCTCTCTCTCTCTCTCTCTATCCTCCGAAGAAGCTTTTCAAAAAATTACAAGACGTAAGCTCCTTAGCGGAGGCCGAGTATTTAAATAGTGTTAAAAGTTTTCAAGCTGCGATCAGCCTGAATGGATGAAAAGGTAGCCCCCGGAGTGAAAGGGACCTCTTTGTAGACGGATTTGAAAGAACGGAAACGTCCTTCGGTTGCCTTTTCGCATCTTTACAGAATCCTACCCCGACGCGGCTCGGCGCGAGGGACCTGTGCGAGGCCGCCCGGAAACTTTATTCGCCCTTATGTTTTCATTCGCGAAGATGTTTTCACGCGTTGCGCGTTTCCGGCTGCTTACACGCGGATACATTCATTGCCGTCGTACCACGCACGCGTGCCATTGGTATGAACATTTTTTCGCAAGAATCTGCGAAGCTCGCGTCAGATTATGTCACCGGGAATGTCTCCGGGTGAAACTATTTCGAGAATGGAAACGCGGGGGCGTAGCAACGATCCCGAACCAGCGTATCTCAATGATGAAGCGATCGTAAAATTACCGGGGTAAAGCCACGGACCGATATAACGGCGCACAGAGGCCCATTCCGATCCAAAAACCCGATAAAGAAATGTTTTCGAACTGATCATACGCATTCATTTTTTTCGTACCGTTCTGCTAGTGTATATGCTTGTGAACCTTGGAAAACAAAATCTCTGTTCGTGACATTTTCAAATCAATTACATTTAAAACTATTTTAATTTTTATTATTTAATATATTTTATATACAAAAATTATTTTATAAAATTTATTAATTCTAATTTAATAAAATGAAATTATTTAATCTTAATTTAATCAAATTTACTCTCAAATTTTTCTTCATATTAAAATTATACTTAATTTTTGTAATATATAATTTATTACCGCTACTAATAAATTATAAAATTTACACTTAGCTGCTTAACCCCTCGCCATACGATTTTCTTCGTGGTCACGATGATTAGGACTTTGTTTTTAATAATTTTCCACAAAAAAGGGAAATTTATATTTACCCTACGTTTATTTTAATAATTACATATTTATTACGGCAAGGGGTTAATAAACCTTTTAACTACGATTATTAGATTATCTCTACGTACATCGTAAACCTATTGAATCTATACAACACTTGTGTGTTTATATCTGTTTGTATTATCTTGTGTGCTAACTAGACTGCGGATATTCATGCAAAATGAAAATTGTTTATATCGATTGCAACGTAGAAGAGTTGAATACACATTTCGTAAGCTGGAACTAATAGATTGATGCTGTTAAATTTGTTCAATCTGATCGCCGTTTAAAATTGATATCTAACATTTATATCAACGCAATTTAATTCAGAATCGTCTAAAATTTTGTTCATATAATCTAAATAATCCAATGTCATTCTTTGATCATGATTACTCCGCAATAATAACTACGATGATCCTAGAACCATTATCTGCTCGAAGAATAGTATCCGACCAGAGCTTTATTTTTAATTTAATTAATAATCATATCGATTGTTCCTCTCTACTTGCGCAAATCAATGTTTACGTACCGAAACGTGAATTGAGAACAAGAGCGGGTTTGCAAACACTTAAAGCAAAATCGACTTATGGACCAATTAATCCAATGAATCGCATTATCGCAAAATCATGCGCTATGTATAATCGTATTGATTTTTTCAATAATTCTTTACTAAAATTTAAAATGCAACTTCGCAGGATTATATGATAATACCATATCGATTGTACCACTATCAAAATTTTCCTTTCTGTGCATGTCCCTTCTTTGTTATTATACGAGTAGTCTGTATCTTTCTCGTGTGTAAAAAGGGCTTCAGCCCGTTAATAATAAATAATAATAAAAATGAAATTTGGTCCTAACATCTCGCACAGTCCTCGAGACGTTCGACGTTTATTTAGAACAAGTTATTTCTCCTTAAAGCGTGTACGAACACTTTCTTTTGCTAACTGTATGACCGACAAGTCGAAGTGTGAGCCTCATTAGTCAGCAAGAGCCTGTCTCCCACAGCAGTAGAAAGATCAGCGAATGGTCGGACACGGTGGTCGTGCTTGCCTCGTCGTCCACGGATTAGCTACGTGCCTTGCGCCATAATTCGTCGATACAGCTCCCATTCCGGGAGCGGTTTTTACGGCGGAACGAGACCGAACGGACCGCAATTTGCCGTGTTTGCGTTTTTTCCCCTCGAAGGTCCCGTGGAAAGCCCCTCCGCCACAGACTTACAGGACACGGGAAAAGAACATGAACAACCGTTTTCCTGCATTACAGCGGCACGTAACCGGCTCGACCTCGGCTCGGATCTGCTTTTTCTTCGGCCCGCAGTTTCTCCGGGGCACGAAGAAGACGGAGGAGAAAGCCGAAGACAAATAACACGACACAAAAAAGAGAGACGGGGAGAGGAAAACGCCGGAGAAGGACAAACTCGCCCCCTAACACTCGCCACATTCGAACCCGCATTGTATGCGGTAGACGGCTAGATATTACGAGCACGAGATGTTCTTCCCACCCTTGCTTCCTTTTTCCGTTCTCCTTTTTCCACGTTGCACACACGCCCTCTCTCTCTCTCCCTCTTTCTCTTGTCTGCTCGTTCTCCCTTCTTCTTCGTCTTCCTGTTCTTCCTCCTTCGAGCTTCGCCCTGCGTACCCATTCCTCTACGAGACGGTTACTAATGGCTCGGAAGAGCCAGGAATGCGAGGCTCCCGAAAGATGCCGCGGCAGGATTGGCCGAGCCTTTTTCCTCGGAGGTAAGACGAAATCTTTGGAGAAAGTAAAACGGTCAGATTGAACGCGGGAACGCTCGCGTCGCTTGGAGCGCGAAAAATTCCGACCTTGACAAATTTCTGACCCGATTAGATAGCGTAACGAATGAACACGCTACCGAGGAGTAGATAGCCAGCTCGAAAGGGGGAACATCCCTCAGGGAGTCCGACGTGCAGAAATTCCAGATCGTATCGGCGTTAATTGTATCGCGTCCGTGTGTATCGAGCGTGTGCGCTGCAGGACCACGCCGGGATCAGACGAGAGGAGCATTGGCATCGATGCGAGCTCGAGGTATTCGTGGCGCTCGCAAAATCTAAGACGCGACGGAGATGTTACCCAATGTTACCAGAGATAAATCCAAGTTTTTCACCTCCTTCGAATACCACGAAATTTTCATCGCAACTGCTCGAGGTAGGACAGGGTGTCAAGAAATTATGTGTAAAAACCGTTACAGCGTGATTCTACAACCTCAAAAAGTTAGGTGCATAATTGAACTTGACACTATTTTTTAACCTCTTAACTGCGGAATTTAGTCTTAAAAATCCCCGACTGAATTAAAATCCCTGCGGAATTGAAATCAAGCAATGCCGAGTATACACGTCGAACGCGTAGCAAATGGTCCTATTATAAATTTTACGAAAAACGAGGAAGGATTACATTTTTATTTCGTGTATACACGTTGTTACGGATAGAAATGCATTTATGTTATATTTTGCGTTTAGACACATGTATGCGAAATATACGCGAAGTATGATACGCGAAATTGTAAGAGACCAGTGTAAGATGGCTATTGTTACTCGATTTGTTATGAAATTGTGCATAGTTCAAAGTTCAAACATCCGAATCTCTACCTTAGGCCGCAAAAAAAACCTCGATTTCGGAGTTTTTCTCACATGAAGGTTTATTAGCGAGCACGGAAAAACCGAAAGGTAAATCCGGGGCCGCCAGGCTATCAATGGGTCGCGAGGTTCGGAAAACGAGAAAAAAGTGTGCTTGTAAATTTAATAGAAATTAACCGTCTAGCGAAAGTCATTACGCATGTTGGTGGCATGCAAGGACGAGCTCAGGAATTTATATACCTGGGACGGCGGTTCAAGTAAATAAACACTGAGCAATTGCTCTAGCCATTTTTTCCACGAATCTCAGGTAGTTGATAAGTGTAGGAGAACTGTATAAATAGCGGCGAAGCGAATATTTCAGGATCTTTTCCTACTCGACATAACAAGGTACCTTACGAATAAACGAACTGTTTTGACGGGTGAGAATAAAGTTTTGTGTCTATAACACACGTCGAACGCAGTTAACTGGTAATCGTTCTTTTGAAAATTGTCGTTAAAGTTTAAACAACACGTTTCACTTGATTAAAAATTTTATTATTGTACAATATAACCAACATAACGTAATATAGTAGATCAATCCTGAAGTCCAATTCTGGAAGTCATCCATCAATTCAATTATTTCGTTGATGTAGTTATTGTCATGAATATTTTGCAACATATTAACGCCATCGATGTCCTTTTAAGATGTATATCTTCATTGTGACACAATAACTTGTATAAAGTCGCGCCATTTAATTGAATTGTTTGAAAGCGTAATTAATATGATAAATGTTCTCAGTTTTTGTCCTACCGAACAATGACACCAGAAATGAATCCGTTTGATTTTGTTCAATTTTTTCGGAACGAATGTGTTAAAGCATCACCGCACCAGACGAGTTTCTTTCCAAGAAACGACATAATTGAACGAAGAATATGAGCGCCTGTAATTAACATGCTCATTAAACAGGAGAATACAAATTATATAAATTTCTATCGCCAGCTCGTTCTACACAAAACAGCGTTTAATCAAAAGCAATGTCTCTCTGACTGTCTTATAATATTCCAGTCGACGAAGACCGTCGGAAAATTATTTGAGGAGATTCGCGAGACGTCATTACCGCGTTTATTATATTTCACTCTCTATAATATCTATACAGGGTGTCTAAAAACTCCTTCAACATCCGGAAATGGGAGGTTCCTGAGATCATTTGAAGCGACATTTTCCTTTGCGAAAATGGCGTACGCGGTTTTGTTAAGGAGTTATCATCAAAAAACACGGTCCAATCAGAGCGCGGCTACGGCGGATTGATTCTGACTCGGCCAACGGCGACGCCACGCTAAGCGGAATCTGTCGCCGAGTCACATTCCGTTAGCTGTAGCCGCGCTCCGATTAGTAAGTGTTTTTCGTTAATAACTCCTTAACAAAGCCGCGGTCACGATTTTTGCAAAGGGAAACGTCGCTTCGAATGATCTAAGGAACCTCTCATTTCCGGATGTTGAAGGAATTTTTAGACACCCTGTATATCTATACATATAATTCCGTATCTCGTACCCCTGAACGAAACAAAAGCAAACGAGCGGTTTTTGCATTCACCTTTTGTCAGCGTCGCTATTTTCATCGCATCGATAAATCGCCACGATTTCCGTGCCGGCTCCGTTCGTCGGGAGCGGCCGTGAAAAGCGTGAAAAATTCCGCACCGTGTCATTATTGCGAGATTTGTCGGTACCCTAACGACCACCCCCCGTCCAACCCTTTTTTCCCCGTCAATCCGTGGCACGTCTTTAGTCTTCGTCCCCGCCGAAAAGAAACGGCGGATGCTCTTGAATCGATGAATAGAGAGCCATCCAAAAACAAAGAACATGTTCGACCAAACGTAACCAAAGGGAAGAGAGCCGCCGGCCCAGGAAAAAGCAAGAAATTGCGGTGGAGAAGTGGCGCGCTTAAATGGGAGGCATCAACGGCGCCCGAGCAAATATTGCCGGCGAACATTCAGTAAGAAAATCAACCGGGGCGTTGCGTAAATTACCAGCCAGCTTTTTCGTTCCTATTTAGAAATTATTCGAGCTTTCCACGGCTCGTTGCGAAGTAAATGTTAAAAGCATGCCGTCTCGCGTCTTAATTTTTCCTTTGAAATCCAATCCTTGAATAGGGCTATCCGGTTCTCAAAAGACCTGACGAGCCAAGTCAGACAGAAACCGGCAAAATACTATCTCAAATGTTAAATACTGCATAGTCTATTTCCTTTTCTACATGGAAACAGAATATTCCATTGGATGTAGGGAGTTCCGTAGTCGCTTAACAGTTTTCCTTAAATACATGAAAAACATGTAACACCTCATTTGTTTTATACTGCATTCTCTATAAGTTAACAGTATTATTACTATTGTTAACTGTTAAATAGAAATGTCCAAAATCCTTAGTTTTGGACCGTTCAAACATGTTTGAGTTCGGCACAGACATATCGTTCCGAAGAAATGTGATATAAGTCAAAAAAAGAAATTTTACAGTATAGCCATTTGAAAATTACCTAAAATTGTCGATCTCCTTTATTGTATACAACCAACTTAGAAATGTAAAATTATTTGTTGTTATTAATACTGGGTTAATTGTCATGTACATTAGTTATAAAGTACAACACAATTTATATAAGGTGCAGTGGGGTAAGTGAAGACTGGTTTTTCTAAAGTTGGAGTTTAAACTTATGTTTTTTCAGTGTAGTATGTAAATACTTAACGCTGTCGGTATCAAAACGCTTTGCACAGTCATTACCGGTGAATTAATATTACGTAGGATTCTAATTTTTCTTGAAAATTTTCATTTTCATAGGATATTGTACAAAATGTCAACTACTCTGCACTTTCCCCCGAACCTAGGGCAAGAGTGCCATTAGAGTTAAAACTGCAATCAAACCTTGTTTCATGTGCAACGGAGCAAGATCAAAATTATTAACATTATTATTGCATTAAATTATGAAAACATCTTTATTCTTGGGCGACATTTATGTCGAATAGTTCATATTGACTTATAGTACATTAATAAATACAAGCTAGAAATATTTCGCTCATATTATAATAAAAATAACCAATTTATGCACTTGCACCGTTTACGAACTGACCCCAGTCCACCTTATTCACTATTACGCTTGTTTTAGAAATATATTTTGAGTTGTGTCACTTTTCTTATGAACGAACGATATGTGTAATTATAGTAAAAGTTTCTGTAAAAACTACAATTTACATTCTAACAATTATCATGCCTAGAATGAAACACAAAATTATATATATATATATATATATATATCGCAGATACACTTTTATTCAATCTTAATTTGTTGCAATTGCTGGATTAAATTTGTATTCCGCATAAGAAGACCTACTGTATTATGACCACTGAAGTATGCACCTCGGGTCTCTCTTTTCGAAGAATATGCTACAAAGTACTGCATATGATCGATCCACTGAACGTCAACAGAAGTACCTGCCTTCATTTTCCGGTTACAACAGCTTCCACCGCGCTTTGACAATGGAAAAGATTGAAACTTTCTGGAATCATCTCCAGTGTTACATTGTGGTGTTCCATTCCGGTGTTTCGTAATCGCGGAACAATGTGGATCTACGAGTCGGAAACTTTTCGCACGAAGTAACGAGTCTTTTAACACTTCGCTCATAAACTCTCGAATCGGTACTCCCTTCTGCATTATTTCCAAGCATTGCTTAAAGTGTGTAGAAACTTCGCAACTTAATCCACCTTCTTCTCCGTCCACCGCAATTCGCAACGAATTCTTGTTAGACGATTGTTTCTTGGGCTCGGTATTACGTATATTCAGAACAAGTGTTTCACTGGTTTAGAGTATTGCCGCTTTTTAGGACGTTCGGTGCGACTAAGTTTGATGATAACAACAAATTTAATTTGTAAGTTTTCAGCGGACTGAGGAGCTGGCCTCAACAATCGATCCTATTTGTACTACCGCCGGTATTTGTTCAATCAATAGTTTAAAAAACCTTGAAGTAATTTTTCACAGGAGTTTTTTCAATAACATTGCTATACAAATTTGTTGAGGAAGTCGGGTTTCTAATCAAATAAATCTAGCTCGTTGTAATAAATATTTCGAGCAATTTCATAACACATTGTCATATTTTGATTTGATGAAAGAAAAATCTAGCAACAGAAGCCATGTAGAGGATTCTTTCTGCCTTGAATAATCTTAATGAGTTGGGAATAATATATTAGAGTTTTTAAATTCTTTTAATCTTCGTACAATTTCAAATTGCACCAGCTCGTTTTTGTGATAAACGCATAAAATCCGTAGTTTAGAAATTACTGAAATTCTAAAATAGATTTGAAATCCTTTCCTGGAGTATTCGATTCTAAATTACTTTCGATTTTGATGTTCCTTGTACCAGAAGAAAAATGTCATTATGCTGCGAAGATTGAATCTCTACAGTTATTATAACCATTTTTCTGAAATGAAGAAATAAAGACAATCCATTGTAGACTGGAAATTCGCAGTGCCAAGAAACGAAAGTGAAATTGTGACGATTCATACTTCATTTAGCAGAGCTTCTACAAAAATAATTTGAAGTTAAACCACGCTTCGAACCGATTCCAATTTTTCTGAAATTCGTTCGATTTATCTGTTTGGAGGTTACGCGAAAACCGCCAAACGGTTTTCCAAATTACAGACTAACCAGTTTGCCAGTGTATTCGATGACGCCGCGCCATCGATCGCAGTAAACTACGCCTCGGTGATTTTAGTTAGGGGTCGAAAATCGATGGAGCATTTCAAGCCACGAAGCACTCGGGAAAAATGATTCTCAATCGTGTTTCCAACGGCGAACAGCGTTAGCAGTCGCCAATATAGCTGGGCAAAGGTCATTTTAGTGACCACCATAAAATCTTTCAGTTCATTGTTTGATTAAGAATAGATAAATTTTTTTAAAAATCTGATTATTAGTCGTTATTATTATTCTTACTTTATATGACTCTACCGGACAACCAATTAATAAATTTAATAAACCGTTTATGTTAATTTCTGTCTAGCTAGCTATAGATTGACAAAACCGAATCAAATTTTTTTTCTACTTTTTGGTCTGGAAAACTGAAAACTGAAAACTATTTTAGTGTTGTTTATGGTGAATGTAATTTATTATTTTAATACTAAATATGTAAATCACGAAACTGTCTAATAAGTAAATATTAATGCAAATATTAACTTTCATCGGGAAACGCGCTGCATCGTGATGATATACCGCACGTAAAAATGAAATGGAATTTCACAAAAAGTGCAAAGAATTTGCAATGTTTTCTTCGTTAGCGTTAAAGTTAGATAAGTTCTGAACATTTGGCAAAAAGAATTATCTGGGACGCACTGAGAACGTAACTAAAACCTTAGGAATGTATACAAATTTTATTAATTTTTCAAGGTAACAAAAAAGTTCACTCTAACTTGTTCCCACGACACTCTTGTCACCACAAGACCAGAGTTCGACAAGAAGTGCTCGTTTCGACTGATTTTCGAGAGCTACGTCCCCTTTTTCCGGCCACGAAACGGGTGTCGCCTTATTGCGCCACGCACTTTTCATATTATGCGTGTCTGAGGTGGCTCGAGAACTAGGATCGTCACTGGGAGCGAGACGCGCGGCCGGGAAAAGGGGGCGTAACCCTCGAAAATCAGCCGAAACGAGGACGTCTTGCCGACGTCAGCACTAGACGAATACGCCGATTAACACTTTACCTACCGGAAGCCTATTAATAGAATTTTCAATAATTGTGCAGTAACAAAAGAAAGCATAGAAATTTTCTTTTACATTGCAATCTTAAATGCAACTACTAAATGACGTTATTGAGGATGACTTGTTAGTTCGGAATGAAAATTGCTGTTGCCATTGAAGGTTCCATTAAAAAGTGTTTAGCCATGTACCATAGATTTTTCAAAATTATGCAATAGTCATCGATCGGTAATGTGTTAATTTGGTTGGTAAATATCGTCGCGTACTAAGATTTGATTGAGAATCCTTTATTAAATATTACAGAGATACATTCAATGTAGTATATTTACGCTGTCTCGTCTTACTTCGTGTCTCGTGTACTCGTGTTCTCTTAATCTAAAAACTCTTTAACTCTTATAATCAGAAAATCTTGTCTCGTGTTCTCTTTTACAAAAACTGTCTCTACTCGTCAATTTCTCTGAAGACTGCCCTGACCGACCTACCTCGCAAAATATATAAGTTATTGTGCTCTCTTTCTTATTTATGATTCGCACTCGCTTGCTCGGTCGTTCACCCATCGCGTATTTACCTTTTTGGATCTAACTGTCCGCGGTCAACCGCTGACCAGTTAGATAAAAAAACGTGTTTTTACAGCTCAACCGTCGTCGTTCGAATCTTTAGGCTCGACTTCCTACACATAGAACATCTATTTTTCACTCCTTAACCAAGCTCAATAGCAATTACCAATTCTGAATTCAAATCACACCGAGCTTAGCTTTTCAACATCGTTATTTTTTACCGATTCTACAAGACCATATACTCAGCTATAATTTATTGACGGATAGTCATGAATTCTTGAGTTTTTATATTTCCAGTTTCTGCCAGGTTTTCGGGGCCGCGACTCCGCTATGCGTCGTCTCGCAACGGCTAGGCTGTTTGGGGAAAAGAATAGCTGGACACAATGTGCAACAGACGTTGCACAGCTGGTTCCGTTTCGCGGGTCTGCGCAACGCGATTTCTATTAATCGACGCAATACCGTTCGCGTTTCGCAAGGCGATATCATTAGGAACGTAACCGGTAATTACTGCGCGATCCGATTACGTGAACAATTACTCAACGATGGAAACGGGGCCTCCTTGAATTTAGTTATCGTCAAATTTGACGTGTCCGCGTTACTACGGGGAATTAACATGTAAATGGCGTGCCCCTGGCTCCGTTGTGTTTTCACTCGGTCCCGGCTCCTTGCCTCGCTGATTTATGTCCCCTGTACAGTCTGCAGATAATCGGCCGCGTGCTGCGCCCCGCTATTCAACCGTCGTTCACGAGCTGTGCAAGCCGTTTCCCAGAGCCATGCACAACTGCATTACGTGTCCCACCGCCCCCCCAGTTTTGCCGAACCCTCGGACAAAGAAGCTGTTTTCAAAGAAAACAGAGTATCGGCACGGTGAGCGATGGCGCGGCTGATACGGTTAATGATGTTGCGGCTATTAATTACACGGATTAGAGCGCGACTAGAGCGCGACGCGGGCGACGCCGGAAATTCGAAATGCGCTCGGACCGAGGATGCGGAAAACGCGCTGCGGAATGCGTCACATACTAAGTAAGTTTACCTGCCACACAGGATGTTGTGTAAATTTCAAACCCTTTGTAGTCCGAGCTAGTTTAACTCGAAAATTAAACATTTCTCCCGAGCTAGAATAATTTCATTCTATATGATTTTTTCATTTTACGAATATCAAATTGATCTAATCCCTCATACAATACATAAAATAAGGATAATAAATAATACGATAAACGCAACAAAAAAAATATCCCCTCCACTGTAGTAATCTGATCTTGGCTCGGGTATATCGGTGTGAACCACTACTAATCCAATTACAAAACATCCTTATTTTTCATTATTTTTTTCTGGGACTCTCGTCAACTTATTTGTGGCATTTTTCTGATTAAAATGGCACTAAACACGATATAATTTAAGATATATTATAGAAGGACAGCGTGTGGGGAAGAACGAGACGCGGAGTGTCGCAGTCGCCGCGCCGGAACAGTTCAAAGGCCAGCGCGTCCTCACAATGTAATACCGATAAAAAACTTTTTTATTATTACTAATTTTTTTTATGAAACTTTCACCAATATATTTGTGGTATTTTTCTAATTAAAATGATACCAAACACGATATAATTTCAACTGTATTTACTGGTTTAAAATACGGTACGAACATATATTATGCTTCACACGTGGGTACGGTAAATATGGGCCAAATTATATCTTGTTTGGTATCATTTTAACCAGAAAAATGTCGCAAATATGTTGGTAAAATTTCATTAAAAATAAGTAAAAACAAACAAGTTTCATTTATTGCATGAAGCGGTCTCATCGGTACGCTACTCTTAGCTGCGCTTCGGCCGCGCGCCGTCTCTCTTTACACGCGCTGTCCTTTTCTACGTTCGGCTCGGCCTTTGAAGGTAAAAAAA
Source organism: Lasioglossum figueresi (assembly GCA_028455805.1). Lineage (NCBI taxonomy): Eukaryota > Metazoa > Arthropoda > Insecta > Hymenoptera > Halictidae > Lasioglossum > Lasioglossum figueresi. Next base: position 11,063,229 of record CM052194.1, on the reverse strand, counting down.
ATAGTGTCTGTCTACGAACTGTGCAAACGAACCTCCCCGAGGCTCTGGCGACTATAGAAGATTTACTGTACTTAAATATGTAGTAATTGATTAGTAGTTAGTTGACTGATTAATATTTTGAATAATTGTACAGCAATTTTTAATGGTGACTCTCCCTCTGATTCTCCATTCGAGTGCAAAGGGTTAATACTTTGGCTCGTGTATATAAACCTAACGAGGAACGATTCCCAACGCGGAAATTTAAAAAAATGATAGAACTTTTGGAAGTGCTATTCGTAATGCCTATAAACACGAGTGACAGAACGCATACAACGCGTTAACAGTAAATAAAGAACGATGTTTGTGTTTCGTACAAATAAAAGATAGGCAGTGCACTTCGCAAATAATTGTACAAATGTATAGATTTTTCTTTAATTACTCGTCCGACAGATGAGATACGGTACACGGTTTCCAAAGCTACTTACGAGTTCTTTTTTTAACCCTGCTCGAGCGTTCTCACTTTAGAAGCACTTCAACAATAATTGCATTAATTCACAGAAAGCTTCTTACCAGCCCAGCGTTCCCGGATCTGTTAACATTCTGCCACGGAAATAATTCATGTAGTCAAGTGAAATATTTATACAAGAGTATTACACGTATTTAGAAGTAGCTGTCAAAAATTCGTACGAATCCGTAAAATATCATGAAATTATTTTTCTAAGCTGGTAAAACTCTAAGGAGACGTAACGAAATCAATTTTAACAATCCGTCAACCGAGAAAGAACACTTGTCACCGCATTTCCTACGCGCGTCTCCGCAAGCCAGCATTATTTTCGGAATCCGCGAACAAGTGAAGTGATTACAGAACCGAGTGCGTAGCAAAGTATTGAAAACGGCGTTATCGTTGCAGCGCAGCAACCCGTGAAAATGGCTCGGAACAAGATTTTCAAGAGATGCGTGCAACATCGAAATTTTCCGCATGAGGCGCGGCCATTATTGCTGCGAAAAAATATATAATCGCGCAGAATTTCTGCGTGTTGTTGTGTAGATCGCGTGCTCGGCTGCTACGCGGTCTACGAATAATTGTTTGATTTACAAGTGAATCCGAGCGCTTTCATAGTACACGACACTCGTGCATTGGGAATTAGAGTCACTCACAGCGGAATAATCTTCGTACCTGTCGGATGGCATCGTATTTCCGGGCGAGCCGTTTCGGTTCCTTGAGAATACCTGCAGCTCGCGGGTCCATTGTACCCGTTTTATAAGCTCCGGATTGCTGAGAGATTATGCTCGAATTATGCTCTTAAGACACAATAACGAGCGGACATGAATAATGACCGTGAACTAATACCGCAGTAATTAATCTAACGAGAACTTGCATTCGATGAATATTAATGTCCCGACCGAAACGTCATTAGCGTTGTGGACCTCTGTTTCCATTAAGACATCATCTTTTATAGCGTCCCGGTTGTCTTCCACGTTGTTTCTCTTTTAACTCTTTACCGGACAGACGCACAGTGCTTCGGACGGCCGATCTAGTAATTGATTTGATAAAAAATAACTTGTCTCATATCGGTATTTAATATATCTAGATTACATTCTACAATTGATCTAACGAGAAATTACATTCGACGAATATTAATGTCTCGAGCGAAACGTCATTAGCGTTTTGGGCCTCTGTTTCCATTAAGACATCATGTTTTATAACGTCCCGGTTGTCTTCCACGCTGTTTCTCTTTAACTCTTTACCGGGCAGACACACAGTGCTTCGGACGGCCGATCTAGCAATTCATTTGATAAATGAATTTGAAAAATGCATTTAAAATTTTAAATGTATTTAATGCATCTACATTACCTTCTACATGTTTAGAAATGCCGAAAATGCCGATATTAATGAAATTTAATCAAAATTACTAATTTTCTTTCGTGAACCCTGCCGTACCTATTTAATATTTCTAAAAAAATGTTTTTAATCGAGTGCATTCTGTTACCTTAAAAACGTAAACCTCAAATTTAGAATTACAGTTCGTCGCATTCATGAAACAAGTAATTCTTAATGGACAGGAGTTATTTATCAACTGGCATCAACATTGTACTAGGTTGAGATGTTTGGAGACAGTAATTTTCCAAGAACATAGCAGGTAGTTTTTGGCAAAATAACTGCTTTTCCTCGGATGAGGAGTAAATCCTCGAAAGGAAAAAGATGGCAGTACATACATATGTACTATATTTCCACCTCGAATCCACAGTGAGTTGGATTAGCTGCTGGGAATATCAAGGCTGGACTCACGTACGTATGCCTGAGGCGTCTAGACAAAGACGTTGCTTACGTTTGCAACGCGTGTAAATAGTTGCACGGTAATTATGAGGCAAGCACAAACACCGTCCTTGCTCAGCCATTTCTGAAATACTTTGGCCACTGATTTTGAAAATATGCGGTTTCAGTGGAAACACTTCTCCGTGTTTAAGTAAATTAGGTACTTCAAATCCAGTAATAAAAATTTGTAGAAATTTCTTCACCCGATACATTTTTCTTATTACTACAATCAAATATTAATACGTTAACTTAGAGTGTTAGAATCAACGACGATATTGAAAAAAGCTCGACACTTTGCTGTATGAACAATGAATTAAATTAATAAGCATGTCCGAAAGAAATATCGGTCGAATAAAGCGAGAAACAATAATCCTTAGCAACCGAGGGGTGAATCAGAGTAACCACTAAAAATTGATGTACCATTATTCACAATATTGTTTAAATTGTTAAATATGTTGGTGTCTAATCAATTACTACACATGTAAAATAGTGTATGACGTATTATATCAATTTCATATTCATAAAATGAAAAAAGTCATATAGAATGGAATTATTCTTGGTCGGAAGAAATGTTTAATTTTCAAACTCCGACTGCAAAAAGATAATTTGAGAAAAGAATAGAATGCATAGGACCAGGAAATATCATTATCGCCGATTATCTCGTTTACTCGAGCATCGGAAAGAGCAAATAAAACGTGCCGTAATCGAATTGTCCAGCTGGAAGATAATCAATTAGCAATAAATCAATGAAAAACGTCATTACGGTATTGCGGAGGAATCTGTCGCGCAGCAAACAAAACGAACCGCACGGTCCGCGGGCGAATACGCGCGTTGCGGACACTGTTCGAACGTAATGCGACAAAATATTTCGTCTCTCGTTAACCAATCGTTTCTCGGTCGGGGATCGATAAATCGAAACAGAAAGGGTGGCACAATTCTAGTATAACGGGCCGCGCCATTTCGCACAGTCTCATTAGATGCGTGCTTCGAATCTTTCCTTGATAAATGAAGTCAGTTATACGGCCACCGATAAATCGGACGAACCGAGCGGCGAACGCAATTGTCGCGCGTCGAGTAATTAAAATCTTTCAATGGCTCGGTTAATGGCATCGGCCGCGGCTTAATGGGATTCCGAATCCCCTGGAAAAGACGTCATTATCATTGCCAATGAATAACTTCAAATTAGGGACAGCCGTATCTATGTCCGCAATGAATCGATCACTGGAAATCGCTCAGTCACGAAAAAACCAGGACGGAATTTTAAACGAATTACCATACGAATAATCCAGGAAAATACGGAATAGACACTGGACCTCCACGGATTAAAGAAAGCTTATCAAAGGATGCGTTCATCGAGAGATTACTTTCTCGTTCACTTTTCAGTTAAATGTTTCTTCTACAAACACTGTCGACCAGACCTTCCATTTAGGTAGAACAGGCGAAGCTTGCCCATACGTTAATGCTTTCCACTTTCGAATTATGTTACAGCTTTTGCAACCGCCATTTTTATCCCACATACTGGACTAAAGTAAATAAGTTACTTTTGCTAGACGTGAATCGGCATAAATGAAAAAATTACTACATCTCCCTCGAAGATGGCATACATTATCCTTATTGTAAAAGATTCAGAAGGAACCCGCAACTCGTGCTCCGAGAGTCTATGACGTACAAAAAAAATGCTAGAACTATACGATCTAAGAAACAACACAGACACGAAGGTTTTTCTTAGATGAAGTCTTTGCTATATTCTGTTTTCTCTGATAGTAACGCGTTGAAGCTGTAAAATATATTAATATTTATAGTTGAATTTCCATAAATTCGATATAATAATACCATCGCACGCTACAGAGTACCCTTGTAGCGTAGTTTCAGCCTGAATTTTACTTTGTTCAACGGAACGCCGTACATTAGTTATCATCCGGAGTCATAATGCAAGAAATACAATAATTGGCTACTGTTAGCCAGCGTTATTTCCGATAGAAATTAATGCACCATTGTTCGAACCACGAACTCTGCGTCCTCAAAAGCTCGATAACAAACCACCAAAATTCATGCGCATCCAAAATGTTTCACGAACAAATATTTCGATGATTTCACAAATGTACAGGCGTGCCACCGGCGTTTAATGTTCCTGTTGAAACAGAAACTTCGCCGGATAACTTTTTTCCGGTCATGCATTTCGAGTTTCTGCCGTTGATAATGGCGCAATGTTGTTTTTGGCGCACTATTAATTTGAGAGTAGCGCGCCCGACCGCACGCTGCATCCAACGAAGCATTTCTGATCTCGAAACTGTAGTGCTTCTGCGTGGTACAACCAATTATGGTTTACCAATAAGGGCTCTATCTAGTTATCTCTTTATGCGCAGCACTCCATCGCACGCAGCGGATGGTAGTTCGGTAGAATCAACCGTGTTCGTTATATGGCGGAAGACACTCATGCATCCAAAGAGCTACATATCATAAATTGACGTTCCAACGGCGCGTGCTGCGACTACTGAACGTTCTGTATTTCTCTCCAATTTCGTATGTCATACCATGGCGAACAAAAAATTGCAGTCTCATGATTAGGCTGCGGAATGTTTTTACGAATTTTTACCCTGGCAGACGAATTCCGGGTAGCGTTGTCATCTATAAAATCGCGAAACCAGGACGGACGACATAAAACCTCCGGAGTTTCCGTCTGGAACCCGGACAATATACAGGGTGTTCGCGCTATTACTAGCCAGCGTTTTTCTTGTAAATAGTAAATATTAGAAAAAAATGAAAGCGGAAAAAGTAGTACTGTTTTTTATACGCATCACAATGGCGTATGTGATTTTTTTGTGTTTATACTATTTTGTTAGATACGAAGCTGACCTTCAATTTTTTAAATCGAATGCTGTTTATTTTTTGATAACACATGAAAGCGTGTGTCTAGACGAATTCATCCGTATACTGCACAGTGACCTTCAATGTCATGCAAGGAAAGAAATGGAAGAAATATTTTGAATATTTCATACCAATGTGTTTACAAGTATTCCTTATTCATACGAATCAGATGATGTTGTCATTCGCTATCAGAGTGTTTACTTTTAGGAATCATTCTTTGATGAATTATAGTTCAAATTTCATCCCGATATCTCTTATGGTACAAGAATTATAGTAAAATGTCATTAAATTTCTCTGTGGATATTTAGACTGTATATCGCGGTGCAGCGTTCACTTCAAATAATTTAAATTTCGTTAAAGTGTCCGCCTTTTTTAAAACAAGGCCGTAAAGGGAACACTTAGGGCTATATCTACATTTCTACATATTTTTAAAAAGTTCTCTGCTATGAAAACATTGCATTTGCTTAAAATAATTGCAAAATAAATGGTGAAAAAACATTTTTTTCAAATGACAACATTTTTATAAGCTCCTAAAAACTCATATCCATCGGTTTAATAGTTATAATCCCATAATTTAATGAAAAACGGGTGACACTTTTTTTAACGTCTGTAAAATCGACAATTTTTAAGATATCGAAAAATTCATTCACATTTGTTCGTAGGGCACGAAAAACTACAACATATCCAAATTTGAACAAAATCCGAAACAGTACTCCAAAAAGTGTCCTATTTCGAGTGGAATGACCCTAATGATAGTGGAGCAGGTGTGAGCCTGTAACATCGGAAAACCCCGATCCTGAAAGAAAATCCCCGAACGTTCCCAGACGCACTAAAAAGTAGGAGGAATCCGGGGAAACCCGGACGGATGACAATCCTAGGTGCGACTGACATTGCAAAATTTTTGACAATGTTTTGTAAAAAAAATTAATAAAAACTTGGAACAGTAACGTTAACACATAACTTACTATTATTATTCGCTTAATATTAGTCGCCTATTTTAAGACATTATCGGTATAAACAAAACTGTCGTTATGAAATGAACATCAATGTACACATTTTATAACGAAAATCCAGACGGATGGCAACTCTAATTCTGAGTAACTCAAAGAAATTTCTGAGGATTTCTTCAAAGAGGTTTCTGGAAAATCTTTTCTTTAAAATTCTGTGAACTTGTTATACGCTGTTAATAAACACGCGTTTCCAGCAGAATTTAAAGCAACGCAGTCGCAGAGGGTACGTTTGTATTCCGGGCGTTCACGGAACAACGCATCTCCGAGTCCCGGCATGGCAGCGGAATCCGCGCGCTGTCTTTACCAGCGGGAATCGTCTGCGGAACAAACGTTGCTGCTGCAATAGCTACAACATACGAATCGTCGCGGCCCGGTAATATTCTCGCGCAGATCGCGCCGACTCTAATTAATTACATTACTTGTCACGCGCGTTTGAGTTTGGCAAAGTTATCCGCGTCACTAACACACGACTTGCACTCGATTGGACGCGGATTGATCAAAGGGATCGCGGCGTAGCTACGCGTTATCGATGCATCACGTTCGAATCACGTTCCGTGCCCGCCTCGGTGTGTACAAAACTTGGCGAATATACACATCGATATGCGAGATGAATTCGTTGAACGTCCAGCGGGATTTCATTCGACTTTCAATTCGTTTCCTAGCCGATTTTCAACTGCAAAAAGGTCTCTCCTTCTCTCTCTCTCTCTCTCTTCCGTTCTCCTGTGGTCATCGTCGCCTTCAAACTCGCCAATTACAACGTTTAACAGAAACCGTTTCACACGCCTGGATACGTTGACGAACCAATTAAACTTTACCTTCCCGATTCAAGATTTTCATCCCGTTTTCATCAAATGCGCGCCCCGTGGATGCGCTCCGAATAGTGTACTTCGTTTGTCAAACCGATTGATACGACGCCGCATACACGGTTAACCGGTCGAACCGACTAATAAGTGCCTTAGATATTTCTCTACTTTATACCTCTCTGTGTGTCCCTCTCTCTCTCTTCCGTTCTCCTGTGATCTTCGACGCCTTCAAACTCGCCAATTACAACGTTTAACAAAAACCGTTTCACACGCCTGGATACGTTGACGAACCAATTAAACTTTACCTTCCCGATTCAAGATTTTCATCCCGTTTTCATCAAATGCGCGCCCCGTGGATGCGCTCCGAATAGTGCAATTCGTTTGTCAAATGCGATCGATACGACGCCGCATAAACGGTTAACCGGTCGAACCGACTAATAAGTGCCTTCGATTTTTCTCTACTTTATTTCTCTCTGTGTGTCCCTCTGTGTCTCTCTCTCTCTCTCTCTCTCTCTCGCTCTCTCTCCCGTTCAAATCGACGTTGATCGCGATCACGACCGGGCGTCGGCGTCGTGAAAAAAAGCCTACAGGCTGAAGGCGCAGAGTGGCTCGTCCACGAAATCCAATATCCAATCTGCGTTCCTCCTAACAATGCTGTCGAACGAGCTACCGGGAGGCGTGTAAAATGGCGCGCAACTGGACGAACGCCAACTTGGAAATAAAAATCGCCAATTCCGTTCGTTAACGTTATCGACAGTTTTATGTTTCCCCGCGATCGATAAAAATCAGCCCCCGACTGGTTTTCCGTTCATTCGGATTTCCGGGGGGCGGGGGAAGAGAGAGAGAGAGAGAGAGAGAGTAAGGGGAAGTGCACTTTTTTTGCATTTGGGATCGATGGAATATCCTTCAATGGGACGCGGACGCCGCGCGTGAATTTTGCGTGCTCGTTGACGCAACTCCCAGCGGTTTTGTGCGGCTTGATTTTCAAAAGTAGAAAAACCGTAGAACGTCCCCGCGCGCGCGGGAGAAGGGGTAACAATTTCGAAAAAGTTCGAACCGCGAAGGACGTTGCGGGAACATCGCGTTTGTGAAAGTGTTCCGACTGATTATTCACGCATGGATCAAATTTTTTCGACAGTAGTCGAGCGAATATTCGAATTTTTGCGTTCCAAGTGAAACACTTGCCAGGATCAGTCTCGAAACGTTTGCGGATGAATAAAGATACGACGCTGATCGATAGAAATGTATTAAACATATTAAATTAATATTGCTCAGCACTAGTGATTCGTTCAATTCGATTGAATTCAATTATGCGAAGAGCCTGTTAAATATTCGTGTTAAATTAACATGAGAACGGAATGTGGAGACCAGTTATACAGACTACGTAATACAATGCATGGGATCAAATGTTATCTAAAAGAGAATAACTTATTCACACAGAATATATTTCTAGGGTAAATAGTAGTATTAGCGATAGTAGCGACGCGGACACTGTTTGATGATCACGTGAAAGTTTTAATCTCAAAGTAATCGGAACTTGCCACATATAGAACTCAGAGTGGACAGGTGCTTAGTAAAACCTAGATTTGAGGGATTATTCCATAATGCTTTCGTTGCACGAGATATATCCCCGCAATCCTAAAGTTCTCGGTCCCGGATATGACGTCCTCGTGGTCACCACTATCGGACGCTGCGCCTCCGGCGCGGCGTGTCTCTATTGACTCGGATGCGCCGAAGTTGTGTGGGATTCGAGGCAAACAGCCTGGGGTAACAGTATCTACATGTAGAAACCCAGCCTCTTCCGATTAATCCCGATTAACGTTACGTACGTGGAATATCATTTTCAAGAAAATACCGACTGGTGCGCGAATCATATTCTTCACGATATTTAAATCACTTCTAACCGCATAAAATATTTATGAACAGTTTATTAACATAAAAACCATTTCATACCTTTTAAGCACCACCATGTTCGTGAAGTATTGTAGAAAGGAGAACGAAGTCAATGATTTATCTCGTACAACAATACTGTGATTTGCAATTTTTACACATCAAAACTTCATAAAAAGAATAATACAAGTACAATATACATAGACTTCCATTTAACAATTGATTGGTTCGATGCAAGCTACATTTAAATAGCTCTACAGATATTGAAAGTTCGTTAATGGACCGATACCGCCACGAACTTAGAAATTGAAGTCCGCACTTGTACAACAATTTGTTAAAGCTTTTGTACGATTTTTCATTGCCATTGTATCCAGCCTTGAATAGAAAGTGTACCGCCAGCTTTAGAATAACCCAACGTATACCACGCGAAGGTTGCATGGTCGGATTTGTACCTCGTGTGTATGTTGTTATTTTAGCGTGTTTCGGTCGCGCAGCTTTTACGCGTATGTATATTGGAAAAAATTCTGTTATGCGAGAACTTTTGTGCAATTATTTGATATAACGGAGGCGAACTGAAATTTGTATCTCTGACATTTCAGCCGGAAGAGCTGCGAGCAAACGGAGCCGCAGCACGGTATGGAAACAAAAAGTCCCGGAAACGGTCCAATCAGTTCCCGGTGATAAAACTAATTCTTTCAATTACGATCGATCAACTCGGCGGAAATTGAAAAAAAATGTTCGGTCACAAATCATGGCGGATCTTCGGAAGGTTCAGCGGGCACGGTTCATTCCTCGCGGAACGAAAATCGCGTGCCGCGAATTCCGGACGAAACGGAGCGGGACTGCGAGTGTCCCGGTGACAGGGACCGACTATTTTCAACCATTCCGAATCCATTACTGCGGTTCCATCCTTCTGTGCCTGAAGTCGACTACGGAGCAATGTATCATCCGTAAGTGAAGCCACGGGCCGGCGATCGTTCCCTAACTCTGCCTTCTCTTTTCTTTCCCCGTTCCCGTTTCTTTTTCTCCCTCCCCCCATTTTCTGTTTCTCTGGCCCCGCCGCACCATCGGTTCTTCTATTCCATAGCAAACAGGAGGCGAGAGCAGGAGGCCGAGACCTCACCCCCATGACAACTCCCGCAGACTTATAAATCAAACCCCACGAACAAATCGCTACGGCGATCCTACGGTGGTTCTCGGATGCTCTTCTTGCTCCTTTTCTTACGTTATCATCGAAGTCCCTCCTCTCTTTCTCTCCATTGCACTATTCTACGCCGTTTGTCTCCGCATTGTTTCTTCTTCGCCGGATCTATATCTTCGTCTCAAGAAGTTTTTCGGTGGTAACAACGATTTTGCTGCCGCTTTTTAATCCTAATACGGGACGAAGCCCGGCTTTCTTGCTTGCAAACCGTCCACCACGGTCAACCATTTACCCCTGGTAACGAGGATTGATAGGGTTGCGGTCGTACACATTGTTTTCTGTACTACCATGAGCCATGTGATTAAATTACCAGCAAATAAGTTTCGGGACCAGACAGATTACGCGGTGGAATAACATTGACCTTCTACCTGCCGAAAAACTCTTGTCAACGGTAAGCGTGATCGAGTGTGCGGTCCCCACGGACGCATATGTTTAGGCATTATTTATGATACTATTCGATGTGTGTGGTTCTCGCAGCTACAGTCGTCGAAGAGCATATCAACTCTTCGGGAACGACGTCTGTGCTCTGTACTCGCTACGAATAATGTTTCAATAGTTTATTAGTAGACTTAGGGATTTGATATGCTTATAATAAAAATGGGTGAATCCAATACAAGACGAATTTATGATACTGCACGATGCGCGTGGTTCTCGTAGTTAGAGTCGTCAAAGAGCATATCAACTCTTCGGGGACGACGTCTGTGCTCTGTACTCGCTATGAATAATGTTTCGACAGTTCATGAGGAAACTGAGGGAAAGTATGCGCATTGTACAATGCAAGGACAGTTCGTGAGCTTAATCGTTTCTCAATTTCATATAGAACGTTGCTCAAATGTTTTCCCAGGTGTATCGGACCATACCAGATTAAGGGTTTTCATGCATTTATGATAAAAATGGACGAATCCTATACAAGACGAAATGTTTAAAGAGGTTAAGAACACTGTTGTATTATATGCGGATCGTTAGAATTATTAATATTCGAAATAGAACCTCGTCTGATCTCACTCTTCAGCTACAAATTCCGAAAATTTCGAACCGTCCCAAATTCGAACCGCGACAACGGTGTTTACGTTCGCGCAGCATGAGTGCCGTGTAATTTCCGCTGTCCCGCCGCCTAGCCTGTAACTTCCGTGGATGTATCAGAGTGTCTCTTTTCGGTGCGTGTCTTCCGAGGGTCTCGTGTTCGCGTCATGCGGCGTCGTTCATCCCTTGATTGCAAGAACACATAGTTGGCTGTTCGAAAGCTATCAAACAACCATTTCCGTGCGTTCCGGAAAGCTGAATACGCTCCCGGAACGTCGTTGTCGGTCCAGCATTTCTGAAACTGTGTGTCCAAAATTCGGCTTCGGTTGTCCGTGGAATTTCATTATAGTCTACCGAGGCGTGCGTCAACTTACGAACGTGTAGAAGATAGCAGCAGATTCATCGTTGCCATCTTCCGCGAGCCTCGATCTCGTCTTAATGCATAAATACCGCGGAACAGACAACTATGCGGGCCATTTCGACCGAATTCGAGTCCAAGGAATCTGCAATTCTAACCCGACTAATTGGGAGGCACAGATACCTTCTGAGAAAGCTGGTCGACTGATGATACGCCTGTTAGTTAGTTAGTTAACGCCAGGCTCTAACTATATATCTGTCGCGTCAAGTTACGTAAACATAACCGGGAGACGATAACTTCTTGGGCAGGCCACCGAAACGTGTAAAGCAAATTTGGGGACAATTTCAGGATCAGCAATCAATCTGCAACCGGACGTGCCGTCTCCAAACGGTCCCGAAAATTTCTATAGATCAGAATAGGATGAAGAGGACCGAGGAAACCGGCGCTGCACAGTCTCGGTTGCGATCCAAGACTCCTGGATTTACGCGTGGTTGCGATCCAAGATAGATTAATTTTGACGAACATATTACGCCGCTTATCGGAACTGCGATGCTACGCGAGGCGGACGGATAGTTTCTGTTAACTTGGCAGACTGTTATAGATTTTAGGCATCTGGAACGGATGGCGTGCGACTAGGTTTGCCATCTATATATTTGATAAGGTAATTATCAGAATATGTGAATCATTTTTTAATGAATTATAGTGCAAAGTTCATCCCGGTATCTTATATGGTTCAAGAGTTATAGTAAAATGTCATCAAATTTCTCTATATTTAGGCTATATATTTTGCGGAGCAGAATATTCGCTTCAAATAATTCTAATTACGTTAAAGTGTCCGCTTTTTTAAAAACAGATCCGTAAAGGAGACACTTGGGGCTATATCTTCATTTCTACAAATTTTTAAAAAGTTCTCTGCTATGAAAACATTTCATTTCCTTAAAATAAATGCAAAATAAATGGTGAAATAAATATTTTTTTCAAACGGCAACATTTTTAATAGACACTCTCACGTTTCCACTATCAGATCCTAAAAACTCATTTCCGTCGGTTTGTTAGTTCTAGTTTTATAATCTAATGAAAACAGGGTGACACATTTTTTTACACGTTTGAAAAATCAACAATTTTTAAGATATCGAAAAATCCTTTGAGAATCGTTCATAGGGCACTAAAAGCTACAACACACTTAAATTTGAACAAAATTCGAAACAGTACTCCAAAAGAGTGTCCTACTTAGAGTGGAATGACCCAAATGATAGTGGAGCAATTGTCCACTAAAAAGTAGGACAAACCCAGAGAAATTCGGACGGATGGCAGCTCTACGTGCGACAGACATTGTAAAATTTTTGGCAATGTTTTGTAGACAGAAATGAATAAAAGCTTGGAACAACATAGACAATATTAATAACGTTATAACGTGACTTATTATTATGAAAGTCATCGCCAAGTTCAGATATTATCACTACTAACAAAATCGTCGTTATGAAATAAACATCACCGTGCACATTTTATGACTACAATTCGTGTTTACTTATTAGGTTTTATTTATTAGTTAAATAAACGCGGACGCGCTACGAATGTACGTTGATTACCTTTTACATAAAGCTAAACATCGATCTCGATACAATTTCATTTAGACCATGTCATTGTATTTCAGTCGATTCTTCAAATCTGTTTTCGAATTATTATTTCTTCATCGGAGAATCGTTAAAATCTGCATAGAAACGGAGAATACAGGGTGTCTAAAAATTCCTTCAACCATTTCCTTCAATCCTTCAATCGTTTGAAGCGACATTTTCCTTTGCAAAAATGGCGTCCGCGGCTTTGTTTAGGAGTTATTATCGAAAAACACGGACCAATCGGAGCGCGGCTACAGCGGATTGATTCTGGCTCGGCCAACGGCAACGCCAGAAGCAGCGCTACGATTGGTGCGTGTTTTTCGTTAATAACTCCTTAACAAAGCCGCGGACGCCATTTTTGCAAAGAAAAATGACGCTTCAAATGATCTCAGGAACCTCACTTTTGCGGATGTTGAAGGAATTTTTAGACACCCTGTAGATTGACGAAAGCCTACCTGAAACACTGTTTCAAGAATTCAATCACGTTGACAATGAGCCGGAAACTCAATTCTGCTGTACTTCCGGCTGCGCACTTAACGCACTTTGCGACCACGGAAGCATGAGCCTTTACGTGTACGACGCAATTACGCAGTCTCTAATATCGTACTAAGGATATTAATTGTTGAAGAGAAGGAAATAAATCGTAACTGCAATGAGAAATGCGTGAACTCATTGAATGGTAAGAAAAATGTTTACTTAAAGAGTTACCTCGTCAGGGGCAATATTAGAGTTTTAGAGCAATATTAGAATTTTTAGTACATATATTTCTATTAAATCGACACACTAACGACAACCTAACTATTATACGTTGATTTTGAGACAATTAAGATTATTTCGTTTTCCATCGACGAGTATTTCGAGTGTCAAACAAAGCGAGTATATTAGAATCCCGAGGCTTGGAATAAAATTATGCGAAGAGACAAAATTATCACTTAGCACTCGAGTGGCAACTCTGAGTCGCCACAAAAAAATTGCTACGCCGCTATTCAAAATATTGTTTAGATTATTAAATATGTTGGTATCTCATCAACTACTAAACATTTAAATATTGTATGGGGTATTATATCAATTTCATATTCACAACATAAAAAAAAAACAAATACAATGAAATTATTCTTGGTCGGAAGAAATGTTTAATTTTCACGTTAAAATAGCTCCGCATGCCGAGGGATGATACTTGAAAGTCTGAAAAGGTACAGGAGCGTCATTAAAACGATTCTGTAATCTGTGCAACACCGAAAGTGTCTCGGAACAAGAATTACCATGGTACAACTCGTTTCATGTAAAAAGAAGTAGCAGAACATTTATCCAACAGTTCTCGCGTTTCACGCATCATTTGTCCGAAGGCATTACGCAGGGAGTCGCATTGTTTATCGTCGATCGAGTATCGACTCCATCGGGAGAACGAGCGTAAAGAGAGAGAGGGCGAAGGGAAACGATAAGAAAAATCTAACCGGTGATAATGGGAAACTGTGTAGCAACGAAATTAGTAGAAACATTCGTACCAGTCTGAGCTACAGTTTCCGTGATGAAGATAAATTCGGCGAGTCTGTCCCGCGCACAGCCTCGGGATTCGGCTGGCTCGTTTGGCCGTGCCATCGGCGGTGCGTCTCCCTAAGATTAACGATGGAAACCGCCTAAGGAAACCGGGAAACGCTCGTCCGGTCATAAGTTACGCTCGCGACACGCTACGCCGCTTGCAATCTTTCGATTTCCTCTTTTGCCCGGCTCACGCCACCCTCGAATTAGGATAATAATCGCGGCCGGGGCCAGAAACCGCTTCTCTCGCGGGCAACCACGAAACTACGGGATCGCGTGAGTTTTCCATTGGGATTGTTTCCTCGTGAATGGCCCACTCCGGTCGTTTCCTGCGAGCTTCCTCGAACATGCGTTTCTTGGGCGGGTTAGTATTGTTCTGCTTGTGTTGGAAACCATCCGCTGATATCGCCACGATCTGCTCAGATGCAGCCTTTCGCTGTGTCATTGATGGGTTCTTCCAGTTGCTGCTCCCGATGGTGCTGGCGATCCCATTGTACACCTTTTCATTAAGATCTTGAACCTGTATTGTTGGTCTTGTATTTGAAAGTGTTCTTTCTTTTATTCTTGCTTATTAGGAGTATGTTGTTTCTTCGCCCCGAACTGCTGTGGTATTGGTTTCAAGATACCGTACAATTTCTTAGATCAGTGATCAATAATCACTTTTATCCTCTCGCGCTAAATCCAGGTTATAGTTCATAGTTTACGTTTTGCAATTTCTTTCATGAGCCCTGTTTCCTTGCAGAAGCAGGGAGTTTATCTTAAGATCTAGATCGTCCCATTAAAGTTAAATAGAATTAAGACAAGAGAGAAGGCAGGCAATTGCGACCGTCTTATAATGTGCACAGTCTTCGTAATTCTAGTAGTGCCACTTATACTCGCAATAACATCGGAAATATTCCAGTCTCTAGTCTTCCAACGAGAAATTCAAAACTAGAGAAACAAATTGAAAGTGACACATTTACGATTATGTACCTTCCAAAAATAGGTTGAAATATGAAACCTGCGTCATTTGTATAATCACTAGACTGCGGATTTAATGCATTTACGACAAAAGTGACTAGATGTAATTTCAAACGGTAACAAAATTAGAAGAATCTCACTTATTTTCGCGTAAAATTGCAAATACGGTAAAAGTGAACGAGACCAGAAAGTCCGTTTCCAGATCAACAAATTGGTAAATTGTTGCCGAGCGTCTGCAATAACAGCATCGCAGATACCGAGTCCTTCCTCACCGGTTATCTGCGCAGTAACACTAACATTTATTCCCCGGGTCTAAGCCGTTGCTTTAATTATACTTGAAAATCTCCGGCAAGTTTTCCCTCTCTCCCTCTCTCGCTTTCCCATTATCTTTCCACGCATATATTAAGGACATTTTCCCAAAGAATGGAGCGTTCACGGTGGCACAGTCTTGTTGATAATTTAGCAGTAGTCGGTCCGAGCAGAGGTTTAAACTGTGAAACAAGCGTAGGCGGCTCGTACACGACGACGAACCGGATAGCTCGCTCGCGACGCGCCTAATCTCCGCCTAACTTCGCGGCCATACTTAGAACGGAAGAAACAGCTAACAGATTGTTGCAACAACGACGGCCGCGCGCAACCTGCTAGAAGGGGACAGCCAACCATGAAGATAATTTCCGAGATAGTTGAAGTCGAATTAATTGCCGCTACTTACAACGACCTACATACATTCTACGCTCTGTACTCGACCATCGCCTACTTCTTCGACTTCTCGGTAACGGAAAAGTTGATTTCGCTGATTTTCTTAAACAAGCTTATGATTTCATGTAGGGGAGGCCGGGGCTAGTTGACTAACTTTTAACATATTTAATAGTTACCGATGAACCATTACTATTTTACCGACCCGTTATACACCAAAAGTTTGCACATTGACTTAGGTATACAGTTTTAATTTTGAAAATCGCGTTGATCGAACCTCTAGTTGTAGATCTAATGAAATTTAGATTAATGAGAGCAATAAGTCAACAAACCCCGATCGTGGGGGTAGTTGACATATCTGATGAGGCTAGTTGACTTAACAGTTGCTTTTAAATGTTTAAGAAAAAATAATAGTATCAACGATACTTCAATTTTGATTTGTTCGTACATATCTACCGTAGTGAATCAGATGATGATTTGTAGGCAAAATTAAGCAAAATTAGTCTTACGAATCGTCATCCGAGTCACAGTTAATACACACATCCGATGCATTTCTCGTAAGCCCCCCATTTGCTGCAACGTGTGCGCTGCACCCAGTTTTCACCACAAACGCTATCAGTGTAAGATTCATTGCAGATCAAGCATTCCGTATCATCTTCTGATTCTGAGGACAAGGAACATTTCTTGAATGACGTAGCCCCGTTCGACATTTTTATCAAAGGTTTTTTTGCAAGGGTCACACGTTCATAACCTCGATGCACCGGATGAAATAAAGCACCTGAAATTATAGTCAATGTATCGTATTTCCATAAACTAATCATGAAAAAATATCAAACAGTACTTAATGGACAAAAATTGATAAATGGTCGAAACGAAAATATTTACTTACCGCCGATGTTTATAGATTTTTTATTCATATTGGTATAACACGCAAGTGTCGGCCACGACAACACATTACATGGTGAGATAGTCATTCTTATGTTTCAATATCGCGGAAACCAGCATCATCGACTCCAGTGATTAGCAAACCGCCAACCGCTTTCGGCTATTTTTTCTAGTATTCTACAGTCTTCGTTTAACTGCTTCAGTAAACACATTCTTCGTGTAACGATCGAGTATCTTCGTATTTTGCCATGAGCTCGCCTTTCGGAGAACGTAAAATTGAAAATGAACATCGCCCATTTATCGATAGTTGGACATATGATTATTTTTTCCTGGCATAAATGAAAGTGCTGTTTGTTTAATATACAGTGAAAAAATATCTGTATTGAAAAATATAATATTAAGAGACATTATGACGGTAAACATTCTTCAAAATTTAATCATTTGCAAGGGTAGTTACGTAAGGACATGGTGGATCGATCACAATCGATATTTAAATTGAAAACTACCAAATTTACTTGAAAGTGTTGGAAATGGTTTAGAAAATCACAGAAACACTGTTGAATTAACTTTAAGGCTATTTTATTATACAGCACGGAAGGACGACTTGTCTGTTTGACTAGCGGACTCGAAGCGAAGAAAGAAAAAGAAAGTTGTAGGGGAGGAAGAGATTATCTGTCGCCCCCTTGACTTTTAGGAAAAACCTCAGCCTGCATAGTTTACGGCACAGGCCCTTGAGTACGACGAATACCAGGCCTATGGGTCCGGTGACATATAGCTGGTCTATCGTTCTTTGATAGAGAACCAACAGTGTTTCTCATATAAACGAAATTCATTTTTTAACTGTGTTGCATTATCATTACTAATAATCCAACAGAAAGTACTACATCCACCGCAGAGACGGCAGTTCAATAATGAATAATAAATAATACAAAATGATAGATCAAATAAAACAAACGCTTTATCGTAAATCCATGTACGAAATAACAAATACTTCCCACAGCTAATAAATTCGTTAAAGAGGCACTAGGAGACCGTAGCGTAAACACAGACTGAAATTGGAGCTGGCGACGCAACAAAATATTTAACCAGTTAACTGCGTTCGACGTGTATACACGTCAATCCAGAACTCTACCGCGGTGCAATAACAATAACCTTTTTAAGAATGAATTGTTAATTTTTTATCAAATAAAAATGTAATCCTTCCTCGTTTTTCGTAAAATTTATAATAGTACCATTTGCTCTGCGTTCGACGTGTATACTTGTCATTGCTTGATTTTAATTCCGCACTCGGTCGGGGATTTTTAAAACTAAATTCCGCAGTTAAGAGGTTAATATTGCGTTCGTTGCCGTTCCGGCCCGCGCGCAGTTTTACGTTTCCACTTGTGGCCCACTGCAGTCCGCGGGTTGCTCGTCACTGATCTACTCTATAGTGTTGCAACTAGAATGGATTGGTCGACTAACCTCATTAGAGAGAGTCAACTAGCCCCGGTCTCCCCTATTTATTGAATCCAAGAATTCAAAAGGTAGAAATACAAGACAATGCTCGACAAAGTTCTCACAGGATCGCATAAAATCCATGAAAGAGTAAGAAGAAGTGGTCCGACTTCGCGGTAACGACAACTGCTCGAGTTTGTCTTCGATCTAGGTCGCCTAACCGGCGCAGGTAATAAATTCTAATCGCAAGTTGGCCAGCTAACACGCGACTGTTTACGCACCTACGTATAACCCACGCAGCAAACCATCGGTGTTTCCGCGCCGGTCGGCCCAGCTCCGTGAAATCGGGCACTGTGTGTCACGAATCGATAAACGCGGAAATCTGCCAGTAAAATCAACCGGTATCGGTATATGATTAACCCGACCTTTCCGTCGAAGTGTGTCCCTATATGTATGTTCGCATTAATTGCATGGTTTCACTCTGCTCTCGACAGAATACCAACAGTTCCGTAAAAACCGTTCAGGTTTTACCGGCTGCCGTTTCCCCGACCGCGCACGCGAAATGTCCTCTCGGCTCTTCGAGGAACCCAGGTGTCGCTCCCGTTTCTATTCTACAACTCATAAGCTAGTTGTAAAGTCGCATTCAGCCCCGTAAAACTCATCGGGCGCGGCGGCGGGGATACTAAAAACATTCTGAACGGTGCTGCCGGACGAGTATAGGTAATGAAAAGCTTCTTCGTCCGTCTACAGTTACTCTCTCATTCGAGCGTTTCGAATGGCGTCGCTGAGCCTAGGGAGAACGCGATAAAGCAAGTAATTCCATTCGCCGCGAATGTGTCTTTTTACTTGTCTCGGGTTCCTCGCCCTCCGGCTCGGTCTTTCATCGATGTTTTCAATTACCCGCGAGCCAAAGTCATGAAAAGTATTTCATTCGAGGAAACGCGGGCGAAGTTTACCCCGCGTCGAACAAAAAAACTTCGGGGGCACCGCGGGCATTTCGAATGAGCTACGCCACCGGTGATTGTTCGGTTAGCGCGCAATCACGGACGCTTTTCTCAAACTGTTGCCTACCGTTTCGGGGGAACAGAGAGTCCCCGCCCGTTATGTCAACGGAAACCTAATTTGCGGCGCGTGCCGGTCAAAGGATAAGGGGGGAAAGAGAGTCGTCTGCATAACGATCGAGTTCCGCGAGCGAGCGCGGAAGAAGGAAATCGTTTTCTATAAAGGATAGGCAATTAAAAACTTTTCTGGTAATGCATTGGTGCAGGGTAATTACAAGGGTAATAGGTTGCTACTTTACCGGTAAGTCGACAGGGGGGGCAACGCGGGGCGAGGGGGAAAGTGAAGAGGGGAAAGTGAACCTGCCACTTTTAGCTCCTTTCATCCCACTGGCATTCACGTGCGTTTCTGGCCAAGTGTGCCTCGCGGGAATAGGTACGCTGCTCCGTAAAAAGTTCTTCGTTTTCCTCCGTGCCTGGCAGGCCGCGGCGATCCCGTCTCGTTGGTAAAATGCCTTTCGAAATTACTGCGTTAAAAGTTCAAAGCGGCCCGGCCCGGACCGGCTCGACCCGACGGCATTAGAAGCGATCCCCAGAATCCGGAGCTCTCGTTTAGAACTTACAAATACATACGTAACTCGTTCCCGTTTTAATGCCGTCGGAAATTCGACCGAACTTCTTCGAGGTTAAATACTTCGTCCAACCAGAAACGCCGCGCCGCGGCGCCGCGGCCCACTGTGGTCTCGAATCTGGATTCGCCAGTTCACGATTGAACAATATGGGTAACCTTTATCAGAGTTTCGCGCAAGTACCATTCAGGATATCTAAATGTTTCTTAGCACATCGATCGCCACGTCGGTCATACGGAGTAATACCTCTGTAAGTATTTCTATAAGTATTGTAAGATATCTGTGTTGTGACACTTTACGCAATAATAATTCCTGACGAAGGACGAAGGTGGAAATGATTCGTGCGGCATCGTACAAGGAAAAGTATACTGAAAATATTCCAATTTGAAAAAGTGCAAAACTATTTGGAACTCGAACGATATTCCATGTCAAAGACAAATAATTTCGACAACATTCGTATTTAATGTAATTCTTTTGATTGTAATTCTGAATTTGAGGTATGCATTTTCCAGTTAAAAGAACGATCTTCGTTTAAAAATTAGTAATTCGCAAAATGTTCATTTTTAAATGCCTGTTCTCGTTATAGTTTTTATTAAATTTCATTAATATCGACATGCTCGGCATTGCTAAACATTTATAAAGTAATGTAGACGCGCTAAATACCGGTACGAGACAAGTAATTTTCTACAAAATGAACTGATAGATCGGCCGCCCGGACCACTGTGGACCGGTCCAGGACTGTTTTGGCAGAACGCAACGGCGCATAGCGCAGCATCGACGCGCGTCTCCTCCGTTAATTTCTGCCCCAGTCTTCGTAAAATTGTCTGCGAAATGTAATTTTCGCGTCAGGGTCGTAGATCACGCGGAGGTCGATGCAATTTGTGTTCCGTGGCACCGCATCTATCTTCGAAAGTGTTTGCGAATCCCGTGGAACGCTGGGACGCTGCACTTGACCCTTTTCCCGATGGCAGGCATTAGTCCGCTCCATGATTCACCGCGAAACGCGACCTCTTCTTCCGAACTCGTTCCTATTTTCCATTTTCTGCTGTGCTGCTACAGCAATCAGTTGAGTACACGAAAAAATCCATCCGCATTTTCACCGCATTTAATTTGTTTCGCGCGAAGCTTCCTCGCTGCGTTCCACTGCACTCCCGAAATGCGATTAAACGATATTTCATTGTAAATGCTGAAAAGTTATTGCAAAGCTGTTGTCGTAGTTAGTGTTCTTTTTTAGACTGTCGGCGCTTTAATATTGACGAAAATACTTCTGTACTGATGCATGTCTCCAAACATAATGTCATTAAAACTATGTCTGACTATTGGTCGTTGCTTCTACTTGAAGAAATTTCATCTGTGCCAGAACTCTTTTGTCGCTTACCGGTATCGCCAATTTCTTAATCGTTGTCACATTAAAATAGTATCAAAAAGAAGAAGAAGAATATCACACGGGTATTAAAATTTGAATAAATGCAAATGAAAATTATTTTTTAGTAATGTTAACTATGAAAAATGTGTTTTCACTTTACACGCTTCTTTCCAATAACCAACATTCATTGTTCAAAGAACAGTGTACGTATTATTTCTATTATTTTCCAAGGAAAATATTTTTTAAAAATTACTTTGCACCAGTTTCTGTACGTAAGCCTATAAATAGGCTTGCTGAAGCTGAAACGAGTAAGTAAGAGGACGAAGCGAGTGGAAAGCTAAGAAGGGAATTGACAGATATCGATATATCGAAGTGCAACGCGTCGCTCAGGATTCAGACCGCGGGATTCTGGCGTTCTACTATCCAAGAAGCCGACTGACATATCGGACACTTGAGTCACTCTCAATTTAAAGGATTTACGAGCTTTTCCTGCTGGAACATACGTGAATGTTACACCCCTATGACCTGCACAAATGCTATCGATTGTTGACGATCGCCGATCAAATCGTGAACTATAATTCAGAACAAAACTTGCGGTTTGACATATTACAGGGTTGAAGTACGGACGATGTATGTGTGCGTATCGACAGACAGCCCTATATACGACTGAATTTGTAATAACAGAGAATCGAAAATAACGGTAGAGTTGTAGAATTACGATCGCCAACGTATCGCAAGGAGATCAGATCGAGACGAACGCCTGCTACAAGAAACACGTCTGTCACCAACGATTGGTTATCCGTGTATCCTTACGACTTTTCGGCTTTTCCTTACAATATGAAACACAGTATAGCTCTGAAAAATATTTGAACACTGTAGCATGTACAGAAAATTCGAGATGGAAACGCGAAACGACAAGCTTCGAAAAGCTACTCGAAGGAAGTTTGTAGGCGGCCGAACGGGCAGCGACGCGAGAGAAGCACGCGAAAAGTCGAATCACGCTTAACAACCTGGTTGTTGATTTTCGCGTCCGCGGATAGCAACGAATGCATATAAATTACGGGTTCGCGGAGGGCCTCGGCCTATTCGCTGTATCAGCAAGTCGTTTGCAAATTTTCTTGCTTTCTAAAATCAAATTGGTGTAAAGCCAAGACCAAACACTCAAGAGTTAAAGCAAACACAACGTCAAAATTAAAGTGTAGAGGGCAATCAAGTCCCTAGGTAACTTTATCCAAAATTCACTGGTACCAACACAGGCACGCCCTGTAAAAAAAAACGCGTGGAAATCCACGCGCGGTAGAAGTGAAACTTCTTGCAGTCTAGTAATGTTTAGATGCAAATTAAGATTGGAAATCTTAAAAAAAACAAGATCAGGGACAACCAATACGAAAAAAACAAGATCCAGGAACAACCAATGCGAAAAAACAAGATCAGGAACAACTAATACAAAAAGAAACATAAAATCATAGAAAAAATCATAGAAAAAGTTTCACTTCAAACATAATGAACGACCAAAATTTGCGACGCAAAGAAGGAGAGCATATGGGAAATGCTGTGAACTATGTCTCTTTCTTTCTCATATGCTCTCCTTCTTTGCGTCGTAAATTTTAGTCGTTCATTATGTTTGAAGTGAAACTTTTTCTATGATTTTTTCTATGATTTTATGTTTTTTTTTGTATTAGTTGTTCCTGATCTTGTTTTTTCGTATCGGTTGTTCCTGGATCTTGTTTTTTTTGTATTGGTTGTCCCTGATCTTGTTTTTTTTTTAAGATTTCCAATCTTAATTTGCTTCTAAACATTACTATACTGCAAGAAGTCACTACCGATGCACGGCTGCCGACTCTTCGTCGCAGATTGAAAAGTCTTTGCGTTAGGTTTTGGATCGTATTTTTGTTCATGGTCTTGATGGTCTGTTCCAAGATTTATTACTTCGACAAAATTGTCAGGGAATAGACCCACTTTACCTTCAGTTTTCCTATCCAACAACCCTAAAAAATTGTGAACACTTGTTAGAGAATTCAATACTAATATTTATCTAAACACACGTTTCACACTGTATTTATATGTATTCGTTTTGACCTTCGATTTTTAAATGTAATTTTGTATTTTATATACATACCTGTTCTTTTTTTATTCTGTTCCACACACGGTAGGTTTTTAATTATATATATATATCTCCAATAGATCTCTGTAAAACAAAATAATATTTATTTAATCTAAAAGTAGTTGCACGTGGTGTCGTAACATAACCACGTTTTTATTTTATTTCAAATGTAATTTTGTAATTTATATACATACCTCTTGTTTTTTACCAAATATATGTCTAATATATGTGTAATATGTATAATTATATTATACTAATGTACACTTCGAAACACTTCAATAATGAAAACAACACTTCAAACAAACAAAAACAACCGTGTTGTTGCACGTTGCGTCGAAACCATTAGACTGCGCGGCCTGTACGAAGCGCTGAAGCCCACAATAACGGCGCGGGTTACAAAGAGTGAGAGAGAGCGCTATAGATCCCGGCTAATGCTTTCTCTCTCACTCTTTCTACCCCACGCCGACAGTGCGGTCTTCAACTCGCCCGAAAATGGCGCAGACTATCTCCGTATTCAAAAGATCGTTGGTTGTCCAAGCGGTTAAGGAGTTGGACTATATCGATCGGTGGACCGGGGTTCGAATCCCGTCGGGGTAAGAAATTTATTTTTCTCCGTTCATTTTCAGTTTAAATTTTCGCGCTTGACTTTCTACTGCCGTAACGCCGAGTTCCGTAACATCGACTTCCGTAACATCGACTTCCGTAACGCCGAGTTCCGTAACATAGACTTCCGTAACATAAGAAAATTTTTATCCTCAGCAAAGAAGTTTCACTTCGAAAAAGGGCCCGGCCTATTCGCCACTCCGAGAGAGAGGACGAGGTAAGGACCACGGCCGCTCTTGGATAGCGAGCAGGAACCCCGGCAGGAATATACGGCGACAAATACCTGGACGCCTGCCGGGAAGACGGGAGAGTACGGCAGTCTGTTCGTGGCCGCTCGTTCGACATGGAGAGTACGGCGGTAAATACCTGGACGCCTGTCGAACGAGAAAGGACAGAATACCTCCTGGACGCCTGAACCACGGAACCTAGCTAGAGTACACGTGTGAATTTCTAGAAAATTGTATTTCGATATTGCGCATTGAACGTTTCAACGAATTTATTCCTTCGCACCTACTGTATCAAAAATCCTAATCCCAATAAATCTTGTCTGTCCAGCATTCCCGTTCCGATTAATTTCGTCTTCCGAAATAATGGCTACAACACTAAGTTTCCTATTTCCATAAAATTGCTGATATTGACGCTTACAATTTCGAAACAAACAAAATCATGTGTCAACAAGAATATATGAATCAGTGTTTGAAAGAAGAGCCTATGTCAGGTTTTATAAATTACATAGGAACGCAATTTTTAACTCGAACGTGAATTGTAATAATAAAATCCAGCTGAAAACTGAAAATTGACGGAGTTTTCTTTACGGATTGTTTTATTAAATGTTGAACCAAAAGAAGTTTCTAATTGCTCTCCTATAAAATTTAGAAAAAACCTGACATAAGCCCTTCTGTCAGACACCCAGAAACAAATTTTCAAGACAAATTAAAAATGGCAAAGACCCTAGAGCATTATTCGATTGTTCTTCGGCAGAATAGACAGAGGTCTTTTGAATCTATGAAATGGTTATGAGACGGTGAGCAGCCGTTCGAAGAATGGTTTTTCCGTAGGGCCGATCGGTTTGGCAGTTTGGAAGAGTACGGATGGCAACGTATGGCACGCCAGGGTAACATCCACTTTGATAGTGGATATCAACCCTGAAACCCTCTCTTATCTCACGGCCTCCGCACTCGGGGCTCGCTCTCTCATTTCCTTTCCCCTTTCGACTTCGTCTTACAATAACAACTGGCTAACCACGTTTGTGCTCTATCATGCCTTTGAACTCGATCGCGAAATATCCCGTTACAATCTCACCGGAGTGCTTCTTCGCCAGGGACCCGGCCGCGTCGATCGAGGATTTGAAAGTGCCGTAACATAAAATTCCGAAGCCGACTCCTCGATCGGCGAAATAAAAAAGGAAGGTCGGAGGTCCCAGGACCGGCAATACCGCTTCGCGCCCGAAGCCAATCCTCTTCGCGGTAATGGTAACACGCGGGTTAGCATCGAATGGTCGGACGTCGGTCGCTCGAACCCCGGATATTATCTAGGAAATTTATTCGCGATCACGTCGGCCTGGTATGATTAAATAAAGATATCACGTGCGAGCCGCTCGTTAAAACCCTTTAGGAGACCATAACTTTATCACGCCTACGCGGGGGGATGACCTCCCGCGATAAAGCGCGGATGTCTCTCATTATATACACGTGCGCGAACCTACCGGCCGACAGGGCCATTCGTTAGCTTAATGTTTTGTCGGTAGCCGATGCGACGCGGAATGAAAATGTTCGCTTTAAGACTCCAGAAATTCGCGAAAAGGAATTCGCGAACCGGCGCAGCGCACAGTGGGACCTTTCGCCCAAATCGTGGACAAAATCAAAGAACTTTCGATAGAAATGAGATAAAGGGCTGAAATTTTTTTTTACATACAGCTGAAACTTCACAGAATATGGGAAAAATAGGGAGATTATGGTACGAATGTTTTTTAACCTCGAAAAAATTCGTCAAAGTAGCGCAATTTCGAGAAAATTGTGGTTTTTTCAATAGCACACCCAGAAAAAATTTTTTTTTTAACATGCTATACATCATTTCCTGTAAATTTTTTCATGCTGAATTCAAATTTGGTTTCAAAATTTGTCTACGACTTCAGGATTTTTCAAAAAATCGATTTTTGTGACAAAAAACTAATGAAATCATTTCTTCGTTGAAATGATTTGAAAACTCACTAATTTGAACGTATATCGTATTCTCATATATGGAACACAATAAAAATAATAATAAAGCATCAAGCGCTTCACATCTCGTCATCGCTTGACGTAGCGCTGTCATTGCTACTGGCACTTTCTGCAGACTCTGTGCCGCTGTAATGTAATATAAATTAGATATCTATTGTCCATAATTATAATTTTATTTACAGAGGAAGTAAGGTAAGTATTTGCTTTTTTTAACTCACGTATAAAAAATAGTCAATTTTAACTGCAGACAAATAAAAATTTTGTTAAACAATAATTTATAATTAATTTTCATTGATATTTTTTATTAAAATAAAATCGTTTAAGTATAATCTTTCAAACTATTTTTGACTTACCGAATATGTATTTTATATTTACATTTCATACATGTAATTATTACATTCAACGAATATTGTCCGATATAAAATGTAATCTAATTAACTCACTACTTTATCTGCATAGATGATTAAATTAACAATTCTACTGCTTCAGGATGTAAGGTTTTCATCTTAATTTTTTCAGCTTCGATGTTGATGGACATTTAGGAAGCAATATTTATTAGAAATCAATATGAGAAGGTCTGTTTTTTCGTGAAGTGTCACTAAATTTTTCAATCCAGCCCACTGTGCGCCGTTGCTCGAGAAAGGACTCGCGCACTGTGCGACGCGACCGTTCTTTACAGCGCACAGTGGGGTCGCGATCCCGAAAACATTGCTGAAACTCGAAATATGAAAATAAAAAATTCATGATTATCCGTGAGTAAATTACAGTTAAGAATGTGCTCTTGTAGAACCAGTAAAAAATAACGATGTTGAAAGGCTAAGTTCGGTGTTATTTGAGTTCAAAATTGGTCATTGCTATTGAGTTTAGTTATGGAGTGAAAAATAGATGTTCTAATAAGTATATTTTTATAAGTACGCGACAATATTTACCAACCAAATCGATATGGCTTGTTCGCCCAGTGGTAAGTACTAATGTAGCTTTTAGGGGCGGTTTTTATAGGGGTCGAATGATCAATTTTGTGTAAAGATACTGCTGAAGATAACAAACACTCCATTAGAATATAATTGATTTTCTTCCTCGAGCGAGTGGCCTGAAATTTTGAAAAGCTGAACCGAAGCTAAAGTGCACTTGCTATGTCCTTTTTGATTAACTCGAACATCAGATGCAGTCATTTCAGAAATTCTCATATGACACGCAAGAATTTCATTGCAATATTTGTCTGGCAGAATCGGTTAGAAACGACGTAAAAATGATATTAAACCCGGCGGACTTTTGTATCGCGATCCGTCTACGCTCAGCATTTACGGTATCGTGGAAACTAAACCGAAATCAGATTTTCTGGAATGCGTGTCACCGACGTTCCCATTCGAGTAACCTCAGTTCGATTGTTAACTGGAACAATTACCTAGCGAATTTCCGCGCCGGCATGTGAGGCACCAATCGATTCAGTAGCTGAAACATACTTATTTGCTAGCGACGTCTCAATAGAGAGCCGGCTGCGTTTTGTTCGCAATCAGCGGATCCAGTTTTATCGTTCGCCGCTTGTACCGTGTACGATTGGTTCACGGCACGATTGGACTTTCCGTGTTTCAAAAACTACGCGCCACTGTATCTTTGTTTGATCGGACCAGCGCATGGTACGATCGCTTCATAGAGAGCTCGCTACGGGATCAGGACAAAAGTTGCGCCGATTACGCTCCCGTGCACCTCAAATGCGTTGCGAAATTCTTCGATTTATTCGTCTGCGACGGATCTGTCAATACATTGAATAGAGAACAGTGTAGAATTGAAATAAACTGTCGTGAGCGTCGGTGATAGCGCGAAGACATATATTTTGTGCGTCTACATACTCGCAAATACACGTATGTAACATGATAAATCTTGTTACCTAAATCTTCTGACGTATTTTTGAACGTACTCCAATCGCACTTCCTTGCACATTATTACATTGGTGAAAAAAACAATTCTTTATTTTCAAATAAATTGTTATTTCAATATATTCGCGAGCGCGCGTGCGTGTTATACTTTATTGATTATCGCAAAGTCGTTTTGCTATGACATATATATGGTATATGATAAGTGGATATATATATATACATATACATATATACATATATATATATATTCACTTAACATTGTTGCAATAAACAAGTTCAAGTAATTTTATCGAATGCGTTCAAATTTTCAAATAAGGATATAAAATCAGAAAAATTGCCTCCACTGCAAATCATTGTGAATATATCATTTTCTTGGATTATCAGAAAAAAGTGTCGCTCTATCGCTTGAACCTATGTACTTTTTTTAAAAAACAGCACACCTGCCTTTCGCGAAGACTGAAACATTTTTAAGTGCGACCATATTGGCAACTTTACCCTACATGCATAGGTTAAAGAGCATCTTCCTTTTCAACCTCTTAGCCGTTGTCGTCTCGTGCAATATACTTACACATATTCGCTTGGCTACCTGAACTCGAGACCTCGAGATCTTTCACGGGCATCATAGGGGAGAAGAAGTGCTTGAGTGTGAAACATTTTATACTGTACGACTTCTGTGAATGCTTAACGATTTATGCAGACCGGTGTAGATATACCTCGAAGCGTTTCTGAAAAGATGAAAACTGTTTGACCCTATTTAACACTTTCTACTGAAATGACGAGTTTTCGTACGACTAGGTAAAATATTGAAGGATGTAGGTAGACTTAGAGACCGAAAAGTGCCAGATTTTGTCGATCTTCCGGGACGAAATGGGATCCTTATTGAAGGATACGATCTATAAAACTACCCCACCTCTCCAAGATCCTTACATTGCTACCATGACAATCGCTGTCCTCTATATTCCTTGAAGCCCACGAGACTCTTCAACCGAGTCCTAGTAATCTTTTACAACTCTCAGAATCTGTACCAGATTCTCAGAAACTATTACAGCTGCCATGGGAACCTCGCCGTGTTTAATGTTTCCGGGTACTTTTCTTGGTTCCTAGACCCTGAGGAGTCCTCAAAACACAGGACCTAGACGTTATTCAGAGTACATCCAAGTTCCTTTATTATAGAAACCTTTCCCAGTGTCCCCAGCTAATATTGCAGTTTTGCATAGATCCTTTAAAAAGGCGAATCAGTAGACTCCGGATTTTATGCAGTTACGAGAAAAATGAGTATGTTTGAAATATTCGAAACAATAAAAAGATTTAAGAAGTTTAACAATGTCGATATACTATTTTCACCATATCAAAATGATTGATGAGCAAAATAAATGTTTACTTAGCTCCTATAGATTGCAATTAATGTATAAAAATTTTATCAATTTATTTTAATCAGTATTTAGATATAAGACTATCAATATACCGTATTTAATATGTTTTGTGAACGTCGTTTACAGCTAGTTTTGGTTTTAATGGGAGTTTTAAATAAACTTGATCTCAGTTTAATCCTTAATAAAAAAAAACTTTATTAACGGCGACAGAAAGAAACGTCTTTCCTTGAAGAGGATCTGCAGAACTAACACGGAAAAGACCTGAATGTTACTCGAAAAAGAAAACGGGGTCCTTGTATATTTGCGGACCGTTTTCTAATTTTAGTTGCCTTGGCACGTCAAGGGTTTTTTTCAGGCAATACCCTTCCGCGACACATCTGGCAGATCTTATACTACCCTTGTTTATTACAAGGATATTTTATTTTTTTATAAAATTGTCGGTATATCCAACAGTTGGTATGAAGGCTTCTTGGAAATTGAATTAAATTGAATTCCTGGGTCGAAGATGACCCGCTGACGGTGATGCGAGTATAAGGTATTCAGCGGGGAAGATTTATTTATTAAAAGAATATTTAAATGGAGTGATAATTATGCAGCGCGACGAAAATACACCGCCGTTTCGGTGTATGTAGAATACTCGTTATCGCAGTATTTCGACTTTCTATCGATTTACGCGCATCTCTCATTTAATTATCTGCTCATGAACAGTTCGCGAGCAATTAGTTTGTTGGCGTGCGAGGATCCGTTTGTTCCATTTTTGGAAAGCAGACGGGTAACGTCTCTAATTAAAATGCTTTTCAAACGTCCGCGGGGCCGCGTTCATTTTCCCGTCACGCAACGGTCCGGATTGATCAATTTATAGTACTAATTAAAACGATAACGTCGAGAATAAGTACGCGATGCATGCGGGCGCATTCAATTATTAATGTCCGTAAATGTTTATGCGGTCCCAGGAATGAGGTTTGTTTCAGTTAATCCTTTATCAATACAGAACGGCGGTCGGAAATATTATCTCGCTGGTTGAAATATTGTCGTGTTAAAGTTGCGCGCACGCCGGGAGCGAGGGAACCAATTAACAAGGCGCGTGAACCGTTGTAATTACAGCCAAGTATACTTGCAATTAACACGGAACGTACAGCAAAATTCGAGGGATACCGATTGCGTTTAAAATCAAAGTGCGATCAGCTAACGGGCCAGCGACCGGCTTCCAAACGCGTTTGTACGTTGATCAAAGGATGATTAGCAGGTGTGAGCATCGGGCTTCCGGTTTCTGTGCGCTTTAACAAACCGCGACAAAACATAATCCAGCGCATTCTACCGGTCGGATACCGGCGCATCTTCGAAACAATATACCGATACAGATAATATAGTTCACTTGAAAGTCATGGAATTCTGAAGTTGTTCCGCGTCAGATCGGATAATTAAAATAATTATAAACTAGAGTCAGGTGGACTGAATAACTACGATCTGTTCGAAGGTATAAACGTACCGATCAATTACAAACATTGATTTTTTTTTCTTAAAAAAAAATGTAACAAAATGCGACAGAATTTTTTCATTAACCTTACGAGGGACACGAACTCGAGGTATGCGATATTCGAAAGATCATTTTTGCTTGAGTTTTCCGAAAGATGCACTCTTTTAATAAGATGGAATATAAACATTTCTCACTTGAAGCTAATAACGAAGAGATAACCTACTGAATTCACCACTAATAACTATATCGTAGTTGCAGATATTTCCCTTTGGCGCACATTTCGTATCAGGGCAACTCAAGCTGCACGGTTATGTATTTTTATTTAAAGCAGGGAACGCCTACGCGCGTCTCGCAGTAATTTTCCCAAGTTTTCACACTCGCGAGTGTTCTCTTTTGTCGCTCACACTTGCTGTCACGTGTAACGCGTCCCTTTGTTTGTCGTCGCTGGTGACAGTGACGTTATTGCAATCAACACGTTCTTTTATATAATGCGCACAATGTTTTCCACATTACTGCGACTGCGTATATTTCCCTCTATTGTATTCACTAATGCCACCCGGGAGCTGCGTGTTTTCGTTCGTCGGGGGCGTGCATTATCAATCCAACATATATAATCCCTCAATAATAAAATATAATTAGAGTGCAGACTTGATGCATCTATGACGTAAACCAGTGCACCATATATTAACACATTACCGACCGGTGATTATCGCATAATTTTGAAAAATCTGTGATACATAGCTAAACACTTTTCAATGGAACCTTCGATAGCTACAGCAATTTTTATTGTGACCTAACAAGTCACCCTCAACAACGTGATCTAATAGTTTCATTTAAGATTGCAATGTAAAAGAAAATTTTTACGCTTTCTTTTGGTACAGCATAATTATTGAAAATCCTATCAATAAGCTTCCGGTAGGTAAAGTGTTAATATGTGAAGCACTGTACAAATATTATATAAATAGTATTATTTCCGCACATCAAAATTATTTGAAAAACAAATAAATGTCCATGCAGCTCCTGCATCTGACAGCCTAATGCAGACAAATTTTTCTTTCGCATAAAAATCCGCAGTCTAATTGTAATATCAGATGATTCTATAAGTTCGTGCTATTTTTCGAACGGTTGCGTATGTTAATTTTGTGAACATACCTTGGAGTTTGTTTTAGATATTTTCAGAACATCCGACATCTCCTCAGCCGATAAACTTCGTGATTTCTGTACAAGGTCTCGAATTTTATCTTCGTCTGTCTGAGGAGGACGCCCGGAACGTTGCTCGTCTTCCAAACAAAAATTCCCACCTTTGAAACCACTTCCTACAGGTACGACATGAAAACGCACTTTTTCCATAAACAGCACATATGTTGTTCGTGGCGATTGTTACTGAACTTCCCTCCCGAAATTCATATAACATGAGATGTCGGAAATGGATACGCATTTCGCTCATGATTTTTCACTGCTAGGAATCACTGTGTTCACTATTTCACGATCTTATACCCAACGAAAACCTTCTCTGGACTGTTCCCGAACACCTACGCTTAAGTGCATTGGTCCTTTTCGCCGTAAAGTTTATAAATCGACGCATGTAATGTATACACAAAAGTCGGCACGAACTTATGGGGTGACCTAATAAAAGCATAAACACGTATTTCGGTGATTTGAAAGAAGTCATCGTGTTAAAAAAATCATATTTTGTGTGCGTAACTTTGATTCTATGGTAATGTAACAATTCACCACACCACAGTGATTTATATTGGGATGTTGATTTTCGGGAGTCAAAAAATTATAGTCGTTGGCATGCAGTAGAATATAGTAAAAATAGAGGCGAAAGCAATTGTCGGGTGGATGAGAAATCTCGCGAGTTTCGCGCGTCACTTACGCTTCGGATAAACATCTAATTTAAGGTATACAGGTTTACTTTGGGTAACGTGGCCAGGGGTGGGTAAAGAAATGGGAAAACGACAAACGTGCTCGACTCCGGCAAAGGAATCGTGCCTGGGATACGAGTTTATCGCAGAAGCAATTCATTTTCCCACTTTTAGAAGTAGCTGACTCCCCTGCGTATGCATTACGCGATCCTCGCTTATTTACTTCTCTTGCACGCGACGTGCACGCAGGTTTTCTCAAAAAACATGCGTGAGCTCTAAAAATACAGTCTTATTTATAAAATCCTGAAGCATTCCGCGTTGACCAGAATTCAATTGAGGACTTCTTATCTAAAATGCCATTTTTAGGTCTTTTTGCAAACTTCTTGTAAAGAGATCGGTAAAATTGCGTGAGACACCCCGTACAGCTGCGATAGAAACTATAAGAGCATCGATGAGAACGGCGATAAAGACTGTTCACCTCGGAAGCGTTGCTGTGCTCGCTCAAAGTAAACTTTTCCATTATAAATCAATGAAAATGTATTTCTACCGTTTTTATCACCACATTGATCGCGTATCGATGCTGCGATATACTTATAGTTGTTACTAGATGACTGCCACCCGTATAAATTGCGAACATAAACGTCAAGTCGCACTTGATTGTCCACCAAAAATACCCTTACGGAGCCGAAATCTGACTGATTCGTTTCGAATATTTTTTACTACGTGAGTACATAAATAAAAGAAAGATAAAACTGGGTACACTGTTGTTCATATATTCGAATAGCTCGGACAATCAAAATATTTCAACTTACGCAAGATTTGAAAAATCGCATTTTGGCCAACTTTTCGAGACATATACTCCGCTGTGCATCGTCCGGACCGTAGAGTTTCCTAGTTATGTTGCAGAGAACGGATTAATTTGTCTCTGGAAACAAGGCTGTAGAGTAAATCCGCTTTTCGCTGTAACGCCGGATATCTCGATTACGCATTTCACGGCCGATTTCGCGGAGAACAGGGATCGCGCGGTACAATTACATAATCCGTATTTCACTGGAGTCGCGGCCAGTAACGTGAAAACGGACGAGAAATGTTAGGGACGCGACGATCGTCGTAATTATATTATCGAGATTCCCGGGCTGCAGATGCATTAGCAGACCAAACGCGTCCTCTCTAATCGTGATCGAAAGCTGATACTACCTATCTAACGCGGAGCTGAACGGAACGGAGCGGAGCGGAGCGCACGTATCGGTATCGTCACGCGAAAGAGGAAGCTCCGTTACGACCGATGGCTGCAATTCCCGCCGAACGTGACTCGTGCCGACATTTAACCCCTCATCCCTGCCGCTTGCCCTCTGTATCTGATAGAATGTTGGGTTAATCGGCGTGATTAACTTCGTTAACTTGGGAATCGGCAAAGCAACTCGACAACGAGTCTCTCTATGCGATCACAGACCCTTCCTAGCCTTCGACAGCGCACGAGTTCGCGTGCTCGCTCGTACGGCACGTTTCCCCGTCCGAATATATGTATACCGTTTGATCTCAAATGCATTGGATCACCTGCAGCCCTACAGCCAGTTTACCTTAAGCATCGATTCTCGAAACTCGAATTTTTCGACTCTGCGGAAGTTACGCTTGCCTCAATAATCGGACGTCATTTTGCACGTTCTCTTGCTTGAAACGTGCTCTCTTCGAGATAATTGACTTGGATGGTTTACCTATTAAGGGGTTAGGACACAGTAATATTTTGAAAAAATCGAAAATTTTCTTTTTCATAGAAAAATTACATTCGTAAACTTTAAACGCGTTTTTCTCAGAGTTGCGTTTTTCAAAACAGTGTACAAGATATGCGAGGTGTGATCAAAAAGTAAGGTGACTTTTGAATTTTGCGGGATACCTACAGTCGATTATCGTTTTGTTTTTTTTCTTATGCTGGTACACTCGTCCCGAACATATGTTCACAGTTTCAGCTATATAGCATTTTTTGTTTGTTTGTGAGAAGCATAAAGGTTAGAAGAGTTTTTACATCTCAATAGAGATCAGTTTTAGGTAAAACAAAACCAATAGATATCAGTTCAAGAATGTGGTGTCAGCATGACGGTTGTCCGGCTCATTCTACACGCCTTGTCAAACAAATTTTGGATTTAAAATTTCCAAATCGATGGATTGATTGTAGCGGAGTTGTAGGATGGCCAGCGCGTTCACCAGACCTCACACCAATGGAATTCTTTTTGTGGGGAAAATTGAAACAAACAGTTTATAATGAACGACCAACTACACCAGAGGATACGAAGAACCGAATAGTTAGAGCTTGTGCTGATATTAATGTCGAAACAATTGAAGGATCTGTACAGTCGGTCATTGCACGTTTCAGAAAATGTATCAACGTAGCAGGACGCCATTTTGAACATCTCTGATGATAATTAAGAGAACGTGAGTGTTGTTTTAACAGTTAACACATACACGCATCTGTTGATCGATATTTTTAGTGTGATAAAAAATATTTTCTTCGCATTCATAGGTTCAGGAGTCGTGGCCGAAGGTATTCGACATCGGTTATAGGTAAAACTTTAATTTTCGATGAATCAAGGTCATTTCAAGGTCATGTTATTATACATATCTGAATGTATT
>CM052194.1:10520591-11027408 GCA_028455805.1 Lasioglossum figueresi | reverse complement strand
ATCAAGGTCATTTCAAGGTCATGTTATTATACATATCTGAATGTATTTTTCCAACAGTTACACGATGCGATAAAGAAAAAATGCAGTTATGTACCAAAAAACACCGACGACCTTGACAACTCCGAAAAAAATTACCCTCGGAAAAAAATATTCACTCCAAATATTTGGTCTATTGACGCCATGCACATTACGTAACAAATATTTTTTGCATCACAATAACCTGAAGAGATATTTAGGTGTTCTTACTTAAACGGACCACTCTGTATATATATATATATCTATTGGGCATTGACGATCGATTTTTTTTATTTTTCCATTATTTTGTTAAGTGTAAATAAAAAATTAACAACTTTTCTACTGAAATTCAGTCAATAATTTTCACAAGAATTGAAATGTATGATCGTCAATGCCTATAGAATATATCACAGTTTATGAGATTTTTGGAATTTTTGATATACAGTGAATCCCGCTATATAATATTCGGACGCTCTTAATAAGACGATAACTTTTTTAATATTGGACCATGCATATGAACTTTTTTGGGATGCAAGAGCAATTAGTTTGCTACAGAATGTAAAAAGAAATTTTTTCATAAATTGCAAGTCATCGGAATTGCAGAGAAAATGCTAAAAGTTGTAATTTTCATCTTTTTTATGTGGGCCTATATTCAAAATTTAAAAAGTACATTAGGTAAATCTGTGTCAATTATATGCACGGTAAAAGTTTCATCGGAATCGGTTGATGCGGGGAAAAACGACAGGCATTGAAATATGTAAGAATCCTTAGATTTATTGCAGTTACAGGCCGAAAATCGTGAAAAAGGGCAATTTTCACCATCTTTAAACATTTGGAGCTCATTGCAACGTCAACCGATTTTGACGAAATTTTCAGAATGTGTTTAATTGACACAATTCTACAAAATGTATTTTTTAAATTTTCAATATAGACCCTCATAAAAAGGTTGTGAAAATGCAACTTTTAGTATTTTTTATACAATTCCGACCTATTGCAATTTTTGAAAAAATTTCTTTTCGCATCCTGTAGTAAACTAATTGCTCTAGCTTTCCAAATAAGTTCAAATCGTATAGTCCAATATTTAAAAAGTTATCGTCTTTTTAAGAGTATTCGAATATTAGTGGGCGTCACTATAGTTAATTCGATTTGTAGGAATCCTATACACCAGTTGGCCATCTGGAAGAAAAGATATTCCGAGCAAAAACGACGGAAGGCATAAGAACAAATTATTTTTTAAATATTACAATCATTTTTTTTATAGTTCATAATATAGTAAACTGAAATACAAAAAATCTTATATTAATCGATCATTCACTTTATTCTGTACTGTTGTTTAAAAATCTTATATGTTCCCCGTTTGTTACTGTGTCCTAATCCCTTAAGAGCATATTAATAATATAAGTAATACTGTCTCTTGCAAGCAACACAATGGCGTATATAAGTTTTTTGTGTTGGCACTATTTTATTAGTAATGAAGGTGACCTTCAATTTTTCAAACGGAATGCTATATAGTTTTTTGTATCATATGAAAACGTGTGTCAAGACAAATTCATTCGTAAACAACACAATAATCTTCGAGGTCATGCAAGATCAGAAATGGAATATAAACTGAAGTGTCTTTCAATGAATTTGCAACACTTCTATCATTTATCTTAATTGAATTTCTCTCCTGTAGAATCTTTAGAACCTTTTCGAACTCCAATCCGACAAGTTGCGAATGACAGAATCTCCACATCTTTTCCTCATAAAATTCTATCATGTTCGACTTATCGTCGACTTTGTCACTGCATCGCGTCATAAAAACTTCATCAGCTACTTCTCCGAGTCGTCGAGCAGAAGCTTAAAACTCAGAAAATATCTGCGAAGTGTGGCGACGGCTCTTCTAGAAACAGCCAGTGCTTTAAGTAACATTTAAGCGAACGTTAAGCGGTATTTCACGGCGAAAGAAGTGTGCCCGTCAAAAAACGGAAGTCTGAATTTCAGATACTCCAGAGCGGTAACGCCGCGCCGAGGAATTTAGGAGAGAAAAAGATGTCGTCGCCTATGCTGGGTGTCATAAATCAAGAATTATAAAGCGATTTCGTCTAAACCGCAACTTGGACACTGACGAGGGAAGAACTCTCCTATCTGAAACAATGTGCGGGCAAATGGACACATCGTGCGGACTCCCCTACGAGCATCAGAACACGCATCCGGGCGCCACCATGGGTTATCAAGTAACTGCTAACACCATGTGCCCTAATGGCTAATAGTCCACTTGGCAAATCTACATTCTCGTATTCAAATAATCTTTCAAATAAGAAAGATATAGGTGGGAGATATTCACCGTGTTCGCGCTGAATAAACGTTCGTTTATTAACACATATTGGTTGATCATTTTATGGCTCGTTTGGATTCTACTTGATTTTTAATTGCTATCATTGGTTTACTTCGTTTACTTAATCGGTTAATTAAAGGGGTGTAGCCAATTTTCGAGGAATGCTTATTCGAAATCTATTTACTCGACATATATACATTCGACACGATCCACAATGCGATGAGTAAGGGACTGTCGTAAAGGTTGGCACACGTTTTGTTTTCATAGGATGAGAATAACGCTAAAAAAATGATACTTTTGTAGGCATTTTTTAGGTAGAAGGACCGAAGTAGGGGTGAAAGGTCCGAGCAAAGTGACGGGAAGCGAGTTTTATGGTGCAGACGTGACATTTAGTCAATTGGGGGACTTAAAACGATTTCCTAAATTTGCCAAGAGTCCCAAGTTTAGTAGTGACGAACGCACCATAAAAATCGTGTAACCCGGACGAAACCCCAGATGGTTGACGAAAAGCTAGAGACGACAGTAACCCTACGGTCATGACCTTCCCTTACTCCACTGATTTCGGAGGACGGGTTTTTGACCAAAACACCTAGCGATTGGGTGTCATAAGAAAACTCCCACTTAGGGATATGTATAAAAGACACAGCTTGTCGACGACAAGATAATCTGTCAGTGATCGAAGTAGCGTCAAAGAAAAACTCCGATTAACAGCCAAGGTATCAAGATATTACGTATCTAGCCGATCGTAACCACCCCTTACAAAATATATATTTTTCATCCACTGCTAAACCTGACTCCAGTTTATTTTAAACCTCTCGACCGTCCTACACTTTTAAAACGTTTGGACATTAGCGTAACATTTGGCTCTCCATATAACTATGAGAGACGCTATTTTATTTTGGTACCGCGTGAGTTCCATTGTTGGTTCTAAGGCAATCCAGAAAGGGGGACGGTGAAGGTTCCAGTAAACTATTACAAACGGCAGTCCGCTTGTCTTAATCGTGCATTATTCTTTATTCCCCTCGCCGATGATATGCGACTATACTTGCTTGTTTTCTTGCCCGTAACTTTCGCGACTGCTACGAGAAACCACAAATGGGGGGTCTGAGAGGATGCATTACTCCGGACGAAGCTTGAAACAGCACTTCCTTCGGAACGTGACGTTCCCTTTTTCCTTTTTATTTCTACATTCGCGGGAGTTTGGTCGGATTCAAAATTGTCGAGGAAGATATCTTCCGATGTCTAGTTGCGAACAAGATTGGACACGGTTAACTACTTATATATCGCAGGACTTTGGCATCGATTTCGTCAATGATGAAGAGCTCACTGCCGAGAACGCGACGCTTGGTTACTTAGCATATTAATATTTTTTGGCCACGACCACCGTGGTACCAAGCGATATCCTTCGGGCTGGATTTCTTGGTTTCGTTCTCGATATGACGGGAAATCCTCCCAAGCGTGGCTCGTTCCTCGAAGTTACACTGCGGAACAAATTATCGATAATCCAGCGATCGGATAGAGCGGCGAAGGGGGGGCTATTTATTCGATGCTTTAAGCGGAACGACAGTAAAATTCGAATCCCGATGAATTACGAGAGGAATTATTAAATAGGACACTGTCTAGTTTGGATACGGCCGGTTCTCGTTTGCCGTGTGTCGCGTATTGTTGTTAGTAAATAGCGGATCTGTGTGCAAATACGCGTTTTCGAAAATTAATTAGCGGCGGGTTAAAACCTTGTTTCCGTTGTGAAGAGTTCCATTGGGTAGATGATTGAATCAACGCATCATCAGATTTTAACAAAAGTGTCGTGTCGCAATTTGTTAATGACATTGTAAAATCGTTATTACACGCTTCTCGTTACTGTACAATCAAAAAATTGTATTTTTACGATTTACTTTTCGTATATTTAATGTTTCAAGCGAAAATTCCAAGTAGTTGCGTAGACACTGTCATAAAATAAGTTAGTTAAAAATGATCGTCATAGGATTACAGTCTACATCGACACTGTTGCATGCAACACTTTCGTCTCCCTCCACTAATCATCGCGAATTGATATACGTATACCGCATTGGCCGCGTGTCTTTCTTCTTTTTCCCCTTTCTTCACGTTTCATTAATAATTCATGCTGGCGTTCCGTCGAATTCAAGCACGGTAATCACGGATAAGTTATACTCAAGGG
This sequence comes from Lasioglossum figueresi, assembly GCA_028455805.1. Classification (NCBI taxonomy): domain Eukaryota; kingdom Metazoa; phylum Arthropoda; class Insecta; order Hymenoptera; family Halictidae; genus Lasioglossum; species Lasioglossum figueresi. The sequence continues at coordinate 11,022,897 of CM052194.1, read as the reverse complement.
TGAGAGCGAAGGTCGTAAAGAAAATTAACGTCACCCCCCTCTACGGAAGTTACGGAATGCTTGGAATTTGTCGAGCAACACTGGACCACGGAATAATGATAATGGCGCATCCTTTTTCTTACGAACACGATCGTTAACACCGTCACAATAAACGTCGCGAACAAATGGCTTCAAGCATTGGCAACGATCTGCGAACAGTTTCGAAGCGAACAATGACGAAGAAGTATTGCCTGCCGGATAGCAGCTAATACGACAACAAGCTTAATCGATTGCTAATTCAATGGAGTGCTTCAATTAAAGTTTCATTTTATCGAGACGTCTAGGAAAACTGAACTTTTATAAATACAGTGAGGCCTTGTGCTAAGGAAACGGGAACTTGATCTAAGAAAAACGAATATCCTTTCACACTGCGAGGTATACAGTGAACCACGAAAGTATTTGAACGTACTTTAAAACAGTATAACTTTTTTATAATTGTATCAAACGACCTGATGTTTTGTAAGCAATTAGAACCATTGGTTTACTAAATGATCTGCAAAAAAGATTTTCCAAAAATTGTGCTAAGGAAACGGGAACTTGATCTAAGAAAAACGAATATCCTTTCACACTGCGAGGTATACAGTGAACCACGAAAGTATTTGAACGCACTTTAAAACAGTATAACTTTTTTATAATTGTATCAAACGACCTGATGTTTTGTAAGCAATTAGAACCATTGGTTTACTAAATGATCTGCAAAAAAAATTTTCCAAAAATTACAATTTACAAGGTTGCATGCGATAATGAAAAATAGCAGTTTTTAATACTCTTTTATTTGGGCCCTTAATGAAAATTTAAAACATATGTTTAGTAGATCTACGTTAGTTATACGCATGCTGAAAATTTCATCAAAATCGATTAACATACTCGTGAGCTACAAATGGTTAAATGTTGTGAAAATCATAGTTTTTCGAGACTTTTGATCAGTTTCTGTTCAAATCCACAGATTCTTACATCTTTCGATGCGTGTCGTTCCTTTTCTGCGTCAACCGATTTCGATGAAATTTTCAGCGAGCGTATAACTAACATACATCTACAAAATGCATATTTTAAATTTTCATTACAGGCTCTAATAAAAAAGTTATAAATGGTGGCTCTTCTGCTTTCTCATGCAATTCTTAGCAATTACAAATTTTCAAAATCTTTTTAACATGTCATTTGGTAAATCGATTCTTCTAATTGCTCAACAAAGAGTCAGGTCGTTTGGTCCGATCATAAAAAAGTTATATTGTTTTAAAGTGCGTTCAAATAATTTCGTGGTTCACTGTAGTTCGCGAGGGGCCAAGTAGTTTGAACAGCCTTGGTTTGCCGAGCAGTGTAAACACGATATAATTTGAGCTGTACTTAGTGGTTAAATTCGGACTTTGGTTGGCTGCTGGTCCAAGAGTCGATAACGTAGATCGACTATCCCCACTATCGCGTTGCAGTCGCCCGGGTTGGTGTAGCCGATTCTACGTAATCGACTCTCGGAGCACCATTTAAGGGGCCTATTCCCCATCAATCATGTTGTGCGTCAATTATTGTGCTGCATGATGTTGCGCAAATCCAAATTTTATTCACGTTGACACATAATTTGAGCAATCAGACACACAGACAGACAGCCAGGCGCGCACACACAGCAGCAGTGACGAGACTCATCTGAAAAAATTTGTGCAACACTGCCATTCACAGTTCACATCGTTGCGCAACCCGTTTGTTGAGCAAATAATATCAGTAAATTCTGATTTTACACAACAGGTTACGCAATTCGTCGTCGCTATCATTCAATCGCAACAATATTGCGCAACATGATTGACCGTGAATAGGCCCTTTTACCCAGGCCTGGTTTAATCGACGGTATGCTCTAAGTCTTCGGCCGTGCGGTCCGTGTATACACGCGCTGTTCTTTTCAACGTTCGGCACCGTCAGCGAGGTAACAGCGGGGAAGAAGTTGTCCGGGCCTGTTCTATAGCAGTTTTCTCGGGTCAGAAAGTATTGACAAATCATTCGACCCCTTTTTTATAATATTGGGTTGACAAGAAAGTAATTTCGGTATTTTAAGGTGAAATAATGATGAACTGAAAAAGATCGCATTTGGATCAGTTTTTGGCCGATAAGGACCAGAAGTTTTATGTGCGCGGAATTGTGAAGCTACCAGAAAGATGACAAAAGATCATCGAACAAAATGGAAAATATAAAATGTATTAATGTTCATTGCTCGAATCAAAAAATTGGGTTCTATTTCACCTTAAAATACCGAAATTACTTTCTTGCCAACCCAATAGTTATTGGGTATTACTACCAAACGATTCTTAGAAGCGAGAGACAATATTGTTAATAATACACCGACGTTCTTGTTGAATACTTGATTTGGTATGTATTGCTTCTCATTCGTCAATAAATAATCAATGACGTTAATGATATTCGCAATTTTCGGTTTTAATTCATATAATAACTTGGATGAACTTTGATTAATAATGCCTGCGGAAGTCGATACGTAGTTGCACGACACGACCCGCGCGCCGGCTTTCATCGGTCAATGGGAATAATGTGTTCGTCCAGTATTCGTAACAGTAATTAACAACACGATGTTGATTAGGAAAGTTTCGCGTTTCTGTGCGTCCCAGGGCTGCCTCAATTCGCGAACTTCCAAGCGTCGCCGACAGTTTTCCCGGATCCCTGTCCAATCTAATCCGTCCGCGAATGAACATAGTATGCAACCCGGAAAGCATGTAAGAATTTAGTAACTGTCTACAGGATGAAGAGTAACGCCGTGTCGCGCTATCATTATCTTGATTAACGCGCATGCTAATTATACATGTGTATACACCGCCGTTTAGAAGTTTACAGCTCCTTCATGAACTTCTAAATATACAGATGTTCTAGACGAACCAATTCAAGTTAATATTGTTCTATATTGGATAACTAGAAGAGATCACAGTGATGGGATCATCGATTTGAATTAAACTTTTTCTGGTAAATCTGGAGCAAATATAAGCTGACCCATGTCCGAACGTTTTTGACAATACCCATTGTTTATGAAGATAATTAACATTTAATTTTATGATATCCAGAAAATTCATTAATATACTCCGTTTCTTAATCAAATTGCAACGGGTTGGCAGATAGTAGAGGTTAGGTTAGTAGAGGTTACGTGTTCAAATCCCTGTTACGATTAATAATTTCTTTCCTTTTTATGGGTTCTTTTATTTCTGTTTTTTTACTTCCAATTTTAAGTTTTAAGTCCTTCTTTCTTTGTTTCTCTTTTCTTTAAAAATGTTTTCTTTCCTCTTTCTTGTGGGGTTGTCAATATAGTGCAACTAGTTACATGTATATTGTATTCTCTGGTAGGATAGTATGCGTAGGGTGGTATGGTTCGTTAAACATTTGAAACATAAATATTTTTGGCCGTATGAACATGTTACGAATACTAATGAATTAAAACAGCAAACTTGGTTCACGTTGGGAAAAATAGGTCCGTCAAATATCAATATTGTTGCGTACCAAGAATACTGAAATCAGTTAAAGTCCGGAAAAATTAAGAAATGAAGTATTTCGAGATACTTTCTGGATATCGTCAAATTAAATGTTAATTATCTTTATAAATAATGAGTATTGTCAAAAACGCTTCGACAGGAGTCGCTTATTTTTGCTCTAGATTCACCAGAAAATGTTTAATAAAAATCGATGACCCCATCAGTGTGACCTCTCCTTTTAAGTAGACAAATATGAGACATAATACTTTAAGAAATCATAGCTTTGTCCTAAGAACATTTTTAACCTTGGCAAGGTAATGTGGGGTCTCCGAGACCCCAGCTTCAGATTATTGAAAAGAATTATTATATGAATAAAATTAAGTCTGTTTGTTTACTTTTTATCCTGAGTTATTCTTTATCCGAAATTTATTAAAAACGAGGCTATTACCGCGTTTTTATTACCTCTCCTTCTTGTCTGTCTGTTTGTCTGTTCGGTACAAATTTTGCAATTGATTTTAAACTAACTTCCCGATGAGCTACAGACTTGAAACTTTAAACATAGCTCAGAACTGGATAACAATGCAATATTAACTCGCTTTCTACACTAAAAGCAGAAAATAATTATTTAAGAAAAAAAATTTTTAATATACCACATTTTTAAGACGGACCAAAAAGTATAATTTAAGACGGGCTAAAAAGTATAAAATAATTTTTCGTAGCCCCATACAGATAGTCCTGAAAATTTGTGATTATGAATTTTTAATAGCTATGAAAATACTTGTAAGATTTAGAACGAAAAACGTGGGGCGCGAGATAATAGTAAGGAATGTAGAGAGTAGCTGCCGTTCGGAAAACTCACACAACAGTTCATATCATTTGCAGTGCAATAAAATTGTTAGCGACTCAGGGGAACTATTCATGCATCAATAATTATCTATTGCATGCGTCCCACGTTTTTTGTTTTATATCTTACAAGTATTTCCATAGCTATTAAAAATTCAGAATCACAAATTTTCAGGATTATCTGTACGACATGTTTTATGAAATTCATTTGTCGAGGTCTAAGAGACCCCACCTTACTATTTATGTGTTATTAGACCTTACCTTGAGAGGGTTAACAAAATCGAATGCATCTTTTGAAATTATAATATGTATTGATTTGTTCAGGTAGAAAAATGGATTCCTTTTTTTCTACTGTAACTACGTACGTATGCTAATAGCTAGAACTGTATCCGCTGCATCGAGCCAGAGTATCTTTGATCAAGCCAGTTGGAGCTAAGGAGAAGGAAGAGCGTCGAGAATAGATCGATGAATAAACGTGCGGAAGAGAATAAAGAGCTAGGTGCAGCGGGCCGAGTACGTCAGCGCGTCTCCCGTCAAAAGATGGATGAACCAAGGAATCCGCAGCAATACACGAAGACGAAAACACGGCCCAATCTTAACGGATGCATTCCCAAGAATGGCATGCAACGAACAATAGCCTGATTCTGTTTAGAAACGATGCTAGACCGCCGGCATCCTCCTGCAAAAAGGGTGGCAGTATGGTCCAACGCGCAGTTGTTGAATTCCCCGGACGGGAGAGGAAGATACGTGAGTTCGTGCTGCTCCGAGGAAAGAAACGCGAGCACCAGATAATCCTCCTTTAATGATCTGGCGCCAGTCTGTTTTCCTGCAAACATATTCCGTTTCCCCTCGACCGATTTAATCCTGACCGAAAATTAATCCCGAATAATCTTTTGTTAATGGATTTCTGAGGAGAAAAATTCTTTGGCACATATCTTCAAACGATCCGCGCGACCACGTCTCCATTCTTCGTAAATTACACGTTTGCACGAAGAATTTTACTGCGTAACAAGCATTGAAATGTGGTTAAAAAACGCCGCGTGTCACAATTTCAAAAAATTTGAGTTTGTGCATTAATTGAGCATCATAGTACAGGATTTACGCATTTACCAGAAAAAAAATCATGAAAATAAATTCGAAAGGCTCAAGAAATAATGCAATTTGAAAGTATGTGACTTGCGGTGTACTTCCTTACAACCACAGATATAATATTCTGAAGAAACTAGTTTTAGATGTGAAAGAGTTATAAGAATTTCGATGGAACGAAACGATAGAAAATAGAAGAGAGAAAGTCATGAGTTACGTTTGTGTGGAGATTCTTCTTTTAGATTGTTCTCGAAGATTGGGGCTGCGGGCAGTCGTGCTTCTGATTACACGAAAAATTGTTTTACCACCTGTATTTGTTCTATGTTCGTTTTTCTATGTCGGACGTGTCACGACCGTGCCGTTCGCAAAGCACGTTTTTCGATTTGCTCAGACGAGCGTCGGATTCGCAATGACTCTCCTCCTTACCCGTTCACTCGAAAAGTTTCCAGATTATCGGACGAAATTTACGGCGGCGGGAGGGAAATGTAGCTGCGTGCCAAATCTATTTGGCCCGGATACGACTATTACTCCGCCCCATCCTCGCATGGATACCAAGGTCGACTCTAAGGGCTTTTCAAGAGTGGATATAATCAGCGTGTTATCACCTCGAGAAATCATACCGTAATGTTCGATGGACGATATTTGAAGATACTTATTGTCTTCGGGGTAATACTTTCATATCAATTTTCCACGATGTATGTTTAACCCTCTATTGCATTCCCTTCCCAATTGGGGACCTAAATTTCAAATGTTCTATAGTAAATTAAATAGACAATGCTGAGAAGACTCTGAGCAGCTTGGTTCCAAGTGGGAACATTGCGCTTATGAATAAAACCGCATATGTATAAAATCCCCATACAAGAACAGTCATAAAATGCAATACATAACATTTTCTAATAAAATTTTATTATTTATTTCATGACCACACTCATTTTTAAGTAGACTAACAGCCATATATATCTGTGGTTGCAAGGAAAAACACCGTATGTCACAATTTCAAAAAATTTGAGTTCACGCATTAATTGAGCTCTATAATATAGGATTTACGTATTTACCAGAAAAGAAATCATAAAAACAAATTCAAAAGGCTAAAAAAAGTAATGCAATTTAACCGACGTCCTGTGTCAAAGCATTAGCGATAAAAACTTTAAACGGCAATATCTCGAAAGTGAAAGTATGTGACATGCGGCGTTCTTCCTGACAACCACAGATATATTTTTCAACTCGTTATAAAAATTCATGCAATAGAGCAGGGAATTCCAACCTATTCCCCTTTTTTTTAAGAACAGGGGAAAAATGCACTTATACACACACACACACACACACACCCCTCCTTCTCCTGCTCCATATAGGCGGTTGAGGGGAAGATTGTGGGACTCGGCTCCGCCAAAGGTGGTAGATGGCGGAACGGGACTAAATCCCTGCCCCTACCCCACTAAAACAACCCTCCCTGTTCAGGGGCCAACTCGGTCCCTTTTTGGCACCCCAAGGTGCCGGAGCTGGTTCACACGTGGCCCGTTTCTCACATTCAACAATGTGAACCATCCTCCGGCCCTCCGCCACACCTGTTCTTTGCTCTTACCAACCTATTCCCCTGCGAGAACTGCAAGGTCCCCACCATCGAACCTCTTCCCACAACTACGTACAGCCGCTAGCCGTAGAGTTAGTGAGTTGGGCGGCAGTGGTGGCGCGGGAGGGAACATGGACGAAGTTCTACGGTAACAATGTATGCGTGTGCGTCGCTTCGTGCGTCGCGAGTACTATACATATAACGATGAAGCCTAAGAGTCGGGGAAGAATCTGAGTGAGCGGGTGTAACCATGCGATAGTTAAAAACATCCGAAACATAATCGATATTCTCAACCGATACCTGAACCGACACCTCAACCGATACCTCCACGACACGCCGATAATAAAACCATTCAATTCATCTGAGACCCAATCCATACCTCCCACGATGCGCCGATAACACCCAGTATATATGCCCGATGAGCCACTGTAACATCGCCAATAAAAGAGTTGTCTTTAAGCCACGAGTACATCTCACTTCGTTTCACCTCGTCTCATCAGTAACATAGTCATAGTTCGCGAGCTATCGTTTCCTCGATTGTGCCGCGTGACACGGGGAAGGTGCCTCGAAATAGAGGGTTAACATGTCTCTATACGAGGTGTGATCAAAAAGTAAGGTGACTTTTTGAATTTCGCAGGATACCTACAGTCGATTTTCGTTTTCTTTTTTTTCTTATGCTGCTACACTCGTCCCGAACGTATGTTCACAGTTTCAGCTATATAGCATTTTTTATTTGTTTGTGAGAAGCATAAAGGTTAGAAGTGTTTGGCGTGTTCGGCGATTTTCTGCTGTCGAAAAAAAATGGAATTTGTTAATTTTTTTAATTTCGAGAATTGTTAATTTTTTATCAAATAAAAATGTAATCCTTCCTCGTTTTTCGTAAAATTTATAATAAAACCTGCGTTCGACGCGTAGACACGCCATTGTTTGATTTTAATTCTGCACCCTGTGAGGGATTTTTAAAACTAAATTCCGCAGTTAAGAAGTTAAGGTGAAATAAAACCCAATTTCGATTTGTTCGATGATCTTTTGCCATCTTTCTGGTAGCTTCACAATTCCGCGCTCATAAAGCCTTCATTGCAAGGTCCTTATCGGCAAAAAACTGATCCAAACACGATTTCAGGTCATCGTCATTAGTGAAAGTTTATTGCTTGAATGAAAAAATCTGGTTTTATTTCACCTCAAAATACCGAAATTACTTTCTTGCCAACCCAGTATAATGAGTGAGAGGCAAAATATATGAAATGAATTTGGTTGAACAAAATAGAGAAATAAGTGTGCACGAGGGAGCGTTTCGTTTGCAAAAATTGGTCAGTCGTTAATTGAACGTCGTTTGTGTTACACGTTATATTTTTTGTTCAATATATGGCTGCTTTATAAACATTGATAATTCTATCCAACAGCTTGAACAAGTTGTTCGGTCAGTCTAAACTGAACCATTACGTGGTGTACATAACTTTTTTTCAGGTGAAGGTGCTTAGGAGATTTGAAGGTCAACCTGGCTTTTTTAAATGGTACTTCATATTTTTGAACGCCTACGTTTGTAGCCCTTCACGAGACAACTTCAACGATATAATCATTCAAGGTTATTCAAGGTTATAATAAGCGGACTGTAGATATTTATGCAAAATAAAAAGTATCTGCATTGATTGCAAGAGACAGGAAAGAAATGTTCTTTTCTTGACAACTTATATGCTGAAGGGAATATGTATATTTTAAATTTTAATTGTGGATTAATAATGAATTTAACACATCCATTACTAGCACACTTGTGGCATTTCGTGTAGACAACTCAAATTAATTTTATGCGCGCTGTAATTTACAGTCATGGCGCGCTATGCAATATTCATTGTATTTATGAGTTTCTTAGTTGAACGTTTCCCATGTTTCATAAAGAGAGTCGCATTTTATTAAATATTTTTCAGAATTACAGTGTACCTTATTAGGTATACCGTAATTCTGAAAACAAAATTTGTCTCTTTGTATCGTGAACGCGTTAACTGCCATGAGGACCATTTCTGTATTTTTCTGTAAATATGTATTCCGTTCACCCACGCACATCCACGATATACATAGATACTTTCCTATGCCGTTCACCGATCATAAACTGCATTCGTTTGTATTTTTATATCTTGCTTTATTAATCAACTTGTAGCTGACAAGGAGAGTGCAAGGACACCGATTTAGTTGAGCTTTTGTATACTTGTAGATCTCAATCTCCCTTTTAGGAATATATACCATTATAGGGGCAACTAGTCAATAATTGTTAAGATATTCATAAACCAAGTTCTATGAGTGCTTACATCTACAATTGTAGAGAAAGTATACAACAAATAATGTTCTGGTGTAGTGGCAACGTACTAGACTTCCACCCGGTGTGCCAGGGTAGAATTTTTCTTATTTATTTATATTATTTATTCGCTGTGTAACATTGACTTGTTTGGAAGAGATTGCACATTTATTACAAATTAAAGAACAAAAATTATAGTAAATTATAAATAAATTAACCGAAATTAATTAAATAATAATAATTATTATTATTATTATGTTTCGTATGCTTCTACGGCATCTACCTCTGTTGTAATTAAAAATATCTACGTACAATATGCATAATTAATTTGATCGTATACCATATTTTCTCTTCCTATATTTACTTTACTTTTTCTGTTTCCAGACACGAGAGGGAAATTTATTATTTAATTAATTTCGGTTAATTTATTTATAATTTATTGAAACTTTTTTTCGTCAAGATAATTAACATTTCATTTTAAGATATCCAGTAGCGAGGGTGGTAGAGGTCACGTATTCAAATTCCTCTTACAATTAATAATTATTTTCATCTTTAGCAGTTTTTTCTTGGTTTCTTTTTACTTTTAATTTCTTATTTTTATCTGGAGTTTTAAGTCCTCTTTTCTTGTTAGATGACATTTTTCAAAATGACTTCTGTCTAGCTGAATCGGCCGATTGTGTGCGTCATAGTAAAAGATTTGTGACTTCGTCATTTTTGTGAATTCGATCATGAAATTCGAGGAGTCATTTTTACATTTCTGAAACACTGTAAATATTTCCGATTTCCACGAAAAAAAGGAAAACTAAACCAGTTATACGAGAATCGGCCCTTTGATTGTGTGCGTCACAGTAAATGATTTGTGACTTCGTCATTTTTGTGAATTCGATCACGAAATTCAAGGAGTCATTTTCACATTTCTGAAACACTGTAAATATTTTTGATTTCCACGAAAAAAAGAAAACTAAAGTAGAACCAGTTATACGAGAATCGGCCCTTTGATTGTGTGCGTCATAGTAAATAATTTGTGACCTCGTCATTTTTGTGAATTCGATCACGAAATTCAAGGAGTCATTTTCAAATTTCTGAAACACTGTAAATATTTTCGATTTCCACGAAAAAAAGAAAAGTAAAGTAGAACCAGTTATACGAGAATCGGCCCTTTGATTGTGTGCGTCATAGTAAATGATTTGTGACTTTGTCATTTTTGTAAATTCGATCACGAAATTCAAGGAGTCATTTTCACATTTCTGAAACACTGTAAATATTTTCGATTTCCACGAAAAAAGAAAACTGAAGTAGAACCAATTATACGAGAATCGGCCCTTTAGCTTGTGTTTATGACGAATCTCCTAGGGCGGGACTTCGTATACCCATTCGTGGCTGCCTCCCTAGAATTGCGTTACTAAAAGACTGGAGGCTGTGCGCTTACGGATCGGGGAACGGGCATCAAAGGACATATATCGCGAGATTAAAAATCCACCCGTGATTCCAGGCTGTGGAGATCCCGGTGTGTCCGCGAGGCACATATTATATTACATTCTGGTCACGGTATCGAACAGCGACAACTTTGTAACTCGCAGCGTTTCCGGAATGGAGCGTCGCGGCCGCAAATATTATTCGCTCGCGGGAACAAACGCATTCTCGGCATCCAGTAAATAATATTTCCGTGGAACGGTTACGTGTCCCACGAATAAGATTTCTCTTGGGGCTCTCGGCGGAATGATTTTAATTAAATGGCCCGTGTGTTACCGGCGCGAGTCGCCCGGTATCACCGTGGATTTTCAAGTGCCGTTAACTGCTGCCACACCGCGTCGGAAACAATCGTAACTCGGTAATCCGTGACCCCGCGAAGCTAATTTCGACGAAACAAAGTTAAGGCTGTCATCGAAGTGCCAAGATGATAGGCCAAGAAGATACACTGTCTGATTTGTCGAGCACTTGCCCAATTGGTTCGAGTAGTGAAACTCATGCAAGAGATACTCTTGTGCGTATCGCACCGTAAGATAAATATAAATGCCCAATCTAGCCGGCCAAGTCTCGTTAAAAAATTTATAGCATCTTTTCATTTCATACTCGAAATATTATTGTTAACATATATATTTTTTTTATAATATAAACAATCTCCTTTTTTTCTAGGAAATAATTAAATGTAAATTTAGATTAATAATTGCTAACAGAACATTCTGAGTCGTCAACGCTCGACTTGTTGTCAGTGTCACTAGTGTCACTAGCATTACATTCACCAGGACGCGTCAACGAGGAAAGTGAACCGGGTATTAGCTTCGAAATGGGTTTTTCGCGTTTCGCCTGTATAACTGTTTATAACAGGATTTGATGTAATAAGCAGTATAGGAAATACATCTTCCATCGTAGATTTTCGTGAAAGTTTTCTGTTGTTCCCACCTCTGATCAACTGCTTCCGAGAGATCGCATACGTGTCTGAAATTCGATAATTTTTCAGTCAGGTGCAAGCCGTTGCAATTAATTTTTATATTTAATAAGTTTAATTTAGTTACTAGATGTCAGATAAAAGAACGCTCGTAGGAAGGGTTCAGTCAGTGTACATTCGGCCTGTAATTTTTAAACAAAAAAGTACATATTGGTTTTCAATTTACTTACCTTTCACTCGAAAACTTCGTGATTCTGACGATTTGCAGTCAACGTTCCGTGCGACACTGAGGTTTGTGTTTTCCGCGGGTCGCATGTTTGATGCATTTCGTTAGCTCAAGCGATCATGAAAATCACGAATCACTGTGAAGAATCACCGTGATAGGGAACGAACGTGATCGAATCACGAGTGACCCGAAAGCAGCAGTTCACGCCATCCCTAGTAAAGATCAGACTTTAATCATAGGCCTGGAGATTTTTATGGAAAATAAAAATTGTCTCGAATTGCAAGACACGGGAGCAAAATGGGAATTGCCTTTCTTCTTTAATCATGGCGTTCTTTTAGAAACTTCGTCCAGTGTAGTACGTGGGAACAGTATCTATTGCCATGGAAAGAAGCGGCGCGGCGCGACGAAGGCGAATGTATGTATGTGCAAGGTAGTCTCCGGTAATACGTTTGCCTGCAGCAGCCCTGCACTCTGTTTACCTCCGACAAATCCCACTAGACACGATATTATCCCTCTTATATACCCCCTCGTGCCGTCATCCAGCGGGATTCTACGGAGGGAAGGCTGCGCAGCTTTCCGAATATCCAGGAAACGATTCGTAAAACGACCGGCATAAAGCTTGACATCGTGGTTTGCGACCTCGTTCAGATCTATGCGATTTGAATCGCACGAACGCGGAACGGAGCTGAGCAGACCGAGAAGAACCCGAATTCGTTTATTCTTCGAACAACCGAAAAAGAGAAGTTGAAGCCCTTCTGTGTTAGAAATTATTAGCCGATATAAATATTTTCGAACACGCGCAAATGTTGCGTGAATTCTGTACCGGTTCGTATGTATTTGTTGTGTGAAGAATAGATGATTCTTAATATGGGAACAGGAGCAACGCCGAGAGTATCTTTATTGGAGATATCTCTAAAATTCCGTGCGGCGGATGCAAGGTGTTTGGACGCGTCTACAGTTTTACTGTTCCCGAGAGAATTTTATAACGTTCTCAGCCTCTACAAATCTTCCGAGACTTTTAGCACTTGTAAATAGATCGCAGATTTTCATGCATGTGTATCTATATTCTTTTAACAGAAAGAAATGTGTGTACACGAATCGAAACTAATATTTTTATTCGATTTTTGTCGCGGAGATTCTTCTGTAAAATTTCAGATGTAAGATCGTTTGAAATTCGAATTGTGATTTTATGTATTGTGTACATCATCTATATGTGTACATCAATTAAAATTAATATTTAATTAATATCTTTTTATAAATTAATGTCTTTTGTAAAATGTAAGATGTAAGATCGTTTGAGATTCGAATTTTCATTTTATATATTGTTTATGGGAGGCAGACGGTTTCCTTTACACATCTTACCAATCTGAGCTTACGTGACCTAGATAAAAGAATTTCTGGAAATGCTTCCCATTGACTCTATACTGTTAGCAGACACATCGCTTCAGCATACAGGCCACGTCCACACAACTTTCATACATTTAGAATACTACGTTTTCTGAGAAAGAAAGCTGTCTTTATAAAATTGTTATCGCGATGAGCCGGTTCGTCACCTAGTTCATCGTCCATACACAGCCAACCACGTGAAATGGAATGTGAATGGTCTTCAGCTAACCATGATAACAACGTCAAGCAAGAAATCGTTTACATCGCCACGTTCACCGTTACAAATAGTACAACTTTTCTCCCACACAGTTTCTTCTATCTAAAACACCGCCGGGGACATTCAGTCATTTCCTTTCTCCTAATTAGCGAAGCAAAAAGCTAGTTTCGAGAGAGAAAAAATGATTGATCAAACGATTTGCATCGGTTCGATAGCAGGTCCCGTTAAAACGGAACGAGCTCCGCCATCGCCGTGCGACACGGTTGATATTTCCACTCTACGGTTCAACAATTGAGAAATCCCGGCTGCGTGTAATGTTAGTCAACGGAATCGCAAAAAAGCCGTCGCGCGCGGTAGAACGAGTCTCATTTAGCCAGAAGTGTAACAGCCGCTCTGGCTGACGCACGGCCGTCCAGTTAAGTTGGCCTGGTAGCCGTGCAGAGGCGAGCACTTTACAGGTGGTTTACATCGCGTTTAAAACGCCGGTGTACTCGGTCAGATTTATTGACGCGAGAGAACGGTCCCTGGCACCGTGCCCCGTGCCACAGTTTTACCGACTTCGCCTTGTATATCGCGCGGAGAGATGCCCGCGTGATAAAACAATATGCAGCATACCGTTAAGCTCGAGATTCACGACGGCTCGAAACCGGCACATAACGATTACACCCACGCGAAAACATTGATATTTCCTGCCGCTGCACGCGGCCGATCTAGCAGTTCCTTTGGTAAAAAATGATTTGTCTCATATCGGTATTCAATGCTTCCACGTTACTTTCGAAATGTTTAGCAATGCCGAAAAAAATGTCGATATTAACACTTTACCTACCGAAAGCCTATTAATGGGATTTTCAATAATTGTACTGTACCGAAAGAAAGCATAGCAATTTTCTTTTACATTACAATATGAAATGAAAGTATCAGATGACGTAATTGAGGGTGACTTGTTAGTTCACAATGAAAATTACTGTTGCTATTGAAGGTTCCATTAAAAAGCGTTTAGCCATGCACCATAGATATTTCAAAATAATGCAATAATCACCGGACGGTAAAGTGTTAATGAAATGTAATAATAATTATATATTTGGAACAAACATTTAAAAATAAACATTCTGTGAAGATGATTTTCCATCGAAAAATTACTAATTTTCAATTGTGAACCCTGCCGAACCTATTTAATATTTCTAAAACATTTTTTTTTAATGAATAACATTCCTTTACCTTTCAAATGCACACGTCAAATTGAGGATGACAGTTCGTCGTTTATTAAATAAGTAAATCTCAATGGATTAATGAAAGTAGTCGAAGTTATTTCCCTTTGACATGGAATGTCTTTTGAATTCGAAATAGATCCGCGTTTTTTTCAAATTGACGTACATTGAGTATACTTTTCCTTGTATGATGCCGCAAGAATCATTTCCACCTTCGTCCTTATTCGGGAATTATTATTGTTTATAGTGTCACAGATACTTCAGTGGTTATTGATGTTTATCGAACGTATATTTTTTGCTTTCAAGCAATAGGTACAGTGACTTCAAATAGGATACAATTCGGATCAGATTTACTTGGTTTAATTCACGATACAGTAGATCCTCGATTATCCGAACTAGTCGGTAGGACCTGAGTGTTCGAATAATAGGACAGCTACATCTATCTACGGTGCTAGATTAAATCTTTATCGATTTGTACATGGATTTAGAAAGATTGATGTATATAAAAAAATGGAAACGTCCCGTCATTGTCGTCCTGAAACAATCACATGTTTAAGCTATAATCCCTTACACTAAGTCGTGATGAACAATTCTATTCATTAATCTATAGACAACACACATCCATAGAATAATATAGTTGCGCCCAATAGTATAGTCACACCCCATCTGCCAAAGGCCAGATTGAATACTAACAAGGACCAATGTTGAAATGATCCGAATTGTCTGATTGATTAATGACAAGGTACAGACTACGACGCATTTCCCTTTGATCAACGGATTCAACGTATAGAATCGGAACTAACATGTTGGATGCACATTCCACTTGAACTGTTTTGTCTAGATTACGGTCTAATCATTTATCCTACTCAATGGCCTCTCACGTGGTCTTAGCAGGAAAATGCTCTGGCAAGATTGATTCGGTAAACAAAACACGGAAGAGGATGCTAGAAATATTATTTAGAAATTTATCGAACGATTACAAAAATGAGAAATAATAACTGCCGATATATAATAAGGAGACAAGGAGCAACTACTATTAGAATTAATAAATATATACTCTGATCGAAATCTTGAACACGTAAAGTAAAATTGTTTCGATTAATAATAAAAGCAATTTCTGTAATTGGTGGCCCATTTTACATCCTCACTTCAACAGTGTCAAGTGGACATCACGAAATTATTTTCAATAACCAAAACAGTGAATTGTACGCATTGCAATGACATGGCACACGAACACATTAAGATTGAAATGACAATTTATTTAAATATAGACAGCGGAGGTTAAAGCAACGAAAACCGCAATTATCTCTTGCGAGAACTTAACAAATAGTAATATATTTTATCATTTTGCCGAGAAATTGTTAATAACGTTCAAATCATAAGCATTTGGGTCTCCCCGAAATAGTATACAAGTTTTAAAACGAGAAACGGATTCACTGGTTTCGCGGTGCGAACGGCAGCATTATCGTGTCGGAATATAAAATTGCAATTACTTCTTTAAATTCTGGCACAACGCTTATTTAAAATTTATAGGAGACTGCCCCTTTTAATAAGCAGCGAATTGTACAATTTTCACCGTCGGGCGTAATTAAACAAAGGGGTGAATACATTCCGACATTTAACGTCGCGATAATAAATAGTTACGGATGCAGCGTTATGTATCAATTTAGAAGTTTCGTAACGCAAACGAGTGCATTCGCTACGTCAGACGCCTCGTTCTGAATTACAAGTGACGGAGAAAAACTTGTGAATACGCCCTAAAGGGTCGTGTCGCCTGTAATTTCCGAAGGCTCGCCACCCTTTCAAAAGTTCTTGCGCCTGCGGCGTACAGACGTGCTCGTGTTATCGCTAACGAACCTCCCAGCAGAGAGTTTAAAAAGTTGATTCGCGAACTGGTCCCGGAGGAAATTTGTCTTCGGCTCAAAAACCGACGCGACTCTACTTCCGGTGGCCAATTGTTATAACGACGGGCTGTATCAAGTCCTCTGCTACCCGATTGCATCGCCACCCTCGCAGAATGTAAATTTCCAAAGAGAAATTCGAGCGAACAGGGAAATCTTAAACCTTCAAAGATAAATTCTAAAAACATTAAAATCTTCACGTATCCGTATCCTCTTACGTAACGAAGAATCGTAGTTATTCCCATCTTCGACTTGTCAGTATCCTCCTTAATCAATAATTTGCATATAAAAAATCTTTAAACATTTTATGTAAAGAGTACATAAAAGTATAGCCGATTTGAATGTGTCCTAAAAATCATAACAATAAAGTAAATTGGAGCTATAGGTATCGCTAAATGACCGTGGTAATTTTACGATAATCCCTGCTGTTTATTGTCGACTTTCACAGAAAAATATCGACAGGAATCGATCGATTAAGTCTTGTTACACTTCCCGTGATTCAATTCCACGGTGTAGCTTGTTGGCATTGTTGTAGATATCTCTTAATAGGCTTTTATAGAACTCCCTGAAGGTGACATCTAGAGGCATTAGCATGTAATTATCTCTGCTGTTTGCGAAGACAAAACTTCATTTCGTCTCGCCACGCTTCGAGTTGAAGATTTTAATGGGCTCGTGGATATTGTCAGATTGATACAAATCCTAATTTGTTTCTGTCCATTTTCATGAACTGCACAATATTTCTACGTCCTAACATACAATCATATATAAATACATAAAATCCATAATCTAATTATTACCACCGTAAATTGAATATTCCGGTTTTGATTATCAGAAATCAGAGTCGCCAGATGTATCCCCACTCTAGCTTCCCCTTTTATTATTTTAGGGCTTCAGTCACAGCCCTGTCACGTCACGCAATTCGTCTCTGTCGCGCATGTGACACAATGTCACGTGACTAATCCGATACTGACAGAGAAAGGGTAACTTTTTCCCCTCGATTCTTGCTCCCTTCCCTCATCTGGCGACTCTGTCCAAAATGACAATAAAAATAATTTTTAATTTCGTCTCTCACTAGATTGTTAAAACGTCACACCGAAATCAACGCTTTCGAATACATAACGATCGTTAAATATGTAAATCGATGTTAATAACAATTAAGAAGTACCATTTATCGCGGCGTTCTAATCTGTTATCAGTCGCATTCTGTTTCGAGATCTGGCGAATGAATACTCCTAGGTTTATCCATTAGGATTTCGAGGCTCAAGTTCTCACTTTAAATTAACCCGGGGATTAAACGTAAAGTAGCTTTCTTAATTTGATTCCAATCCTCCCTCTGTCTTGGCTATTAAGCCGTGGTATCTTCCATTTCTCAATACAATAGACTTATATCTTCCAGAGTAAAGTTTCGCTTGGGTCGCGCAAAATCGAACGGTTCGAAGCTTAATTTCTCTGGTACAAACAATCATTGTAACTAATTCTTTTGCCATAACATGGGACATCGCACCGATGTTTTAATTAAGACGTTGAAACATTATTTATCTGTGTTTAAAAATCAATTTTCCCTCGAGTGTATGTGCGTATTCGTACATATCCTGTTTCCATTATGCGCGATACGATTTTATTTATTCACTACCAATCGATTAGATACATTCTTCGTATTCATTCACTCCCGCATTGCAGCCATAGTTCAGTCGTTTCTTCATTCTTTTCGTGTTGCATTCATACTTTTACTCGTGTCGCACCTGTGCAGATTTCTTGTACAACATATTCAAATAAAGGAAAGTAATATTGTAATTCTATACAATTTGTTGTTTAACCCCCGAATGGTGAAATTTGGTCTATTTCGACAATTGAAATCATTGTCTACTATTAAAAGATCCTTAGCCATGGAGCATAGATATTAAAAAATTATGAAATTATTAGTTACCTATTCTCTTTGTACTTCTATTTATTTTATTTTATTCTATTTTTATACCGTTTAAATAAATATTACGATTTCCAAATCGTTAGGAAGAATTAACATTTTTTTTAAATACTGAAATAACGTACGGAAAAGAAAATTGAAAATTTTTATTTTTATCATTAAATGAAGTTTTACGTTATATATAGAAAACGTAACGTATTTTTTTTACTTTACTATGCAAATATTTTTATACAAGCTAATTGATGTATTTAAAAGAAGTTATAATTAAATCTAGATGAAAAATTAGGATGACTGTGAATAAATTCACTCTAGATTAAAAAATAACGACCCCGGGTGAATGAAGTTAAAATCAAGACCGTGATCGTGATTCTATAATCACTGTGATAAATAGACCGCGGATCTTTATGCAAAATAAAAATTGTCTGCGTCGATTGCAAGAAATAGAAACCAAATAGAATGCTATTTCCTCCCTTAATAATTTTAATAGATGAGAAATCATCTATTTACATCTTCAATTTTCAAAATTGTCCTACCTCTTTTTGCGGTGTGTGCGGCGCGTCGCGGAGTAAGAGACCAATCGAAATGTTCTCATTGTGCTGGTGTCCGTATCTGTGCCAATCGCGAAACCGTAAAGCCGGGCTCGTACGTTTCCCAAGTACTTGTTCTACGGCAAACTGAGAATTCTTGTGAAACTTCTATCAGGGTTTGCGGAGTGAGCCAAATAACTTTCTCCTGGCGACGACGTCCTGCACAACGACGACGCCGTCGACCCATCCACACGGACATGCCAGGTACGGCTGTGTGTTATGTGTGACTTATAGCCAGGCCCTTTCCGAGCAAGTGAACAACCAAGAGTCAAACTCCCCGGCACGACATTCGTGAAGAATGTTAAGCCGAGGAATCTATCCGTAAAGAAAGTCTGATCGTAAGAAAGTCGAGCCACGATCCAATAACACTACCGTACCCTATAACCCTGCCTTTTGTTCGATTACAGAGATCGCGATAGGATTGCGCGATGCTTTTAAAGCGACGCGACGCGCCCCCACGCAATCTCGAATGCCGTGAGTGATGATAAGGCGCTTTTAAGTATACGGAAAAGCGCCGATGGCACAGAGCTATTGTTTTACCAAGGGGGATAGCAGCGTGAAGGAGCTAAATATTGATTTAAAACGGTGACATTGCGATACCCGCTTCAAATCGTTCTGAGATTCGCTGAGAATAGGAAATCCGATAGTATCGACAGTTTCGAATTTATGAAAAATAAAACACCCTGCACGGGGAACGCAATTAGCTAATTATAATCTGGCCACCGACGAATTCGCGATTTCCACCTACATATGTACCACGCGACGGCCCTATTTACGCCTTTGCGGTGAACAGGCAACTGCCAATAGGATTTTCAGCAATAATCCAGCACTTTCGCATCGGGCAGGTGGCGAAAATTCAGTTTGCGTAATTGAACCGAGCCAATTGTTCTCGGGGTCAAGCGATCGATACACTCTACCGGTCGAATCGCGTCTCCGCCGCTCGAAAATTTGCTGTAGCCAAAAGAAATGGGTGACTTGAATTGTCCCCTGACGATATCAACGGTGGAACTATGTCTATTCTTCCTTTTTTCTGTAGTTTCATAATATCGAAACAAAAATATGGCATTCCAGTTAAAAAAAAAACACGAAATAACCTCGAAAAAATATTTTTTATCACATTAACATCCTCCATAGAAAATGTGATAGCAGTCCATCTACATCTTTGCCCTATCGACACCGTTCAGGAATTATCTCAAACGACACTTGCCGTGGAACACCTTAGGTGCGCAACTGCACTTTTAAAATCCATTTCGGAAGTTTACTGCAGGGTTGAAATCGTAATGTAGAATTTTTCTAATATCTCCAACACTGTTAAGGGAGAAGACTCGTTTTTCTGAGATTGCAAGGGTGCGGGATGCGCGTTCTCATTTCTCGATAATAGAAAAATGGGATTTTTCAGTAGTCAAAAAAGCTAGATAAAAGATCGATCTAGGCCGCTATCGCACTCAAAAGTTTTATCTTTTCGTTTACGAGGCGTAATTTGCATTATTCGGAAGCACACAACTGCCGAATAATGGAAATTACGCCTCATAGACGTAACAATACGACATTCGAGGGCGATCGCGGCCTGGATTGATCTTTTATTTAGCGCTTTTGACTAGTGAAATATCCTATCTTTGTATTTTCGATAAATGAGAAAGCGCATACCGCACCCTTGCAATTCTGGAAACGAGTCTATTGCCTTAAATTCTATTTCATTGTACACGTACACTTGAATTGACTGCGGTCATGGAATCCGGTATGGATTTCACAGGGTACGGGGCAGCTTGTGCATCTTCCGGGTTCATCTATGTTAACATTGAAACTGTGAGTCTGGGTATACAGGGAATTCATCTAATTGCAAGCAAGATATGCTGTTTCGCCGATGAAATGCAACAAGCTTCCTGAATTACCGCTCTGTATTGCATTTTCTACTATTTTCACTGGTATTAGTTCCTACCACAAAGCACGCGAAGCTTGCTTCACGCAGCGAACTACCGTATATGCCTAATTAGCTGTAACTACATTTGCTACTTCATTGTTTACACGACTTCAAATACCAAACTTCTTGTTGTTTCATAATCTTTTGAAAGTGATCTCTTAAATCACTATGATATATTATGTATTACACGTGGCTATAATGCTATTGTTATGACATATGTAGTGTGTAACATATACATATGTAGTTATGACTAGACTGTGGATCTTTACGCAAAATAAAAATTGGTTACATTAATTGCGAGACATAGGAACCAAATCGTTACTTATTTCTCTCTTTAGTGGTTTTATTAAGTTGTAAGATATACGCTACTGTGCAAAAGAAAGAAACACCTGGCCATATTTAATAGGAAAGCGTAGAAAATCAAAGAAGAACACAGTAAGTTTTGAAAAAGGATTAAAGCTGTTTAATTGAATAGTTCTGAGAGTATAATAAACTGAACTAACACTTTAAATGCAATAAATCAATCATTGTACAATACAATTTCTACGTAAAGATATTGTTTGTCGTTATATCTTATACTTATACTGGGCGCTTCTTTCTTTCGCAGAGTAGTCTATGTATATATAGCTACTTATAAATTCATTTAATCTTCCTATTGTTTGAAATTACTACTTCACTTACTTGCTCACCCATTTTTGCCATAAACGCATAAAATCCGCAGTCTAGTTATGACATATTATGAAGCAGCGGGTTAAAATATCCTTAATTACTATTATAATTTGTAGAAAACGATTCTGGTCCACGCGAAATAGTAAATCAAGATTCCGTACAGCGCGCGTGGGGGTAAAATATGGCAGAGGATAATCTTAGCTCTTGTATCCAACATGCAAATGCTTAACTAACCCGTGAATTAATGTGTTACATCTTGAGTTTACGACACGTCAATCCCTAACGAGTTTAAAACTAGGGCACCAGAAACGTATGTCAGCTAAAATATGCAACAATTAGATTGTAGACCTTTATGCATTTGTGGCGTATGAAAATCTTCAAAACCTCGTAAACTGTGAGAATAACTGAATATTACTTTACATTATTTTTCATTTATTATCCTATAATTAAAGTAATCAATGTACTGACTGCAATCTATATCTCCTTTATATATATGAAAGTAAAAGCACTGCAGTCTAGTAATAACACACTTTTTTCTAGACCCCTAATGAGACGTGGCACATTCTTTATTTCTATTCTAGACTCATCTTAACCCCTTGCCCTACGATATCGTGCCCGACCCGCGACGAAGATTCTGAACAGAGTCTGATAAATATGTATGTTATTAATTTCCTTTAAACCGAGATGAAATTGTATTTTAGTTTCGTTAACGTTTAGTTATTGGAGAACATGTAGGTAGGGGTGTACGAATACCCGTAATTTACGAGCTGTGCTAAACTCGATTCGATTGCTCGAACCGAGTCGAGTGTTTGATTTTTCCGAGCTGCTTGAAATCGACGAACTGCTCAACAAAAATGCGAGCTACTTGAAAAGATCAAACGGCTCAAACATTCGAGCCCTCATAAAACTTCGATCTACTCGAAACTGAATTTTCAGCTCGAACAGATCTTTAACGTTCGAGTTACCGTGCGTAACACGCGTAGTTGTCCGTACAGAACACGGGCTGTTTAACAAGAATCACGACTTTACTGTATTCGAGTAATCCGAAAAATTTCGAGCTGAAAATTCATTTTCAAGTAGATCGAAGTTTTTCGATTTCAGAGTTCGTCGATTTCAAATAGCTCGTAAAATTCAAACGCTCCACTCGACGCGACAGACCGAGTAATGACTCGACTCGAAATTCGAGTACTCGCACACCCATACACGTAGGCATACAATAGACATGATTTTCTCGTCTTGTAGGAAATTACAAACTACAAAGAAAGTTCTAATCACTGAAACCGTAAAGTAAACCGTAGGGCAAGAGGTTAACAATATGTCTATACATTCATACTATCCAATTTTCCGAGCTGACGGAAATTTATAATACTTGTAAGATATTAATGTTGTCATAAATATTAGATATAACAAAACATCGACAATTACAAACCTATGGATATTATGTTCAAAATGAACTACTTACTTTGAATTTAGAACGAAACTACATTGATACGGGTAATAGACTTTCAATGTAAAAATAAATAGCAAAACACTCGGTCACTCGATCGAGTCGGTTTCATAACGCGAATGAAACCGGTGTAGTACAAGTATAATCTAAGAAAACATATTGAATTTAGTCTAGACCACGGTAGTAAAACAAGATTTCTTCTTAGTCATACTAGTAGAATTGTGGCAAAAAGTGTAACGAGGCAAACCCGATTTAAGTTAAACCATATTTTGCCACGAATAATGACTTTGTGGTCTAATTATGAAATTTAGTTGAAGCTACACGAGGAACTACAAATCAGTTGTAATACCTCTACACGTAATACCTATTAATGATATCGTAACGAATACAATTTCATAAATTACTGAAGAGAACATACGGAAAACTAGTAATTATAGATGTGTACCTCACACTAATTCTACAACGGTGCAAACATTGTTTCGGACGGGGAAACGGGGACGATTATCCGCGGTCTTGATTATAACTAGGTTTACGGAGCTCTGGAAATAACTATTTCACATTATTTTATAAACATAATAAGAATGTGTCTATCTAAATTTTTGGTCAATTTCCCTATAATATACATATAACCAAAGAAATAAATTTGGTAAATTAATTCCTCAGGGAAGCATCTTTACAATCTTAATAATCACAAATTAAGGTAGTAGTTGTTTTTCCAGGATTGCAAGGGTGCGGGATGCGCGTTCTCGTTCTCGATAATACAAAAATGGGGTTTTTCAGTAGTCAAAAACGATATATAAAAGATCGATCTAGGCTGCTATCGCACTCAAAAGTCATATTTTTTCGTTTACGAGGCGTAATTTGCATTATTCGGAAGCATACAACTACGTATGTAGCTATTTTCATATCAACAAACTGCCGAATAATGCAAATTACACCTCGTAGATGTAAAAATAGGACTTTCGAGGTCGATCGCGGTCTAGATTTATCTTTTATCTAGCACTTTTGACTACTGAAAAATCCCATCTTTGTATTATCGAAAAATGTTAACGGGCATCCCGTACCCTTGCAATTCTGGAAACGAGTCTTATCGCCTTAAAAATATTAGAATCAGTCATTTTGACGGGTCCCGTAAACCTAGTGTTAATCGAGGTCCTGGTAATCCGGGTCTCGTTTATCCTGCGTAAACAAAGGGATGCTCGCTCACTCTGTGTACGAGGTGATCGTAAAAGTGTGATCAAAAAGTAAGGTGACTTTTTGAATTTCGCGGGATACCTACAGTCGATTTTCGTTTTCTTTTTTTTCAGTTTCAGGTATATAGCATTTTTTGTTTGTTTGTGAGAAGCACAAAGGTCAGAAGTGTTTGGCGTGTTCGGCGATTTTGTGCTGTCGAAAAAAATGGATCAAAGAATTTGCATCAAATTTTGTGTAAAAAATGGAATTAAGTGCTCCAAAACACTTGAAACGTTGACAGTGGCATACGGTGAGTGTACTCTGAGTAAAAAACATGTTTATAAGTGGTACAAGCTCTTCCAAGAAGGCCGAGAAGATGTTAATGACGAAGCTCGCCCTGGACGCCCCAGCACGTCAACAACTGACGAAAACGTTGAAGAAGCGAAGAAAATCGTGTTGGGGAATCGTCGAATTACCATTAGAAAAGTTGCCGATGATGTCGGCATCTCGTTTGGTTCGTGCCAAGCAATTTTAACGGATGTTTGGGGCATGAGACGTGTGTCAGCGAAGTTTGTTCCAAAACTGCTTAATTTTGACCAGAAGAAACGTTGCTTGCGAGTAATTTTTTGGCCAGGAACAACACCACAATCATGCCTCAGCCACCATATTCACCGGATTTGACCCCCTGCGACTTTTTCCTGTTCCCAAAACTGAAGAGACCCATGGAAGGACGGAGATTTGCAACGATCGAGGAGATAAAGACTGCATCGCTGGAAGAGCTCAAAGCTATACCAAAAAGTGCTTATCAGAAGTGCTTCGAGGATTGGAAAAGCGCTGGCACAAGTGTATTATATCTGAGGGGGATTACTTTGAAGGGGACAACATAAATATTGACGAATAAATAAATATTTTTTGATAAAAA
Source organism: Lasioglossum figueresi (assembly GCA_028455805.1). NCBI lineage: Eukaryota > Metazoa > Arthropoda > Insecta > Hymenoptera > Halictidae > Lasioglossum > Lasioglossum figueresi. The sequence continues at coordinate 10,997,644 of CM052194.1, read as the reverse complement.
TAAAAAGTCACCTTACTTTTTGATCACACCTCGTATCCCCACCGTTGACGCTCCCGTAGTCCCAACGTTTAAGGTTTGACGTCAAATGCTACGAGTGTGACTCGGGTCCTACTGCAACTTCATTTGGAAAGATATCCTTTTCGTAGCCAGCGATTACATTTAAAGTCCTGCTTATATAATTTTCGACATTGTTATGCATTTTAGCGGGTAGGTTCGTTAAATGGTTAAAACAGCTCCTAAATAAATGGGTGGGATTATAAATAAACTTGGTAAGAGTCGCAAGGCGAGAGGAGACGAGTCAGTTGATCAGATAAAAGCTCAGATTCAATCAGTCGCCAGTTAAGAGGCGGCGAACGCTCGCTATAGAGGGTGGCTCAGGCTTTGCACATGTATTATTCCAAACCACCTGAAAGCTTTTCGTTGTACAAAAGTGTGCAAAAATCTCGGAAGCTTTCGTGCAAATCGTAAGTCATTGGCCCGGCCGCAGGCTCATCGATCGCCTTAGCGAGGCGCGGGACGTTTACTCAGTTTCGCTCTTGCGAGGAATTAAAGAGCTGAGGAAATCCTATTATCGGCCGCTTAAAGAATCGCGCTTGTCTCAAAGGAGCCTTGCGGCCTGTCTGCGATGAGTAATTGAAATTCGTACTTGCGACTGCGATCATGCTTCCTTGACCGTGGTTAATGCATCCCGAAGTCGGCTTCCGCGCCGTTCTTTCCCCCGACGACGCATAAAAGGCAGCCTCTTCTCAAAAGAAATTAAACAACCCGCACGTATTTTACCAGCTATCGTGTTGTACGAATGCTGATTAATATCCTCTTTAGACCCGTGGGCCAATGGCGAGACGGCCGGTAGAATTCCCGGTCAGGAAATGGAACGGCGATGAAAGGAAAAAATTAAGAAAACCCCTGCGTTCGGAACCGAGGGTTGCAAAGTATGAATGCAAAAAAGAAAATACAGTATACGAAATTTTACTATTGTTGCATTTTACAGAATTTTTACTACATTATCTCGAAATTTTTGGGCTCACTTTTCTATCAACGCTAAACTTATCGCCGCCGGTCAATATCACTGATTCCAGATATTGTATTTTACAATGATTGAAATACTAAAAATGATTTATAATGAAAATGATTTATAGAACACGTATTACGATAGGAGCTGCACAACGTCTAAATAAAATCAATATTATTATTACCAAGGAACACGAACCAGTTACTTTTTAGGCTTGGTAGGTTTAGTGTTAAACGGCTCAATATATTGATATTTAATGATGCACGGTGATGTCTCACACGATGAACGCGAAGTTACAGACATGCGACTAGCAAAGCTTGATGAGACACATTAATATTTCTTGGAAGTGTTCTCACAGAAATTTCGTCCGCTGTAGCCATCGGGAAAGTGCCTGTTCAATCGAAGGAAACTGAAATTCTTCGACACACTTTCGGTCGCGAATGAATAAAACATTAGGCCCGCTTTGCTGGCGCGAATTGTCTTACCTATCTGAAAATAGTTTCGCGGGAATCGGATCTCCGCGTTTCCCGAGTCGAACCGAATCCGCGTTCCGATTTGCGGAGAACACGCTGATACGTACCGCAACTCCGACCGATCAAATAAAGCCGGGGGCAATACTCGGAAGTAGCTCTGCTCGATAGTATGAAATGAAGTATAACTCTGTAATCGGGAGAAGTCGGCGCGAGTTCAATCTGCGGAAGCAATTAGTAGAAAGCGGTTCCCATTTGCCGCGCTCACACTGTATAAGAGTGTGTACCGATAGGTACATAATGACAGACGCCCATTGATAGCGGTATTGATCGCGAAGTCATTCGAAACAGACCGACGAAGATCGATCGATCCCGTAGCCGTGTTATAAATTTCATAAAACTCGGCGATGACCGCAGCGAACGGGTTTTAATAAAAATTTCGTGAACCATGTGAAACGAGGAACAGGGATCTTTCACTTTTAATATAATTTCGAGCGTCGTTCATACCGAAAGTTTCACGGTGGCAATCTTCGCGAGTTAGATGATAAATAGCGCAACGAGACACCGCGCTTCCAAGTGCAGTTATAATTACGTTCCAAAAATTTTTTAAAGACTTCCTCATTCTTTTAAACTTCTCTTAAATTATAGTTCGCGCCTTTGTACAGAGCATGGACATTAACCGCGTATGATAAGCGATTCGCATTACGAAAACTGTACTCGGAGTGTAGTGGCTCTTAGCGACCGCCGCATTAACGCGTAAATCTTTTAATTAGCGATTCGGGAACATGTAGGCCGGTTACATTCCCGCCGAATATTAATCCATTCACAAATAACCTGTACCTGGCTGCTAAAAGCACGGTCGACACTTGCGACTTGCTGGATTTACACGCGAACTCCGAAAACAATATTGTTGCACCAAGAAACCTTCGAGAGAATTATTGGACTGTTCTGTTTTCTTCTTTTTGTAGCCCTTTCTCGATTCTTTAAGATGGAAAGGTCTGTCAAACGAAGATAATAAAACTATAACAGTCCTAACAAATATGAATAATAAACATTCCAGATTGATTTTAATATTCATGTAAGTAATTCAGACCTGAAAGATGGAGACGCATTCTTAGTGAACGTTCTAAATAGATTATTTTCGTGGAATTTTCATTATACGGATTCTAAAATACCTGTAAAAACCTTTAAAGATGTTCCTGGAGGGGTAACATTCCTTTCCATATAAATTCCACGGGAACAGATACTTTCTTAAATGAAGCATATGAGCTATCACTCTTGTCGAAGAAAACGAATATTCCCGTGTGTTCAATATTCGTTTACAATATAATATCGACATATGTAATGTGCTCTAGGATTAAACGGATTAAAATTACTCGGCCTAAACTTCCTGTTAATAATTATCGATCCTCTGGGACATTGTCTCGAGATATCAGTGGACCTGGCCGTGTAGCAGCTGTATCTGGCCCTCCAGAAATCGGCTCGATCGGACATTAGGCGTCCGTTAACATGAACCACGCGATGCAGGCTTAATATATGATTTACGTCACCGCTAAACCTCAAGCTCGTAGATCCTGAATACGTAGACAAGAGGTAGAACCGGACGAAGAAGAACCGATGTTCGCTCTTCAACGCAGTCTGACATACATTATGAAAACTACCTTCGTACACAGTTTTGATAGTCGCTGTCAACTACTCCCGTCACAAATATAATCGATTGACTGCGGGTCTTTATGTACAATACAAATTTTATAACTGTTACAAGAAACAAGAGCCACTGAAAAATCTTTTTCTTTCTTTAACAATTTTAGTAGTTCAGCAATATTGCAGCGACAGTTTCCAGTTATTTGAATCTTTCCCATGTTTCTGCAGCTGCTCTTGCCATAAATGCACGAAACCCAATAATCGGAATATGAAGTTTATTATATTTCCATTTTTCTTTTACATTATAAATATTTATACAGTGAACCACGAAAGTATTTGAACGCACTTTAAAACAGTATAACTTTTTTATGATCGGACCAAACGACCTGTCTTTTTATTGAGCAATTAGAAGAATTGATTCAACAAATGACATGCGAAACAGATTTTTTAAAAATTGGAATTGCTAAGAATTACATGAGAAAGTAAAAGAGGCTCCATTTATAACTATTTTATTGAAGCTCGTAATGAAAATTTAAAATGTATGCGTTTTGTAGATCTATGTTAATTATACACATGCTGAAAATTTCATCGAAATCGGTCGAAACTGATCAAAAGTCGCGGGAAACTATGATTTTCACCACATTTAACCAATTGTAGCTCTCGGGTATGTTAATCGATTTTGATGAAATTTTCAGCATGTGTGTAACTAACATAGATCTACAAAACATATATTTTAAATTTTCATTAAGGACCCAAATAAAAAAGTATTAAACAATTTGCAACCTTGTAAATTGTAATTTTTGGAAAATCTTTTTTGCAGATCATTTAGTAAACCAATGCTTCTAATTACTTATAATACATCAGGTCGTTTGATACAATTATAAAAAAGTTATACTGTTTTAAAGTGAGTTCAAATACTTTCGTGGTTCACTGTATACATACACTCCGGGACAAAAAGATAGTACGTCTATTTTTCCGTATTCGGTACATTAAACTGAAGGAAATGAATATTTTGTAATATGTTAACATATTCTGACATGCCTGTACGTACAATGTACTGCATATCATCCACAATATTTACTTCAATAGAATTTTCGAAATGAAAACGGAAATATAAGGGCCCATAAGCGGGATATAGTGATAGCACAAATAGCAGTTTTACATTTGTCGGTTGTGCAGAAGTTACCGAAGAGCAAACGTTCATTGCAAAACGTATTTGATAAAGTTGGCACTAGCTTCTTTCGTGTTTATTTAATAAAACAACATACTAAAGTGTTAAGAATGGGTCGTGGAACAAGACTAAGTGTATGTGAAATACGTACGATATTGAAGTTAAAGGAAACAATATTGAATTACACAAATATCAAAAATTGTAAATAAATGCCGAAAAGTTATTATGTGCTTGTTGAAAAATCCTGAAAATTACGGGAAAAGAAGAGTTCTGGGCACCAACAAAGTTTAACTGCCCGTGAAAAACGTGCAATATTGAGAACAGCATCAAATTCGAGAATGACTGCGAGACAATTCGCTGAAAGTGTCGGCGTATACACTAACGGAAAGAATGTACGTTGTGTCTTACAAAAATGCAAGCACTTAACGTAAAGAGTATTGCAGAAGAAACCTTGGTTACAGAAGAAGCATAAAGCGTTCCGCTTACAATTTACCGAAAAGCATATAAATATGAGGACAAAGTGGCGAAGAGTCATATTTACTGACGAAAAAAGTTTTGATTTGGATGGTCAAGACGACGTTGGCTATTACTATCATGATTTGAATGAAGAACAGCAATTTTTAAGCCGTCGCCAAATGGGAGGCCGCTGTGTGATAATTCGGGCCGGTATTGGATATTGGGATAAAACAGAAATCAAATTTATAAAAGGACGAATAGTGAACGGTATATTGAAATGATAAATAAACAACTAAACACTTATGCTGTAAGAATTACTGCAAAGAAATACTTTTCTTAAAAAATGATTCGTGTTTTGGAGTGACCAGCAAGATCTCCAACCTCAACATTATTGAAAATTGTTGGGGACATCTTGCCAGAGCCGTGTACCAAAATGGCAGACAATTCCAAAATATTGACGATTAAAAACAGTGCATTTTGTACGAATGGGATAATATTAGCCAAAACAGTATTAAAAAGTTGCATAAATCTTTACCACACCGAATGATTGAAGTCATTAGCTGTAAATTAGGTTATACAAAATATTGAGCATTGATTTTTATTGATTACTTGTATTATATTTCAAGTTTTTCGTCAAGTGTGCTATCATTTTGTCCCGCTATTTCGCTAATAATTCAACTTCTTCCAATAAAAATAGATAAGTTAATGAAGCTTCGTTTCATTTCATTCATATATGTTAAGAAAGCCGCACTAAAAATATGTGTATAAAAAAATGGAATTTCTAATGTTTAATAAACAGAAATTACATGAATTTCAAAGCGTGCTATCTTTTCGTCCCGCAGTGTATGTATCTATCATGTCTTAGAACTGTAAAAATACACGTCAAGGAGGGAGAGAAATATCGACAGAAGAGCAAAGAACAGAAGAGAAAGAAGCGAAGACCGAGAGCCACTTAAGAATGCTCTCTTTATGCTTTCTTTAATAATTTTAGTAGTTCAACAATATTGCAGCAACAGTTTCTGCAGCTGTTCGCTTGCCATAAATGCGCTAAACCCAATAATCAGAATATGAAATTTATTATATTTTATATTTTTGTTTGAAGTATCGATGGAAGTAGATCACGACGAAAGAGCAAAGAACAGAAGAGAAAGGAGCGAAGACCGAGAGCAAAGAAATGTTTATATCTGGTAGTAATAACTGTGTTCCACAGAAGTTATGTAAACAAACCTGTTCATGGTGCGCCGATTTTACAGTAAGCTTCCGCTGGTAGTCTCATTGACCGCGATAAGGAAGGAGGAAGCATAGAAAGGGAGACTGATACGCCATCGAATGCGTGATTACCATTCAGAAACCATCGTCCTTTGCGTTCCTTTCGCTTCGGTAACATTATCTCCTTTTTCTCTGTTTTCATGCCTTTCGCTGAACGATTCCTGAGCCGGGGAAATAAAAATCACTGCAATTACTACGCGAAACTAAATGGGCGCAGCAGACAACCGCGACCGTGCAAAAGAGGAGGAAAAGAACAACGCAATGACTTTCAAACGCTCTCACTCATGGTTGCGTTCGTTTGTCATCGCGTTCGAGTTCTATCGAACATCGTGAAACGAGACAGCAGTGGACAGAGTTTGAGTTTGATGGTGTAAGCCAGTTTTTTTAACAATATGATCTGTGATATCCAAAATTATAGTTAAATGTAAAATTCACTTCGTATTCTATTCTATGTATATCGCCACTGCTCCCAATACCTCTTCAATTGGCACTCCGAAGGCTACGTTTCAAAGAGACCTTGACCCTAAAACCCCAGTAATGCTATACTAGCTGAACCCACATTCATTGGAGGCCTGTCAAACGCAGAACCCCTATTTTCCTAACAAAGTTCCATAGTAGTTGCGCGAGTTCTGTCGCACGAATACTCTCACCTGAAATTGACTAGTCAAAAGCTTTGTTTCAAAGAACCCTTGACCCCACTAATGTTAAACTTAACTGATCTCGCAAGCATTAACGACCCATCGGACGACGGTCCCCCATTTTCATAATTAAATAGCTAGCTTGTACAATCTTGATTAGTTCTGTGTCGCTAATACTGGCATCATCTCGTTGATTAAATGCGTCGGTGCAAGGAAATGTTAATCCTGGAACACATTACTGCTAAATGCACTGAATCCCTGTGCAGTGTCGACAAACAGGGGAAATTGAGGGGAATACAGTTACCCTTTCTCTACTATTACAACGCGAATTGGATGCGCGCATCACGTCACGTGACCGGTCCGTCGCGAAAGCGTGGGGATGGGTAAACGAAGGGGTTCGGTAAAGTGGGAGAGAAGTCTTAATCTGGCGACATTGTCCCCGTGAACTGTCGACCTTTCAGACCGAAGGATTCCTCATTCTGGTTTCAGAACACCTGCGATCCATAATATTTGTTAGTACTGTACCATTTTATAACTCATCATTCCTCCTTTGCGTTTCGAAGCAACGTGATTTCAATTCGCTCGATATACAGATGCGTATGTAATGTGTTCGTAACCTGTTATGAGATCAGAAGGATGGAGAGGATCATTTGGAAAGGAGATATTCCTTAGCCGCGAGCAAAACGCATCTCTCGGCTTGAATTTTGTAAGCTTCGTCAAAGTCAGATTACGTTTGCGCTCGTTTCAACGATTATTTCTGCTGTCGTGGCGCGGAATTGCTGAATTGCGCCGGTCGGGGTCGCAACGATGTTAGATTACATACTACATATCTTGTGATCTTACTACACTGAAATCGATCAAAATTATGCGAACGACGTCGATGTTTATTGAAGTGGACCGGAACGGATACGTTAAGAGCGTTACGGAACGCGCAAAACCGAGCGAAAAAAGGAATGAAAGTTGATCCTAATGGTAGAACGGTCCACGTTTGTTGAGGTCATTTTAGGGACACCGTTCAATTCGAAAGAACATTTGCACGGTGAATCGATTCGCGTAAATTAGCACTTTCACCTCGTGAAAGATTTCAAACAGACAATGTACATTTCGCAACCAGAACGGACCCGTACGCGACAAGTAATCTTCCTGCAGCATAAAATAATGCAGCACGTTGAATATCTCGAAACAGTGAACACTAGCATATTGTACCTACTGGGTGTCCCAGGTTTAAAGTGTCAAACTGTGTCAACATATAAAGGATTAATTGTTCATTCAGAAAATTCAGGATCATTTGGATATGATGGAAATTGCATCAAAATGTCACAAATATCTTGGCAAATATCTTTTAAAAGAAATAATTAAAACAGCTTCGAATTTGAAATAATAAATATTACACAAATATTTGTTAAAAGAATGTATTTAGTTATTTATGTGATATCATACAACGGTGTTAAAATTAATTAAAGTTCAAGTTAAAGTTAAAGTTTATTCATTTAAAATGTAATAAATGAAAAAATTGTTTGTTACTGTACTCAGGATTTATTTAAATTAATGCCTAGGCACGTAGTTTGTTTCCGTACGCTCGTATATGTTTCGAATTCTAATCCGCAGTAATGGGTACAAAATGTTATCGATTTTATTTTGTAATATTTTCTTACGTTGTGTTAGGTCTTCAGGGCCACCAATTTTCTTTTTCTATTCAAAACACATCATTTTTTCATAAAATGTTTACACATATTATTATTTCATGATAAATTAGGAATAATAATGTTAGGTTGGAAACTAAATTTTCTTTCGTAATTCTTTTATTGTGTCATTATAACCTCATGCGGTGACCATTCCTTTTGAGCTGTACATCATTGGAAAGCTCTGAATTTTTCGGTTTATTTGACATAAAATACTCACGCTTAAAAAAACATGTATATAAATGACTTTATTTGAGAAAATGTGGAGGTCGCGAACTCAGTTGTCAATCTAATAAAATAGAGTACGAGCAAAGGACGATATCGCAGTATTTGGTACAGCTACCCTATAAAAATGCAACGCATCTCGGAGGACAGTGATTTAAAGGCGACGCGAATAACACAGCGCGGCGCGTCCCAGGCTCTGAGCACAGATGCCGAAGAGAAGTTGTCTGACCTTTACCCTGTTTCCGCAACACGCGAGGCATAACCTCGTGCTCACGTTGGACTGCAGTTTCTCTGTTCACGTAAGACAGTTTCTGGTTAACCGTGCATCGAGAAATCGGTCCTCCACGTGCAGACGAAAAGCGCACGATTAACGAACCGTGATACTAAATCGCGCCGTTTAAACCGCGCCGGATGTTGGTAGCGACGATGACGTCGGTAAAATGACGAGTTCGTCGCAACGCCTCGCGCGTTCCATCTGCCTCGAGAACATTCGCGTCTCGGATCATTCAAAGACTCGTCAAAGAAAGTAAAAGTATTCTCCGGGAGGAAAGCGCGTATACAGGAAAAACCTAATCCCGTCTGGACATGCAAATTTCATTCGACAAACGGTTCTCGGCGCGATAATTCACGACTGTTCCGTCGCTCTGCGTAGCCCGCGACTATACGATTTCGTAATTCACTCGCAATTAGCGAGAAAATCTGCACGCATCCGTCGCTAATTAATAATACTCGACGAATCTAGAACGACTCTGTTTACCGGTCGAAAACCGGTGCAACATAATACGTAACATAACATTCTACATTTTAGAAGTTACGTCGACGAGCGTCGGTGTATCATGTAGTTCATTAAGAGAGTTTTAATGGGCACGGTGTGACAGCGAACAACAGCAACGAGAGGAACGATGCTGTAACAAATTTGCGTTCATTGTTTTATTGGTAATTGATGCAGAAAATGTCTATATAAAAATCGTCGTACTCGTCCATTGTATTATATACCTAATAACTGCGAATTTGATGCATTTGTCGTAAAAGTAAATAGGCGACACAAAACTGTGTTTTACATGATTTTTAGAATGGTGTTCTTATTCTGTCAACTTATTTACTGTTATTAAAAGAAAGAAAACATTTTCGATTCAAGTTCTGTTCTTTAGAATTGTCTTTAAAAAGTTTCGTTTTGCATGAAGATAAAAGAAAAGGCGTGTCCTGAATTCCTTTTTCTCAAAATTAACCTGAGAATATTCTATTTCTGTACGATTGTACCGCGCAATCCCATTCAGAGCATTCAACGACTATGATTCCGCAGAAGAGTGGCAGTTCGAGCGGAAATATTATAACCGCGTTCAAGAGAAATTGCAATCATTCTTCGTTGCGTGGCGGCACCACATAACACGTACAAACGACCCGGAGGAAGCAAAAAAACGACGAGGAACGGAATTATAACTCAATTTACAACGCGCATTCCGAGTCAAATAGATTTTTCCAGAAACGTTCGCTATAGAAAAGAGTCGTAAACTATCTAACAAATAATAGACATTTCTAACGATAGAACTTTAACCCTTGGCACTCGAACGATGACTCTGAGGCGCCAGAAAAAATTGCTGTAGAATTATTCAAAATATTGTTTACAATATTAATTATATCGATATCTAATTAATTACTAAACATTTAGGCACTGTACGAGTATATGAGGTGTTATACCAATATCTTATTCGTAAAATTTAAGAAATCATAGGGAATGGAAATATTCTAGCGAGGAAGAAATGTATAATTTTCGAGTTAAAATTGCTCCGAGTGCAAAGGGTTAAAGAATAGAAAGTAACGCGTGATAGTACAATAGAATATGTTGCAGCGAGTTCGGCAGTAAAAGGGTGAGAACACTTCGGACCGCAAAAGGTTAAGGATCTCGAGATCGCGAAAGAATCGTGTCGAACACATACCGCTTAATAATTTAATATTTATTTTCCATAAAAAAATATATCATTATATACAAAATGATTGGGTATGGATGGGAACCCATGTTGAAGTTGATCCTAATCAGTGGTGCAGGCTCAAGGACAGCTCGTGTCCACCGCCGAATCCACCGCCATATCCGCCTCCGAAACCACCTCCGTGACCACCGCCGCCGCCGCCACCGCCGCCATGGCCACTGCTAACATAAACGGGGTAGGACTCCTTGACTACGACAGGGACCTTGACTGGGTAAGGAACCTCCTTCTCGATGTGGATGGGTATCTTTACTGGCACGCTAACCGGGTATGGGACTGACACAGGCACTTTGACGGGCACACTGTACGGCACTGGGACCGGTCTCTCCACTGGCACGGGGATTGTTTTCTCTACTGGAACTGGATAAGGTTTGGGTACGTGCACTGGTATTGGACGATCCACTGGGATCTTGACCGGAACCGGGTAGGGTACGGGTATGTTCTTTTCGACCGGGTACGGCTGCGGGACGCGAATTTGCTTCTCCTGATGGATCGTGATGCCAGTTATCCTGCCACCATCTCCACCGCCTCCGCCACCTCCTCCGCCAAGTCCTCCGCCACCTCCTCCACCAAGTCCTCCGCCGAATCCTCCTCCGCCGCCTCCAAGGCTTAGACCATGTCCACCGCCGAGTCCTCCTCCAAGGCTCAGACCATGTCCACCGCCGAATCCTCCTCCAAGACTCAATCCTCCGCCGCCGCCGCCACCGTAGCTCCCATGAAAACCTCCGAAATCGCCGCCCCCTAAACTCAACTCTAAGCCTCGTTTGCTCTTCTCTTTTGTATCCGTGACTGGCTTGGATTCCTTCGTCTCCGCGGCAAGGCTTGTCGCCACCAGGGCGAGTATTAAAAGTTTCTGGAGACAAAAACGTCGTTAGCGAAAGTTCACCCAAGCTTATTCTCGAAAGACACCGGAGGAACTTGTAGCGTGTGACAACCAGAAGTGGGTGGTCTTATGACCCTCTTTCGAAAACAGGCTACTACCGGAGAAAGCGCGTAGCGAAAGGGAAAGACAAAATCGATAGTCCAAAGATTGTACGTTGCCGAGCATCTGCAAACTGTATTAACCGATCATTGCAAACAATGTAATGGATCGTATCTAGAGGAGATCTGGTAGCAGCCTAGTCATCTCGTCTCTGTGCCGTTCTGTTTATTGAACACCGGCAACTTACGATCTCTGTACAGTGCAAGAACATGGAACGATCTACTACCCCCCGGTTGAAGCGAACTCGAAATAGCTATGTTCACTGTGGAACTTTCTCCGGCAGTTTACGTAACTGTCCCTTCGATAAAAAAAAAAGTTCTAGCTGGTGTCGCTTGTGCGTTTATGTGGAGGACCGCGAGCTCACCTGCGGAGTGCTCATGGTATCGTTCGGAGGTGCACACTGAAGTTACATCGTGCCAATCACTGGCATATATACCGGCACTTTCGCCGTGGCTAGTGGCCCACTCCCCGGAAAATACTACTCGTCCGTCGGCATTAAAGTGGACCGATTGTGCTACCTCACCGTGGCGAAGGCGTTAAGCCGTGTTCCCACGGGCTACCGTACGAGTTGGGCCCCCTGTCCGATCACTACCGGATCCCCGGATCCCCGTGTGCGTAACGCTTCCATGCGTTTCGCGAAACGTTTTGCGATTCGACGATCGAGAACCGTTCACCCGCCGATCGAGGAGGAGCCTGGCGATTTCGCGTGCAATGATCGCGCGAGGCCAGTCTTCTTCGTCGTTTCTTTTTCTTTCACTTCGGAAGGAGCGACCCGGCACGCTCGGCTTCGATTCCGACGCCCGCTCCTTGCCTCGTAAAACTGTACCGGACATAATTCCGATCGAGACTCCTTTCCGACCCCTTATGCAATCACGCTCGCTCTCCACGACGCGGTAATGTTTCTCTGATCTCTCTCCGCGGTAAGGAAGAAATTTCGAATCGCCGCTGCTAGGAGGAAGCGGCTCTCTCATTGCATTGTTGTTCCTGTTTTCTGCCTTGCAATCGGTTGCTACCTATCACCCGCAGACCGCCGATTTTTACACCCTCAGCCCCTTATTATCGATTGCAATTACTATCTCTTATCGGATTGCTGTCAAATTGGCAGAATAATGAAAAATCAATTTGACGGAGAGATGAATAATTAACGTTGTCAACTTACAATGTACAAGTGTGTGCTAGTTCTTCTACTTTTAAACTCGGGTGGTCCATATTACCAACCTTCTTATAAAGGGATCGATTGCATTTTATTTCTAATAACACATTTTATGCAAGTAAATCAGGTTGCAATCCAATCGTAGAAAAATGAAAAATGGGACGCGTTAATATGTACACGCAATCTCGTATTTGCAAATCGCAATCCAATCGTATAGATATTAAACATTTTACGGTTCATAAAATGAAAAATTAGTGTGAGGATCAATTTACGCGCAGTCTCGCATATCTAAAGTTACAGATGTCATAAACGCATAAAAGTTGACTGTTACGTCTGCCATTATGTCCGCCATAATGTAATTTTGTATTGCGGAAAGATTTAATAGCAACCCACTCGGAAGATTAAGAATAAATACTATTCGTAGACAGCACACAAATTTTTATGTAGCGTATTTATTAGATATCGATAGTAACTTCCTCTGTACAAAGACACTTTTAACTGCATAAATATGGATAAACAAGCTATGTGTATTATTTTATTTAACGACCCATCGGAAGACCGATGCTCAAGCCCAACTGGTTATTCAAATTTTATACCTGCATCACGCGCGATTTCATCTGTGCCGCATTCCATCTTAAATATATTAGCATTGCCCCGCGCTTTCTTCAACTAAACTAAAAAATATGTTACGATAATAAGTATCACCGAGAAAGTCGAATAAAAATCCTACAAAAATCTTCTTACATGTATAAAACATTTATTAATGTGATACTTTTACATTTTCTGTCATAAAAATGTCCTAAAAATTGCGTAAATCAGGAGAATCCGGCGATTCGTGGCTTTCGATTTCAGAGTGGCGACGATGCAGAAATTTCGGTAAATTGAATCGATCGGTTACCTTGGGACCGTTAAATGGACCGTTTAATGGATCGAAAGTACAACGAAATGTTGGCGAACGGACATTCCTGCGAGGGGAAAGCCCTTGAGTCGCGCCAATACATAATTTTGGCAAGGTGCACGGATCACGTAACGGAGGAACGGGCGCGTTCGATCGATTCGCGGGGTACAATTAGCAGAGTAATATCATAGCGATGTTGATCGATGACCGGTTACGCATCTCCGGTACTTTCCTTCTTTCACCGGGGGCCGCGTTACAAAACTCGGCCGGTGCAATGCAGCTGGATAACCGTTCGCCGCCCATTACGCGATCAAAAGTGCCTCGCGACAGGAAAGTTTTTGGTAACGCACGTAACCGAACCAGTGAAAATCGCCGGGTCGTTATCCCCAGGAAGAGAATGGAACCCACACGTACACCACGTGTGTAACGCGAGACCGCGCCTCCGGATATCAGACAATATTATTAGCCGCACAAATTAATCCTCAGCGTTTTCGCAGCAAAAGTTAATGTGCAAAAGTTAATGTGAAAATTTTAGACTCCAGCAGCGTCTACACGTTTATTCTATCTTTCTTTCTATAAAATGATGCCGGTCAATAAAGTTCACGATGCATTTTTCGACCTCTTTTTAAAGTGATCAATTCGTGGCCCTTTCCTCGGTGAGTTCTCGTTCATTTCAAGAAGATCGTGATACGTTTAAGCCTCAGAAATAATCCGTCACGCATCAAAAGGGATGCGTCGACGCGGAGATGCATACGCTTTAAACATTAATAACTTGCATGGGTGGACGACGTGGGAACTAAATCGTGCGCAACTATATAGGGAAAAGTGTACTGAAAATAGTACAATCTGCAATAATGCGGTACTATTGCGAACTCAACATATATACCCTATCGAAGATGAAGAATTTCGAAAACTTCCGTGCCTTCGAAGTGCATTATTTTTTAATACATTATTTAAATTGATTTTTAATTGCCAGTGTAAATTTTTAGTCGTTAAGGAATGCTTTTCATTTTAACAAGAGCAGAGAAAAAATATTAAAAACAGTTTAGCCAGAGCATCCGGATGAAGCATCTTTTCCTGCGAAACATACTATTTTCAAAATGTCCAACTTCAAGTGGTCGTCGCGATTACAAATTTATTATTACATACGTTATTAAATTCTTTATGTTCGAGGTGGATGGATATTTAGGAAGCAATACAAACTTTGTACATGTCAATAAGTTCATATTTCGGCAAAATGTCACTCGATTCACCAATCCGGACCACTGTGCGCCGTTAAATTTTTTCTTGTCTTTCCACTCTCTTCTCTTGTCTCTTGGCCGGACACGCACGCGCGCGCGCCAGCCACGAGTTAACTGCGGGGCTTAATTGACTGACTCCCGGCATCATGCTCAATGCTCAGTTAATTAAAAGATAGGCCCGTGATACGCCAAGGAAATTGTTAAACGTCACGGTGGGCGACACCATTGTCGTCGTGCGACGGCTGTAATCACCGTCCCGCGTTTCTAATGCCGACTGTTTACGGTCGAGAACGGTGTCTTGAGTTTGGGAAAGAGGAAACGAAACGGCGGACAACACTATTATTATTGACACTGTACACCAGATGTGTGTGTGTGTGAGAAAGAGAGAGAGAGAGAGAGAGAGAGAGAGAGAGAGATAAAAAGGTGTTTCCTTTAATTAAATAGGGTTTGCGACACTTTGTTGCGGGAGAAGTGCTATCTTACGTTTATCGAATGGCTTTGATTTTCTGTGCCCTGCGTCGTGCTGATTTCAATTCGTATTGATCGGTTTCAGCGGGATACCTATGTAGATTTTCGGATCTTGGTCCATCATTGTGGATATTTATTCAAGATAAACATTATTCGAGAGAATTGTAAAAAACAGATACATATTGCTTTATAACGATAACAAGATTGAATTTATTCTTTTAATAATTTTTAAACTATAATATATATATATGATATAAAATGCATATTTTTAATATGTATATTTTTCAACTTACTTTAATGAGATCAATATGGAACATTTTACCAAACTGTTTCCTAAAGTAATGAAAACTTGATTACATTTACTGTAATCTACAATTATTAAAGCATACGTACGTATAGTAAATAAATTGTATTGAATTTTGTAGAAAATTAAAGCAGATTTAATTCACGCCGTTATTCCGATGCAAATAACATTTTGTTTGTATGTTAATCAGCAACCTCTGCTTTTAAACGTCTCCTCGCTTGCCGGTAAATATCGACAATACATTACTCACTGGATTCAATTCGAAGTTAACAAATGTACGTTGCAATTACTATAATATGTGCATACATTACTTAACAATATTAGAATAATTAATAATCAAGTGAAGCTCAAATATGCAAAAACAAATTCATACATCACCGATATTAAATCGCACTATTGAAAATGTACAATGGCGTCCTGCCACACACACATGCTCGCTGTACATCGATAAAATATGACTGTAACGATATATCAAAATGTAGTCAGATTATTGAGCTATACATATCAGAAATAAAAAAGGGATGATATATTTTCATTCGAATCGTAATTCCATTGTACGTAAAACGTATTTTTCAAAAATAACTCGATCATTTATTCTACATACATTAACCCGGCGGCATTCGTTGCGACTTGAAAAAAGAAGCGAGATTAAAACCGCTTTCAAACTGGCGCGACACACAGTGGGCCGGGTCGACTCGCTAGCTGTTCATATATGAGCTCAAAAATCAATATTAATTAAAGTTATGAATTTTCTACTAGCTCTCACAAAGGGAAGAATCCAGGTGCATACAGCCCTCTAATTTGAGGGTGTAAAAAGATTTCCCCAAATATCTTGGAAGCTATTCAAGATAGATGAATCTTTTTCTGGGGAATGCAGTTACGAAGACAAATCTAAAATGTCACTATTTGTTCAAATAATATGTATATTAAAAAATATTATTTTCTGTTCATTTTTCTACTTATTATATTTTCTTGAACATTTTAATGCGGGTACACCCAAATATGAAATACAAACAAACTGAAATTTAGTTTTTTCGTTTTTATTATTTTTGTTAACAAGAATTGTTGTACACATTTTTGTTCATTAATAAATTATGTTAATTGTTTATGGTTAATTGATTATGGTCAGTAACTTTCTAAAATATAATACTTATTTTGGTTTGAATACTTTAACTTTTTAAATGAGACAGTAATTTTTGTTGTTTCATTACTTCATTGTAATAAAATTCATTGATTCAAAAATAATGATTCACTTTTTGCTGAAAGACTGAAAGTCTGTTTTCAATTATTATTCATTATTCGCACGATTTTTGAGACATTTCCGGTGGTGTGACAAAAAAATGTTTCCTACAGAAAGTGATCAGTATTCGGTCTTCCACAAATCTCAATATGAAAAATTCAAAGAATTTTTTTAATAAGAAATTGAGGTTACCTTGATTAGTTATTTATCACATATTTTTGATTCAATAACGACCTATTCGATGTGGTCTTTAAGTCTTTAAATAATACTGAAATAGGCATGAACTGCGAATTCGTCATTCTGGCTCTCTGTGCGTCGCGGCGAATGATTCGCATTTGAAAACGTTGCGAGACCCTGACGCAACCGTTCGAAAAACCGCGTTATTTTTGTATCACTTTTGTTAGTCGCATAATAATAAATTGCAGCTGCGTATCGCGCATTTAAATGCGCTAATAATCAATGCATACTGCACACAGATTCGGCCGCACGACAAAACGTGAGAATATTATAATCCCCCCCGGTGCGGCAGGCCGGCTTTAAATTATGAAACGAAAAATAACGGGTCGCGTCGCGTCGACGCGCGACGCTCCGTTCTCCCCTGGTAATGAATAAACGCAGCCGCCGTTGCGTTGGACTCGTTCATCGATAATTTCCGGCGATGCGATGGCCTGACGCATAGAAACTTTTTATCAGGACCCGTTTCATAATCATTTAGCAGATACTTTGACATTAAACGTCGGCTCTCACTCGGCGCCAAGCTGGCCAATGTTTTTCTCCTGTCCACGAAATTAATGCGATGGGCTCTAACCAGGAACCACTTTCGTTACAACCATTGGACGCCTGCTATTAACGAGAATATTGCGCGCGAAAAATGTTGCATTCTTCGCGGCGATTAACATCTACATTTGCCCATAACTTGCATCGCGAAAAACACAATTCTACCGGCGCAAACATAATTAGCCTCAGCCAGAAAAATACGAAACTCGATAGAAAAATTAGCTATTGAATTTTAACGAGGCTTCATTAGAAAGTCATTTTTTTCAATTATGTACAGCTTGTTCTTCGGTATCTGTAATCTTTTTAACAAACATTTACAATCCCGGGGAAGAATTTAATCGAATAGACTAAAAGCGTTTTGTGTAGTAATTGTTCACGTGTCGACCACAGGAAAGAAAATTTATTTCTAGTAGCTGCCACTTTGCAAGTTCAATGCTTGCATGAAAAGAATACGAATATAAAAATATAGGAATATTTATAACAAATAATAACTGCCTAAGTTGATCGCCTACAATTTTTTATTGTACCCATTCGTTTTTCTCGTAAACGCATAAAATCCAGTCTAGTTATAAAGCTACGGTCTCTTCTAAAATACTTCTAATTCATTATATAATTTCCATCGTTTTTATCAAACCTCTCCCGTTCACCAGGGCTGCAATACCTCTGTCGAACACTAGAATGTACCGCAAAACGATCACCATATATCCAGCAGGTAAAAAAGATATTGATACAATCAATTTTTCATACTCTCGATAAAAAACAATAATTTTAATCAGCCGAAAATAGCGTATACCAACACTTTTTCATCTATTCATTTTTCTCACAAACGTATGAAAATTTCAGTCTATTGGTAACTACATAATTCATAATAATTATAGCTTTCTATCGATCGTATTTGTCGTTAATAAAATCGTTAATGCTTTCGGCGCAAGGGTTCGATCATTTGTTACTTAATTTACAAAGCAATTTTGCAAATTACTAAAGTAATTCCGACGTTTCGATCTTCATTCAGATCATCTTCAAGGGTTACTAGAATTGAGTCTGTGAAAAAAATTATTCTTTTTTAACAAATTAAGAATATTTTGAAATTTCAGAATTTTATAATTCATAATAACAACATTCATAAGTTATTATACGTAATAAAATCTATATAATATTATAACTGAATTACAATAAACTGGAGTGAAATATAAATTAATTTTCTTTCTTAATTTTAAATTTTTCTAATATTTTTACTGTGTTAAATGACACCAATTAATTTTCGTCATAAATGCATGAAATCCGCTGTACAATGATAAATCAAGGTTTCCGATCGAATGGTTTCCGGCGAGGAGTAGTATCAGCTAAAAGCGAGTCAATGATCGTTCACGTGGATAACAAATACGAGAGGCGTGGGTGGCAATAGGTTGAAGATGAAAGGGAAACGGTGGGACCTCTTCCTGGCGTGGTCCTAGAACGCGAATTATATTTGCTCGGTGAAAAGGAGGGCGCGAAAAGGACGAGAAAGGAAAGGGCGTAACTAGAAAACGGCTTGATAAACACCTTGAGCGAGAACATCCATCCATATATTCATGAGAGCCGCGGCCCGGCCGACTCGAAAGCCTTTCCCATTATTGCATAAGGTTACGTTTGCGGTTGGTGAAGCAGAAATGCAGACTTTGCGAAAATTCCGCTCGTACCGTCTGCCTCCACGCTCGCCGACCACGAGGATTTACTTCGTGCTCTTAGGCTGCATTTCCGTAACTGTCGCACACGAATACAAAGTTCCGCGGCCGTTCGATTTTGTTTAAACTCAGCCAAAAATCACCGTTCGCTGCGGTTTCCGCCGAAAACGATCAAGGGATCCGTCGAGGAACACTGCGACCACACGATTTCGAAGATTAAGGATTTGAAACAATTTGTGTCCTCGGTAGATTCCGGATTTTATGCATTTATAACAAAAATCGATGGATTTAAATGAATGGATATGATTTAACGAGGTCCATATGCAATTTTCAAGTCGTTAAAATTGTTAAAGATACAAAGAAATGTTTATATAGTTCCTGCATCTTGTAATCGACGAAGAAAATTTTTAGTTTGTACAAAGATCAGCAGTCTAGTCTAGTCCACTAATTTTTGTAATTTAACGTACTGTAAAATTATTATATACAGCTTATAACAAATGTGTAACGGTTGTGTTACTTTTTAGTACACTCTACGTTTCATTTTAGTCATTTCCTAACCATCCGTTCCTTGTATTATTAAATTACTCAACATTCTTTATTGAAAACGGTAGTTCGCTTACCTGTATTCATGTACTGCCACAGAAAACACGGTGGTCGGGTAATTACGTAAGCGAAGTATTGTAAACGACGGTGCCATAATAGGAAACGTGAAGTACGCGAACAATACGACTGAAAATCGTATTAAGTACGTCCCACGTGTAGCACAATCTCTGCTGCCTAACGAAGTTCCGCATGCCTACGTAATAATACGAGTCTGCAGCAAAAAAAAAGGAAAGATTTCACTCAATATCAAATGATTTCTCAATTAAAAACGTTCCCGCGTGAAAAACATGCTAATCGGAACCGCGGATCGGATCGTGTAGTACGATACAATCGTAATCTGGATTAAATCGTTACCTAAGGAAAAAAAAATAGCAAAGTGTAATAGCGGAATGACATAAGATCGCACGGATCACGTATTTCATAGATCTTAGCGCTTTCCGCGTGTTTTAATTGTCCGACGGGGAGGGGTCGGTGAACGGTAACATAATTGTTGCACGAAACAGATTGCCGCCGGCGTAGAATTACAATTGATCGCACGAAAATTGGCCACGTAGTGGCGTCGATGCGTGTTATTAGCTTCAAATTCAATGAATGAAACTGCTGCGTCCACAAACAAATAGATTCTTGTCACGGGAGCTCGCGGAATTGCCTGGCACTCCGTGAGCCACGTTTCATCCAATTAATACGCGTCATTACACTCCTCGATACAGATTTTTCCTTGCCCGATATTCGACCAGCCCCGACGAAATGACAAAAGGATGCGGGACTCGCAACTCGCATTACGGACGTCTGTCGCGCAGCAGGGCGATACTGCAAAACGCGGACTCGATTGATATTTTTCACCACTTCAAAAATTAATGCACCTGGAAGCTGACTAAAATTTTCTACGACAGCTTCAAAAAATGGAGATAAACAGCTGTTCGAGAATGATCGGTTTCAGTCTGAAATTTGCGCGAACCTATATATGATCGAATCATATTATATAAATTTTCTTTGAAATGAATTGTTTAGCGTCGCATCAACCAGTTATGTGGGTTATTAGTAGACTTCGAATTCAGGTAAGAAATTTTTATTTTACATAAAGATTCGCAGTGTAGTTATTAGCGATCCCGTATCGTGATTTATAATAAGTCTCTCCGTTTATAATTATACATAGCATGATGGGAATAAATTCACTCGAAAGTCACGATAAAATTGTTAAAATACGAGAAATCCTGTACGGTAACGAACAAAATTGCCTAATCGAACTTGATCATGCTGATTTTTCGAAAATAATCCAGAACAGTTGGAATGTGCATAAAGATCGGCAGCAAACCGCGAGATCGTACGAACTGCAATGAATAACCTGTGGCCAAGTGCTGCGAATTAGTTTGCGTTTTCGACAGTCTCTGTCGCCGCGTAGAGATCGGCCGAGTCCGCGAGGATTGCGGCCTGCGCGAGAAGTTTCGGTGAAATTCATCACCGAAAACGATTCGATAGCGGTGCGGCGGAAGGCGAGATAGAAACTATCGCGAAACATCTTCCAATCGCGTTTCGCAGCGAACCCGATCGGACCGGATCGAAGCTAATCGAAGCTGACTCGGCTCGTCGAAACGCGGCGCGGTCGGCTCGGCTGAGCCCAGAATCAAATCAATATTTTCAGATTCAAATATGGAGATTCAAATTCAGATATATGGAAATGTATTCCCGCCGATAAGCCTGATAAACCACGGATACGCGGGGATATTCTAATGCCTTCCAACAGGCGAGATCAAGGTACAAAGTCATTCCGAGATTAACTGCACCCGCGGGAGCTACCGGGTTGATAACCAAAAATCGGTGTGCCCCGAGCCGCGTTGCGAATCAACCGCGAATAGGTGTGCGATATCGAATGGTAACTGTTTCCCCGATTCCATTGGCTCTTTTCCTTCGAGGATCTAGTTCGCTTTATTTTCACGGATATGTACGCCTCCCGTCGAAACAGTGACGCGCGCGGTACGGCTCAGGAAAAATCGTCACACGATACCGGCTGAAATTTCACAAGGGAAACTGACCCCGTCGAACCTTTTATTTCAATGGAAAAAGTTCGAGGCGAAACACGCCCAGGGCACAGGCACGCTTGTCAGCAGAAAGTCGAAGTTATTCTGTTCGCGATACGACGACGGGCAAAGAAGGTGCAAAGACACGGAAGATGTAACTTTGCTAGGGACGCCCGGCGAACTCCTAACTGTTCGGTTCCCGCTTTAATTAAGCTCTTAATATTAATGAAGCTCCGGAGGGGGGAGCGGGGTGTGAGTACAGAGATGTAGAAACGTATTGTGAACACTAATCGGATTAAAAAGAGGCGGTGGAGTTGAATCCGTATTAGTTGCGTCAGTTCGCTCCGCCGGTTCATCCTGTAATTGAAAACTTGACGACTCGAAGAACGCCGGTAAGTAACGAGAAAGTTCGAACGCGATCGACGCGGAATCCCTGCGAATACGTATTCGGCGAACTGAACCGCAATTACAACAATTCCCTCGCTTTATGTAAGCTAATTATTCTGTAATGATTTCTTTCAAAATTTCGTGCCGAATTACGCGGTAGCTCAGCTTCATCGAACTCTAGGCACCGACAAGTGAATTACAGGAGTGAGATTGACTCGTGTAAATTCAACCGAGCAGATTTTCACTTTATAAGTACGCTACATTGTTCGCTATTAGTGACGATATCAATAAGTTCCTTTGGATGGTACGAATTCCTGAAGGTGAATACGCGCAAGACATTCGGAAAAGCGATTATTTTAAATTAACTGAATGTTCGTCAACCCTTCCGAATTCATTAATGTACAAGTTATGGTATTGTACTTGGCTTGCAACGTAAAGTAGTGATGGCAAAAGAGCCATATATTAGATGATTTCAGAGAGGCTTGCTATTGGTTGGCACAAAATACATTATATTGTTCGCCTCGCAGGGGAAATAATATACTTATATATATATATATATATATATATGTATATATATATATGTATATATATATATATGTTATATATATATATAAGTTGTCTATCAAAAAGATTAAAACAGGACCTACACGAAGTAGGAACGAAAAATTTCGAGACTCGTCGGAGGATCTGTGCCGCGGCTCTAAAAGCTTCGGCAGCATTAAGGAAGAAATTGAACGAAACGCGAAACAACTTGCTAAATGTTGACTGACAAAAGCCGACGTAGGAAAGCGTCGTCCACGGCGTCGTTCTCTTCCTTTCCTCCTCTCAACTTCCTACTCCGCAACGATTTCATCGGCACGCTCGAGTTCCCGGCCTGGACTGGCCGTTGCGTCCCCTATAAAAGCGGGGGTAGGCCATCGAGGAATCAGTGTGCTCACTGTCGACCAACATGAACAGCACAGAGAAGCTGAAAGTGAGTAGCTGCAGTCGGGCCAGCCACTTGAACTCTCCCGTCTCTCGGTAGTCGAGCAACGCAAGCCAGACCGGCCTAACCGGCAAAAATTCGAGCTCGCGTTTTCAGAGAGAACTCGAATCAGCATCTGTTACTCGTGTCGCAACTACCGTCATTCATTTGGAGAGAACGCGTGTTCGTAATTATTAATGATTATTCTAGTCAGTTTTAACGCTTGAA
This sequence comes from Lasioglossum figueresi, assembly GCA_028455805.1. Lineage (NCBI taxonomy): Eukaryota > Metazoa > Arthropoda > Insecta > Hymenoptera > Halictidae > Lasioglossum > Lasioglossum figueresi. The sequence continues at coordinate 10,974,165 of CM052194.1, read as the reverse complement.
CGATTCTTTTCTAGTTCTTGCTCGTCTGCGGCCTGGTGCTGTCGGTTGCGGCAGAAGAGGCGAAAAAGACAGATTCGAAGGCGCCGCCAAGCGAGTCGAAACCGAAACGCGGTTTGGAGCTGAGCCTCGGGGACCACGGTTTCGGAGGCGGTTTCGGAGGAGGTTTGGGAGGAGGTTTGGGAGGAGGTTTCGGAGGCGGTTTGGGCAGCCACGAGAGCATATCGGCAGAGCACATCAAGGCAGTCACGGTCACGAAGACCGTCCACGTGCCGGAGCCGTATCCAGTCGAGGTCGAGAAGCACGTGCCCTATCCCGTCAAAGTTCCGATCAAAGTACCGGTCGACAGACCGTACCCTGTCCATGTGCCACAACCTTACCCGGTCACCGTCGAGAAGCACGTTCCCTATCCGGTCGAGAAGCCAGTACCTTACCCCGTGAAGGTCCCTGTCAAGGTACCGATAAAGGTGCCGTACCCGGTCAAGGTACCTATCAAGGTGCCGATCACAGTGGCGAAGCCAGTGCCCTATCCCGTTAAAGTGCCCGTGGTCGTGAAGGAGCCTGTGCCGATTCTGTTGAAAGAGCACGGCCACGGAGGGTTCGGTGGAGGTGGTTTCGGTGGAGGTGGTTTCGGTGGCGGCGGTTATGGCGGCGGCGGCGGTTATGGTGGCGGATTCGGCGGACATGAACTCGGCAGTTACGAGCACTATTGAGGCAAAGGTTAGCCGAGAAAGCCTAGGCGAGGTTGGGAGTCTTTGACCTTCTCAATGACTCGTTCGATGATCGCCGATCGACAGCTGATTTCCGTGGAACCGGTCCCAAACGACAACATGGACATCCACCGGTCAAGCGAACATCCTTGCTCGCGACGAACAACGGTCGCACGCACCAACATTGTATTCAACGTGATCCCAACTTCGAATTGTATTATATAATGTTTTCCTCCCTTTTTTTACAAATAAATAAAGCGATATTTTTTATACATAATACAAACCGATTATATAACTCGCACGAGATTGCCCGAGAGAAGGAAAACCGTGTTACAACGGTTACGTGATCGCGAGGAATCGCCGCGGCGCGGCGGCACTTTCACCGATTAATGTTACGTTAGCTGATACACCTGATCTACCGTAAGCGAAGTGTCCCGGTAAAAGAGACGCGTATCGTTCGCGCGGTCGTTAAAGCGAATGGTACCATGCACAGATTGCGGGTCGAGAAAGGGAAAAGAAAAGAAGGAAGGAAACCGCTCCGGCTCGCGAAAACGTGGACGTTGCGAGAACGTGTGTCTCTCGAGTGCATCGATTTTCTCGAGCGATTTCGACACTGTCCGGTATCTTTAAAATTTGCTTGCGGGTGCAGAAACTGCGTCGAAAATCACCGATTCGGATCCGATGAACATTTTACCCGAGATATTTTTGCTCGTAAGCTAAGAAAACGCTCGGCTCTCGAGCGCGTATTAAAATTGCAACTTCACGTAACCGCGAAGCAAGTACTCTTTTTCCACGTAGCCTGGTTTCGCAGCGCGTTTATCTGATGCCAGATAGAAACTGAAAGTGACTCCGGGACGGATAAACGGATTTTAAAATCTAGGAAAGTGGGTCCCGCGGACGTTGGAAGCCCCGCAACACTCGAGCCCGCAACGTGCTCGCGCACCTCGTGGAATTCTAGCAGCTTATCGTGACCAGGTGAGTTCGCCTGCCTGCTTATTTCAGCGAATTCACCGGCAACGAGGAGACTCGCTTACGACAATTTCGAGACCATTGACGAATACCCTGCGCGAATATCCAGTCTATCGACCTTGTCCAACGATCAAGGGAAAGCGCATCGATGCGGCACAATCGTGTTTCACGTTCCCGCCTATCGATCGTGGAACTGAGTCGGCTATCAGTTGTTCACCTTCGCGAATCACAGACTAGATCGCATAAGACATTATAGTGTCGAGGACGCCGATAGCAGTAAACAAGATCGCGGCAACTCAGACGGTCAACTTTGCCTCGAATTTCTGCGGTCCAATGTCGTGTATTCAATTTTTAGCGACATTGTTTGAAGTGAAGCAATATTATAGATTAACTCGCCGAAAGGTGGTCGCAAGTTATCGAACGAAACAATCAGCGCTCGACAGAGCTACTTTTTCTTTAATAGTGTACTAATACCGGGATAGCCGATTCTACGTCATCGACTCGGTTCAAATTATATCGTATTCGGTGTCATTTCAATCAGAAAAATTCCACAAATAAGTTGGTGAAAGTCCCGTAAAAAAATAATGAAAAATAAAGAAGTTTTGCAATTGGATTAGTAGTGGTTCACACCGATATACCCGAGCTCGAGCTTCTTGGCCCCACGCGAGCGCTATGACTCGCGGTGGAAGAGATATTCGTTTTTTTTTAGATCGTGCAGTTCTGTACCGATATTGAATTTTATTCTGATTTCATACAATTTTTTGGTTATATGAAAATACTTGAATAAAAAAGTATTCTAAAAAATTCCATTCCTGTAGTTCCAATTGTCATTTTGATGGTTTTGGTAGTTCTAGTGTTACGATTAAGCTAAACAATCAGAAGAGTTCGTCTTTCTCCAATTTGAAGCTGCATAGTGGAGAAATTGAATTCAGAAGAATTGGGCAACATCCATGTTTGTTTAATCCTGTTTCGAATGTTGTAAATACGTTTCACACGACATTCCGATTTAAAGGTTAACAAAGTGGAACGTGTCTTTAAATATTTTTGAAAAATGTAAGCAGACCTTTTCGAGTAGAGTACAGATCTGAGCTGGACAACTGATTGCTTACGGGCCTCCACCGCTGGAACCGCTACCCCCGCTACTGTGCTCATGTCGACAAGTGCTATACCTAACTCAGTATCTTAATTAGTAACTGAGCGCCATTCACGTCGTGGGAACTTAAGTAATCAGCATCATTATCCAGGTTATTAACACGTTAAGTGTCGCATCAATGCTCATAAAACTCACACAAACTTTAATAATACAAGGAAAGAAAAGATAAAGTCTTGAAATGACAATAATTTCTGTAACATTCTCACACCATGTAAATCCTAATAAAATTTACTCTAGTAGATCGTAGTAAAAATTGATTTTCAAATTTAGTAAAATAATTGTGTCGGTTGTGTAAGACTGACATGGCGCTCAAAGTGTTGATATATTCATTCTCGACGAGAATATACGTCTTAATTCATTGTACAAATAGTGCCATGTTTTCATGGCAAATTGCTCGAGCAATGCAGAAAAACATAATTACCTCTATCAACGCCTACGTAATGAGGATAACTATTCGAACGACCGTGTAAATACTATATGGCACAGTTTCCAAAACAGGTACGGCTACATTTTTGTGTAGTAGGATTGGTCACAGGTGAACAAACTTCGAAAGTATTACACTGTAACATTAGGTAAGTCGCACCAATCGCGTTTCACCTTTTCACGGTAACAAAATACAACAACAGAGATAGACACCGGTGAACAACAAACTATTGACCGGGAAGATTGGATTTTTCATGGAGCGTAGCGTATGGCGGATGAACGGGTGATTTTATGTACACCTTTTTAAGGGGGTGGTTTATAAACTACGACGAGGCAAGGGCGGCTGGCCGCCATTTAATGCTTGCCAAGTCGTTAAGAAATAACCATTAGCCGGGTTTATCTCTTCGAGACCAGGCGAGTTTTAAAGGCGTGCTAACCGATACTTTCGTACCGGGCCGCGGGACACGCGGACGGTTGGTTAGCAAATCCCGTTATTTAACATGCAGCAAGCCAGGTAATCATATTTAATGGTCTAGGAAGTTCGCGTAAGAGGGAGAGATTTCTTCGATTAGTCGCGGCCCGCGTGCGGATGCCGTTCATGTATAAAAAGGAACCATGCAAATACATACAATGTCCCCCTCGTACGGGTACGGTCAAGTATGTATGGATTACGTTTCCCCCGATTGTAACGTAAACATTTCTGTAAGCGAACGCATTATTTTCCCGGTCCGCTGCTTCACGTTTATACTTTAATCCTGACATCGACGAGGAAAAAATCTCGTGGCCGTGCCGCTGAAAGGCGGCCAAAGGTTGCTCGTAAATAACTCTTAGAAAGCTATAATCGTCTGTGACTAACGCTTCCGACAATATCCGACACCTTATACAATCTCTCGATCGCCAAAGATTACCTTCCCAGCATCTAGATTGGAAATTTCATTTTCTACAATGTTTTTGCTCACGTTTTAAAACCGACCGTCCTCCCTCAAGAATTCGGAAAACTTTCGCATAATACGGCGCACTGCCCTCGCAAGAAACACAAAACGCGAGGGAGAACTCCACGGAAGTGCATTGGTCCGTATCGCGAAGTTTACGAAGATCTCTCATCAAAAAGTAACAGACTACTCGGGGAAGTGAAGCGCGGAAATAAAGATGTTGCAGAGGGAAGCTAAAGATGGATGTTGGCAAAACGATCCCTCCTCTCGACGTCTTTCTACACAAAAGAGTAGAGCCACACGATCTATGGAACAGTACGATCCGAAGGTTTTTCTTAGATCAAGGATTTTCTGTATCGTGAAAATTTTTAGCGAAGGTACGTTAAAAAAATATTACTTTTACATGACTTACCATTAAACATGTTCGTCTTTAAGTAGTGCAGTTGCCGTATTATAAATATCCCCTACTTTTTCTAGATATACAACCAGGCATTTCTTCGCTTACGAATTTGTATGCGTCGATGTTCCTAGTTTTTTTAGAGGAATGGTTGAACACGTGCAGAGGGCGGTTACAAAAGAAAATTTTGCAGGACTTCCGCGCGGAGACGGAGCAATTAATTGAACAAACATGCCAGTCATGTCGCGCGAGTGTGTACAACATGATTTCTAGGATTTGTAGATCGTTAACTCTAGGAGAAGGAGAATCTGTCCGCGGATTCTACGCTTCCTCGTTCTGCAGAAATTGCCGAGCCGCGAGACATTTCGGAGAAATCGGCGAATGCTGCGATTCGGCGTGGACGCGTCTGGCTTTGTTGCGCAACGCAATCTGGAGCGGTGTGTTTTTCGTTTTAGAATTTAAAGAATCGTGACTTGGCGCTTGCATCAATCTCCATTGTGCCTTCCGTCGAGTGTCACGAGGAGAACGAATAAGGAGGTCCTTTCACGTTCACGCCACGTCGTGTTTTTTTTCTTTCTCTCCCTCTTTTTCCTTCGATACGTACGTGGAAATCCGCCGTCGCGTTACGTCAGGAGCTTCCCACTGCACACACTCGCGCCGATTGCACCCGTTGCAATGTTATCGCGAAATCACGGCGCGCTATTATTTCCGCTAACAACGCGATTCCCGCGGTGAGCGCCGCTACGCTCCGCGTACCTTCTTCTCTGCTTTGCGTGTCGCGCGACAATTAATTTACGCGCGCCGAACTATTTCATTAATACCGATAGAACATTGTTGGCGTTCCACGGGAAATTACATTTTCGCTGGGTTTTTACGCGACAACCCTTCATTCATACGAGAGAGTCACTCGATCGTCCGGGCTCGCTCGCGCGTGCGTGCGTTCGGTCACGAACGTTTTTACTCGACGCCCGACGCGAAATCGCGTAACAAATTACACGTTGATGAACGTACAACCAGTTATTGCGGTAACGCGCGATCGTTTGTTGAACCGCGATCCTGTTAGAGAAATCTCGATAAAAAATAATAAGAGCGAGCCTGAAACGCATTGGAAAGTGATGACCGAAAGGAACTGTTTCGACACGAGAGGGGTACCGCTTATTTCCAGCGAAATAGCGCAAAGAGCGCAACCACTATTGCTGCGATCATTATCGCTAAACGGTACATCGCACGCAGTGATATAGCGATGCAGGAATATGAGTACGCGCTTGAAACTGGAACTTACTCCACGCATGAAGTACCGTGCCCACGTTTTACTAGCCGCGGAACCATTTTTTCACCTCCGGCCGGTGATGAAACGCCTTTATTGTGCCGCGGTACTCTTGATTTGCGTTCCCTTTCACTTTTTCGTCTAAACACACGCGGAGTTGGTGCGTGTGTCAACAACACTTCGGCAAATAGAGTGGCGCGTCTCCAGGAGAATGGATTTCTGCGAGACGCGTTCGTAAACAGCTCCAGCCCAAACGTGTTCACCAAAGGAAAGACACGCCAGGGGTTCTACCCACTGTTCGGATAAAGGAGACGAGTTCGAGGAAATTTGTTCACGCTCGTGTCGAAGGATGCCTGTCCCGAGCTCATAGAAGGATCACGGATCTCCCACCATTCTTTCCTTTTTGCTCGCGAGTCTGAAAATTTCACGAGGGTTGCGAAGCGGCGTGGCAGGCGGCGCGCGACACGTCGCGGCAACGTGAAAGGAGTATAGAATCCTTCATTCCACACGATCCGTCACGTTCGGCGATAGACGAGCTTGTTTGCTCAAGAAATGATCGTCAACGTTACGTTAATATTGGTACAGTCAACACCTATGCGCTCGCAGTTTGCGTTTTACTTGTAAGTTCGATGCTCGGTATTGCTTCGCAAAGCCGGCGGGTGAATAATTACACACAGCCAGCCGAGAATTTGATGCAGACTAACTAGAAAATAGATACAATTACGCGAACGAGGCTTCGGCACGCCAAATTTCAGTTTCCCGTTTTTGCAACAATTGTTTTTGATCTAGAACTCGGTAATACAACGATCGATACGATTTAGAACTTGCCTGTACCCATTCCTCTACTTTCCAACGAGTTTCCAAAGAATTATTTTGATTTCATTCTGGCACTAACATCAAGTTTGAAGTCGATTAGCCGATAAAACATTGAGATATTTTGCGACTTCGTCAACTTCGAAAATTTTTGAGTAGCGTTTTGGAACACGTTCTTAAAAGCCTGTTGTCGATCATCATTTTAGGAGTAACCCATCGAAACAATCGATTCCAGTTGTATTCATTAAATTGCTGTATACTCGATCAGGTAAATTATGTCATTCTACCAGGCACTGAGGTAAGACACGTGAAGAAATGCACTTTCAAGCGCACAAGTTAATTTAGACAGGTCTGCACAGCGTCATTAGCGTCGACGATGTTATCGGCACGCCAGCCGTCGCGAAGCCAAGAAAGAGAAGCAAATTTTCTAGACGGAAGATAAGCCCGCAGAATCGTACGACCTCGTCGTCGCGTTAGTTTCCATATTACGACTGTCTAACGCAAAAATATCCGCGACGGAAGGCGCTGTCGACGACATTAATATTTATCGTTGTGTTAACTGGTCGATCACGTCGCGGAATTGTAAATGTGACTTTCCTCGGAAGTGGATCATCTTAGAAATTCCTGGTATTACGCAACGCCGGTGGGATTATTTATTTAAATTCCGCTCGAGCCTCATCAACAATCTGTCTCACATGATGCAGAGCATTATCGACCTTTCTACTCCCTCTTCGAAGTTACCGGTCTCTCCCTCCCTTTTTGTATTTCTTATTTGCATCGTCGCGGAGAAACTTTCCAGGTTCCACGGCACCGGAACCACCCATTGCGATCGAAAGTTCCTTGTGCCAAGACCGTCAGCAAGGTTTTGAAAAATCTTTCCAACGGTGTCGTAACGCCCCGCCGCGCCGCGCCACGCCGCAGCATTCAGTCATACGGCGATTGAGTCAATGACACTATGTGTGCATGCAGTCGCTGCATATCGTAGGAATAGGTCGTGCAATATCGTTTCTGTGGTACACAATAAATGCGCGACGTATTGCACGCGTGTTGGCACGACAAGCCGTGTCTACTTCCGCAAAGCTGCAGCTTGAATTGGAATCGACATTCTGTTTATAGAATAGGGAACAATGTTGTGGACAATTAAATCTCTAGGAAGCGACTAGCTGAAAATTTAGACCTCGTTCCTTCTGTTGCATAAAATGCAACTGCATTACTACTATGATATAATGACATCCTACGGAGTGTACTGAATGCAATCAGTTCTAGAAGCTGTTTCATTGTAGCATATGTTGAAGTAATTTGATTATTGGTACATCTGCAATAAATTTTTTCACGCACAGATTTTATAACATTTAAGGATACTGTAAATCATAAAAAATTATAGAGTTTGTAGGAGATAAAAGTAACTTAATGAAACATTCGTTGCAGCATTCTGACTTCATTGGAAAAAAAAGTTGGTTAGTAGAAATAGATTCACATGGAGTCCATTGATAAAATAAAATCGTAAGAAAAGGTCACTGTGGAAGCCATTGAATTCATACAACATAAACATAGTTCATTTTGTAAAAAATAAATTTCTTTAGTTTTTCTCTTTCAATACACATACTTCAAAATCACTAATTACACAGCAGTGAGGAAAGTTTAGTTGTAAAAGTGAGTCAATGTTCAACACAACAGTGCATTACGATTGTATTCAAATTAATTTAAATTTAATAAAGCTCACTTTAATGACCATTCGCTAATCTTATAAATGACGGAGATGAAATTTTATTGGTACATCTCTTTTCTTAAACTCTATAAAGGTATGAAATGTCATAAAGTTTCACAATTTAACTATTACTAACTCTACACATTGTATCTATGTTACAAGATTAATGTGGTGTAGCTTTTATAGTATTTATTATTTTTATCTCTTCAAATGATGCAATGTTCAAATTTAAATAAAAGATCATTGTAAATGTATAATCTTTTCTTTAAATAAATAGTGTAATTAATTATTATAATTGATTATTTATGGAATGTTTCGAATACAATAAATAAGTGTATTGTATTCGAGGTAAGTTATTTTATTGTATTCGAGATAAGTTAACCGAGATTCGTATTTACAACTGTATCAACGATCCCATCATTTTTTGCATTCGAATTTCTTGCTTAATCACATTTTTGTTTATTAGAATAAAGGCCTGACGTATGATCAGTTTCAACAGCTGTTCTCATATCGGTACAGTTGTTACTAGATACAGCATTATCGCTAGCTATATTAGAATCACTACTGCTACCACCGCTATTAAGACTCACAGCGGTAGTTTGTTTTAAAGCTAGATATTCATCCACAGAACCCAGTGGATGTCCCTCTGAAGTGTTCTTATTTATACTTTCTGTCACTGGCGATGAGGATGGTGAATTTTTACTTGGGGAGCCAGTTAGTTTAGACAACCTTTGTCGTTCTCTTAACCGTTTACGTATTTCTGACTGTATTTTCGAGTCTTTGATCACATTCTGAACATCATCCGTTTGATAGTATCGACTTGCCCACGTTTCAGCTCCATTTGACTTTTGTGCAGAGAACGTTTCTGTTTCAGACTTATTTTGTTCAGTATTCTTAATTTGCTTCTTCTTAATTTTGTCGTTCTCACTGTTCTCTATGTCGTCAATGTCGCAGTAATTGTCTAAATCAATTATTTCATCCAAATCGCTGGATTTTTCTTCATCCAAGTTTAGTTTTTTTGTTGCCTCTGTATTTTCTGTTGGATCTTCCTTTTTCAATACTAACTTATCATGGACCTTTGGCTTATTACTATCGCTGACTTCACTTTCATTTGATTTAACATTTTCATTATTAGATGCATCATTCTTCGTACTCTTTTTATGTTGACTTTCACCATGTGATTTGACTTTATGCGTGCTTGATTTAGAGCTTGTATTCTTTTGCTGTTCTTTCGTATGTGATCTTTTCTTTACTTTTTTCCTTTTTGTATTAATTTTTGCATCGCTATCAGTTAAATTATCGCTATGAACCCGTTTGGAACCTTCATTTTTATGTGTTTCAGATGCATTATCTGTAACTTTATTTTCTTTCGAATTATCTGAATCCAACGAATTTTGTGCAGTATTTGTTTCCTTATTTTTGAGATCAACATTTCTTTTGGCTTCCATAACACGTTCATTTTGCAATTTTTTATTTATACGTACTCCGCCATGAGTTTCTCCTTCGCTCTCACTCGATATCAACTCAATGGTGGTAGTTGGTTGAACGACTAATACTACATCTTCGTCTTCAACATTACTGCTCTGTTGAGCACCAATAATTCTTTCCAACTGTCTCCTACAACTTTCTTTTTCTTTCTGTTCATCCTGTTCACTTTTATTTCTAGCATTCGCAGCATTATTATCTTCAACAGATTGTGCAGCATTTGGCACAATATCTTCCTCTTTCCTTATTAAAGCTCTTATTGCTCTTGCTCGCATTTCTAATTCTAACAAGTCTAATAGACTATCACCTTCTTTTTCTTTACGTTTATCCATTTCTTCCTCTTTCTTTATTTGAATGTTTTTGGGAACATTATTAGGAGTTCTCTTATTGTTAGATTTATTGTCACCTTTTTTTTGAGTCAAAAGTTTCCCTTTTTGTTTAACTCGATCTTTGTTCACTTTCCCTTTAACAGCCTGGGAACCTTCTTCCTTTTTAAGTAGATCCTCGTCGGTAAACCACTCCTCGGTATCTGAGATAATTTCTAAAGAAGGTCCTATTACCACAAAAATAATGATATAAAATACCTAAGTCTTAGAACCCATGCTGCTAATGTTAATAATTGATTTCCATCTTTAATTTTCAATGTACCTGAATCATCAGATTCAGTTGTATCTGATGAATCTGTCATAGTCTTCCCATTTAAAATACATAATATACGAGCTTTAGACATACCACTTAACTCATTTGCACACCACTCTTCCAACTGACATAAATCCATTTTCTGCAATCATTAGAAAATATTTTACATATTGCAAATAAGAATGTTATGTAAATACCTTTATTATTTTATTTGATCATACCTTTAATATTTGAGGTAACATCAATTGTATTTTTTCTGCTTTCACAGACTTGAAAAGTTGACGAGCTAGTTCTCTACGGTCTGCTAAATACTCTTTAATTGATTTCAAATCTTGCATGTCTACTTCCTCATCCGATGATAGGGAGGAAGATGAACCAGATGAAGTTTCGGCATTCTATAATTGATTTAATTACTTGAAAGTACATCTAATTCATAATATGCCCAAAGCATTTGACAGAAATATTGCACATTCATTTTAAAAGAATAACAATAGTATAAAAGAAGTACAATTACCTTAAAACTTTGTGCACTTTTTCTTACTTTCGACATGTTTCCTTTTTGAAGTAGTTAATAGATACAAAATTCACACAAATTCTTTATTAATGTTTAGAAACATTATTTGACTGGAAGAAAGAGAAACACCAAAAGTTTCACTGCCAAACTTTTACTCAAGCAATAGCAAGCAATACTGCTGCAGTGCTGCACCATGTGGACAGACTTAGGAATAAGCAGATGATAGTGGCGCCTCTTGTAGCGAAGTATCCAAAGTCAAAGACACAGACTTATCTGTGTCGGTACTGGCAGTTTTTTCGTCGGTGTTACTGATCGTGTCGGTATCCAGGTTAAAGATGATGTAGGTCAATCTGTTACTGCAATACTGTACTTCGTATTTTATTGCATACTTCATTTCCAGCGTTCAAATACACGCGCCATATACATTTATAGTCTCCAAATTGTATTAAATACCCGTAGTAAAAATGAAGTATACGGAATATTCAGTTCTTACCGTCAGATTGTCGATATTGTTGTTCGAAAGGTCTGGGCACCGACGAGATACTGTTATCTCGTCGGTGGTCTGGGTTAGAAGACACAGGAGAGTGCTCATGCCCGGGTATAAGTTGCTACCACTTTTTGGCACGCTCACGCTTAGCACAGAACAGATCCCACACCCACGGTAGAGCCAATTTTCCCACGAAACAGAGACTACACCATCCAGCAGCATGTTTTAGCATGAAACCAAACCTTTACTAGTCCGTGGAAATCTAAAATCATAAAATCCGAGGGGGAAATCCGCTCTGCCATGGGTGAGGAATCTGATCCAGTTTAAAAGTGGGAGGGGAAAATCCGCTCTACCGTGGGTGTGGGATCTGATCCAGGCTAGGATTCTTTGTAGGGGCAGCACTATACCGGTGGCATCGAAAACCCGGGCGTGAGCACTCTTCTGAAGACACAAAATTTTTAGGCTGTTTTTCTTTACAATTTAATTATCATTCGATCAAAGTGACATTTCTAAATAGGACATTGCATCATGTTAGAATATGGATACTTAAACACGTGTCGGTGTATCAGTGAAAAGATAAAAAAAGGAAAAAGATAAGAATCAAAGAAAAGAAAATAGAAATAGGATCTCGAATAACTAGAAATGTTATATCCACGTACATATCGGGCTTATCGTATGGTGGGGATTGAGATTGAGAGTGATTGACATTGACAGTGGCGCATGGTGGCGCAAGAATTAGTGGGAGACTGCGGGGAAACTGTTTAGCACTGTACCACTAGCACATGTGATAAGATTTAGGTGAGAACGTGAGAAGTCGTTGAATCAGGAACAACCTTCATCACAATTCTTTGCTGAAAGCTGAAATCGACGTAAATATACTTACGTATATATACATACAACTTTTCTTTTTTTTTGCTTAGATTCTATAACTGAACCTGAACCTAAGCAAATGTGCACATTTACCTATCAATGTGATTTTGAAATATCTGTAATTCTGTCAATTTAAAAAAAAATGAGAAAAAGGCATTATTAATGCTTGCAAAATATGTATAATACGGTATACATATAATTATGATTCGAACATTCTTGCTTCTAGCGATGAATACCTGCAATTGATTAAGACAGAATTACACTTAGTTACAGAACTTATTATAGTCGTGTCAATCGTTGAAAAAGGCGTGGTTCTCGTTCTCTCGTTGCATGTGCAACAATCATTGAATCATTGCTGATATAAGTACTCGGCATTCGGTAATCGGTTGCAGCCTTCCTAGTCGTATCTATTCTAAGTACTTATACCTACATACAAAACATTCCATGTCAAATCGCACAGAGTTTGTCTCATGGTTATCGATATTTCTTGACATTTACGAAGGAATCGAAACAATTTTTTTCATAGCTTCGATACAACCATAATTACTCGTCCAAGGAGGCAATAGGAGAAATAGAGGTGTTCATTCCATTATGTTTCAATATAGATAATGCCAACGTACAAGTTGACATACTTCAACATTACCGGCCTTGGTGAGCCGACGAGATTTTTATTACACCAAAGTGGTATCCAGTTCGAAGACAACAGAATTCAGGAAGAAGAATGGCCAAAATTAAAATCCCATAAGTAGTTATTCGACTATATCGGAATAACAATTAATTTGAATATTGTTACCTACGAGCGAATATGAATGCGGAAAAAGCTAACGGGTCAAATTTATTGTGACAAAATTTTGCAGAAATGCCAATGGGCCAGCTGCCTGTCTTGGAAATTGATGGAAAGCTTTTCTATCAGTCGAAGGCGATTAACCGTCTCATCGCCAAGCAAAACAACCTCTATAGTGCGGATGAGTACGAGGCTTTCCAAATCGATGCCACTGTCGATACCATCGAAGATCTTGGAAACGGTATGTATATGTATATGTATGCGCCTATATCACGCCTATTTCTCGGTATACAGTCAAGACAATTGTTTACGACACTTCTCGCTATTAGCGCGTTAAGAAAGTAATGATAAATACTGACAATGATCTTTCGGTTAAATAATTAATTAATTTCAATTAATTGCCGTAGCATGCGCGCATTATTACGAGGAAGAAGATGCGGATCACAAAGCGAAGCTCAAAAAAGTTGCCTTCCAAAAACTTCCCATCTACCTCGACAAGCTCAACGAACAAGTTAAGAAAAATGGTGGATACTTCGTTGGTGGAAAGGTAATTGACTAGTTCGCGAGAGTACGCGATCGACTAGATTTTCCTGGCTGTATAAATGTTCAATTACCGTTTCCGTTTCCGTTTCAGTTGACCTGGGCAGACTTGCAGTGGGCTGCTGATGTGGATCTACTGTCTACTACAACAGACACAGAAGAATTGAACAAGGACCATCCCGAACTGCAAAAGCTGGTGGAGAAAGTTAGAGCATTGCCCAACATCAAGGCTTACCTTGCTACGCGTCCGAAAACTCGATGGTGAAAATGAAAAGAAGAAAAGGCTTTATTATAGCACTCATGTTACCCGAACTCCAATGTATCATCGTTGTTCTTTAATTACTTTTTTCACACGACAGTCGCACGCGTTTTCTACACGATATCATAGATCATAACGATACAAACTTTATGCTGGATTTGTTCGATTGGATAAACGAACAGGGAAAGTGGAGTTGTATGATGCCAGTACAAAAATAAATACGGGTACATGTTCACGAAATAATGTTCTTAGAATGATTTCTTCTTTGTTAACGATCAATCGTAGATCGTCGAACGTCGATCGTCGCTCGCAACAACAGGATGTTTTGCAAGATATGTTTTCTTTACCATACGTTTGAAAACGATGAAAAACATTCACGCGCTGACACGTGTTTCTTAATTGTTTTCCGTTGTAGACCGATTGTTGAAATGTTCGCTCGTCGACGATGTTGTTAGCCTCGTTCTCGCTCTTGCCGATCAAGACGAGACGATGAAAAAGCGGGTTGATTTTCCTATTTCTTCGTTGCCTGTAAGACGTGATCTCGTCGGTGCTCTGGGGCGCTAGCACCCCAATACCGACGAACATCAAAATACATTGTGTGTCTGGTGAATTCCTATATCACCGACGAGATACTGTTAAAGAATGCCAGCCTTATGGCACCGACGAGATACTGTTAAAGACTGCCAGCCCCTGTGCTATTCAACGAGACGTGGAAGTGGGCGCGGAGATAACGTGGAACTTACAGTGATCTGAAATACCAAATCGCTAAAAGTTCCACCACCGACGAAAATAGTATCAAAATAGCGCCAAAACATCGTCTGAAATATGGCGGAGAATATAACATTGAATAATAATCAATATGGTTTCGTGATGATTGGCTTTCTCACCGATGCGTCGCGACGAGAATCTCCTCAGTGGTCTTCTGCATCGACGAAATGCCGTCGGTGGCCTTCTGTTTCTCTGATTGGAGCCAGAATATATCCTAGAGGGCGTAAGAGAACACCGAAAGATTCGGGTGACACGAACTCCCATAAGGCTGGCAGTCTTTAACAGTATCTCGTCGGTGCCTATATTTCGTCTGTGCTAATACGTCTAAATCTGCGAATTATCGGTAACATTGAGCACGACACCAAAATGGTACGGGGCTCCTAGAGCCCCTCCAAAGCGTAGACAAAAAAAGTCCATGAGATGCAATATCTGTACTGATCTAAGTAAGTCCTTAGACTTAGACTATAGTAAGTCTGTGCTTATATTTGTGGTCTGTGTGTTCTTTTTTTTTTTTACGGATCCCGATAATGTAGACAGATGATAATGTGAATCTCTATTTCAATATTGATTAGTCGTAAATTTTGTGAAATACTTTTGGTTAAATTGATAATATTCATTCGTTTGGTTTCCTACCAAAGAATATATATTGCATTTGTATAAACAGATTAAAATACCCACAGTTCAAAATCAGTCGCTCCACCTAACATACAATCAGTGGTACTATTTTGTTAGAGGTTTCGTCGATCTGCCGTGATGGCGCCACCAGGTCACTTCTATCGAGAAAGCCACTGATTTTTATGAGGAAGAGAAAGAGAGAGAATTAGAAAAATTTACGAATTAGAATTAATTTACTGTATTAGATATACCAGTACGCAGCAGTTAACGCATTCAAGTAGTGTAGCAAATTACTTGCTGGTTACCTATAGCGCTGCGCCAACTTACTTTCGTTAAACGTTTGTTGACCGAATAAACGAGGACCAAATTAACAAAATAGAAATATCATTGTCACGCGATGCTAATTGAAGAATATCATAACTGCAACAAAGACTTCAATGAATTCTTCAATATCCTGTGCACAGGGCACACAGACTTCATATACAAACAACCTGCGTGAGTCTGTTTTCGAATTACAATCGTTTCTTTATTTAATTAATTTACTTCGCAGCTATCTTCTTCAATCTAGACTTCGATAATCTATGATGTGACAGATATACGTTAGTGTCGAACGTTGAACGTTTCGTGCGATTCTTTGAAGCTATGTCTAACCATTGCAACACAGAACAAACTGTAACTCTTAAACAAGATCACACAGGGTATTTGTGTCAATGAACTTGTTTTGTGTGCTGAATTCGCCCCTTCTTATGTGCAACGCAACACGCTGTGTACATAGATTAAAAAAATGTTCGCGTTAATCAGCTAAAGGAACTATCGAAGCGGAATAATTTAGTTATTCGGACCGAAACGACGCGACGTCCCGTATCGACTATACTGGGGACGGGGACCGCGACCCGATTCTCAGGCCGCTACCTTCGGCGAAGCTCGCACACGTTCGTGGATAGTCAGCGCTTCTAGGCGAGTGTCTTCTTCGCCTCGGGTCTCATTGATCTCTTGTCGGCGCGTGCGCGGAACGTTCGTCGGACGGCGGTGGTGGACGGGTCAACCAATCAGCGTGCGTGATTTCCTGGCTTCGCTCGAGTCTCGTGGTCCTTGGCTAGCCGGTCGCCTGTTGTTTTGCACCGTGGCTTTTCTGACTCGTTCGTTCGTTGATCTGGGTGGCGGAACGCGTGTTGCAAACACCGTTGAACGTCAACGCGCACGACGAGGACGCGAGGCCTGCTCGACGAGCCACGGTCGCAGCACAGACGATATCCTAAGAGACTTCTATTGTCCTTGGCGACAAATATTCAAGCGGATCGTACGCCCCCTTCTTGTCGCTGCAGTCATCATGATACCGTACTCCACGTGCTTGTCTTTCGGGGGCCGTCGCGACGCTCGTCGTTGGGTGGTGCTACACGATGAGTCCTCTCCCTACCCGGTGAGTCGCAGAACGAATACGCACGAGAACGCACGACGCGTCGCTACCAGCCGAAAACAAGTGACCCCGAGTTCGATGAACGTCTTCCTCGGTCACCTCAATTTCTAGACTCGACCCCGTAATCTGCACATGTGCATATATCTTCATGTCCCCTCCGTATAAACCTTTCTTTTTTCGTTCGCATCCCCGTGCCCGATTCAGTTAGTTCGGTGCTACTTTGTGTTATATAAAACGCTGTCCCGATCCACTGGCAGCTGGACGGATACACGGACGCCGATATAGCATGGTGTCAAGTGCAAGCATACCGAGCAAATTTTCACAGTTCATTGAGTATCGGTCATCTTGTCGTAAAATATCACTTAACATCGCTTAAAAATATATACCTTTATGGAATAACAAAAGCGTTATATCACGCAAAGACTCGCCGACACAATCATTTCCTTTGTAAGCTTGAATCTTCTGGATAGTCGGCACGATGCTTCTTGAATTCCGATTGTATGTAGTTTTTCTTTTTTTTTTATTCACTGTGTTTATTAAGGAAATTAGCGTTGTAATTATTAGAATTGCGTGAAACATCGTGAGCAATAAGCAGATTGAGATTGTTTATGCGCTTGAAATGCGTTCAGCGTAAGATATAATCTATAAAAGTATGAGAAATACAAAAACTATGATGGACCTATACAAATGCATTGAAAATTTGTATATATCCACTGGTATCACCGATAGACATCATACGATGCGAGGAGAGTGTATTGAAATTCATGCCAGTATAATATCCAACGTAGACGGTGGCTGAATCCTCGGTCTACTTTATTAATAATTTTCCCTGAAACCATGGATTTGCGTGGAAATCCATAATCTAATGATAATGCTTTCGAGCTTAAAACTAGTTGTCCGGAACCTCCACGTACTCGCAATTACAAATATGCGAATTTAACTTATAATACGATAAACATAAACAAGCTAAACTTGAATATGTGGATCAACTCTATAGAGCCTCTAGAACGTTCTAATTTTGGTCCTACCAATAATCCAAAATTCTCGAACAAAAATACAAATACTTTATTTTTAATTCTATTTTCCATTTATATTTTCTTCGTGATTGAATTTTCCGGTTCGGTAATTTATTGTTAAACTCGACGATGCATTAATTATGAGAGCATTCAGAGATAGCTGTACACCACTGTAGATAATTCGATCACATGCGACACCGGCGTTTTTCAAGAACTAATTTTCACCGCGTACGCATGAAATAAGTTGTATTCTATGGATACATGTAGTTTCAGAATTCCGCGATGTCGAGAGCGCATGCGCACTGGTGGAATGGTTCATGAATATGGCTTCAGAACTCTGCAGTAGGAACGGAATTCAAAGATTTGTAGAGCAGAGATTTTAGAAGCTGGTAATTCTGAGAAACGGGTAGTTATCGAGCGGCCAATGACACATGCGCTTGTCTTGCCGCTCATCTGTTTATTTTATCCATGTAGTTGCACGCAATTAGAACGCACGTCATGAAAACGCGCCTAAAGGCACCTACAGCGACCTCTTTTTCCCTCGCGTATTCCTAGGGCATATTTTCCGCACTCGTGAAAAATTGGCCAATAAGGGAACAACGAAGTAGAAGAAATAAGAATTCTCTAGCATTCTTAGTTCACGCGAACTAGGTGCTTGTTATTTATTATATGTATTTCGTTTTTGACGATACAATACATTTTAAATGTTCGAATGAATGCCTAGAAGAAGATTACTTCATTCAAATAATTACCATTTTTTTTATAGTTGTTTAGAATGATACCTAGACAATGTACAATGCTATAATAATGTTACCATTTAAATGTTTTATGGAACACTTTTATTATATAGTTAGAATAAAATTTAATATTTTGCAACATCTCTTGACCCTTTTATTGGAATAAACAGTTAAGTGATTGTATTTTATTGCGAGAAACTGTATTAAAATTTGTTATTTGTTATCTACAAGCTGGACTTAAATGTCGTGTGTTATCACAATAGAAAGTAACGTGCACATGTGTACTTAAAATATGGGTACTTTCATTTCACACTTGCATACATGGGTTTCAAAGCAGGATAAAGAAGAGTACAATAATTTTACAATTTCATTCGGTTTCATTAATAGTAGGTTCGAATGCTTCGTATAAAATACAAAAAGAATGTACTAGTCGAATTTCTATCAAAAGTGAATATCCTATACTGTTCCAAATTCTTTGCTGTAGAAAATCGATATCTGACAAAATTTGCATAGAAATTTCTCGTCGCAAACGTGCCACTATAGAGGTTTTTCGTGAAAAGACGTCACTTAGAGGGGAGCCACTATTATGGTATCGTTTCGTTCAAGATGACCTGGCGGGGGGCCACCATAATATCACATAGTATATATAAAGAATTAAATTCTTTTCGTCCTTTACGGTTTATGTTTTCAGAGGATTTTTTAAAACATATTCTGCGAATTAATATAATGTCTCTATAATTTTAATGATATAAGAAGATGAAAAGCGTAATCGAAAACTGTATTTTTAGATATGGTCGGACCATTGTTTAAACATTGAAACGTGGATAAAGAAATTTTGTGGCGAGCTCGCTGTATTTCTTTTTTGAAGGTTTCAAAACCGAGCTTACAAAAAAGTTGTGCATGCACGCAAACAGTACTGCATTATTGTTTTCTCTTCTTTTCAATCGAGTCATAGTTGGCAAGAATTTTCAATCGAATTGATAAGCGACTAAACTTTGCAGTATTTTTCGTCAGTTTGATTAATAGAATTTTCAAGAGTGACAATGGCACCTTCGTAGGATCAACATTTAGTTCTGTTATATTGACGTAAAAAGTTAGAACGTATTTTACCGAATCGTTAACTGTAGTTATTTAAATAATTGTGTGACTTATTTGCCGTTTTGTTCTAGTCAATAAATGCAATAAATATACAAAAGAAAGAAGCATACTACATAATTAAAAGAGAAATATTTTTACGATCAAAGAGCTTGCCTTGAGTTCTTTCACCAATTTCTCCTACAAGGGTTGTTTCTTTTCCTCAAGGATGGTCCGAATGTTTGGTAGGATAATTAAAAAGGAAGTTAATCAGTTGACTTAAGTGCTTTCAAGATAGCAGTGCTGTCGAACCGTGAGTAGAAGGGATGGAGAAGGCCCCATCTTACCGAAGTGTCTCGGCGTCTTCGTTAAAATGTATTTGACACAGGGAAGCTGCTGCACGTTGGTTTTCCTCTTTGATCACTTATAAATTTCCCCCGTTGTTCAGTACCAATAATTCGATTGAAATCGCTATGGATTTTTTTAGTGATCGATAATTTCGTACTTCGAATACAAGTGAAGCTGAATAAAATTCTGATTAATATTCTTAAATTGTTTTAATGCTTCTATTGTTTTAAGTTTCGCTCACTAATTTTTTGTTATAAATGCTTAAAATCCCCAGTCTATTCAAGATTCTGCGCTGTGTAGTAGACAAGACTATCTCCAATCTGAATCATCGTGAATACTGATTGACAAGAAATTAATTTCACCCATTGACACGATCCCATTTCCGAAGCACGTTTTCGAAGCAGGCCTCTGCGACATCTTTGACGGGGCCATCGAGCAACACACAGAACAGCCTTTAAAGGAAATTGATGGCCTGTAAGGATACGAAACTGCCTCGTTAGACCCGATTCCATCTTGGCCGAAACGATAACTTTAAATTGTAAATCAACGGAAATTATGAATGTATTTACATAGATGAATATTAAACTAAAGCAAAGCCCGGGTAGCGAATGTTTCAAACAAAACTGTTGACGAGGTTTTAATTTAGTTCTCACGTCTGCGCTTCGCGTCGATACGGTTCGTTTCCGTTGCTCTCGCCGCCGCGCCGCGTCGGTACTTTCTTCGGGGATTTGCCGTACGCAGCCATTTATTCGTTGCGCGGCGATTAGGCACGCAATCGTATGCGCCCGGTCACATGTAATGAAAAAGACGTTTAAACATTCGTTCCGAGCAATTTCAATTACTGTCTTTTTGCCAGAGCACGCGTAAGCGGGAGCGCACACGTTCGATCGGTTGGGAACTTCCGAGAAAAAAATTAAAAGTTCTAACAAAAACGTTTCATTTCCCCGTACTTTACCGCACGGAACGTGTTCTTAAGGGGCAGAACACGCGGCACCGTGCTGCACCTGGAGGACTGCTCTAGTTCTCCGTTTGTTCTCATAATCATATTTCATATTTAAATATCCGAGCAGAAATGAAAGTATTATTTTAAACGAACAAACGCATCAACTGCAGAAATATTTATTGCGTGTCGAACTGAGCAAAGAAGACAGTGTTCTGAACGCTCAATGCGGCATACACCTCTGGCAAAGAGCGTTTTTTAGAGATCATTTTTTAGTGACTATAAAAGCACGAGGTACACGAAGAAAATATTAACATGGCAATAAATATATTTGTTTTCAATTTTTGGTTAAATCATGCCGAATAAATGGAGAAATGTTTTTTAACGCAATGGTGAAATACGTTCTATTTACTGAAGAATCGGTAAAATACGTCCGGCTCTGAGTACCACTTACCAGCGTATCACCATTTACTCAACTACTTGTCCTGTGTACGTGTTTGAAACAAGTTTACGTGGCTTCGCCATTTGCTACTAATGCGTTTTTAGCCTCTGCGGCACGTAACCCCGTAAAGAAGCCACGGGGGTGTCATACAATGAGGCTATAGAGGAATTTATGGAGTTGCAGAAAGAGAGTGGGGAAAACAAAGCAAGCGAGACAGAGTGAGGACCGTAAAGGAAAAAGGGTGAAAATTGCGAGGGTGCCACTTTCACGTCGTTCGACGGTGACGTTAAAATCTTTCATTAAGTACAATTGGCTGTATCTTAACGTCTCTTGCCTTGTAATATCGCGTCGAACTCGTTACGAATATTTCGAACGGCATTAAATATAAATATCATTTATCTCTTTCGAATTGAAATACATATAACTTTTTCGTTATAAACGGTTGGCCATCAATGTAAATTTTGAGCGAACAAATTTTGTCTGTCCTTTAGACAATGATTAACGACCGAGAAATGATAATCAGCGTAGCCGTGGAAGAAATTGCAAGCGATCCAACGTATAATCGAAGAGTCCGATATTTGCGTCGCAAGCGGAAGACCGTTTTCAAAAACTTTCCATATGCAGGATTTGAAAAACTCATCTGAATAACTTTCGCAATTAATTTTCCTATCTGCGCAAAAATCGTTTTCTACCCGTTTTTCAAACTTATTAAATCGGGAAATAATTAACGAACGAAGGGCACACAAAAGACAAAAACAGTCAACGAGGAAAGTCAAACGCGATGCAATTTCGTTCACTGGAATGGTAAAATGTTTTAGTCAACGCATATTCGATGATATTAAAAATAAACAGATTCGTTCTCGTGGCAACAGAGAAACTAAATCATTTACATATGTATAGTTGTGAATAGTTCCGACATTTTCGGTTGTATTAAAGGAATGTTTCTCACACAAGACTGCGGATTTCATGGATTTATGACAAAAATGAGTTGGCGCAATTTGGTGCACATTACTTTGAATTTGTCAGGGTCATTAATGCTAATAAAATATTTTAATGTATTTCCTGCAATTCGTGCAGACAATTTTTCATAAAGATTCGTATCACGTTCTAACCACTCATAAAATCGTAATTATTTGGTGATTCTACATGCAGAGTCAAGTCGATAAGGGGATTTTCGAGAAAACCGAGTTTGAAAATCCATCGAGTTAGGAAGTAGATCCGATCCAGTCGGTCATAACCAGACGCACCAGCCGATTCCAATCTAATAGCGCGCGTATCCGCCGAACTTTCAAACTCGATTTACTCGAAAACGAAAAGATATTATTCCTTGTTTCCAACTTGTTTCTGCATGTGAAATCGCCAATCGACTTGTACCATGACTTGGGAAACATCCTGTATAATTACACGACTCGAATTTCACGAACTGATACACGAATACCAGACGTATTCGTGGTTTACCATACAGATTTGAAGTACGATGATTGTTGCGAGTCTGATGATCGGCAGGATGTATTCCACAAATTTTCAACATCCCGTGTCAATAAAGCTGTGTTTACAGCGTCGATTTCAAGTGCAGATTTCGCATTCGCGGCGTGGAATGACGCGTCAGTCAGAGCTGGTTCGTGCGGCAGCACAAGTCGGCACGGTGTTCCGATCTAAATTCGCCGGAACGCGACAGCTTGAGGAATGGTTCCGAACACGTTTGTGTGGACGCCAAAATTCCTCTTAGAATGCGTGAGATCGTTTCGCGGACAATTTAGTTGATGGTGACTGCGCCCTCGGTCGCGGCACCCTCAGGAACGATCCGTGGGGTCCTCGGAGACTCCGAGGTCGGTCCTGCCTATTAGTAAATATTACTTAACATTATTACCTGTCATCTGACGTCATTGTCGACGGACTAACGAACGAGGACACAGCCGGGCCGGTTGCGTGCTGCAGTTTCCACGTACCATCATTCAAGTCGCATCGATTCGTATCGCGTTTCGGATCGCTTCATTGACAACTAGTTTCTAATTGTCGGAAATCACCGTATCAACAGGTAGACGCCGCAATTACATCGCTGGGATATTTAATTAGCGCATGCCGTACGTGTTACGCGTATACACCATCGCTCCATAATTAGTCAAACATTAGTCAATCCTTAAGTGGACCTTGAAAATGCACTTTGAAAATCCAATGATTAAATTATATTATATTATATTTAAATCATTCGTACCATTGTACATTGTATAATGTACCCTGTGAACCCTCATTAATCGCGCGGAACAATTTCTCATCATAGCGTAGACTATCAAACGCGTAATTGTCAACTGACATGCTTTCTTCTCGGAGGATTTTCTGATTAAAGGAGGATAACTAATTGACCTTCGTTTAACCGAGATTCACTGCACTTACACTTTAGTTCCGCCTCTTTTATAGGTTAAGCAGCAGGTCAGAGAAATAAAAATAATCCATAGAAACTTCGCACGTAGACTGCGAAAGTTCAAAGGTTTATAAAATGCATGGATATTTTAAATGCGTGGGTTAAATGCATTTTGAATTCTAGAAATAGATATCTAAAGCGACGTTACCAATCCAATCATGGTAAATGTTGGACTAATAGGATTCAACCTCCTCACTCTACGGAGGAGACACGTGCTTAATGAATAAAAGAAAGAAACTGATTTCGAAGAGTCAAGTTTAGAAGTGGTTTTAATCCATCAGTTAATCGAGCATCTCTCCGTAAACGTCGTCTCCTGAATCGTTTCTAGTGTGACACACTCTCTTTCACGCGAACCCTCTTAACTCCGTTTGTTCAGAAAACAATCTAAGTTTAGCATTAGCCTTCTAAATGCGTCGTGGATCGTGGACAGCTATCTTAACTCGTCTCGCATACTCAACAACACCATTCGTTTTTCTATTTCGATGATCGTCCTTAACGATGTTACACTGGAGACGCCTCACGCGATGTAAATAATTCAAATTCGGCACTGAAAAACTGTCGAACAGAGTTTGTATAATTTTTCACGCGACACGGACTCATTCTTCTCGCTGAATTATAAAATTTGTCAGGTTGACGTCGATCCGTGTATGGCTGACACAATTCGCTGTTAATTTCTGAAAATTCGTTTCGTTGTAATACATACTTCCGTAGACCGAGTTTCACACGAAATTGTGGAATTCAGGAACGGTTAAAAACACTGTATACAATTTTACAATAAATTCTACAATAATTCTCAATTTTATAATACAATAATCACATTACCATGATTTTGTGAGATCTTTGGAGTGAATGCTCGACAGCCGACGCGTTGACAACAAGAAACGAATAAGTCTCGAAATAGTGAGCAATCGTTGATCAAATGTCAGCTGTCTCTCATATATAAGCCCAGATAAAACATACGTATGAATATTGATTGACAACTTGCATATTGGGTTATCCAGTTTTATATTCTTCTTATGCAAATATTAATGGTAAAGTTCTTTTTATCTTGTTACCTTTTTTCTGCAGCTTTTAACGTGGTTTCCACGCACTTTACGTCAATTTTACGTATGCAAGAAGGTTTGAGTAAATTTATTTGGACTTTCATTGTACTCGCGATTTAACAGAAATTATAAATATTATATATATATATTCTTTACTGTAAGTTTGATTCACTAATGATACTTTACTGATGGCAATGTCATAATTTATGCGAATGTGCATGCAGTTTAGATTCTAAATAGATGTGATTAAATTCGTGACAAATGAGTCCTCCGAGAGGACAATGCAAAAGCAGAGAAGTGACAGTCTACGTGATCAAAGAATTTGAAAATCGCAATCTAAAATACACAGTATTTGTAGCTCTGTGCATACTCGTTTACTCTTAACAGATCAATTTAATGAGCGCAATTTTGAACTCGAACGTGAACTGTCTCCTTCCATTAAAAGATGACTGAAAACTGAAAGGCTTTTTTTTACGATTTGTTTTATTAAAACTGTTGAAGCAAAATAAGTAAAAAAAACCTGACGAAGGCCCTTCTTCCAGACACCCATCTAATTATCCTGCTAATTTTGCTCTTGCTAGCAGCTTCGGTATAACAGCTAACAGTTTGATATTAAAAATAATATACACGTGAAATATGCGCGATCTAAATTACAATGTCTCATCGGAACGTGACACGGTCGTCGCCGTTGTAGTTCGCAGGAAAAGATAAATATGGGAGAGAAGGGTGAAGAGAGATGCCTTTGATCTTTCTTTGGCTTCATTGTGTTCATTCTTCTCTTTCCCGGATATCTTCTAGTTCCTGCTCCATTCTGCTCGTACGTGTGTATACGAATTTCACGAGCTCGTGTATCCAAATCCAGGGAATAAGACTGTGACCGGGTTGTTTGAAAAATGATGTCGTCCGCCGATGACAAAGCAGCGAGACAATGGTCAATGACGCGCCCGATGGATGGGCGAGTTCAATAATGTCAAGGGAGTAAACTGAAAGCAGGAAATAAATGGCCGCGGATTATAAAACATCGATTTCTCTCTCTCTCTCTCTCTCTCTCTCTCTCTCTCTCTCTCTCTCTCTCTCTCTCTCTGTCTGGTTCTAGACGAGCATTTCTCTAATTGGCATTTAGCCCATTAACGTGGCTTTCTGATCTTCGAAGAAAAGCACTTTCCTTGTATATAACCACAGTTGATCCTGTTATAAGATTGATTTTCATCTGACCGCAGCTGATATCTGACGTCACGTTTTTCAGATTCCTTCAGATTCCTTTTTTTCGTTCTCTTCCTCCTTTTTCCGAGCAGCGTCAGTCCCTGTAGAATCGACAAAATATTTTCAGAAGGAAACATGCTACCTCCAGAGAGAGAGGGAGACTTGGGGAGGACTGCGAATGCGAGCTTACAATGAAAAATATTCGTCCTCGATATGGCGTATTTACCGTGGATAAATGGAATTTCATTGTTCGGCCCTGCGTTGCTTTAGGTTTCCGGATGAAACGCAAAACAATTTCTTAGGCGAAAAGCTCCGGGCAAACTGACAGCGTTAAATCACGCGAAAAAAAATGGGGAGAATGCCTGTTTCTGGATTAGAATACTAATCGTATACACTTTTTCAAATACTTTTATTAATGTCAAAGAGAAATACATCGATAAAAATGATCATATGTGAAGCCAGTATTCATTATGAAAAATTAATGTTCGTTGGGCATAGTGTGAAAAAATTGGACCGTGATTTATGGAAGGATTTAATCATCGCACTGCGAATTTTATGGAATACTTTTATAGTTTTAAAACAATGGTGGACAATGAATTATTTTATATTTTGTAAAAGGACACGACCGCGTCGTTCCATTAATATTTTCTTGCAATATCGTCATCTGCTATGACGTATTTGCTTTCTACATATATGTCTACACGACATCTATGATTGTTTTGAGTTTTTACAAAGCGGTGAACAATGAATTATTCTATATTTTGTAAAACGACAAGACCGTGCATCGTTCCATTAATATCTTGTTGGAATACCGATGGAATATTTGCTATGACCTATTTGTTTTCTATATGTATGTGTACGCAACACCTACGATTTGTTTTGAAATATTTGCACGATTTGAATCAAATATTTTCTGCGACGGAATGTGTGCGAAAACAATAGATCGAACACTGTTTTGTGCTATTTCAACAAGGAGGGATGTTACCGCGGAGTTATTTTTCACTCGATACATTAACAAACATTTTGAAGTCGGGTATCTTTTTACTACAGATTTTTAGACCCATTCTAAATGATGTTTCACAATATATGCGAATAATTGAGCATAAAATCTCTTTAACACGTCGACCACTGACTCAAAAATTGTAAAATCTAGCTGGAAATCAAAGCAATTTAACCAATGCACCAAAAAAGTAAATTGAGATTTATGATATTAATTTGCTTTTATAATTCCTCTGAATTTTTAGTCCCACCGTAAACGATGTTTCACAATATGTGCGCATAATTGAGCATACAATCTCTTTAACACGTCGACCACTGACTCAAAAATTGTAAAATCTAGCTGGAAATCAAAGCAATTTACTCAATGCACCAAAAAAGTAAATTGAGATTTATGATATTAATTTGCTTTTACAATTCCTCTGAATTTTTAGTCCCACCCTAAACGATGTTTCACAATATGTGCGCATAATTGAGCATACAATCTCTTTAACACGTCGACCACTGACTCAAAAATTGAAAAATTTAGCTGTAAATCAAAGCTATTTACCCAATGAACGGAAAACGTAAATTGAGATTTATGATATTAATTTGCTTTTACAATTTCTCTGAATTTCGCAAATCGTAAACTTTGGTACACGCTCTGTATTGACGCAAAAATAAATTTGAAACTCTGATGGAACGGTCAAAGTAAAAATGAAAAATGCACTGAACGGGCTACTGTAAAGTGGAACCCGACACTTCGTTTCGTTTTGGTTCCAAATTCTGTTTGGAAACCAACATCCCCGCGCATGCGGCCCACAAGCCGCCGGTTCGTCACCCCTGACTTACGTTATGTGCGGGGGACGCCAAATAGCGTCCTACATATGTGAAATAGTTACATTGTGATGCGCAAACATGAAAAACCCTTAGCTCTTGCAAAATACCTATAAATGCGGCGTTGCAGAAAGTTCTCGACACCTTATTTTATAACTTCAATTCTATTTTTTAATTTTATATTGGTACTTCAATTAATTTAGCACGTTCGTTATCAGCGTCGAACGAAATTATATAAAATTGGATCTCGTGGTCTGATATTTCGAAAATACACACATTTTATAACCATGTCCTGTCATATTTTACGAGTGAGTTTTTTTTTAAATTTAATTCGAGGTAATCATTATATTTAATTTTGAGGAAAACAATTAATTTCTCTTGCTATCGTCTAAAAATGTTCCCGTGACAGATCATTATTCACAATAGAAATGGTCCATTTGTGAAATATCAATCATTTCGGAAAACACCGCAAAGAGATTAATGGAATTCTCTTATACTTTCCTAATTAATATTAACACATTATTCTGTTATGTATTATATTACGCAATTCGTATATTTCTCAGTCTTCGTAGAATTACAAATTACTATTTAAACAACTATGACAAGATTAGCTCAGAATTAACCGAGTCATGCTTCACTTTGTTGTTTATAATAACATGATGAGAAACGCCACTGCTGAGAGATTGCAGAGCAAAAAGCGACAATGAGGCGTAGTTAAATATGCAACGATTATCGTTACTATATGTATTAAATGGTAAAGAGGATTGCATTTCCCGTTGTATGTATAAAGAGACTGCTATAGCATACACCTTCCGACACGAATAAAACGAATTATGAACTGTCGCCTAATATAACGAACTTAGCTATTCGATTAATCGAAAATGGAATCAAGTGTATCAAAGACATCTTCGATGAAACGTCAAGTGGAAAAAGGTTAACTGTGAGTTGAATATGATACTGGTTAAAATAAACCTGAAGTTTTTTAATCGTAGATGAATTCCGGATAATCTAACACGGAAACAATAACATGATTCTTTGCGACTTGCGATGTCACCGATATCCCGAAGTGCGTCATAAAAGTTGCCAATGGTGAAAAATTGTTAAGCGAATGTGTAATATACGTATGTGGGAAAACATAAGGAACCGATGACTCGCCCTAATATATTCCGAGTCATGCGCAGCTCATCGCCGGTGTCCCTTTAATCGTTACGCGATAAACATAAATATACCCTGCACGATGTGAGAAACCGGGTTCAGGGCGCGAAAGCATGGAAGAGTATGAACTCAGTCAGGTGTACATACGTGTCTGGTACATAACCCTGTATAATGAGCTCGTAAGAGTCGATGAATCCCGGGCATCCAGCTTCTGGAGCCGTTGAGTGGTCGTGTGCGCGCGCAATTTCTAGGCAGACCGTTTACTCTGTTCATTCTCGTCCCCGGATATGGCGGACCAGCCCTATATCGCGACCTTACCATTCATTCACAGATTGTTCTCCTCAGGTTTCACGGCGTGTCCACGGTTTTTCGTTCATAAACCTCTCCCCGAACTATTAACAGCGTCGCGCGACGTTACTAACCCTTATGCAGCATAGACTCCGTCGCATCGGTCAGACCGCTCCCCGTTTCCACCCCAATTTTAGCTTCCAGAACTGTTGACTATCGTAGAACATAGAATCAACAAAATTATTACACCCTTTCAAGCGTGATAACTGGACTGTGGATACTTTATGCATTTATAGCAAAATTGTTGGAACATTTTAAAAATTGTAAATGTCAATGTATGATTTCTTCTCTAGGAAAATCATTATGGGAAGAAACAACATTCTGTTTGGTTTCTATTTCTTGCAATCGATGCAGACAATTTTTATTTTCCATGAAGATCCGCAGTCTATTTAGCACAGTGATTATAGAATCACGATCACGGTCGTGATTTTAACTTCGTTCACGCTGTGATTGTGATTTTTTAATCTGGTGTGAATTTACTCACTGTCATCCTAATTCTTCATCTGGATTGAATTAGTACTTCTTTGAAATAAAGTCTTTAAAACTAGACTGTGGATCTTTTATGCATTTATAGGTAAATTGAGTAGCTGAAATTCAAAATTAAAATATTCCTCTATTAAAATCATTACGGGAAGTAATAACATTCAATTTAGTTTCTATTTCTTGCAATCAATGCAGACAATTTTTATTTTACATCAAGATCCGCAGTATAGTGATAACTAGACTACGGATTTGATGCATTTACGGCAGAAATGGGTAGGTTTTCTTAAAGTGAACCAAATAACTTGAATTTCATCAAGAACACAGGAGGAGTCATTGCACGACCTGCAAAAAGAATTTGTAGGGAATTACTTGGAAAATATTACTTTGTAGAGCTTCTTTATCTGAGCCTGGAATGAAAATTGAAAATATCCGCTATATCACGACCGTGCTATCCATTCACGGATGGTTCACCTCGTGTTACAAAACGTGTCCATGGTTTTTCGTTCATAAAAACGAAATGTTAACACCGAATATCGTCTTTGAGTAATATTATACCGTCGGTCAGACCGCTCCCAATTCCTGATCCATCCATATTTCAATTTCGGTAACTGATGAATATTATACAGACTGCGGATCTTTATACAAAATAAAAACTTTCTACCTGAATAGCAACTGGCTGACATAGAAGCGCAATTTCTTTCTTAAAATATTTAATAGATTGAAAATAATGTAACAGTAGTATTTTTGTCTAATGTTTTTGCTATTTTAGATTACACCTAATAATTTTTGTCATAAATGCATAAAATCCGCAGCCTATCGAAATGCGTTAACTTTTTTTTAAGTAATTAAATCTTTACATGACCTGTAAAAAGAACGTTTGGAAAATTGCAAAACATTGGTAAATTTTTTCATTGTTCGTTCTTAGACTTTGATGAAATTTGTCAAGTTTAATGAACCATATTTTTCTCACAGTGATGCCGACCAGACCGCTATCCGTTGAAAGGAATATCATGTGATATCAGCGTGATATTTCGACGGCTGTGTGAATTTTTAATTTGCAGCACGTCGGAATGAACGTCACGGATCGTGAAAATGATATTCAAAGGTAGTTTTAAGTCGTTTCAATATTCAGTTTCAATATCGCCGGTTTCACGGCGATGCTTCAGAGCAACAATACGTGATCGAGCAAGCTTTAGCAAAGCAATAAGGGGTATTAGATGCAATCGGTCTGTTCAATATTGAATACTTTCGATCACTTTGTGCAGTGTTGAGTAAATAAATTATCCATTTCGTGAAGTCTTGACGGGACTTTTTAAATTAAATTATTCCGCGATACTGAACATTTTCTTATTCTTATCCATTGAACTTGTTTGACACGTATTTCCTCCGATTATAAAAAATTGCATGTCTCCTTTTTCCCTAGAAACACAGTGGAATACACTTTCATTTAAAAGATGAAAATAGTTTTCATATCCAACATTGAGAATATTTTTGTAATAAAAGGTTGAACGGGAAATGGAAATTGTGCTGTTGCAAGAGGTGTCGCGTAATTGATACCTCTCGATTCCAATAACATTTAGTACGGTGGTAGACAATTCGAAAACACTGCATATTTTTCGTAGCTGTCTATATTCGCATTGACAGGGCAAAAACAACTTCCCTTACTCAATTTAAAAACAAACAATAATACTAAAATTATGAAGTCAACGGGTTACCTGAAATTGTTATTATAATTCAAATATGATTCACATTGGAAAAATATTATAAATGACCATGGTGAAACGCAAATGATATTAATTATTAAATAATTTTCCAACGTCGAGGAGATCAATCTTCATAAATGGCTAAGTCAAAAATGTAGAATAACATTTTTACAGTCGACGCTGTGTTTTTGCGAAAATCGATCTCGTAAAGTCAGGTTCGCGTGCATACGCGAAGTGGAAATGGCAGGCCATGATCAGACGCGCCAGCCGATTCTTATTTAATAGCGCGCGCGCGCTGGACGAATTTTTAAGCCCGATTTTCGCGAAAAGAAAGTTCCGACGAACAACATTTTCTTCTACATTGTCAATCTGTTTTTCAAGGGAAATTCACTTCCATTTTCATTTACTTCCTTTTTTCAATAAAACTGACGAACCATCGATGCAATCATCAAA
Source organism: Lasioglossum figueresi (assembly GCA_028455805.1). Taxonomy (NCBI): domain Eukaryota; kingdom Metazoa; phylum Arthropoda; class Insecta; order Hymenoptera; family Halictidae; genus Lasioglossum; species Lasioglossum figueresi. The sequence continues at coordinate 10,942,239 of CM052194.1, read as the reverse complement.
AATATCCTCTGTCCGTGGATGAATAGCAAAATTCGTGAATGATCTTATTGGAAATGGGTGGTTAAAATAAACCGATACTCTTTATATAACTGATTACTCTCGTTTATTGCGTAGAGCTCGGAAGGACGTCGTTCAGCGTCGAAGGCTAATTCAGAAGTGAATAGAAAGTCAAAAAGGGCAACGTGGAAAAGTCCGTTGTCCACTTAAGATAAAGGACCAGGTCTACGTTCTGTCTTCTATCCGGGCAGTTAGGTATACGAAACCCTCACAGATCCATGGGTCCGCAGACATCTGGTTTATTGTTCTAAGTAGAGAAGCCAGTGATTCTCACAGACAACCCAATTCATTTTTGCCTTTTGGCTGACGCAATGTTAACAAAATCCAACAGATCTTGTAACAGATCCGTGAAACCTTGACTCGACAGATACTGTTGGTTTATTTGAAATATTACAATCGATAAAACAAAAATGAATTTGTTTAATACATTTGAATACTACTTCATAAGTTACTTTTGTTTCATGTTCACTTTATCACTTGCTTTTATCGTGTCACGACGTCGTTCCTTGAGTATGAAAATAAATGATAGTTCATTCGTTTAAAACCAGGATTCAATTTATTTATCTCATATTTCCAATAGATACGTTCGTTACAAACATATTCAAGAATCGTAAGAGTTGTCACAGAGAGTGTCTCTTAACGAACAGCGGAAGACTTTAGGTGGCTAAAAAGTTGGTTTCTATGGACTGCCTAGATTTAACGCGAAGAAAAATACGGGTCAAGTCGTTTTACAGTAGCAAGGGCAATCCTGTGATAATGTAGCCCGACATTCCCCCTTTGAGATTGTCGTCACACAAAAAGGAAGCAGAAGGAGGATCAGTGGCGTGTGTTTGCTGAAAACGTATCATCATTTGCTCCATTCGCAATTGTCCCAGTGAGAATCTCACTGTGAACCACACACACGCGCGCGCGCGCGTGCACGTACAGTTTCAGGGTCGACTTACACGAAGCTATAAAAAGTTTAGAATGTCAAAACAACACATATGTATTTTAACAACACGTTACAGTGCTCCTAAAAGTCACACAAAATCAGATCAACTTTATATAACAATATAAAAATAGCAGTTTACCATTGCACAATGTATCCTCAGAAAATCCTTTCGTATCGTTGTACTGAACATAATACGCACCACACATACGTCTCCTCTATGTTTATTCATTAAGCTACTCAGAGAGTTAGAAACGTTCATTTCCATGGTTTTAATATTCACAAAAAATTCGGTGACAGCTGTACACACATCAATAACAATTTAACAACGGAGCGCGCATTGCGCGGTTGGAATATAACATAAATCCGAGCACACGTGAAATTTTGTTTTCGCAAAACAAATCTGAGCGTGCAGCGAGATTGTTGGATTTATGAATGCATTATTATAGAACAAAAATTATATGATAATACTTGTCTCCCGCTGTAACGAATTAAATCTTGGGTTTTAGTTTCCGCGAAAAGTTGGATTTATCACTCAGCGCTCAACTTCGACTAACTAAATATCATTTCGAGAGGAAAACAATGTTTCGTTTGTTATCCCCGGGCATTGTTCTGCAACTTCTGTGATATCACCTTTAGTCTAAAAATTGATAAATGGTGCAGGTTATAGTTCTAGCTTTTTAGAAATTCTGTTTGGCAAGCGTCTCGACGAGAAAACAAATAACAAAGAAGATTTTCGAGTGAAACGATCGCTCTCGGTCATTATTCGACGGCGTGATAATTAGCGACGAAATAGCGAGCGGAAGGCAAGATTATGGGACCGTTAAGATCCGATGAGAAATTTCCTAATTATGGACTTATTAAAGCATTCCCCCCCGTGTTTCGAAAAGTTTGCCTTTCAATTCTTTCATCGTCGCGAAGCTAGTCGATGTTCTTTCGATTTATCGTGTGTGCCGACGGGATCTATTTCGTTAATAGACTAGGCATTTCCTCGACGCGGAATGAATCTCCGCGAAATATCCCTAAGCGATCATGTCGCTAACTACTTCGGAATGAATTGCTTCAGTTCGGAAGCAGACGAATCGAGTAACGCAGACTTTGGTTCGCGTTCGATTTCGATAACTTTATCCCTTGATAAAGAGCGGCCCGCGCAACACGGTGTGCTATTTATGTCAGTATGGTAGTTATCTAAATAAGGTTAGCGAATAACGTGTTCACTTACGCATTGATTCTTCAAAAACAAGAGAGGACGAGACGTTCTCGAACGAAATTCACCGGCTTGAAAATGATTTGCTTTGCGCGTTTAAACCACCGTATAATAGCCCTACACGTACCGTGATTTGAGAAGATTGCCTTTGAAATCACGTCCATCGGGTGATGGATAATGCGTTTGTGACCATTTATTTCTCCTAATCGCTCGAAATCGGAATATATGTATATTCGGTACGCTCGTCAGGTTCTATCCGATGTTAATTGAGCGAAAGAGTTCTCACTGCGGAATTTATGCGTTTACAATAGAAATTTGTAGTTGAAACATGAAACTGTGAAAATACTAGAAGAATTTAGGAATATCGTAGTCTCATTGTCAATTAATAAAAATTATTAGGAGTCGAAATCAATGTTTATTTAACTCCTGTTCTGCAATTTTAACGACTTTAGAGCCTTGCCCAAGCAGAATTTGCTGTAAAACAATTTCTTCAACTTCTTTTGAACGTTTAGATGTATGTGTATTTTTTGTATTAAATTTTTAGAATTCGGAAAGGGTTTTGTAGTGTAACAGTAAAACGTTCATAGGTAGTCAAAAGTATCTAAAATATTCATGCAAGCAGAGAAAATGTAAAGCTAAAGCCTGAATTTTGAAATTTTGTTTAACGCGTTTCGATATTTAATTCTAACGGAATTGAATTTGTTTGTTGCAGACAACATGGCTGGAAATATCACTCGAGGTACAGTGAGTAACCCTACTCTACAAACCACGCTTATAATCTGTAGAATAGTTGATCGGTTTCAGAAGCTTAGAACACGTAATTATTCGCGGTTGCTTAGATCCCTTCGACAAACCACTCGATGAGGTGAGGTAACAAGATTATCGGGAGTGAAACAATGTGTCAAGTGGATAACGTATTATTTCGTCGCCCATTCCATGTGGATTATTGACTCGTAAAATGTTTATCCCGAGGTCGTACCATGCATTTGTTTCACTTTAAACATACGTTTCGCGCATACTTTGGAGCATCGAAGCGTGCGTTGCAGCTCAGAATGTTTATCAGACATAAAATTATGTTGTAATCAAATAATCGCTGCTGCCATTTAAAAGTAGAGGGTGAGCCATAAAAATCTATTAACACCGAACCATATTTATTTTTCTGTCGAATGAAATTAATCATTTCTTTGAGGTAACGCTTAAAATGACTCCTCTAATTTATTTTTCAATGAAATATTGTATCAATTTTGTTTGTTCGACTAGCTGCAATCAAGTTGAATTACATACTTAATTGGAGCTTCCTCGCTTACTCATAAAAGTTACTTTGTCGTTAATAATTCATGATAAAAAACAGAATTTGTCCACCGTAAGCTCGTTAATTACTACGAACATTAAATAATAGTTATAACGGGACAATATTATCTCGTATAGCATCGGAAGAATCGAATGCAACTTCCATTTATGAATGTCTGTTTGAAACAGTCGCCATTTTCATGAGAGCACAAAGACAGCTTTTTATACACCATGTCATTAGACTTCCGTTTGTTTTATTACAAACGTGTACTCGCCGCGTGTGGCTGGAGGCTTAAAATTTGCAAAAAATCAACCCTTTATATGCAGAACACGAAAGCAAGGGAAATGGTGTTTTTACTAATGGATAAAACGCTAATGTTTCGCCAACCTAGCATCAGATTAGTTAACGTTGTACAGTATAAAGAGATAGGGGGAGAGAGAGAGAGAAATAAAGAACACAACGAGAACGAATGAAACAGATCAACGCTGAACAATTTCATCTCGTTTATCGATTCTGTCGCTAGGAGACGAATTCGGCCGTGGTTACTATTTCACTCAACTCGTTCATGTTTCTCTCTATATAGTTTTTCCATCGTATAGTTTTTTCAAAATGGATAACGAACTCCGGAAGCAAATCCAGTGGAATATTCTTTTTGCTTCTGAGTCTCCCCGCGAGCAATCGTTCCAGATCAGCACATTGTGGCAACACAATTAGCAATCAGTGCTGTATAAAACTTAATTGGTAATTAAAATTTTAATATTACGTTCGTAGTTTTTCAAATGAAATATTGAAATGTTAGATTATATCTAATTTTAAGCTTAATACTCCAAATTAGAGCAGACAGATATCGAATTTTTATAGTCAGCGTAACTGCTCGAATCTATAGCTGTTTTGGTCCAAGTTAATAAAAGTACATCAATAGAATTGAAAATATAGCGTAGATAACGAATTTTATTCACCAACAACTTTACTTGGATTAAGTATAACTATGAAAATATGAATAAAATTACATTGAACGAACCGTAGAATTGTGTACGAAGACATATGTGCCCGCAATTATGAAAGTGGTCCAAGTCATATATTTCTTGTTTCGAGATATTTAAAGGAAAAGGCTATTAACGCTAATGAATTTCGTATGATGTTGATATGACAATGACTATCTAACTTAGTTTAAAATAATGTGATGTAAAATAACTGATAAACTCTTCTTTTTTGTTTTACAAAAAACCGACAGGTCATCCAGCATTTATTACGGAGGCATGATTTCTGAATTTTAATATGAAAATATATAACATAACAAACGCCAACTAATGGTGTAATATCATTCAAAACGTATATACAGTTTTCTTTCGATCACCCTGTATCTCCCAGCTAATAATTGAAAATGTAAATAAATATGTACGAGATTTTAATCCTTGGCCGAACATTGCATCACGGTGCACGACACTGCGAGGGGCAGCGAGAGAGCGACGTATTAATATAAATAAATTACGAGGACCGGAACGAGAAGCAAACATAATATAGGAAAAATTAATATCTGCAGAAGGTTCGAACTGGATATAAAATGGAAAGAGCCGGTGCACCAGCCCACCTTCCCCTGGTTAAAACCGCAATAAGATTCGAAGCAACGCCCCCTCACCTTCCGTCGCTCCTACCCCTCTTCCTGGTACACCTCTCGAACGGCTTTCCAATGAAATCCGTAAAGGATCAATAAATGAGGCCATCTTTTACACGCATCTTACGACCGCGAAATCCTTTCCGGCCATACCCTTCGAGCAGTCACCCTCCGAGTGCGAGAGTAACATGGCCCTGGAAGAGCGTAAGCTGGCACGGCTCACAGGACGTGCGTGTGTAAATACGTGGTGACTACGCGACGGCGACGGCGGCGGCGGCGGGCGGCGGTGTACGCGTACGCGCGATGAAAAGAGGGAGGGATCCGTTATTGATCTCCTCTCCTCGCGTACATATTCCCTCTCTCCCGAAAAGAGAGACCGAGACCGAGGGAAAACGAGCAAGCGAACGAGGGGACGTGAGGGGGAGAGAGAGAGAGAGAGAGAGAAGGTATCGAAGCTAACGTTGAAACGATGGCGTCGGTCGGCAGCTACTCGCGACGAGAGCTCGACGCGTAGTGAGAACCACTCTCGTAGGTGGTTCGGTTCGGGTAGTCTGACCGGGAAGCGTGGCCAGGTAACGAACAGGTCCGACTGGCGGCGGCTGGAGCCGACGGTAGCCGAGTTCGAACGTCGGCCGAGTCTCGTCGCTCGAATCTGGTGCTTCAGTGCACGCACAGCGGCCGGCCGGCGTGCATAGTCGGTGATAACGGTGTCGCGCTGTTCCCCGGCTTCGTAGTTTCGGCATTTGAGAGAAAGACAAACTTTTTTCTCGATTCGCGGTGGTCGTCGCTCATTCCTCGAAAGAAACGTGCGCGACTGAGGAGCCACCGGGGTGAAAAGGCGTTCAACGTGCTCCGTGGCCCCGTCGGGCACCGGGCCTCGGGGCCCGGGGGCCATCCGTTTCTGTAACACGCGGTCATGGAGCTCCTAGGCTTGTCTCGGTGCGGCGCCAGCTACGATATCTGTGCGCGGGCGTTACCCCGTCGTTCTCGCGTACTAGTTAGGCATTCTCGTGCGACAACTGCCAGGCCTTGTACACTTTGAATAAGGTACCATCGCGTTCGCACGTATCTAGTCGCAGGTGTCTCCCTTCGTTCTCCTCCTTCGCATTTTCCTCGGACGTAACCCGGTCGATCCGACTCCTCGACGAAGAGCTACCGTTCTTATATGTCTGTCTCGCTCTCTCTCTCTCTCTCTCTCTCTAACTCTCCGCGAACGTCCTACGCTTACCGCCGCGCGATTCAATAAAGAAAAAATGATTCGTGTTGACGCGTCGATCGTCTACGTCCATTGTCCGTCGTTGCGCTTTTACTGTCAACGAGCGACCAGTGGAAACGGGCTCCGGGCGGACACCCGTGGCTAGACACGCGGAAGAGATCCTCCGCGTACGAGGCGATAACGGCGACACGCTGCTCTTCTTACTCGTTCGTAACTGTGCGGAATCTAATTGTACAGCGAGACAACGTTATCGGCGCAACGTGCTGAAACGAGCGCACCAGCCGCCCCGGTCCTTTCTTTCCTCCTCGTTTTGTTCTCCGTCGCGTACCATGCCCCCGGAGTGGGCTCTCTTGCCACGCGGTTGTAATTGCTGCCTCCGTAAGCTGAAAACAACTCTTGCTTGAAAAATCGAGGTCGCGACCGGTCGACCGAGGGACAGAGAGAGAGAGAGAGAGAGGGAGAAGCGGCTTTTGTTCTTGCTCATTTTGTTTTATTCCTTTTCCTAGTCCGCGGCGGGCGTGATGCTCTTTCTTTCTCTCTCTCTCTCGTATCTTATCGCCAGGGGCGAGGGAGGATCTCGTTGTTTACTTGACATATCGGATGTCTTGTGCCATTAGCGGAACGATGTAAAGACGATCGACAAATGCTACGACTCGTTCGAACCCGCGGCAATTAATCGCACGACGAACCCCGCGATTTCCACGAACAAGAGCTCGCTGCTCGCGACATCCGTGCTCCGGCAGCGAACAGTTGAAGGGTTAGGAACCCTTCTCCTTGCCGCGTGAAACACGTGCCGTTGTCGATGCACGAACAGTTAACCCAATTCCGCACGATTCTATCGATTGGTCTGTGGCCAGCCAACAGATGAACATTTGCCGTTCTTCCCGGCGACGTTCGACGGAATTTTAAGTCATAACGAGAACCGTTGTCGAGGCGTTCGAAATACTCGAGACGACGAGACGCGACGTCGCGGTGGCGTGTGTAGCGCGTGTGTCGCGCCGAATCACGAACGAATCGAAGTTACCCCGCGATCGAACCGAACCGAACGATGCGATAGACTGGCACTGTTCGAGCGAACACGAATACTCGCGACGAGTTCACACGGGGGTTCCTTATCCGGCGGGTTCTCTCCTTGTGGTCCGAGCACGGTGCACCATCGACGTTGTTAGACGCTATCGGACATAACTTCGCGCCAATCGATAGTTGTTCGCAGAGAAAGAGAGATAGAGAGAGAGAGGTGAGATGCGAGCGAAGCTCCTCCTCTCTTGAGCTCGCGAAATCTTTGGTCCTCTTTTCGATATACCTTGGTCGTGCAGGTGATATGACGCGACGCTGCCCTGAATCGCGAGGGAATCGATCGACCAGGGGCGCGAAGGTATTGCGAGGTGGCGATCTCGGGGAGGATATACACGATGTCGGAACGATGGAAGAGGAACACGAGGAAGTGAAAGATTGTCGGGAAACGATCCTCTGGTGAGAAGGAGCTCTACCGATCGTGTGACTGTTGCCGGAAGCATCGATACATTCGTGGAAAGAGGGAAAGAGGTCGGGGGAGAAAGGGAGAAACAGGAAGAGAAAGAGAGGGAATAGTGGGAACAGTTTAAAAAAAACTGGCGTCCCAAACACGTGACAGTAGCTCTCGCGGGACTCGGACCCGTCGACGGACCAATGGAGGATCCTTGTCCAGCCGAGGCAGCGCTACGGGAATGCAATGCGGCCTCTGCGCCGTCGTCGCTGGGCTCTTCCGGAGAGCCATGTGCATTGCGGGCAGCAGACGGGGATCCGGAGAGTCCTCCTACCAGGCGATCAACCCCGACGGCCAGTCGCGACGACTCTCGCAGGTCGCCCCGATAGAAACCGGCCTGAAGGCGTCGGAGATCGCCGAACACGTTAAAGAGGCTGTCGAAACGCAGCAGGTGAGATCCTCTTGAAAATGCTGCCTAGAAGCCTTCGCCTTCTCTGTTGTGATTTCAGTCAGTTTCAGGAAAAAAAATTTACAGTTGAAATTCGGTTATTCGAACCAATTAGGAAGCCATACGAGCTCGAATAATGACGCCTACTTAGAAGTAAACTGCGGATCTTTATGCAAAAATAAAAAATTCTACATACCTGAATGGCGACAAACTGGAGTGAAATAAAAATTTGATTCTCATTCCGGCATTAACTTTTGCACCAATAGTTACTTATTTGACTAATTTCGAACAGCTGATGTGTATGAGCAGATGTATTCAGACATTAAAATATGCAGATATAATCGGTTCGGATAATCGAGGTTCTGTTATGAGTCTACTGTACTGTATCTACGACACGTCTGTTCATGCATTATCGGTTCTACGTTTTGCAAATACTAGATACGCGAACATAACGTCAAAAGAAACGAAATTTATTCCTTATTTTCGTAGATGCACTTTATTGCACCATGTCGTAGATATTTACGTAGATTCGCACACTCCGACATAAATACTAGAACACCCTGTATAGGAAGCCTCAGGATTTTCAATACTTATACCGAAAGAAGGCTTAACTTTGAATTGGTATAAATGCTTTTCAGAAACGCGGCACTGGGTTGATGGCAAAGCTCGAATAAAAAGGAGGAAAATATATATCTTGTACTACATAATTAAGATAAAGTCCTTCAATCAATTCATTTGCTGTCAAATGCATTTTCGTGTTAACCAACCCCTTAAAGATTGAGACGAATTTGAAATTCATGGTGTATAAAGATCGTATATGGTTAATGAAGATATCAATCATTCGTCATTTTCTTTGGACTGGTAATTCAATAACCGTGTTATTTTGCCTAGCAGCACTACTGCGACATCCACTCATTTCTCCATCAGTTAATGACACTCGACCTGGTTTAAAATTTATAACACCATCGACGAGCAGTTGCTTAGAAAACGCATTATGTAACGAACATTGCGTTTAACCTTGTCGATTTTTATCTACTAAAAACAAACTGACGCCGCGTTCTCTTCGACATTTCGTGACTGAAAAACAAAATCACTAAGATTGTCGAAAAAACCTAGGATATTTTCATTACTCGTAATAAGGTGGAGCGGGGTAAGTTCGTAAACGGGGGGAAATGCATAAATTGGTTATTTTTATTATAATATGAGCGAAATTTCTCTAGCTTGTATTTATTAATGTACTATAAGTTAATATGAACTATTCGACGTAGATGTCGCCCAAGAATAAAGGTGTTTTCCTAATTTAATGCAATAAAATGCAATAAAGCATTTTTCACCAAAAAGGTTTGAATGTACTTTTAACTCTATTGACGCTGTTGTCCCATTTTCGGGGCAAAGTACAGAGTAGTTGACATTTTGTACAATATCCTATCGAAATGAAAATTTTCAAGAAAAATTAGAAACCTACGTAATATTAATTCACCAGTAATAACTGTGCGAAACGTTTGATACCGACAGCGGTATTTACATACCAGACTGAAAATACATAAGTTTATAATCTAACTTTACAAAAACCAGTCTGCACTTACCCCACTTCACCTAAATATGAAAAATGACTTTAAAAATGGAATTTTACAGCATATTTTGTAAAATTTAATAATAGAAATTCTAAGATTGACTTTTCATCTTTCACTATGTCGCTCTATGCAGAATACTGCATTCGTCAAAGTCATAGAAACAAACCAGATGTATACCAGTCACTCGCGAGAAGATCAATTCCTCTTTCCCATCTCCACTCTTACGAGTGTACAAGTATATCATTTAGTACATCCTCGTAAAACATGAAATCCGCATTATCATTAATTCAGGAGGACTTTGAGCAATCATCGATTTCAAGCACGTAGCCTGTGACGTGAATGCTACTTGAATATGCATATAGCATTCTACGTTTTTTCCACAGTCCGAAAACTTATTTTACTTATTTAAGAAGTTCCGACATTATTCAAGATATTATAAGGAGACCGACATCTTTAGCAAAAATGTTTAAATGTACAATCTATATTTTTGTTTGTAACAACACGCGGACAAAAGTATACCCTCTTGTACAATTACTCTATAGCTGCTCATATGATCAGGAAATACAGTAGCAAGTAACAGATAAATTGCTGCCAAATAGTGATTGAAAACGCATCTCTCGCACACGCGTTGTTTACAAGAATATAAACAAACCCGCTCCGAGGAGAACACGCACGCTATTGGCCGTCAGATAAATAGTCAGAGCCCGGAAAACTATTTATTTGTCTGCTCTACTGAATTTAGTAATAATATGCCAAATGTACTGCCTCGACAAGCATTAAACATTAACATTAAAACAGTCGGAGATTGATGGTACTTCTTTATCGAGCAGATGTTTGTATATTTTTTGGATGTCAAATTGCTGGTTACGATGGTTTAGAAATTTCGATTTCTGTGAACAATGTCATCCCTAAGTTGGGGACTGAAAATCAAAATGAGGGGTTCTAATATTTTTTACATTTGTCATTGAACTTTTTAATCAAGATTTATTTCTGATAAATTTATTCGCAAGAGTGAACTACGCGTCGCGGGCGTTGATGCGTAATGAACACCGAAATTATCCGATTCGCAGGGGTCAAAAATTCACAAGCATACGCAGCCATTGGCGTCGACAAAACATGTCTTTGTGTACCGCGCGTATCGCGATCGTTCCGTTCTCGAATGTCACGTTCTACAGCTTTCAATCGTTGGTTCAATTTTCCAATATACCCGAGTGAAAGGCAGAAATTAGAGTTCGCAAATTTTCGCGTCTGCAGTTGGCCAGATCGAACGATGACACGAGACTAGAAGCAGACTCCGCGTTCTCCCGTCGAAGTGGTTCGGAAAACAAACGTGGATCGCGAGTCTCGTATTGCTTATAAAGCCAGGAATGCACATTACGCGAGCGCACAATGCACGAGTACGATTATTGAATCGAACCGGAATACTCGCCTCGGTAACTCAATCTTCTTAAACGAATCGTAGCATTAAATAATAACATATAAACATTAACGAAATTATTTTGATTCCAATAAACTCAGATTTCATATTCTGCGATACTCGGAAGAGTATGATTGCAGTTTATTCCGCCGTTAGCAACGTTTCACTGCGCCTCTTCATTAATCCGTTGCATTCCGAAACGTTTCCGGCATTCCATTAGAGAAGTTGCATCAACAATATTTAATTATATAATAATTTGATATTTGGTGTGTATTATATCATTTGCAACATCCGACAAATTTGACAATTGCGTTACATTTGCCCACAATACGCGATTCGGATTTACTTCTGCGAAATACAACGTAATTGAAATAAAATGCAGTGTCGAGTCTGTATTCGCTTTATTGCCTCTATTTTTAATCTGAATTTTGCAAGGGTTAAGAATTACACGCGCAGTCACGGTTGGACATCTTTATGACAATTCAGAATCGGCGTTTATCCAGAAACGCCGAATAACTAACTTCTACGCTTTCGAGAATATTCAAGCTTTCAGTGTCTTTATCAATGTATCTCGTGCTACTAGATTCATACGAGTGCGAAGTAACAATGAAGTGCAGAGCAGACGTTTCCTTTTCCAAAAAATTATTGATTTTCCTATAAAAAGAACTGAAAGTAACCTTGATCGCTCTAAAAAACGGGTTGACAAAAAAGTTGGTATAATTACCACTAACATCAGAACAATCTAAGCTGATCACGCTTCGCGCGGTCCACCCTGTATGTACATATATGTGCATATGTTATTCTACGTAGGTCCACAAAAACGTGAAAATTGTTTTCATATCTCCTGTATAAAATTGCAGACTCCCATCGTTGCATAGTAAGCACAGAAATCGGGACACCAGCACACGTTTCAGCAGAAAGTATGGCACCTTGCGGACCTCGTGATACGTTTCGCACTTCATCTCCGCGACGCAGCATCAATCCTGGGATCGAGAGATCCCGTGTTGCAGAGATTTTCATAAACACTGGGCTTTGCGGCACGATAGAAGAAAATGTAACTAAATAACCACGAATATTGAATAAGCGCCTTAATAACTGGGTCGGGCTTAGGTAGCTCGCGACTGAGGTCTTTTCTCACACTACTCTGCTCCGCCGTCTTGCCCTACTAATGTAGCCTCTCCGTAGTTTCTAATGCATACGTATCAGAGATCCCTATTTCACGTACATCTATTGGGTTGTTCGGAAAGTAATTTCGTCTTTTCCCGACAGAGGATTTAATTGTATTTTTTTGCACCCAACTTCACACCTAAGCGGCATAATCATTATATGTTTTGAGAGCTGATATAGCAAGGCTTGCGTGTGAAAAATTCGAATTAATTCTACGCGGTAGTTTTTGGTCCGTGCCCTTTTAGATATGGAGAGCAATAAGCAGCATTTTCGTCATATTTTACTTTTTTACTGTAGAAAAGGTAAAAATGCTATTCAAGAGAGAAAGAAATTAACCGATGTGTATGGAGAAGATGTGTTGACAGTACGCCAGTGCCAGAATTGGTTTGCAAAGTTTTTTTTTTTATTTTTTTGTTTTTTTGTTTAATTATTAAGTCTGCTGTCATCAGCTGGACAACTGAATGATGCATTTCAACAGAAGAGGCCAGAATTATTCAACAGAAAAGGTGTAGCGTTCCACCAAGATAATGCGAGACCTCATACAAGTTTGGTCACTCGCCAAAAGCTTTTACAGCTTGAATGGGATACAATGCCACACCCACCATATACTCCAGATCTGGCACCTTCGGATTATTATTTGTTTGGGTCACTGCAAAATTTTTTAGACGGTAAAACCTTCGCTTCAAACGAGGAGGTTAAAAACCACCTCGATCAGTTTTTTGCCAGAAAAGACCAAAAATTTTATGAGCGTGGAATCATGCTACTACCAGAAAGATGGCAAAAGGTATTGGACCAGACTGGCCAATATATAATTTAATAAAATATTTGTTCATTATACGAAAATTGTCAATCATTTTCACAAAAAAAAACGAAATGACTTTCCGAACAACCCAATAAATACACGTGTAGTAAGCGACCGGATCTCAATGCGTGCAATTTTTAATACGGGTACACATGGCACGTGGAACATATTAAGAATCCGTGAAAACGGATCCGTTCGACACGTTCGACTTCGGCGACTCATGCGTAGCGATGGGCATACAATACTCTGTCTTACAAGTTTTCGAACAAATCAATCGCCACAGAGTATCGAATCAATTCGATATTTATTCGAAATCAGAAATTCTTGAAACTCTTGAAAATTTTAAAAGTCTTGATAATCTTAATAAATGTTATACTTTCTATAATATTGGTACGTTCATATACCGTTATTCATCCCAATGCTGACACGACGTAATCATTGTTTCGAGATATATGTATGTAACATTTCAAGAGTTTCAATTCTTACAAACCTTCCAAAGTTTTAAGGTTTTCAAGATTTTCAAGACAAGGAAGACTTTCAAGAAGTCCTAGAGTTTCAAGAGTTCTAAGCATCGAATTATGTTGCAAGTGATTCAATTTTTTTGTCGTACATATTGCATCAAAGCGATTCGAAATGATTCAGATCCCATCACTGCTCATTCGATTATGTTTTTCGAATTCATTCTTTTCGACGCTGATGTTAGAAGTGATCTTCACGGTAAATTGTTCGACGTTATATCACCGTGAATTAATATACACGAATATTTGTGAAATTAAAATACACGGACAACCCTGTATTTAATATTGCATGGTTTAATATCCGGATTCGTTTGTTACACGTGTACTCACGTATCTGCATACACGTGAAATAGGATCCTCTACTGTACGTTGGATAGTAGTTATAGCCTGGTCGAGAAATCAATTAATCTACTATTCGCACTTACATTCTATAACGTCGAACAATTTACCGTGAATTTATTGCTGTCACTCTTGCTGTTTCTCACGGATCCTTAATTCCTTACTATGTACACTGTACACGGTTCACGTGCCACGTGTACACGTGTATTTTAGTACACGTTCAAAACCGCGATCTCTATTACGTATATACGCTACTGATTCTTTTTTTTTGTTTCTTGTTCCGCGAGTGTCATTTTTCCAAATGCCCAGCTGCTCCGACGATTGCTGCAATCGAATATCCACTTTGTTGCTCGCTGCCGTGTCGATGCACTCTTTTTGCACCCTGAAACTCTTCCTCGAAAAGTATCTTTATATCTGTTACCTTTAGAGAGCATTGCAATTCCACGTGCATAAAATATCACGAACTTCTGTCGTTGTATGAATATTTTAATCATTTTTACTGTCGTCATTTCTCGTGTCAAGAAGCTCTCTTCTCCCCTGCTCGTGCTAGACCGTTCCATAAATAATCCGACTTTTTGTTCATGTTTTTGAAAAATAAAATTCTAAACGATGATCGTAATCCATAGAATTGTATGTATACGAAAAATGCTTTCTTCTTTATTTCTGATGTACGAAATACGACTTCAATTCATAACACATATTTAAATGAAATCTAGTTTCATTTGCCAGTTGGCGTTCGAATAATTCCTCGATTTCAATAACGAACCTTGAGAGTAAGTTTCGATTAGCGTAGATAGTTATTTGACCTAAAACAATAATTTAAGTTTCATTGCCTACAGACAACACTTCGTAAAGAGTATTTTTCTATGTGCTGTATGCCTATACCGTTTCCGTGTTATATGAAACTAGCTAGACTATTTCATTGTTCCATATTCTTATTGTTCCGCTAAGAACAGTGTTCGCAAATTATCAAATTTCGCCTGTTGTAGTGTTTCATATGATATTAGTGTTACGTAATTGTATAGACCGAATGGGTAATCGGATCTCACTATCTTCTTCATCGTATTATCTTGGAGAATACCGACTTTTTGCAAAAAGAATAAGTGAAAAAGGAAGTACACTTTTATCTAACCCCAGTGTCTTGCAATGAATGCAAGAAATTTCGATTTTGCATAAAGATCGATCGATCCTTGAATCGTTCTGTGCACATAATCAAACATCTACTTCGGTGAGCTTCAACTGAAAAACTGAATGATTGCTGCGTGTACAAGTTGCGTAATTACGGAATGCAGGAATCGTGTTTTGAAGTTTAATTTAATGTGACCCAAATTTCAATTACGAAATAGTGGAAGGAAGCCAGCAATATTTGCAAACGTACGGATTGGGTCGATTCGAGTAGTTTTTCAGGGTCCGACGAGAGAGGATGTGCACAAGGTTGTTCAAAAAGTTCGGGGACATCGCGTGTGAAACGCGATAGATGATACTTTAGGGTCTGTGATTCGAAGAGGCAGGATTATCTAATGCATAAATATTGAATCCGTCAAATGGCAACAACTGTGCTCTTCATTTAGTCGTGTTATCGCTCTTACACCGAAATGTTCTCTTGAAAATTATGGCGTAGAAATGTTGCAATTCGTTCAGACACCTTCCGAAATAACGGCGAGAGATCAAAGAATAGTGTATGTACACGATCCAAGCGACACGTCGGTCCCGAAATATTCACATGTAACGAGGCATTACCGTAGTAATAAATCCCGGAACTTCTTGCACACAGCGTGCAGATTCTGTGCTAGTTGTGGTGGTCTGTTCGTCTCGTTGCCACGGTATCCTTGGATGTGCCTAAGACTCGTGCACACGCGTGAATCAACCCGCGTTTCGTCAATGGTCCCGATAATGTTGATGATTTCGTCGGATGGTCGGGCCATGGTTGTCTTGCACCGCGAGACTCACCCTCTCGATGTGAATTTTAAAATTAGTCTTAAGGTCAAACGTTGGTAGCTGTCGTCATCGTTGTTCCTGACCTAGACTCGCTGGGGTGTAAACTTCGGGGCGCAGGCAGGGACGAGGACAAGGTGCGAATGGAAAGAAAGGAAAGGCTCGATTTACACACTCGACGTAAACTTGCCTCTGTAGAGGTGTATTCGCCTGTTCGTCGTGACGTAAGCATCGAGCGAGGCACGCGAACCGGCGCTATATTAAAAGTTGATTGTCGTGACTTCGAATTTACATCGCGGACGATCGACGGCCCGCACGTTCGCCATCCCCGCAGCCACGAAATTGCACTTCTCCTTTAACCGATAATCGGCGCCGATAACAGCGCCACGAAAAATCGCCCGGACGATGATCAACTCCAATCAAACGGACAACCATCACTTCTAACCCCTCGCGGTCCGAAGTGTTTTCACCCTTTCATTTCAGAACTTGCTCCAACCCTTAACCACCAAATTTTTATATTTTTTCTCTGAATGGTTAGTATCGATATATTTCAGACGATTTATGCCAAAAATATATCCACCGTTTGGTGATGCCGGCGCTTGGAATCTATTCAGTTCTCTTTTGTGCCACTTCTTAGTTTATATAAATGGGGATCATCATTTATCGTGTAACTATTTATAATATAATTATTTGTTGATCTAGATAAGTCTACCTTACCACGTTTCTATGTACAATTAAAACAACATTTTGTATTTGAACAGTAACGTGTTCATTGAATTCTTAACATTTTTGTATGAAGTATTGACGCAAGCAAATTACAAGTACACATAATTTCGCAACACTGTAGACAACAGTAACCATCGCATGATCTTATCAGATAATTTAAGTCTGTAATATTAAGAAATTTGATATTTCTTTATTTTATAGTGCTGTCTTTATCTGTGGTCCATTATATTGATATTACTGCGATTTTCACGATGTTTAATCGTTCGTAGCTGATTACTACTATTATTTCTACTAAGCACATCTTCCCGATAGTAATTGCCGTGACCGTGAACATGACTTCCCGCTTCTATCAATGTTATCAGTCGCAATAATAGCAGTGACCAAGGAAAACAGGTTCGAATAAGTTATGCTGTTTCGTTGTTTAACTCGATGGCGGTGTTCAATTCATTTTCCACTTACATTAGACGTTCTCCACGACGACACGATTTAACGTCTCCTTTTTGCTCCTGACAAGCAGCATTGATTCTCAATGAGAAAGATATCGGGTGGCGTGTTAATCATCGATTTCTTCAAAAACAATTGATCAGAGGCTTAAATCGAAGAGATTATATACTAGCAACATAACTGTTTAATGAGATATGTATTGATAAGAATCAGGAAAACAATCGTTAATGTTGGTATGTAATTGTTCAGTGTGTAGTCATTTTCGAGTTAATGTTTATTCATGGTTTAATCGCTTCTTTTAAAGAAATCTTAGAATAACAAGATACCCATTTATCTGGATAACAGGTTCGAGATGCATAATTATTTTTTCTCCTCTGTGTTGGATGTATGTTATTAAGACAAGCTGACGTAAAACTAATCTTCGCATATATTAATTGCAGATGTTGAAAATGACGAGTGAACTAGTAATTATGTGATCTATAAATAGTGCAATCCCGTACAATTTTCCAAGACATTAAAATTTCTAAACCTTTTCAAATATGCATCTGCGTTGTGTTGCAAAAATGTGTAATTATTTCATCGATCACACTGTGTGCAGTTCTGACAAAATGTTCCTTTTATTTATTCTTTGTCTCCAAATATTTTACAATGTCTGAAATTTACGGCTATGCTTTAGTTCTCACACAAATTTTAATTCGCTAATTATATTGAAGCTCTGATCGTTAAGAAAAAGTAAAAATTGCCTGTTCATGAGATGAAAAGATCAATTGAATTGTTAATAAATTCGAAATACTGTGCTCGAGATTTGAATCTGAAATGTGGGACGACTCTTTGTCGCGCAGAAGTGCACAGTTACGATTCATTTAAACAAAATAGATAATAGAAATATAACATTCCTTTACCGCAGTCGCATTGCTTGGGCCACTCAATGTAATTACGAGGAGTGAACACGACTCTGCAATTGTTACATGCTGGCAAGCTTCTATTTAGTTGTCTCCATTCATTCATAGTTAATTCTCTCCCCCATTATCGGAATTATTCTGGAGTGGTTCTAAAAGTGACGTTATACTGTGTCCGTAATAATTTTCGAATGAAAAATACGAAAGTCAGTCGGAAGAAAAGTTTAATTCACCTCTACAGACATTGCGCAGAAAAATATTGTTTATTGATAGACTCTGCAATTAAAACGAACTCTATAAAAATATATACAACTCGCGTAATCTTTATCGTTTTTACTTTGAAAAAATCACACGTGTACTCCAAATAAATTATTTATTATTTATTTAATAAATAGCGAACTGTAATTCTAAATTTGAGGTATGCATTTTCAAGGTATAAGAATGCTGTTCATTAAAAAAAAAAATTCTTTTCAGAAATATTAAATAGGTTTGGCAGGGTTTACAAAAGAAAATTAGTAATTTTTTCAATCGAAAATCGTATTCACAAAATGTTCATTTTTAAATGCTTGTTCTAATTATATAATTTTTATTAAATGTCATTGGTATCGATATTTTTGGCATCGCTAAACATTTAGAAAGCAATGTAGATGCATTAAATACCGATATGAGACAAGTAATTATTTACCAAATGAACTGCTAGATCGGCCGCCCGGATCTATGCGGCGCGCGACGAGCCGGACGAAGGGATGAATATGTAGTTAATATTTACGTTGGAACGATCGGATGTTCAGCGTACACGGATCGGCGAGTGTATCGTACGCTCGCGAATGCGATTTTCTTGCGAATTACGATAATTGACGATATGGAAATACATATCACGGAATAGTCTGATCGCTGTTTCGTGGGCTGGCTCGTACACGGCAGTTAAGACTCGCGTGCTCGTAAACTACGCGAAACAAGTTTATGAGACGGGACGATAATACGGTTATCGCAACCGCTGTGTGCCTGACCTACGCTTGAAAATAATGCGATCTTCCCTGGGTAGCTTCAAACTTGCTGCAATCGGACTGGACAGAACTTTCGGTAGCATCGGACCGAAAACCCTCCCGTACGTGATCGTCCTAATAAAATCTACGTTCGATACAAAAGTTTTAATGCCGTTCGAACCTCGGCCAATTTCCACAGAGGAATCGTATATGAAACAGACTGCCGCGGAGGAACTCGTTAGATCCAACTGTTTTGGTACGCGGCCAGTCATTCTCGTCATTGAGACACAAATGGCAACGCTACGGACTGACAAGGGTCACCGAGTCGTCGAATTATTAGAGCCACTTGTACAAATTGACGCGTTTCCATTAAATCATTCAATTTTTAAAGAAAACTCCAGCTACACCGGACATCTTTACTAAATATTCACGTCTGCAAATTGAAAATATAAGTACCGTCTTTCTATAACATTATTGCAATAACGTTAAGAATATATTCTCTGGATAACATTTGTTTACTGGAGAAACGTCACCATCAAAAGCTTTCTTTGTCTGAAAAGAACATTTGTTGGAAATTTGTCGAGTTTAATCTTTTCTTTTAAAGGAATGTCATTATTTTCGTCGACGCAAGTCTTGTAAATAACAGGGCGTGCCCTACGTATACGAGTACATACAGTGAACCGCGAAAGTATTTGAACGCACTTTAAAATAGTATAACTTCTTTATAATTGTACCAAACGACCTGATGTTTTGTAAGCAATTACAGAAGCATTGGTTTACTAATTGATCTGCGAAAAAGATTTTCCAAAAATTACAATGTACAAGGTTGCAAAACATTTTTATTTGGGCCTTTAACGAAAATTTACAATATATGTTTTGTAGATCTATGTTAGTTATACGCATGCTGAAAATTTCATCAAAATCGATTAACATACTCGAGAGCTACAACTGGTTAAATGCGGTGAAAATCATAGTTTTTCGCGACTTTTGGTCAGTTTCTGCTTAAAATCCACAGATTCTTACATCTTTCGATGCGTATCTTATTTTCCTGCGTCAACCGATTTCAATGAAATTTGCAGCATGTTAGCATAGATCTACAAAACATATATTTTAAATTTTCATTAAGAGCCCAAATGAAAATGTTTTAAACAATACCTTTTTTTATTTTTGCGTGTAACCTTGTAAATTATAATTTTTGGAAAATCATTTTTGCATATCGTTTCGTTTGAAACAATGATAAAAAAGTTATTCTATTTTAAAGGGTGTACGAATACTTTTTACACTCGCTGTATTTCATTTGAATAGTTAAAAACAAGAAGTTGTTTGATTTCCTGAGGGACACTGCGTAGTAACGTTTTCTTGATTCTCTTGGTTCCAAGTAGACCCGCCAAGGATGTTTCAAGGTCGTTAATTTTTTTTAGTGGCACGAGTACTTCCATATTTATCTTCTAAAGACCTTGCGAGATGAACACTAGCGGCTGCATCTCATGATCACCGGAAAAATGTAGTAGTTCGGGAATATGTATGCATCTTTATATTCCAAGTTCTACTTTAAGCGTTTAAGATGACGACCTCGAACCAAGATTTCTGCTGTGCTTGCATTTTACCACACCTTGTCGCTGATACAATTTTTATTTTACAACTAGATTGCGGATTCCTATGCAAAATAAAAATTGCATGATATAGAAGCTACATAGACATTTATTCTTTTTTCTGAAATAATACAACAGTGTTTCTAAACTTTAAGTGGTACAATTCCATAAAACTTGGAATAAGATGGAGTAAGATAGTTAAAGGAATTTTATATTTGCAATTGCAAAAATTAGTTTACAGAAATTGTGTTCGGGTCATGACAGACCCCATTGCAGGGTTAAATTCCTGAAATATTTTCACAGTTTTGCACTTGATCTACACATTCTTATTATAAACGCATGAAATTCGCAATCTATTTATAAGCAACGCGTTTTCGTAAATCTGGTTCTATTCCCGCTTTCTATAAATATCGGGTTTTCGTATATTAATGAAATTCTATTTCTATTTTTTCTAAAGAATGACACACATTTCCGTAAATAAATCCAACTGTGCCAGATGTATATTGAGCGAACGATTGACGAGTTTCTATAATGGTAGGTTTCGGATTGTGTTTTTATTTTCTTTCGTATAATTCATGGGACACCCTGTAGAATTGGAACCGGGCAAGCAGTAATGAAAATGGTGTGTACCGTTTGCCGACTTTGTTTTGGAAGCGTTCATGCACCGTTGATAAGAGGAAACGGGACAAGCGGTCCCGAAAAACTTTATTCCAGTTTCCAAGATGACGAGGAACGGAAATGGAACTTCTGAGTTCCGCTATGAACTGGGGAAACAAAAATGAAACTTTATTTTGCTTCGCTTAGGGCACGTTTTTATTGCAAACTGCACGTCATCGTTCGAAGATTTAGGACTTGACGCTCTTCAAAACGTTGCGTTGTTCTTATGTGTTGCAACTGGACTATGAATTTTAATTATTTTGATTATTTATATTTATATCATTTATATCATCAATAATCAACCAACAGATTTCTTTCTGTGTTACGAGTAGACAGCGGATTTTATGCATTTACAGTAAAAATAAGTAGACGTAATTTAAAACAGTAAAAGAATTAGAAAAATTTGAAGGTACTGTTATATTATTATTTTCAACCTATTAAACATGTTAAGAAAGGAAATAAATGTCAAAAATTTATTTCGCACGAAGATCCGCTGTCTAGTTATGAGATGTATTTCTTTGAAGTGTCACATTAGAAATGAAATATTATATAATATGTTAATTTAATGAAGGTGTAATACCCCACCAGAGAGTAATACCATGTTTTTAAACACGGGCGTTTACAGCCGGATCAACGAACTACAGTAACCGTTTGATAAGCGCGTAATTTTGGGTTTCGGGTTGTAGAGGCGGGAATTAACAGAAACTGATCTCTAATTATCGAGCGACCAATCACACAGCCCATGTCCCCACTCATTTGTTTGCTTTCGTGTCGTGATATCTTGGCTAGCGAAACAAAAATGATTTGATTCCACGCATTAGGAATACCTTTATAATGAATACAGTTTTAATACTCGCACTCGCGTTTGAAACGCTACATTTATAAAACACGATTTCAAAGTTGATGCGTTCTTTAAAATTCAGAACCGTTATTTCTGTGCGTGGACGAGATATTTCATCCCAAATGATCGAACTATGTCAGTTTTCTCTGATCAGTCAAGTGGAAACGAGTTTAATTTTTAAGTGAGCATGAAACTTTTCCTTTAGCAGTAAGTAGAAAAACACAAAATTGATGAAACATCTCGGGATTTGTTGCACACTGATCTTGAACGTTTACTTTTCTCTTATTGATATTTTAATGGACACTTTGTTTAAGATGCTTACAATCTAAACAATTTGACAGACATGTTGAGAGTTAAATAAACAACTTGTTAACCTTTAGTTGCTCGCATTCCACTTTCTACATAACTGGTTATATGGAACTTTGTATCACTCAAACATAAATAAATTTTTATTCGATAAAATAATCAGCTCAACGCAAAATAAATATTTGCTAGTGTAGTCGACACCTTTGTTTATGCTTGAAGCACTAAATTTAAAGTTTTGAGCTTGTAAATACTATATGCGAGTAATTAAAAGTTAATTTGAAAATAGAGAGGCAGAAATATTCGGTGTAACATTTTTAGTTTCAAGCTGCAAGTTGGTTTTCAAAGTATAATTGTCGTTTATGCTATTTTGCTGGTGTTGAAGATTCCCCTTTGGTATTACACAATCATTAAGAATCCTATTCACCCTCCTATTAATCTACAATAGTTTTAACAATTTCGTGTGATTAACAACTAGATCCATTCGAAACCTTGTGTATACATATTTTTCTACACGTTTCTGTAGTTCTCCGGGATCACCGTCGATCTTCTCATCGGACCCAACGTAAATAGCTAATGATTTGAACTGGCATCGAGAAAATTAGAACGTTCGTAGCTCCGGTTCAAAATGCACCAAAGTCACGCCATCCGAGGATTAAAAATTGATTTGAAGCTCCGGAATGGTACACACGGTTTGAAATAATTAAGGGGTTAAGTGAACGTGCCTAAAACCGTCTCGATAATTTCGTCTCGACGCGAGAAACTACAGAAACGTGTTCGAAACCCTTAAGAGTTCTCGCGAAGAGGCTAAGCGCACAAGAACGTCTAAATTTGTTTTAACGCTTACATAAGTACTCGCGACCTTCAACTCGGAGGGCTCGAACGATTCTCTTTCGTCCTCGGTTAATTGTACCGGATATGAAAGATCCATTTTCTCTAAGCCGATGATGCGTCGAATTAAACGTGCTTTTAGCAGAACACTAAGCTAAGAGACACGCTACATGTATTCCTGGCTAACACGATCATAAGCTAAATGAATATCTGGCCTATCTCAGCTATCAAACGTTTACATACCGAGTGATCAGTTCTGACATTCAGTTTTCGACGTCAGGATAATTTACTGTAGCATTGTCATTGACTCCTAACAGGAAAAACGGGATAATAGTAATACTATCGAATATTCAAACTTCGGCGTACAGTCGATCACAAAAGTCTATAATACATTTGTGTGATTTATTTGTCACTTGGGATTGGAATCATTATGCTTGTTTACTAGCAAACATAAACAAATGAAGGACATATTTATGACTAGCCAGGAGATGTTAGAGATATAACGATGTTCATTTGAATAATTGAAAATAAAATAACCTAGTGAAGTCGTGTTTTTCTTATGAACAGGTTAATGATACTATACTGTAATGACTGTAATGATACTAAGTTTACCATACTGGAAGATGAACTGGAAGAGACAATCCCGACTTTTATTTGAAATATTTTTCACTAAAATCTGTTATTGTAATGATTGCGCTAATAATAAATTTCATTCAGTTTAATATATCATTTACATTTTCATGAAGTCTCATTTCATTCATGTTTTGAATTCGCTTGTTTACGAACAAATGTAGAATATTTTGCTGCCGTGTTTCAAAATTCGTCGAATTACAAATATCAAGCGGGGGAATTTCCGTGAAATGATCAAAACGCCTTTGCAACAAACGTTTATAGTGTTTTTATACAAGTTTTTTCGACTGACTGTATACAAAAAGTGTTTATATCTCGGAAAGGAAACACTTAGGAAGCTGCGAGTTTCCATGAGAGTTTTTCACACTCGAGAATAGTATTATAGAATATGCTGCCAATGTATGATCGTCGAACTCGCTGAGGTAGTGAATATTTAATTGGCTGGCCACCTCAAAAATTTCATAAAATCAAACTAATTTATTTAATAAAATCGATACCGAAATATGCAAAAACGGTACACAAAAATTCTTATTCGTTCCTCGTGTCAATTTTCCACTGAATATGTTAGCGCAAAAATTCATTTTTAATACTTATTTGTCATAGCTTGTAAATAGAGTCTGATTTATACTTCGTCTCATTATTAAGGGAGTAGACTCGATTTTCCAGGATTGCAAGGGTGCGGAATACGCGTTCTCATTTCTCGATAATACAAAAATAGGGTTTTTGAGTAGTCAAAAACGCTAGATTGATAGGAAGAGCCGACATCGAAGGATCAAGCCAGTTAATCGAGGTCCTACTGTAATTGATATTGCTTCAAAATCACTGCACAATGGTTAAGATGCTGTTACATATGTACGAGGTATGATCAAAAAGTAAGGTGACTTTTTGAATTTCGCGGGATACCTACAGTCGATTTTCGTTATCTTTTTTTTCTTATGCTGGTACACTCGTCCCGAACATATGTTCACAGTTTCAGCTATACAGCATTTTTTGTTTGTTTGTGAGAAGGATAAAGGTTAGAAGTGTTTTGCGTGTTCGGCGATTTTCTGCTGTCGAAAAAAATGGATCAAAGAATTTGCATAAAATTTTGTGTAAAAAATGGAATTAAGTGCTCCAAAACACTTAAAATGTTGACAGTGGCATACGGTGTGTGTACTCTGAGTAAAAAAAATGTTTATAAGTGGTACAAGCTCTTCCAAGAAGGCCGAGAAGATGTTAATGACGAAGCTCGCCCTGGACGCCCCAGCACGTGAACAACTGATGAAAACGTTGAAAAAGCGAAGAAAATAGTGTTGGGGAATCGTCGAATTACCATTAGAGAAGTTGCTGATGATGTCGGCATCTCGTTTGAATCGTGCCAAGCAATTTTAACGGATGTTTTGGGCATGAGACGTGTGTCAGCGAAGTTTGTACCGAAACTGCTTAATTTTGACCAGAACAAACGTTGCTTGCGAGTAATTTTTTAGCCAGAAACAACACCACAATCATGCCTCAGCCAACATATTCACCGGATTTAGCCCCCTACGACTTTTCCCTGTTCCCAAAACTGAAGAGACCCATGGAAGGACGGAGATTCGCAACGATTCAGGAGATAAAGACTGCATCGCTGGAAGAGCTCAAAGCTATACCAAAAAGTGCTTATCGGAAGTGCTTCGAGGATTGGAAAAAGCGCTGGCACAAGTGTATTATATCTGAGGGGGATTACTTTGAAGGGGACAACATAAATATCGATGAATAAATAAATAGTTTTTTTGATAAAAATAAAAAGTCACCTTACTTTTTGATCACACCTCGTATATTAGTTTACGAAGTTAAAAGTAATCTGGAAGTCTTACGAAACCCATAACGTCTGTAAGACGACATTTTGAGGCCAGAGGTTAATTAGATTTTGGCAAGAATCGTTTCGATTGATCGTAACAACTCGTACGGTAAATCGTAACGAGTGTAAACCTCTTCGAAACCCGTGTTGCTTGAATAACGACTCTCTTCGGTTTCGAGTCTTCTACTTAAGGCTGTTCTCAAGGGTGTTGAATTTCTCGTTCTCCGAAAAGACCGTCCTCGCGTCGAAAAGTTTCGCTGGAACGCCTCGCACGAGGGGTTAGCGAATAGCAATCGCGCCGGACAGTTGGAACATGCAAACATTCGAACTTCAAATCGAATGAAACTAGATTCGCTGAATCGAACGGTGCTCCCAATTATTCTCTCACTGTAGTATCTTCATGTAATTCAATTACTTGAAACAAACAGCAAATTGTTTCAATTGAAATAGTAAACTGGCATTTTTCCGCCGATACTGCGCGATTCCTATTATTCAGATTAATAGAAAGGTATCGATTGGACAAATAGAAGAATTTTTCGATTAGAAAATGGTTTATTGAATTACTGTATCGGATGTAAATCGTTCGTCTAAACAGCAATTAACTGATTCAATAATAATTAAATCATGCGCGGGGAAAACGAATGCAGTTTGTGAAATCTCACTTATTGTTGTTATACAAGCATAAATAATGTTATATTAAAATCGATTTTTAACCAATATTAAACGAAGAAATAAATTTGCATTTGTTCTCTACGTTTCTTGCAGTCGATGCCGAAAATTTAAATTTTGCATAACGATCCGCGGTCTAATTACATGTATACATTAGTTTAGAGACCATAATTAATTTCGAACGATGTCGATAACGATTGGAAAATTGGATTGAAATGAATATTTGATTTGCTATACCTAGTGATTAACTCTATGACATATTCGATTCGGGAAAAAGAATAAAAATGCAGTGGTTCGTATGTATTAATTTTATATGATAGGAACACGTGTATTTTACAATATTTATTCGCCACACATCATTTTTACAACAATCGTTAGTGTCGGATGGAGTTGAAAATTTCATGTCACTCGCGCCGATTGAATCATTACAGTAAATCGATTGTTTGACCAATAAACGCTTGTAAACGTAATACATGTAGAGTGCCTTTCAAAACCTCAATTTCGCTGAACAACACATCGTAGTCGATAGTGAAAGTGAAAGTGGGACGTCAGTATAAAAACAAACGCCGGTACAACGTATATCAATTTGTTGTTTCTTAGCATGAAAAAGATAAATCGCGTGCGAACAGCTCGTGTGAGCTCGGGGCGTTCCAATTTCTCACTTAAAGGGCTCCCGTTTATCGAGCAGCCTGTGTGCACGTCGGTAAAAAGAGGAATAAATTACTAGAAGATAATTGAGAAAGTCTTCTTTTATTTAGGAACTGCTTCGAAAGGTGTAAAATATCCATATTTGACTGCAATAATTCTTTACTATTGCATTTCATTGAGCTGTATTATTACAAAAATTTGATATTTTAAACATTAATGAACTAAATATCTACTTGCCACATCAAATTTTTAATTTTATATTTCAGGAGTTCTATATTCAAACTAAAGCATTTACTATCAACACCTTTTTTTATCTGTTCTCATCAGAACATAATAACGCGAGAGAACGTGGTTTGAAAAAGTTTTACATTTTGTAAATAGAGCCTGTTAAAAAGTTTTGCAACTCTTTCGATCCCTGGTTGAGACTATTATGAAGAGAACCGAGTGCCGTTATTTTTTCACCGAAAAAATAATTGAGTCGCTGTATTCCGAGTTCATTGGAAATATTGAAGCACTCGATAATATAGACGGGCACTCGTTCGTTCGAGGCCATTTTTCGACTTTTTCGGGATACTTGGACGGCCAAGTTAGAGTAGAACACTTATCTTCGTAACCTCCATTAAATCTTTCATTTGTCGAACGACGAGCACGGTTTATCTTCCGCGGAAAGTTGCCAGTGTCCAGTTCGAAAGCGGCTGTGACAAAATGGCAAAAATCGGGTCAATCTCTTGGATCTATAAAACGTGCCACGACTATCAAATAAACGAGTGTTACGCGTGAATACTCGAATTCCATCTCAATCGACGTCCCCGTCGCATAGGCAAATGTGTTCTCCTCGATTAAGGTCGAAATAACAAAACTCCATCCAAACAACCTAATACAACAGTTATAAATCGTCACCTTCGATTCATAATTTTCACCGTCGCAGACATATCTCATTCTCATATCTCATTTTTCGAATGCTGTCCGAATACATAATATTCTGGACGTTTTCATTAATATTAAGTTGTCCCAAATGTTTCTTTCGCAATGTGCACATTTAATGTTGTTGGATACGCGTGGTATGCCCCACAATGGAGGGGATATTTGTTTTTCTTAGATCGAGGCTTTACCGTATTCGAATTATAAAAATGTTTTCATGAGAAAATTTTTACTACACCTGTTTATTCGAGTGCTCCTCGACCAACGAAAGATGTCACAGATTTTGACAGTGGGGTGCAGGGGGATCTGCGAGACACCACTCTTGACGCTAGGCTGCGGATCCCACTCTTATGCTTAGGTATCGGGCGGGAACGCTGGACATAGAAGCTCAGCGTCACCACATCGCTCTATTGCAGTCACACTCGATACGCTCGATTGCTGTCTTCGTCAAACGATTCGGCCAATCGCGGAGGACGTGTAGCGCGAAGTAGGGATATCACGTGGTACCTACAAGTTTCCCTGTGCCTATCGGTTATAGGTGGTTAAATAAGTTAACAAAACAAATACCTAATAAACTCTAGTTTATTAAAGTTAGCTAGGAAGGACTTGTAAGGACTTGTCTCTATGCTCGCTAGTCAAAGACAGAAAGAGAATCCCAAAAGGGGATGTATTTTGGGCCTGTATTTTGTCTCTAACCCTGACAGTTAGGTATACAAAACCAATGTAACTATGAATCCAACAGTGCCATCTTTCGTTGGACGAGGAGTACATATGATCGTAGAAATAGTGTGAAAGCAGAATAAATACAATTTTGACATTATTATAAATGTTTCGCTTCACACCAACATCGATGCTCGGCGATGACTTCTGTTAGGTTCTCTCTGAATGTGTGCGCTTTCCTTCACCCCTCGGAGCCATAGATGGTTCAGGGTATCATACCACCTCGCGTCGAACTGGCAACGTTTTCGAGTATTTATCTCGAGCCCCGTGACATGGCTGTCAATACGGTGAAAACCACCTTGGCGAAATTCATGGTACATAGAGCCGAGGCGAGAACGACGGACATGTATTAATCGCGTGTCCACTTTCGAAATTCCCGAGAAACTCGGACGTGCGGTTACGGAATTTCAATCGTTCAACGTTCTTCGTATTCAAAGCGCGCGCGATTGATAACCGAAATCGCTTACCGATTTTCATCCCTGATGGCACCTCTTATGAAAGGATACGCCACGAATGTCGAACCGAATCTGCCTGTTATCGTCCTGAACAATCAGCTGCTTTCATCCCGATATTCAAATCCTCTGCGGCGGATATACCCGCCGAATAGAAAAATTCATTTTCACATGTAAACGTCGCGCGAATCCTGCAAACTGCTATCATTATTTACAATCTATTATTATATTATTATAATTATTATTTATTGGGGGGGTAGTAGCCGAATTTAGATCAGCGCCTAACAAGTCATCGACGTATGATGCTCTGAAAATAATATCTATAATATTTTAGAAAATCTAAATTTTCAATTCGAACAAAGATGATGCAGTTCCACCTTCGTGAACGCAGTGTCCCACGCGATGCAATTGAGAAGGGTATTAAAAGTATTTAATGGGTGCATCTCCAAAGCTCTGCGAAAATATCGCCACGCCATAAACCGTACAAAAATTGGAACGACAAAGTTTCATTCAAATCCGAATTTCCAAACTGCATGTACCTCCGCCGGCATTTGAATTCATTCACCGCGGCAGAATCGATAGTGCATTTTA
This sequence comes from Lasioglossum figueresi, assembly GCA_028455805.1. Lineage (NCBI taxonomy): Eukaryota > Metazoa > Arthropoda > Insecta > Hymenoptera > Halictidae > Lasioglossum > Lasioglossum figueresi. The sequence continues at coordinate 10,912,531 of CM052194.1, read as the reverse complement.
GAACTGACCGCTAAAACTGCAACCTAGAAAAGTGGTTGCATTAATATTTGCACTGAGATTCCACGGTGAAAATCAGGAAAACATCGTTGCGGCCACACACATCGAGGGCTTAGCGATATCAAATATTGATGGAAAGGAAAATATCCGGTGAAATTCGCGATTCACGGAATTCTCTCGAGCGAGCATTCGAAGATCCGTTCAAGTTGATTCGACTAGACGTGAGTCACGGGGCCTCGGTCCCTGTACACTCCAGTTTTAAGTTTATTTCGAGTTTATCGCGCAGCCGAAGATGACACAGTTCCAGTAATTCGATCTGCTGATATTTTTGCTGTCGGTGCAATAAACTGGCTGAATTTATGGGAACGATCGGGCCGCTTCGTTGTGCCTCTAAACAAGCGTGGAACGGTTATAGGTATATACAGAGGGCGTAGAGCGACTCGCATGAAAGCCAAAGAATTTATATAGAGCGTCGGGACACGCTCGCAAACTGCTGGAAACCCGGGGAACAACTGCGGGAGACTCGGCCCGATGCGCGCCGCTCCACTTATTCTTTAAATAGTGCCAGTCAACAAGTCTCGGATCCATAAAGTCGGGAATTTGTCACGCGCGGTGTTCTCTCTCTCCTTGGAACTTTCTTCGTTCCAACCCGATTTAAGAGACTTCGCAGCTCGGCCGATCGAGACCGAAATATTCGAGGATATCGCGATCGACGACGCGTGCCGGACCACCATTTTCGATCCATTGCGTACACTTTACGAGACCGGCGAGATTCCGAGCTGTGTTCACTCTTGCGGGTGAATCGAATTATACATAATGACATCAACAAGAGTCCGTGTCGCGTATATTAACGGACACGCGCCTGTCCGGAACGGTGACAAGTCTCATGATTAAATAGACGCGGATTTTTATGCATTTATGAAGAAATTCGATGGGTGAAATATAAAACAGAAAAAGTTTTAAAAAATCTAAGAATATTGTTACGACGTGTTCAATATAAAGATCTACTAAGGAATGAAATTAACTTTTATTTACTTTTTACTGTCTACAATCAGTGCAGATCACTTTTATTTTGCATAAGGATCCGTAGTCTGCTCATTGCAAACTGAGGAGTCGAGGGTATTCCGCTGTAGACACCGTATTTTTCTGTGATCTAAGAGACTCTTTTTTATGGGGAAGCTGTAATACTTTCTGCAGCCATTTGTAATAAGTACAGTAAGCATTAGTTTGCAAATAACAAGATCACAACAATTTAAGAGCGTTGATATAATTCTTATAACTTCATAAAACCACAAAAGAGATAAATTCCCATTTGGTTCCTACGTCTTGCAATTAATGCAAACGTGTTTTATTTTGCATGAGAATCTACAGCCTAGTAATCATTTTCTGTCATGTCTGAATGATCAGTCTAGTAGTAATTAAAATATCATAAAATTTAAGGATATCGTTACATCATTTCCAACTTATTAATTTTTTTATGCATATACAACTGTTCTCAAAGGGTACACTTCTTGGACACAATTATTTTGATTTATAGTTTCGAGGTAAAGAAAGATTTATGCAACGAGTCTTAAATACTCTTAAGATTTATAATTAATTGTTGCCAACATATTGTAAAGGTTAAAACTATTAAGAAGAAAAATGAATCTCTTTTTGTCTCTCGCCTCTTACAATTGATGTCTCTATACGCCGTAAAACGTCCGATCTCTTTTTATTTGTGCTGTAAGACATTACTTCTACAATATACGACATTGAAAATGAATTCCAATCGGCTGATACCAAGTGTTATGCGAAAATGAATAAAACATTATCAATATTTCATACAACCATTACGTCGTGTAATAAGAACTGTCAGATTTCAAATCATTTGCAATTTGATCGTTCAATTGGCATTTCAATTGAACGTTAAGCAGTTATGACACTTTTATATTGCTTAAGAGTAATGTTCCGTAGGCATACATTTACTTCTCAATATTCAATCAAGATCATTTCAACGATTAAATTGCGAACGATTTGAACTCAAACATGTCTGTCATCTCAATCCTCATTCAGCTGCGAATATCCTAACGTGTGCTACCAGCAATTTAGTAGAATTGTGATCGCGTGGTTGAGATTTGACAATGAACCTAAGAGTGAAAAGAATCCAGATTGGATTTAGAAAAGTTTTATTAATCAGGCAACCTAAATTTCACTTCCATTCTCTTTGTACTAGTTCCTTTCTACATTAACATACCGATCCAGAGGTTCTACAATGCTTTAAATGTTTTTTTAGAAGTAGTTTTCTGCCATATTCTTGCATAAAAAGATACAATAATAAGCAAACATTCGATAGCATTTTAAGTGTTCTTCAAACTTTTGCAGTTTGACACGGAACTTCACGCGTTCTTCCTTTATTTTTCCTGGTCCATTGTCAAGTCGCAGAGTGACACGATCATGCTCCTACTTAATTGCTCGTGGCACACGTTAAAGTGTTCACGGCTCGATGAAATTTGGCTGACTGACACACTAGAGCGTAGAGAAGTGATCCGCAAAGCCATTAAACTGCATCTAATACTGAAGTCCGGTTTCTTTGCGATAACAACGCGCGGTTGCACAAAAGATCAATAATGTTACTTCCACTTCTGCGTAAGACTTGGTATCATCGAATCATGATTCATTAGCAATGTTTAAATTGCGGATCTTTACGGAAAATAAAGATTTTCCGCATCCGGTGCAAGAAACAGAAATCACTTAGGAACCTCGTCCTTTCTTCAACAATTTTCTCTTCAATTCTTTTAATATTTCTACCGTTTTAAGCTGCGGCATCGCATATTTTAAAGAAGTTCATTCAATTGTCATTCAATTGCATTTATGACAAAAATGAGTAGGTGTAATTCAAAACAGTAAAAGGATTAAAAGACTTTAATAATGCCGCGATATACTATTTTTAAGATATAAAAATTATTAACGAGGAATATAAATTTTTGTATAGCCCCTATAGCTTGCAATTGATGTATAAACATTTTATCTTGCATAAAGATCCGCAGTCTATTCATTGGTCATTTGGCTCATTTTTCCTTTTATCGCAATGTCAGATTTTTGTTGAATTGTGTTCTCAACAGAGAACCGAGGAAATAACAATTTGCAAATATTAATTTCGACAGACAAGCATGCAGCTCAAGTATTCATTCATTGGACAGGTCACCCTATTCAATATCCTTTTTCGATATAACCACGTATTTCCCAGAAACCTATGAGGGTTAACCACCCCCGTTTCATTCTTGTCCGACACAGGCTCCCAAAGTTTGTTGTCTTCTCCAACCGTATCGCCGTTCGCATCACTATTGTTGCTCTCGCACGCTACTACGGCACGTGTACGCGATTTAGTCAAATAGAGTGTGACGTAAAAGGGAAGCAGAATCGCTGTGGAGTTCAAGGACCCCATACGATGAGCCTCCGCGCGAGTAGAAAGAGATTACTTGGTCAATGTTTCTATTCCGAACGAGCTCGTTCGTCCTTTTTCCCCACCTTTGTGTCTGGATGTTCCGCTCGTTTCGTGCCTTTCGTTTTCTCTGTTTGACGAGCAATCGCGTCGTGTCCGATCCATTTCACGTCCGTGTCCGTGCTTTTCCACGGGATGTTTAACGAACGATTCACGGAGGCTCTCTCTCTCTCTCTCTCTCTCTCTCTCTCTCTCTCTCTCGCCAAACAGTCAAAGAAGTTTTCTTAGCGGTGTGTGCCGACTACTCCCGGTGATTTACAGAAGATTCTGAATGACGTCCGAGTGATCGACGTTAATAACCGGCCGAGGATAATACCTACGCGTGTAACATCATCCGGACTAGGTAGCAATTAAATCATTCACGGTGACAGAGTTGCGTCGCGCTAGGATTTACATTTCGCCGACCTGTTATACGGCAGCCGTTATGCAATTAGAGGTGCTCGAATAACCGTGAAACGTTTAACGGGCCTAAAGGAGAACCGCAGCTGCATGCTAAGAGACAGACATGCATATTTTCGTGGCGGCCGAGGGCCGGAACGCGACACTGAACGCGTCTTACACGTCGGAGACGTTGCATTAATTTTTCGATGGACCGACGCCAATGCGGCTCGCTACGTGACAGCCGACTGAAACATAGGTACATAAATATATAGATTTCTTATCCTTTCTCTGCCCCCTCCCCCTCCCCCTTCTCTCTTCTCCCTCTCGATATTAACGTGCGAGGACGGCAGCTACGACAGAGCACAACTGCAAGCCGAGGCTGCACAGGGAATTGACTAGCTAAGCACATCGCCACTGCCAGAGCCTGCCACACACGTATTGCTAGGTGTTATCGGAAAGAAACCTGCATCAGACTTCCTGCAATGGTGTCGAATAAAGTGGAACTAGACTGCGGATTTTATGCATTCATAGCAAACATGAGTAGGTGCAATTCAAAACAGTAGAAAGGTTAAAATGATTTAAGAATGCCAATCTACTGTCTTCAGCTTGTTAAAATGATGAAAATAGGAATGAGACGACAATCCGGATCTAGTCTCTTGCAATTGAGGCAGATAATTTTTATTCTGCATAAAGATCCGCGTGAAATTGACTAACAATAAGCAACATTCAAAAATATTCTACAGTAAAGCCTTGAGCCCAAGCTGTTTCTTAGATCGTGCAGTTCTACTATTTTTTTATAGGAGAAAGATACTATATGTAGAAAAGGACAGTTTTGTATGAGGTTTTAGGTTTCATCTACTCATTCCTTTATAATTTATAACATTTTATCCGTTCATGTAAAAACAAGTTTGACGAATTGAAAGTTTCACCCGTTTCATGAAAAATCCTGCTTTCCTCTTTTAGCACGCAGAAAAGGACCCAACGATGTCAAAAATTGTTTATGGCGCGCACGGGGCGTAATTCGATAGCTTCGAGAGTATGGTGTTCGAACGATGAAGTGAACGTGTAAAAAATATTGTCGCTTATCGTTACATTTTTCGCGTTTCGCCGGCGTGCGCGTTACTATCTCCCCAGGAAGAATTTGAACAAGACGTGTCAGTGTATACAAATTCCTCGGATAATAAAAGTACGCCAATGAAAAAGTTCACATTCCGTTGTTCCCGTGTCTGATTCGACAACATATCGCGCATATATTCCATATGCGAATACATCGTGGCCGAAAACAATCCTATCACAGACGAGCTGTATTTTTCTATTTAATTTTTCTGTCAGATATTCGTGAAACTCTACAGCCCATTTACAGTGGCCGAAATAATGATAGGTTCACTTCAATTTATTGACATAATGTTGTGTTTAATGCAGTATTTTTGATTTTACTTATTATTATTTATTCATTCTAATATAATTAACAAAATACACAGCTCAATCGAATAACACAATGTTAATTAATATCAATTACAAATTTTCTATTACAAAACTTGAGATTTAGTTGCGAAATAAACATAGGTTCATTATGTATTTTTACATAAAAAATTAAAAAAAAAGAAGAAAATCAAAATAATTCAATACTTAGTTGAACCTCTTTTGTGTTTTACAACTTCAAATATTCTGCGTGGAATTGATTAAATTAGTTTTTGTAATGTTTCTAATTTAATTTCAGGCCACGCCTTTCTAATCCAATTTTTCAATTCTGAAACAGTGCTATACTGTTTTCCATTGTCGTATACCTTTCGTGCTAATATTCCCCAAAGATTTTCAGTCGGATTTAAGTCCGGACTCCTTGATGGCCAGAGTAAAACTTCAACTTTTACTCTCCCAAAGTAGTTTTTAATTGTTTTTGCACGATGTATTGCTACATTATCGTGTTGGTATATTAAATTAGGTCCACCAATCTTGTCGCCATATTCATCCAGTACGTATTCCAATAGTTCCTGATATTTTTCAGCATTGGCTTTTGGAGGGAACCACATTATCGGAGTCTTCCCGTTCCAGCCGAATCCAGCCCAAACCATTACAAATCCTCCTCCATGGGCTCTTGTCATTTTTACATTTTTTTATCATGCAGATTGTGTCAGTAATATTAAAATCCATTTGGGCTGTCCAAATTAAATTTTTTTTTTCATCAGAAAAAATCGCCGTCTTTTACTTTTCGGTCCATGACATATGATATTCTGCAAACTTTAATCTCTCCTCCTTGTGGAGTTTAGTTAGCGGAGGTTTTTCCGCTTTTTTTACAATATCTAAGTGTCACACTCGATCTCAGAACTTGCTGTACACGTCGAACACCAACTGGCAAGTCTAATTCCATTTTTATTTTAGAGGCAATAAACATATTTTGCCGTGCTTCTTGAAAAATTTTACCTTTTTCCCTATGTGTTAATATTTTTGGATGACCTGTAGATTTTTTACTGCCGTATTTTTCTTTTAATTTTAAAAAATAGTTTATGACATTTAATGACCTTTTCAATTTTCTTGCAATTTCTCTGTTAGAAAGACTCATATTGTAGAAAGCAATAATTTGGCCCTTTTCGTTATCATTTAACGATTTCCCCGTGTCATTGTGCTTTAATAAGTGTACTTACCCTACAAAAACGTTCAAGAAATTGCACTGTCAAAAGTAACTTTTAAATATTTCTCCGTGAACCTAAGATTATTTCGTATCTTGTACTCTATATAATTTTCGAACTATTTTTGAACAGGTACGTCTTTACACTAATACTGTTGATAGTCGACTGACTGCTTATACAATGTGTAGAACACATTCTTGCGAAATACAAACAAATGCCACAGTACACTTCCGAAAACGAAAATAAAATTAGAAGCAGTAAACCAGCCGACGCGGCTAGTGAACCTATCATTATTTCGACCACTATATTCGGTTTACAAATTAATTAAATTATTGTTGATTATGTCAATAAATTATTGATTATTTACAAACAATTATGCACTTTCTTCATCTTAAAAGTAATTAATGAATTTATATTTAATCTTGCGGTTGAAAGTCTTGAATGAAAAATAAAATTGCAATTGATGAACTGCGGTAGCCACGAATTAATTTTTTACGTTTATTACTATTTCCTTGTCGCGTTCGATGATAATTTATGAATTCTCTCACTTTTATTTACAGAAATAAATTCATACAACGCGTGTATTTAAACGATGCAAATAGTATTTATGAAATATGATACTGTAGAGGTATAGGAAATTGGATATTACGTCGAAAACTGATTGGATTTTCAGGGGTTAGTTCAAATTGATCCTAGAACGTATTTCCGAGGGAATTTGTTCGCTTTTGAAGTTGCAAATCAAAGCCGGAAAATTGCACTTTATGATAGAATTATTTAGGTCCGCAGAAAAATTCGAAATGCTTTTGCTGAATCGATAAATTCGGACCGATAGCTCAAAGAAAAATGATTGAATTTCGAGGGGTTATTTCGAGTTGACCTTAAAATATTTCCCAAGAGAATTTGTTCGTTTTTTTTTTTGAGGTTGCAAATTAAAGCTAGAAAATTCGAATGAATTCGCGTACGAATCCGTGTCTTTAAATTGCTAACACTCGAAAATTTACATGGTACTCCTTCAATGAATAAAGTGTTCCACGGATTCAATTGCAAAAGTTCTGATCATTAATGTAATTAGCCACAGTTTGATCGGAAGAAAACATTATTCATCGGCGATACACAACGGTAGTTAGCGTTTCAGACACGACGTTTAGCCTTTAACGTACTAACCGTGCATTAATGCAAAAGTTAAAGAGATAATGGCCAGTCGTGGTCGTCAGTGTCTTTGAATGCGAACAATATTACATTAGTGGTCTGATTGTGCTGGAACAATGCATGGCATTTGACCTATCTACAGACCGTTTCTAAAGTTTCACGTAACACGGCCAGAATCGAAGTTTTCGTTTTAGGTTGAAGTCAATCGATTTATGTTATCCATTATCACAGTTGGATGCACGTTTATATCGCATCCAACTAGGCTCGGTTTATCTGGTTGATCGAGTGTTACATTGTTCGTCGAGCTATTGTAACGTGCGCATATGCGCGTTTCACTCCGAGTTATCGTCTAACAACTCTTTTTTTTTTTGCAATGGATTTGTCGGAGGAAGAAAATTCGTGAAAATTCGTTCAACAGATCTCAATATTAACATGCCACTTGGTTGAACTACTATTTTGTTACATTGATTGTTACTTCGCTCCATTGTTTTATTGTTTATTGCAGTTCGAGCAACAATTCGAGCGACCGTTACTCGATGAATACGTATAAAAGAACATTTATCATCGTGCCACTGTTACTTCCCTCGAATATATTTCAGCCCGGCACATCGAAATGATGAAATTGAAAAAAACGAGGGAGGAAAAAGTTTGCTGGTTGGGAATGACTGGTAAGGGACATCCAAGTTGTTCTATTGACCAGGTTCGCTGTGGCGTGCGAACACTAGGAACGCGCGCGCAGCGTGTTCTGAACAAAATATTAAAAAATGGGTAACACCGAGGGAGTAAATGAGAACACGGGAATAGAAATTTATCGAGAAAGTTACATAGAAACAGAGTTTCGTGCGAAATCATTAAACAACTCGTAAAATAAAGCTACCCATGGCAAATATTAAACGGCGTTTCCGCTCATTTCGCGCAGTTGGATAGGTCAGCGCAAACTAATTTTCGACCCATTTTATAGCAGGAACGTAGTTAATGCAGGACAGTAATGAACTATTAGTGCTGCTATCGATTATGAAATCGCAAACTCTCGTTTCTCATTCAAAGTCGATCGAACTCGCAAAAGAAAAACAAACACATCATTTTTCATTTGCTTCTCTCCTAAAAACGAAACTTAAAATGTTAATCAGTAATTGGAGTCTCCTTAATATTAATTTGTTTTCCAAGTTTAACGATTTCCAAGACGAATCGAAATTTCCGCTTCTGTGAATGTGTATTATTATCCTCCCACGCAATATAGAATTCTCTATAAATACATAGATCCATATATTGCCTATAAAAAAATACGAGCGAACATAAATCGATTATATTTTATATAATGTTTGACCTGATTCGCAAATCGGATACTGTTAGACGAGCCGGCTACGCATTGTAGCAGAGAAATAATGGGTCCAAATCAGATAAACATAGTTAACAAATAGGTTCTACTGGAACTAATGATCATGTGAAAATTCGAACGGAGGTACAAGGTACGCAAGGTGTTTCGTCTATCTTGATGAGATCCTCGTTGCTCTGCCGATACAGCATGTCTTTCATTTTCTCATCTAATTCTCATCTATAAAATGATGAAAGAGAGCCGTTCGGATCCTTCGCTTTCATGAGAAAAAATGGAACCTGTAGAGACATTAGAAGAATTAAATGATGTTGGTATATTATCCCCGACTTATTGAAATGATTAGAAGAGGAACTGCACTTTTTTATTTCACTTCTGTTTCCTACAATTCAAATAATTTTTATTTTGCATACACATTTACAGTCGTCTACTCATTAGTCTTGCGCTGCGTACGGGATCACAGGTGCGTTTAGCGACTAGCGATCACCGAAAGGCGCACATGTTACGTTTCGTGAAGCTCTCTATTTATTGTTTATGCAGTTAGAGTGTTACATCAACTTACGCAGCTGCCAGTTGCACGCCTCGTTGCATACCCACGAACGTTTCTATGAAACTCCCTCAAGTATTAATATCGTAACGTTCCCGGCGTACGTGCAATTAATTTCGACAGGCTGTTCGAACCGCGACTTTTGGAATTCGCTCAAAACAATGCAGCTCGTTCCCTGTAATGCGATGGCATTGTAATAAACTGCATTAGCGATCGAAAATATCGACGGAATCGTGTACGACCGAGATCGCCTGGGAAAGATCAAAGATTCAGAGGAATCCTCGCTTGCATTTATTGTCAGCCGTTGCTAATTGTCTTGGCATACATGCTTGCTGAATTATGTTATTTTGAAATCGTTCCAGCGACACTGTCTGCATCGAAAATATCGTCCGCGTGTTATGCAGAGTCGGCCCATTGTAGCGCGATAACAACATCGCGACGCATCTATTTTCATCTTAATTAAGTTTCTCAATCTCCGCGTTTGCGAAACACGTATTGCTGTTTTTATTATCCGCGATATGTACACCGTGCTACTATATTTAGCGGTTCGACGCGTTTATTTATAACGCAGAAATTTTGGCGACCAGTTCCTTATGCAGCTCTGAAACTCTGTTGCAAGTGAATGCATTCTATTCGGAGTGAGACGTCTCCGCTCGCTGGAATCTCTGCAGTGGCGGAGAGCGCTCTTGGTATGCGAGATATTTCTCGATTGACTTTTCCGAAGCCACCATCGCGTTCTTTAGCATTCTCCTTTGGTTGGTATCGTTTCCAGATGACTTTTCGAGCTTGCTGTCTCGTACGAGTGTTCGATTATGTTTTAAAAAGATACGGTGCATTATGTAATTCTTTTATATGTTACTTATTTATTGCATTGTCCTCGCAATGTATTTTGAGAGTTGTCGTCTTACGAGAAGATAGTAATCCGACAATGACACTATTTTATTTCTAATGTTTTTGTTTGTTAAACTTTTACTGACGCATTCGTGACATTTTGCTGAGCAAATCGATACGAAACACGACACCATTTGGATCATAGTTACTCGTTCAATCCACGACGTAGTGAAACATCTATTATCCGAACTAATCGGTGCAGCATAGAACAGTCTGCAGTTCTATAAACACCGAAGAACAGGTGTAAAGGGGTTGATCGCGAACCAATTGCCATAAAATTTTGTCGACCACTGCAACATCTGGATCGCCATGAATTTTAATGTTCTTGTCTCCCCACCCCCGATTCGCAACTAATTTTATTCATCATATTGATGCAGCCAACGTGTACGTGTCTATATGTATATGTATATCGTCAACTGCAACCGAATTCATTATCCTCTCTTCGACGGTATCCCTCGTACTCCGAAAATGATATTCAAGGAAGAGGGTCAAGTAGCGGATTCTAAAACATTCGTCCTGGATTTTCAGTGACGCGAACGATTCCTTATAACCCCTCGACAAAAAGTGTTTCCGATATGAAACAATAATGAATTCAAATCGTTACAGAACCGCGATGGTTGCTGCACATTATCCCGCTCTCGCGGACAAATTTCATGTGACCTCGATAGACGCTTCCAGTCGCTTTTCCGTATCAAAAAGCTCGATTGCGAAGCCAACGGTATTGATTTCTACGCGCTCTTTGTTTCTTTTTTACAAATAAGAGATATAAATCGAGATTCTTTCACTTTCAAGATATTTCCATTTAATGCTTTGATCACTAATTCTGAACATAGGATATTTGTTAAATTGTATTATTTTTTCGAGCCTTTCGAATTTGTTTTCATGACTTTTTTCTGGTAAATACGTAAATCCTACACTCTACAGCTCAATTAACCCTCCATTGCATTCCGTTCCCAATTGGGGACTTAAATTTCAAACGTTCTATAGTAAATTAAGCAGACAATACTGAAGACTCTGAGCATCTTGGTTCCAAGTGGGAACATCGCGCTTATGAATAAAACCGCATATGTATAAAATTCCCATACAGAAACAGTTATAAAATACAATAAATAACATTTTCTAATCAAATTTTTATTATTTATTTCATGACCACACTCATTTTTAAGCAGACTAACAGCCATATATATTTTTTCAACTCGTCAAATAAAACTCGTTAAATAAACTCAAATTTTTTTGAAATTGTGACATGCGGCGGTTTTCCTTGCAACCACAGATTTAGCCGGCGATCATTTTAATGCATGCTCGACGACAGCCCATGTATACCGCATCCTTGCTACTTTCGATGAAATATGAATATTCGCGAATTTCAAAATGTACACATTATTTAGTAACACCGAAAATAATATTATCCACAACATGCAGAATGAATACGTATGCCGTATCGTGGCTGGAACAATTCGATTACTCACTGTACGTTTTCGCCCGTGGCGATTTCAAGTCAAAATGTTACCATTCCCAATGCAACGGCTAATTAATTTCCCTACATATTAATTCTGGTACTTAAAAGCATTTCTCCTCTTTTAATACGAAATCCTGTTTCTGCAAATTCATCCACTGATTCTTGGACAGCGACAAGCCCCAGAGACGAATGCATTATGCATTCCGTTGTGAAGAACAGACGCGATACAAAAATAATAAGAAGGGTTTCTCATTTTTTTCTCCCTCCTTGGCGCTTGTTAAAAATATTCGAGTATATGTAAAGTGGGAGAAGCAACAAAAGAGAAAGAGAGCGCAAGATAGAACGAAAGAGAACGAGAGAGGAAGAAAAACGGAGCTGGAGGGTGGTTGAAGAAGGGGTGAGTCGACCTGAATTTCTACACGTGACCCTAGGCTCCATGACGTCACGGGACTGACTTTCCTACCCCTCCCCCCTCCCTTTCACCGCCCGTTGTCCTGAAGTATTCAGGGCCGCAGAGAAGTGCAGTAAACGGAGACTTGAAAAGCTGAAGAAAAAGAAAATTGCGGTAGAGGGGCGAGGGTGCGAAGCAACAAGCAAACCCGGAGGAAGGGTGTTAAAAGAGGGTCGAGGCTTTCAAAAGGTTCGCAGAAATTGCGTTAAACAGTCGGTGACTATCTTGTCACAGAGCCGAAATAGGGTTACTCGCGGACTGATAAGTAAGAGGAGCCGTCCTAAAGCAACGCCCCGTAGAAGGTTCTTCAACCCCCTTCGTAAAATACGCAACCAGTCGAGGAGGCCACTAGCCATTTTATGCATTACTCTGCAGCCTCGGCGAGCATCCATTACTCCTCACCTGCTCGAGCTGTTCTTTATTTTCACAATTCTATACACGCGACATTCACCCCTAAACTATTTTACGATATTTTAGTGCAGATTTCATTTTTAGTTTCTCATCTAAATCTTTTTTCAAAAACTAGAAGTTACGGTTTTCGCGCATTCTCCACCATCCCAATCTTTGAATAAATTTGACAAATTTATTTTATCTGTTTTGAGTTTACGAAAAGCTAAATAATAAATCATATCACAAGATTCACGTGTTTCGATTGTCATTTTTACGAAAATCTAGTTATCCAGGATTAAATTGATAGAAATAAAATTGCAATAACAAATCGTTCGCACGAAAAGAGTAAAACAAATAAAAAGTCTTAACAAATCCAAGGTACCCAAGATTGAAGAGGATTAATGAAATATGATGCCTATGTAAATTGCATTCGTTCACTGGCTACGCGTCGAAAACCATTAATGGAACATGTTAGGCTACCTTGAACGTGACTTCTGCGCTAGAAATAGTCGTGTAATTTGTTTAAAGCTAGTCTTCCCTCGCGTTTGTTAATTGACCGAACAGTCGCCGGTTTCCTGTGAAAATACGGTCCAGCGGAAGAGAGGGAGAGAGAGGAAGATCGTAAAATTGATCGAAGACGACTGTGGATCTGGCCGCGCGAGAAAAGACAACAATCGATATTCCGTAAAATTGCGACGTAAGCGAGCGTTTACATTTTGGTCGTCGAATAGTCGACAGGGACGATAAATCACATCCGATTAAACTGTTTTCAACGACGGTGGTCGTTTCTGTGGATCGTTCACCGATCTTAATGGTTGTTTTCCGGTTTCGCAACCGTACGCCGGAGTTAATCTTAGCTATTTTACAGTTCCTACGATTTACAGCTCGCTGTTCCGACTATGTACAGGTGTGCAATTGAATGGGACCCGTCGATCGACGGTCATTCCTATATTTTGCGGTCACTGAAAGAGACATCATATCTCAAGCGAGAGGTTTCATCCGCTACCAATATCCGTGAAATCGACTAAGCGAGCTAGACAAATTGTTTGGAAGATGATGACAGTTCTTGTCTCTCCACAATAGCTCGCTGTGGATATCCACGAAATCCAACGGCAATATCGGACTAGCCATGCCGAAGAAAATGCGTCGATGGTTTGTTGACATGTTATCTGCCGTGTTATATTTCGGTGACGGAATTGTTTCTGGTGATTTAAATATTAATTTTTGCAGAGATAGATCAAGCGAGCTAGAATAATTGACACCATCGATTTTAACTTCTCCATTTTGTTTTATCAGATCACGTGGTCATGTGCACTGATCTACTAAAGACATTTGACCACATTGCCGTTGTTTCATTATTTACTATTCGTTGTATGATCTTTTGTAATTTCTAGACTTTTACCAATGTTTCTCGACTCTTTATAACAAATCATTTTTATTCATTCACAAAACTCTGATGGAAATACTTTACATTTCATGTTTAAAAAATTTTTAAAAATAGCAGCACACAGCCGAATGTATGAACAAGTACTCAAGTAGACTCACGAACGTGTGTGTTCCTGTTAGATGACAGAGTGGAGCCGGCTCGTGTGTGAGTAGAATGTGCGAACGAGGGGCGTTCCTAATGCCTACTTAAAGAGCTCGTATTTATCGAGCTGCCACTGTGAAACTGCTTGTTACTTAATTATAGTTGCGACCGCATACAATCACTGAATCTATAGATTTCAGCTTCCACATAGTTACGTAAATATTACGAATTGTGCACGATTAATGAGTAACTTTTAATATGGCTATATTCGTAAAATATGTATATCAGTGCGTACGTGTATGCTCCTTTGTATGATGAAGTATTGTTCTTGTGACATTATACCGGTGTACGGAATATTTCAGCGCTCGAAATATCGTTCCTGTTAATTAATATTGATTACGTACAATTAGTGTCCCCTAATTAATATATGAATATTGATGTTTTACTCACTATTCACGTTATCATGCGTAACGGTGAAGTGTCGGCTTCATTCTACCACAATTTGTAACTTAGCGCAAAGCACTGCGTTATTTTAATAGTAATTATGTGTTAAATGAGAATTGACTGTTACAAACCGCGAACTGGTTGGTACCATAATTTGACTGCATAATGTTACCATTCCGCGAATTTCGTGTCGCACCAAACTAGTGCGTGATATGTTTATTTATGACAATGTTTGGAGCGGTTCAACACTCGTCTAGTATGGAATAATGAACATTTAACGGTGTCAACAGTACCGTCTTGCAATATTTTACTAAATACGTGTGTCAATAATTCACATTTAGGGGGAGCTATGGTAACATTGGATCAAAATGGACCCGCCATCGGAGGCTGGACAAAATAAATTACCGTTTCAACTTCTACAATGATCCAAAAAATTGTACACACTGTATTATCGAACGCATTTTCAAATATTTAAAACGATCACGTTTGGCGATGTAATGTTGACTTTTGAACGATCGAAGAGAGAAATATAAGGATATTCGCACCGATCATTCGGTACTTATTTTTAGGGTGAACATTTGCAGTATCAATATTTCCCATTCCTTGCGAAACCGTGCATCAGTTTAATTTGATCACGAAACCATATTTCAAACTGTCACGAATAGAATAATAAATTCGATGCCGGTCATATCTGTTCGTGACCGTCCATGAAAATTTGGTTCACAGCCAATCTTCAAAGGATCGTTCCAGCTATTGCTAAACACTGATTCGTGTTCAACATGGCATTCCGTAACCGTGCTACCAACCACTGTACAAAAGAGCCTCTCGGTAATCCGAAGGATTTACCGAACATAATTAATGAGCGGGAGCATGTGTGCCGACCCCATTATGTAAACCGTGGCTTGCGTATCGTGTAACCTTTCTTCTCTCCATTGAAAATCTTCGCAAGAATGTTTTAATTTATTGTTCGTTGATACGCCGTTCGTGATGTGCGCGATCTGCGCGATGATACGGCCACGGTAATGACCAAGTTTAATAATACTTACGTACAACCGGTGTTTCACAAAATGGAGGAGCATAATGCGACTTCGTTACATTAGCTGCACAATTTAATTCGTAGTTTTGTCTTTCAATTCTCTCAAACGATTAATTGAAAATAATCTTCATCCTTTTACATACAATACACCATTTTACATAAAACAAAGTTGCAAATTATTAATATACAATACAATATATTCATATAAATCATATTCTTCCTGTTGCAATTAGGAAAAGAAAGTTGATTGAGCAAATCTATTTCTCCTTAATTACATGCGAAAGTTTACATATAAACGAAAGATGACGCGTAAGGATTTGAATGCATTTAGCCGTGACTGTTGCGAATTCATCAGAAGCGTCCGCCTCGCAAGGATCAAGTCTTCCATAAATATCTGTGTAATTTTGCAGAAGGAATAATCATTGAAATGCGAAGATGGCAAATGTGGCTTTATTTATGCAAATGTGATCTATAATTGAATAGAGCGCGCCTCTGCAAAGTTTTCATAGATCCAGACGGTCAAAGTGTTACGTTTAAACGTAGCGTAATTAGAATATGAATATTGAAGACTCGTCACTCTGTTCGAATGAATATATCAATATTACACAGCTTGTCTGGAACGCAGCCTCGACTTAAAATAATAAGCGAGAGTTCCAATTACATACAATTTAGAAGTTCTTACCATTCCGTTGTTCCTCGAGGAAAAATTGTAAAAGATGAACAGTGATCTATTTTGTTAAGCACCGTAGATCCTACAAACTCCAACGAATTTCGTGAAATTGATTAAGCTGGTCGATCAACTGTACCTCATTATTTGTTGTGGCATGTTTAATTATTTTTTGGGATATAAACGGTAAAGATGAACATTGATTTCCCATTTTTGTCAAGCACTGTAGATACCAGAGTCCGCCGGAAATCGTGGAAATTGATTAAGATGGTCGATCAACATGTCACCCGCATGCGACCGACAGACAACGTGTCGAGCGTGTAATCGAGAACAGGTGTAAATCCGAAGCACATTGCCAGCGTGAATTCGCGTCGGTCCGCGGGCACCTTAATTCGAAGGGATGTTCGGTCGAAGCTATTCATCCGTGCACAACCGCAGTCCCGCCAATGGGTTTTCTCGTATCCATTAAGTTGATAATGCGTCGAGGAGTAAACATCCTCGCAGCCAGTGGAGTCGAGCTATTTTCAAAAGTACTTTGGCTGAATGAACCGATTATAAGGCAACGGTGCAGTTTATCTGACTCTTCCACCCCTGCTAGCGGTTTACGCTCTACTTAATTTCCGAATTGAAAGTACAGGCGAAAGCTCAAGGCATCCCGCGAGCATATAGCGCCCGAAACGACGCTAAACATTCGACCATAAGCCGCGAACCGGGTAAACGACCCCTCAACATGGAAACCCAACACGTTGGCTACTGGTAATATAATTAGCTGGTCGTTTCAAAAGATTCATAATTGTCAAGGATTCCAAGGAGGATCAAAGGATTCTCTGTCTTTGGTAGCAATAGCAATTTTAACCCTTTAACTCGAAAATTAAACATTTCTTCCGACCTAACATAATTCCGTTCTATATGATTTTTTGTATTTTACGGATATGAAATTGATATAGTACCTCATATGTACAATACTTAAATGTTTAGTAATTGGTTAGATACCAACACATTTAATAATGTAAACAATATTTTGAATAATGGTGAAACAATGTTTAGTGGTGCCTCAGAGTCACCACTCGAGTGCTGAGGGCTAAAAGAGAACGGGTCACCCTAATGTAACGCAGTCTACAATAAATTGCTGCTTCAATCGCAAGGAACAGGTGCTGCATAAGAACTTTTTCCTTCATTAATAATTGCAAAGCATCGTATCAATATTCTTCATCTTTGTCACAAATCCGTAACATTCGCAGTCAACTTATTATTTGGATACTCTTTTTAATTGTAATATCATTCTAGTATTTTTCAAGTGAGAGGTTCGATAAAAGGACAGTGACATTCGGGGTGGAAATTTCAGTTTATGGTAACGATTGTTATCTACGAGACTGTTCCAGCGTTAAAAGAAGATGCTTAATTTCCTTTTGGACATTGCACAATCATTGAGAATCTTATTAACTCTCCTATTAACCTAGTTTTGACGATTTCGCGGCTGCCATGACATCCAGCTATTCATAGACAGCTAGATCTATTCGAGTCTTTATACAACGACGAAAAAGGAGGAAACGTCTATTTTCGACGGAAGATTACTCATTCTACGCACATTCCTTGTTGCACAGCACCTAGTACACGCAATTTGACGCTGTTCCATTTGGCTCATTCCCGATTACTCTGTTCATTCCCTCCATTGATCGGTTCACCCCAGCAAACTAGCCAATAGTGGTGTAATTAAGCACTCTACCTACACAATATAGAGAATGTCGTGGGACAGTCTACATTATGCTTGGCTCTGCTACATACAGCATTAGCCCGAGAGAGCCTTCCAAAATTTCATGAGATCCTCTTGCAAATGGAGTCGTTTTCGATCAGATAACGGCCATGTTTTATCGCTGGCTGGGTCTTCGCCATGCGCGAACCGTCCGGGGAGCAGAAAATGATATCGGTATATAGTAATTCGAATAGAGGACGGGACCAAAGTGCCTTCGGCCGACTCCCAACTATCCTAAACGGTGCCAGACAATGTTACAAACAGCATACATACAAATTGTCTAGCGTTCCATTGGGTCTTGTGCAATTCTCGGAAATGATTGTACATATGTACGGTGGTCACTTGACAACATCATTCGTCACGATTTCGAATTCGCAATTATAATTCGCATTTGTCTGGCTAATTTAATAGACTTGTCTGTAAACATGAATCCGAAAGTATAATTACTGGACGCCGGATCGTCATGCGTTTGTAGTATGTGCACATTTTTAAAATACAAATAGACGTTTATAGTAGCAAACATCAACGACATCTCTACTCTATGCTTACCAGAAACGATAATCCTTATATCACTAGTTCTTTTATGTGAATCTTTCTTCTTCGCGAAGGTTGACAAAGCTACAAGAGAATAACCACAAAGGCCACGAATGTACACCTAACGCTAAAGTCTTTCGAGCAAGTGTCGAGATAAAAGAGGGTGTAAAGGGACGCTGAAGACTCAGCAAAAACTGGAGTTGTTTCACGGCTTGGTTGTCCCGGTGTCCGTGACAGTATTCCGACATGTTTTGATAAACCGTCCGCCTAATGAGCAGGCTTCCTGTCGTTTTCACGAGAAGATTCCTCGGCTAGTTCGTAGGCGTATCGCGATGCTGGTATCCGACCCTGTATCAGAGCAATACCTGAGAACCTCGGAGCGAATGCGAATCCAGGTCGACCCATTTTGTAATTGGCAATCGGCCTGATCCGCTAGTGAAAAGTCTGCCAACGAGTTTCAGTTGTCGAACGCTGCCAGGTCGATCCATCGGTTGTCAGGTCGCGTTTGCCCAGACTTTGCACAATTCTCTCCGCTCGTTCGTTCGTTCGTTCGTTCGTTCGCGAACCTTTTTATTTCCCCCCACCGTATCCGCCGACCTTTTTGCACATCTTCCATTGTCCTGACGCATTAATGCCCGGCGTTCGCGAACGCCCGCGACAATTTTCTCTCGTCGCGGTTCGCGATCCGTCGAGGTTCGCGATCCGTCGAGGTTCACCTGAGCACAGCGAAAATCTGTCGAAACGCGACACGCTGAGATCCGCATGCCTTCAGTAGTCGAAGTCTGCGATTCCGAGCACGGGATCCTTGAAACACGACCCAACTTCTCTAGTGCTTAGCTTTCGAACACGTTCGACGCCATCGTTAACTCTTTACCGTATAAGATCGAATTTGAGTCGCGAGGGAAACTTCCGAAGAATATAATTCATTCATTTGAATTCAATTTCGATTCTTCCGATATTCGATATTATTAACAATAAACTACCACTGCCAGCCAAACGGCCGGTTTTATATTTTTCATTTTACAATTATTGAAATTATGAAGTTGCTTATGTGGAAATCGATTCGATAAATTTCTTTATCCAAGCACATATTGTGTTGTCATTTTTGTAAGCTAAAACATTTGAATCGCTTTTAGTGCTCGGTAGGTTTAGCGTTAACCCTCGTGCACTTCTCGGGAATAGTTGTTCTAGCGTATTCTATCGGATTATTAGTGCACTATGCGTGATAAAGATGATACAACCATAATGACATACGCATAATTCATCTCAATAGGTTTTGTACGCATTGTGCTATAACAGAATATCCTAACAACTTGAGGCGTTAGGCTAGACGCGTTACGAAATCTGTTTGCGCAAACATGTTTAGAAACAGTCTGTCGGAAACCCGGATTTATTATTTAAGCAAGGAAATATACTTGAAAGTGCATAACATAACGGCGCATACCTATTGCGTTTGTTTACTCCGTCGCAGTCCTATAAACAACATAGTTTGTTTACTGTAGTAAGGAAACATAAATGGTTGTGTCGAATGTAGGCATAATCAGAAGACGCAACTGATTATGTTAAATGGTAAAATTTAGTAATGCACATGTTAAAATGTTTGGTTAATATCGATCGATTATACCAAGGAAACAGTAGAGGGACTCTGTACAGACTCTTTCCTGGTACTTCCTTTTTCAATAATTACCAAAATATACTTTGAACCATAAACATAAGGGTTACAAAATTTAATCGAGTATTCCTGTTTTTGTTGCAGAGGAGGACTGCAGAGATAACGGTGGACAGTGGGGAACAGAATGCGGTGTTCATCCGCATTTCCGGTGAGTTCATCGCATACTGTATAACTAAATTGTAAGAAGGTCTCTCGAAATTTCTAAGTTGCTATTTTCTATGTTTTAATATTATATTACACAATCACAAAATAATATTGCGGTCTCGATTACATGGTCAAAGATGTAGTCAAATTGAACTTATTTAGAAATACACCATATCAGGTTCGAACGGAAGTGTAGAATAGAGGTGTCTAACTTCTCTGTCAACATACACTACTCTGCAAAAGAAAGAAGCAACCAGTATAATTATAAGATATAATGACAACGACAAACAATATCTTTATGTAGAAATTGCATTGTACAATGATTGGTTTATTGCATTTAAAGTATTAGATAATCCGCAACAACACATATATTCTCAGAACTATTCAATTAAACAGCGGAATCCTTTTTCTAAATTGACTGTGTTCTTATTTGATTTTTTATGGTTTTCTATTAAATATGGCCGGGTGCTTCTTTGTTTTGCACGGTAGTGTACGTCTCTCTAGCAGTTAGTGGGGTTTCCCTCTAATCAGTTAACCTGCTATGTCTCACCTGGCATAAGTCACACATGTATAACTCGTACATCAGTTGATGAATGATAGAAAGGGACAAAGAAATATTGTATAGCTAGACTGATAGGTTGGTGCAAATATACACTCAACATTTCCAATTTATACTAATAATAATCAAACCTTAATTGAATCAGCCTTAAAACAATGCTCCAGAAGATCAAAAAATTCTTATAAAATTGTCAATTTGGTTAGCATGTTAAATATTCAGTTTACAAATATGTATCCTCGCAATAGGTGGACTAGAATTATTAAATAATTCTAATTGCATACGCAATCATTCAAAGTTGTATTCGATTAGCTAATATATTAGCTCAGGCTTTTAATACATTATACGTATAACTATATTTTAATAATCACACATAAATTACTACCATTAATTCGCACGAAATAACACCGGTCGTTCCGTCGGAATGACTATGCGCCGTATCTTTGCAAGCAGTTATTTAATTCATGAATTCGGAAGTCAATTAAATTCACGAGTTCGGGTTGCTCTTCGGCAATAATGTTTACAATTAGCACGGAAACGAGTAAACTGAGACGTAAACGCGATTTAATGAGTTTGGATTTACAAATGGATTTCGAAAATGCTTGGATGCTCCGCGCATAATTCCAACTTTTGAAACTCGCCTGCCGTTTATATGTATGTAGTAGTATGTACGTATGTATATCGCGCGTTTATCCAACAAGTGATCTAAAATACAAGATTGTACGTACAACGAGCCGTCAAGTCAAGTTTATTAAGGCAATTAACATTGGAACGAATCGACATGTTCGAAGAAAATAATCGAAATAAATGGACAATTAAGGACAGCACGATTGTGCGTTGCTCGTTTCGACTGATTCGATTAAGGAAAGCGCACGCGGCGTTGAAAGCGGAATGATGATCGCGGAAAACGGCGTGTTTTCCACGACATCGGTGATAAACGATAAACGGACCCCCCCCCCCCCCAAACAGTTTTCTATATATATCACTAATGAAACCCTTTCTATCCGATAGACTGTCAAACACGGAGCTGCACGCATATTCCCATTGAAAACCCGTAGATTACCTCCAAAAGTTGAAACGCAATACCATAAGCGAACAGTTTTCATTTTGCTAAAGTTTTCTCTCAAACGAGGGGACAATCTATAGTTTATGGTTATAACAGACAATTTGACCGGTTTTTAAGGATCTTGTACCGCAAATACCGTGTCTCTGTATACTAGAGTATCTAAATAATGTCTCGAGGATAAGAACACCACTTTATAATGCCTTGAGGTCCTATTAACGGATCTGATGTATGATAATAGGTTCGACCCTGAATTACCTGCGCTAGGTCTCGGCAATCTGCTTATCCCTTGTATCGTCTCCGTTCTGTTAATTTATCTTAATTAACCAGATCCACGCTGGCTCAAAGGAAATGAATTCATTCTGTAACTGATTATTCCTCGATCAAGAATCTCCTTTCGATTAATCGGAAAAAGCGAAAGAATTATGCGATACAAGATATCTGCTTCGTGGAAAATATAATTGTTTCTCGCGACAATTATAACAAAAGTAAGTTGAACATTGCTTTACCGCAAACGTAGAGAGTCGACCTATTGATTTCTTCCGTTTAACCCAGATGTGCTTTAGCGTTTCTATCAAAGGATTATGATAGGCTTACGACTGATAGGATATAATATAGAAGATCCACTCCTGATCTATATGGCCACAGTATTCGAAATCTCCACGTTATTAAAAACTAAATCGACAGATTTCAGCATTTCCCTCGACGCGTATAATACACTGTTGTACATTGAGTTATTTCAATTATCTTTTATCAGAGAAAATTTGATATGTCATGAGTGAATTTTAAAGGGTTACCTCGAATCGATTTTAACATGTGTTACCGTCAGAATTTTGAGGGCGCAAATTAAAGCTGAAAGATCGTACTTCGCGATACAGTCGTTAATTCTGCCGAATAAAACTCAAAATTGAGGCTGAAAGATCAAAATATTCATAACAAAAAATCTAACATTCGGTGTATTTCCAACTTCATTATTGCAATTTAAATATGGGCAAATATGTAAATCTAACGATTTTAAATAAAATATGCTGTTTCTAGCTGACAAAATCGCTAAAATAATTTGTGAATACTATTAAAAAATAATACAAGATAATATTTAATCGGTTTCCTTAGAAGAGAATCATTTTCCTCTTCTCGGTGCGAAGTAGAAGCCATTACTTCGCGGCCCAATAAAATTTTAAACGGGCTGAGAAATGCTGGTCTACAGTGCTCAAGAGTTAATTTATGACTTTCTAAGTGAGGATAAAATGTAGAATAGTAAATTATAGTTTTATTCACTCTGTAAGGAGAAGTTATGGAAGGAGAAGTGGTATTTACGTAGTATCGCAACTTGTTATTCGCAACTTCGTATGATAAACCTTGTTTCGTTGCAATGCGGTCGAGCTGTGACGCACACAACGGAGTCCGCAGTTGAGTATTCGCAAGCGAGTTTCGGTTGGTCGAAAATGCTTCATGAAAATCGTTAATTGCGACCATACACACGCAACCGCGATGTACGTCGCGATGAGAAATGTCTAACCACAATTTACCGAACTAGACCGAAAAGAAATATCGAAAATTCTGTCACAAACGATTACCGATCGAACGCGGTCGAAAAATAAACAAACTCAATGTTTACGTTTCGGATAATCTATCGGATTCTTCGATTCCCATCGCAATCCGTCCGACGACGTAGCAAAAATGCGCAAACTAGTCTCGGAAACAAAAGAATGCTTCCCACTCGATTCTGTTTGCGGTCAACGAAATTCCGTCTGCGGTCAACGAAATTCCGTCTGCGGTCGACATGGCTGAACTTGTATTTTCACACTAAACACAGCGGTCCCGCGAGATTGGAACGAATCATGATTACAATCAGAAAGAACGTTGCAAAATGCAACGACAGAAAGAACAGCGAATGCTTCGAAAGGTTCACATTTGCGTCGTGCACGGATTCGCTAAAGAAGTGCAACGACGCAGAACTCGACGAATTTCAAAGTGAAAACATCGTAGCGAATTCGATTAGAAATGGGTTTGACCATGTCCATCGCGTTTTGCCACAGTGCAGAAAATGCATACGGTCGACCAGAAAGTATTTGAGAATCCGTCGATACTTGAAAACATATCCCCTGTTTTTCACTTGCTATGTCATGCACAAATATGCTAGAAAAAAATGAAAGACAGTCTTCGAAAGTGGAAGCTTCGAGGTTCAAAATGAGTCGTGATTTATTATTGTACCTTTTTTTTAAAATAAAACTATCATAGTTCAACTACTTTTTGGATCAACTGTATGCAATTTATGCAAAGAACGTAGTATATTGACAACTTTAGTACGCAACAAATGGCATAATTTATGCCAGTAGGTGCTATAATTGATTAAAAATTAGGTCACAGCAGTCGCAAACATGGATTATGTACCAATCGAAATGACGACAATGTGCGACCGTGTTGAAGCGAGAAAATGTTAGATCATTTTGAAAATAATAGCAAGTTCATACATCATTTTCTGACGAGGCGAAGATAAATGGCTTGCAACGGCCAATGCGTTTGGCCTCAATTTCAAAGTACGGAGAGTACAAGCGACATTAGTGATCGTTCACAACGGAAACGGATTCGAAATAATTTTAGATGCGCAGAATTTCGAGCTTTGTTGAAAATATACAACCGTTGAAAGAATTATAATTAAACCGTGAACCGTGCTGGCCTCAACAGGCTCAACGCCACGTCATATACATGCACAACGGCCAGGTACCGTGTCTATAAACGTCAAGACCATGTGCATATGTGCACTGATCTATGCACGCGCGCCGACAGGAGACGTATTGAAATTAATTAGCTACGTGAATGGGGCACGCGGAAATGCATTGGCGCGTTGTAATTTTAAACATAGCCGCGGCTATTTCCAGTACGGCCGATTACGATCGCCTATAAACAACAATGGTAATAATAACATATCGTCCCCGTTGGCAATAAGTTAGAGTTAGCCTACCATCAGAACTCTTGGATTCGTCGCTTTGAGCCGTTGCCGGTCACTTGCTTGTGTAACAATCGTCTCTAATTACGGATTTTAAGGTCAACCACTTAAGATCGATCTTCGATAAATTCTAAACGCAGAGGATCGCATGTTGAATTGCCCGTACCGGCAAGGTTAATGCGCGCGGTGTTAGGGATACTTGTCCCTGTCGTCTAACCAAGTTAAAGAGTTAACCAACGTAACGATTACAAGCAAGCGAATTCATTTTACTCGATTTTTACTGAATCCTATATCACGTGTTTACAATATCAAGTTAAATTATGTTATTATTTCAGCGAGAAATCGTAGATTAATTTTATATTCAAATAAAACTATTGAAATTGATTTTTTTTCGTTTGAACCATACGAAGAAGATGAAAGTTTGCAGATTGATATTTAGTGTACAACAATTTACGTAGAATGTCTATTAAAAGTTAGATACCTGAGAAAGTTCAAAGATTTACATACACATAACTTTCTGAAAGTTACTATGATGGACGCTTGATTAATTTGAATATTTATTGACAGTGACAGTAGAGTATCGCAATTGCCATTGCGTTAATAATATGCCATACAAAGGAATGTACAACAACGACACTCTAACGATAAGTGTAGCGCTGACGCATTGGGATGCATATCTATTGTTTCAAGACGAATTTTCCATGCCAATTATACGTTTGCGCAATGCTATCACATCTAGAAAGCATTGTCAAGCAACATAGTTGCAACATCGCGTTGAACGTGCGCCACTTGATACGTACATCTTGCTTCGTTAATAATTTCGATTGCACAATTCGTGAGGTAGTTAGTTACGACATTCTACGATTCGGTATCAACTCGACTACAATGCTGCGTGATTGTATAATTGCAATTTTTCTTATTATGCGAATTAGCTAGCTGACAACGTGAATTTCATTTATGAAGTACTTGAATTATATAACAAGCTAGCAAATTAAGTGAGAATGCCTACTTACTGCGGGGGAATTCATAGAACAATTTTATATAAAATAATGTTAATAATCATGCAAATTTATTCAATTGAACCTTTCGAAAACCACGCAAAAGAGAAAGTTTACCGATTGATATTCAAAGCACAACAATTTATGAAGAATGTCTATTAAAATTAGGGACCTGAAAAAGATAAAGTTGTTTAATAGTGTGAACAATCTGTCCGACGCGCGACGTGCCAAACTTTGAGCTTACTCCCCCTTGTAAATTTTCCGGTAATAACCTCTTATCGACCGATAGTTTCCTGCAACCGACACAGTATTATTTTGGAGAACTCTTCACCATCCACTACAGTATAAAGGTTGACTGCTGCAATTATTATACGTTGACCTTTCTTACCATTTCAACCCTTGTTACTCCAGAAATATTGGAGCCTATTTGTCAGCTAAACATAGTTCGTCAACATGCTTTTATTATATGAAATGTTGTCACTTAAAAAACTACTTCACTGTACTAGAATTGATTGTTTTTGGCTGATACAATTATTATTCGTTGGCCTTTATCACTATTTCAATCCTTGTTACTCCAGAAATATTGGAGCATATTCGGTAGCTAAACAAATTTTATCGACATGCTTTTGTTATATGGAATTTTGTCTTTTAAAAAACTACTTCACTGTGCTAGGATTGTTTGTTTTTGGCTGATGCAATTATTATTCGTTGGCCTTTGTCAGTATTCAAACTCTTCTTACTACAGAAATATTGGATCATATTTGTCAGCTAAACAAAGTTCATCAACATTCTGTTATTATATGAAATGTGGTAATTTAAAGAACTTCTTCACTGTACTAGGATTGATTGTTTTTGGCAGATACAATTATTATTCGTTGGCCTTTGTCACTATCTCAACCCTTGTTACTCCAGAAATATTGGAGCATACTCGTTAGCTAAACAAATTTTATCGACATTCTTTTATTATATGGAATTTTGTCTTTTAAAGAACTACTTCACTGTGCTAGGATTGAGGAAGCAATGATGATTGTTTTTGGCTGATCCACAGATACCGCGTTTCCAGCGCCGAACGTATCAGTGACCTTGCCGGAAGTTAGCGATGAACCAGCAAAAGAGCCGCCAATCAGACATTTGTCGGAGGTGGACCGAATCCTCTTGGAGAGCTTGGATATCGGTCATTCCAGGCTCAGGCCCACCGGTCGATTCCTCACGATGCACAAGCGGCGTCGTAAGAGGCTTACCACGAGATCCTTAAATCATGAACCGGGTATCCTAGACGATATTTTCCATGGTCTGGTCCAGGTAAGCTATCAATTGTCGAATAGAGCTTGTATTCGCACAAAGGAACTGAATCCACGAGATGGGGTCGCATAATCTATTAACCCTCTGTCGGTGGATCTCCTTCACAACCGTAGGCTAATAATAATGGGGATTTTGATCGCGATACACAAACGTTTATATTTGACAACATTAATTTTACGACAGTCACCTTTAAACAGCTCAATAGGCGTCGATCACCGGTGACCCCCAAGGCATTCAATGTGTTAAGGGGACTCTCCGGTTCGGAGCTTTTGTGACCGATGGTCTTTACACGCTTAAAAAATGCTCAAAATATAAGCGAGACGGAGATTAACCTTTTTGACTTCCATTGGTACGCTCTTTAAGATAATGAACAATTCTTCTACCAAATTTGTTCGTTGTTGATAAATGGGAATCGGTTTCGCCAAGTCTTACAAGTAAAAATATTTAGCTACTGTCAATGGTTCATTATTCAAAAGTTTCAACATAAATGTACGTTCTGAGAACGAAAATCTACGCAACACTGTGCAAAATGTATGAACAAAATGTGGGAAAGGATAACCGATCATTGAAGCACGATTTATTATAAATTAGTGATCGATTGGTAGAATGTCAATTACGATTCGTGGAATGTTTGTTTCGTAGGTCTCTATCAAATGACAATTAAAGTTGGTCAATCAAAATCGGCAGTTGATCCGATCGATAAAATCCAAACTGGTTAACGGACTTAAACCGTTAGCTAATTGAAGTGTAAAACCGATAAGAGCGGTCGAACGATCAAAACCTTTGAGCGATTTAAGCGGTTAAATGCTAATATGATATTACTGGCCAGAAATGATGATGACGTGATGGTGTATGAAAGTCACTGTTTTGATTAGAAGTTTTATTCGTTGGTGGGTTCACGTGTTTATATAACGTAACGAAGATATTCACGAAGATGTAACATACATACATAGACGCGCAGCGTACACAGGTTGCAAGGAACATTTTTTGTCTATTTATTTATGAATGAAACATATGACTAATGCATAAAGGATTGTAATTGGAATTGTAATTAGAATTGCATGAGTTTGTAATTGTATCTACTCATCGAAAGTATGTGGTTCACCGTTGTTAACATTGTGTTTCGATTATTTGTTGCAGTGTGTACTGCAGAAGGCTGGTAACTGGCGGTTTAATGCATTTACACTAGAAACGGTGACAGGAGGTAAGCAATAATACAAACGCATTCATTTTTCCGTAAAAAAAAAACAGGAAAAAAGGTCTATCTGTAAGAAAATCTAGGAGGAATGTCAGTGTTCAAAGCATGAGAACAATGCTATTCTCTTCCGACGATGATTTCCTAGAGATTAATTTTACAATACGCTATGAAACACTACTTCTTAAGAGTAAGTTAATTTCTTAAAAACCGAATGTATAAATACTTTTTAACACTCTGCACGTTCATGAAAAATAGTGATTTTCAACGAATAATGGTTTTAATAATATCCTAATTCTAATCTGTCTCTTATGCGTCGATCTGTCTCGCATAGGTCGCATTTGAATTTTTTCAAAAATCTGTATTCGAATTTGGTTTTCAGGTCGATCGCTACCAGTATTATGCGTCCATCTTTTTCATTGGTACGGACTGTTGCAACATTTTAACTTGGACGTGGTAACAGTGTGGAAATTGTTCGGTAAGAGTATCCAGAATAAATCATTTTTCAAAAATTATAAGTTAAAATATGAATACTGATCGAATGCGTTGAATGATGGTTTGTCAGGTATGTCGGAACATTCGTGTATAATGTTAATTTCTTTCATTGAGCAACCTCAAAAATTCCATAAAATCGAATAATTTATTTAATAATATAAAAGTTGCAAAATTATATTCTTACATTTTTTAAATGTCTACCGGTACAACGTAAATATTATGAAAATTGATGTTTAAATACGGACTTATACGATCGGTGTAAAGCGAAAACCAATAATAGAAAGCGATTTCCGAAAAACATCGAATCTTTAAATAATATTTGGAATTCATAGCTCGAGAAGTGGGTCCTGCGTTTACTGCATTTTACGTAGCTTCTGTTCGTTCGAATCGGTCGGTATTGCACGTGTATGGTTATACCAACATATGGCAATGTTTACTTATCGCGTTTGCGGAATGGAACAAGTATTTCCGCAATATCTCTGCATCCTCCTGCCCCCATCCACCCCTTCCTCATCCCTGTATCGCCACGTTTCCTGATACACCCGTGGAAACGGAATCTGCGGTCTTGTTTAACAATTGTTACTTTCTTTCGACACGAAATTTTTACGTCACCGCGATGTTAAAATACAGGTCGGAAGCTATTCGTCATCATTAAATATTCAAAAGGGGAGAGAAGTCCCATAAGAGAAACGATCCCCTTACGCTATGTATTCATATTTATAAATCATGCGACGCTTATTATTTATTTATTCCGTAGAATATTTCCATACAACCAGGATACATGCAGCTCCTCCCCCCTCCCCCCTCCCCCCTCCCCAAATCACAGCAGCCGTGAATATTTCAGATACATACATTTTCAAAAGAACTTCGGATAATGACATGCATGAAAACGTTAATTATCAACGTGTATTTCAGAGCGCATCAATTATGCACGATTCGGTAATTACCCTTTGCGAATCTGTGTTTCCGGCGTTTCCGCCCACTGCACGATACCGTAGTTTTTACTTGAGAGTTTTACGATCAGAAAGTCTCTCGCGTCACTGTAGAATAAAAAGCAATAAGAAAAATGGTATTTTACATTAATTATATATACATATACACTGCCGGCCAAAAGTTTGGGTACATTCTGCATTTTATTACATTTTACAGCATAAGTACTGGAAAGTGGCTTTAGCGGTTCTGTAATGTTTTCCTGGGTTTAGAGAGAGGTAGTAGGAATTAGTTTACGTGTGTGTATTGTACGTGTAACCTTATTTTTTTATAAAAAAAACCCTTCATCATATAATAATATCATTCCGCGTGACATCTCTCTTATGCGATGGTCCAAAACTTTTGGCCGGCAGTGCCATTCAAAGAACTGTACTAACCGAGTACAAAGAGTACTAATATGAAAAATGGAATCCGAATCGGATAACACGTAGGACGATTAAAGTGAGACCGGATGAGTGAGAGCCTACTGCATTTTATTTTTGTTCCATTACTCTTGAGGCACGTTTCCAACGTGGCTGGACGTCGAGTGTAATAGTGCCAAAAATTTCTTGGAGCAATTCTCCCCTGATGATGAAGTGCGACAAAAGTTATTTCGATAATGCAAGCCGAAACTGCTTCTGGACTTTAGGAGGCGATTCCAACGTCCTTACTTTAATTTATAGTGGTTAACCACCACCCCCTCCTTTTTCCATAAATAAGAGTACTCCCCTCGCGTGGCACAGACTTTATTGTCAGAAATACGGACCGCTATAAGTGACTAATCTATATTACCATGGAAAAGTATATCCAGACTTTGTTTATTCAGATTCTACGATATTTTCAGCTGTTAAAAAGAAAAAGAATTTCTGCAAAGGCTCATCTTACTATATGTATAGGGTCTTCAATGTTGATAACGTTAATTATGCATTATATCCTGAGATGTACACTCCTATTTTTTGAGATGTTAGTATAATCGAATAGTAACGACGACGATGTTTAATCGCTGTCATTCTTCTTCGCAAACAGCCTTCATCGAGGAGGGTTACCACAGTACAAATCCTTACCACAACAGTATACACGCGACAGATGTAACTCAAGCAATGCACTGCTTCCTCCAAGAGAAAAAAGTGAGTACCAACGAGTACACAGGTACTACCGTCGCGTAAAGAATCGACGGAAAATAGCGTGCGTAATACCATTTACAGATTAGAATGCACTTAACCGACTTGGAAATCATGGCATCGCTGATAGCCGCGGTGACGCACGATTTGGATCATCCAGGCGTCAATCAACCATTTCTCGTCGCCACCAGCAATCACCTGGCCGCGCTCTACCAAGTACGTCGAACGTTTCCCAAATGTTCAATCAAATTCGGCTTTGATCCGAACAGGTTTCGGTAATTGCGAGCGTGTGATTGCAGAACACGTCCGTTCTTGAGAATCATCATTGGAGGTCGGCGATAGGATGTCTTCTGGAAAGCGGCGTTTCCGATCAATTGCCTGCTAATATCAGACCGGAGCTTCAACGACACATCAGTTCGTTGATTTTGGCGACAGACATTACGCGGCAGCAAGAATTCCTCGTCCAATTCAAAGTAAGCACTTGACAACACTAATCTATCCAAATCAGCAGTGATATTTTTAGAAGTAGAAAGTAAACAAAATACACTTGGTACACTATTTTCAATTAAATATGCATTGTAAATCTAGACAATAATTTTTTTCGAACATATTTGCAAATATTTTAGAAATAAATTTGTTACGTAGAAAGAAGTCTGGATGAAAATATGAAAGAATGAAAGTATAACGATTTTCATTTTCTTGTTAGAAGTGGATAATATGTGACAATTGTTACTATGTAACTATTTCGGTTAATACAGTTAATATAACTATGTAACTATTTCATTTAATACAGCAGTAGTTCGATAACTGTCATCAGCCAACTGCCATTGTCACATGGGAACGCCTCTGAGGAACGGACGCGGGTGAACAGTGAGGAGAGCGCGCGTGCCATTAGCCGTCTGTTAACTGTCATTTACCCCGAAAGTTGACAGTTATCGAGCGGCTACTGTATGCATGAGATTAGAAAATTGTTCGCTATATGCATACGACAAATACGCTTGCAACCACTGTATAATACAGCGTGTGAACAGAGAAATACACGCTACAAAATGCATAAAGACCCACATTCCAGCAATAATCAATTAGGAAATACTGGAGAAAAGTGTCTTTACCATTTTAACATTGCTTACTTTCTTTCCAGCACTATCTGGACGATAACTCGTTGGAAATGAAACGGCCGGAGGATCGACATTTTATTCTGCAGATAGCCTTAAAATGCGCTGATATATCAAACCCGTGCAGACCTTGGGACATCTCGAAGAAGTGGTCGTACAAAGTATGCGAGGAATTCTTTCGACAAGGCGATTATGAGCGTCGGCTGAACCTGCCAGTGACGCCGTTATGCGATCGACATACCACAAGCATACCAAAGATACAGGCTGGATTCTTCAAATTCGTAGTGACTCCCCTTTATGAGGAATGGCATCGTTTCCTAGGCGATGGCCTAAGCGTGTCGTTGATGGAGCACTTACGGGGCAATCAAAAGAAATGGGAGACACTGATCCAGCAGGAGGCAACTGAAGAATGGGACGCGAAGGTGCTGAAGCAGGAGGAACCGGAAGAAGGAGTCAGCTCAACGGACGATCCAGACGTTGACGAGGACACTGGAAGCATCGATCTGCTGATCCCGGCTGCGTACGTTCAGTCTTCGAACAATAAGATGCAAAGTTTGCCAGCACGAATCGGTCTGGAGCGAATCGGAAGGCGTCATTCTGTGCCATTAAGCATCACGAAGCCGTTGACTCTTTTATCACGCAACGGAGCGAGACGCGAGAGCGTACCCAGCGAGAACAAGACGAAAAATTTCCTGCTGCGGCTGGAGGATCAAAGCCTACTAGACCCGAACTCGTTGTCCTTGTTCTCGTCGAAGAACAGCGTGCAAGAACTATCCCCGAACTCCAACGTGACAGAAAGACCTGTCAGCGCGGAAAGTCTTCTGCCAGAGCCGAGCATAGCCAGCATTACCAACAGCGCCGAGGCATCCAGGTTAAGTTCTGTTCTTCAACCGGACAACCAGAAGACAGGGGCGCAATCGAAACAGTTAACAAGGCAGCAGACTTTCCCGCCTGTGCAGCCCTTCAGCAGAATGCGATACCTGTCCACGACCGCGGAAATGTCGCGGTATTTGGTCGAGGCCACCAGCTCCACGTCCTCTTCATGTTCGGTAAAGGACAAGTCCTGCACGAATGGTCATTGCGGCACACCGCCTACACACGAAGCAAACTCGTTGCCAGCGAAATCTAACGTCGAGAAACTATCGAGAGAATCGCTGGTGGTAGACGTCGGCAGCAAACGACGCGCTTCCGCGATCGTGGACTCGATCAGACCAAAAGACATCCTCCTTACTGCCGATCACCCGCGACGTCATTCAGTACAAACTATCCGTATCGACGACACTTACTTTAAGAACCGTCACAAACGACCTGCCTCTGCTCAAGGATCGGATTCGACTCAAGTTTTCTACGCATCGCTGACCGGCTCTCGCAACGACAAGAACGCGCGCAACATCGACATCGAAACGAAACCGGACGGCAGCGGCCCGACGAAGACAAACTACGAGAGTGAAAAAGTACTAGGCCATGACCCGCGGACTATGTCGCCGTTCTGTAAACCCGACCAGTGTAGTAGTTCGATGCATGTTGCGAAACCGAAGTGCGTCGAGCCCGAACTACGAAGATACTCAACTCCTGTGCCAGAAATTAAGACAATAATGACTGACGCCGGTGGTAGACGATTCACTGCGATACCAGTGTCCTCAGAACTCAGCACTCACAAAGTGTTTTTCATCGGTAGCCCGCCGGACTCGCCGCACCTGAACCAAAGCAAATCGTCGTCGAGCGACAGTGGTAGTGAACCGCGAAAATGTTCCGGTGATTACGACATTGTTTCTATCGGCAGCAAACGGGACCCGGAGGCTGTCAAGGAGAAGAACTCGAAGGTTGCCAAATTGAGCCAGGACATACAAATGAAGGAGAACGTTGACCCGCGCGGGATCGATGATCCGAAAGGAATAACCGTGTCTCGAAAAGGAAGCCAGGTAATGATTCCACCTGGCTCTACGTTATGTTTTATGCGTTTGATGTTGTGTCAGTCGTAGACTAGGGAACAAAGATCTACAGTTATTACGAGGTTGATAGCAAAGAACTGGGAATATGGAAAGTAAAACGACAGTTTTTTTCTAGAAAATGTTCTCATTAGTTGGTACAGTGTTACCCACCCAATTTGATGTTATAATACTTTCGGTATTCCTATCTCGTATTGCACAGAAGAACCAAGACTGTTCAGCATGCAGATGTTACATTAGGGCACCAATGAAATGTCCATAGTAGTCGCATACACTATCATACAGTAATATCCATGTTTTTCTTAATTTTATTTTCTCGATGCACTCTTAAAAGTTGATGATTGAAACATGAAACACCTACGTGAAATAGAGTAGAGGTAATCTCTGATATGTTTTTTACATCAGCCATGGGCTAGAAGACGAGGATCTGCTCCGGTTGGTCTTTTATCAAGATTGGATGACATCACCGTACCATCTATAGCATCTACTAGGGTTGATCATACTTCCAGACGTGGATCTGTACCAACCGACATTACAAGGCATCAAGGTAGAATAACAACAGTCATATATTATCACCTACTATCGGTAGATTAAATTCTTGAAAGAGTACATTGCGTACAAGTTGATGTAGGGAACATACGATTACAAAGGAGAATTGATAGTTTAATGTAGGCTGTGAATCTTCCTTAGGAGAAAGTGACTTAGTTTACAAAATATATACTGGTCTGCATACGATCTAGATACCAAAGAAAGTCTGCGCAAACGATGAAAATAACTAACATATTAGACATGTAAGTTGTATAATACGTGTAAAACATAACACACTCGATTTTTGTCTAACTGATGTCTAGCATGTAAGTCATTTCCAACATCTGCGTTCACTAACAACAAGTAGAGATGGTATTATGCGAATAGTTGAGTCTTTTAAAATTAGTTTTGACTAACAATCAAATATTAATGATCATCTCAATTACAATTAAATTTCGAAAATGGATATAACAGTGTAGAGAGAGCGAATAATTCTATGAATTTATGGTACCATTAGGTGGAGGCTGTAATCGATTAACCTTAGGAGTTAGAGAGGGTAACATTACAACACCTAGGAGAGCCAGTCTTCCGCAAGAAACTGCTCTTGGAAACCTTCTCGGCAATATATTATCGTTAACCAGTAAGTATACATTCTAGAATCTAGATCATACTTACAGAAAAACTGTCGGCTGAATATTGACCGATTGAATATTTTCAGATGAACGAGAGAATCTCCCAATAAACAATAATAACAATAATAACAATACAGGAACAAGCAACAATAACGGATTAGCAAGAATAATCGATAGCACCGGACCTAGCATGCCGTCTCCGCGGCGAGGTTCAGTGCCAGCAGACATATCTGAATTACGCCGTGATATGTTCAATAGGAGTAGCATAAATGGTAAGCCTCGTAATCGAAAAAAGATTTTGAGGAGGAGAAGTTCTG
This sequence comes from Lasioglossum figueresi, assembly GCA_028455805.1. NCBI lineage: Eukaryota > Metazoa > Arthropoda > Insecta > Hymenoptera > Halictidae > Lasioglossum > Lasioglossum figueresi. The sequence continues at coordinate 10,876,857 of CM052194.1, read as the reverse complement.
GAGGACCAGAAATGTTTTCTGGAGGATCCACAGATGGAAACGATAATGGCACATGGCTTAAATGGAAGAGGGAACTAGGAAAAAGGGATCCGATTCCTGAACCGCTCATCAAGCGAAGAGGTTCCCTGCCCATAGAGATGGTGGCCATTTCTCATGCTGGTCGGTACAATCATAGATAAAGGAGGATGTCGTAAAACAAGCCGGTACCATTGCGTTCTCCACTAATACATTGTATGAGCAAATTGATTTCGTTAGATCGTTCGAAAAATCACTAAACATAAAAAAAAAACCAATTTCATTAGCAGCATATTGAGCAAAAGTCCAGCGCTGTCGTAGAATTCATAAAGGTGTAGATGTCAGCTTTCTTGAATTTGTATGTCTTGTTCAAGTTCGTAGAAGTAGGGAAGCAACCAGTGGGCCGATTCTAATGAATTTACTGTGTGTGCACGGCAGGATCAGGATCGGGGGCACGAAGATCCAGTTTGTGGAGACTTTAGCATGGAGTAGATGCAAGTGGACAGCCCGTGCAACCAACGGTTGACAGTAGATCATCGAATACTACCGCACTGAGTCTTTCCTTACAACATTAGCAGCAACAGCGATGATTGACTTCCATGTTCCAAGATTGCCAAATCTGAAACTCCTCTTATCAGTTGTTGTCGTGGGCAAGTGAATTTTTGTAAAATTGATCGAGATTTCTATTACAACAGCTGCAACACCAACGAAAAATTTAAAAAAAACAGAGCGTCCTATCATCTACCGCAAGAAATTGTATTACCATTGTCATAGTCTTATAATATTAATGTGTGCACTGAAAATTCTGCTGGAACGAAACAAGAAAACAAAAACTATGTGTATTGTAAATAATATATAATATCTCATACTCATTGGTGAAACAAATTTACAAGTTTAAGATTGGCAAGACGATAAAACGTGACACTTTACGGCAGGGTCGACGTAGAGAAATGAAAAGTATGAATTCTAAAGTCTTCCCCGCAATTTACGCGACCATTGTGGAAGAAACAAAATGTATACATATTAGTTATGTTCGCTTTATATCCATTTGTGCCATACACAGATGTTGTCTAAGATGTGACACAGTCCAACACAGGGTTCAATACGAAGATTTTAATAATTAAAATGCCTAGGTACGGAGAAGGAGAAAAGACTGGTAGAGAAAATCACCGCTATTAAACTAGACACATAAAGAGGCACATAAATCGATTGAAACGAAGTGACATTTGCTCATAGCTAGGAGAATTATGATCTTTTAAACATTCAAGGCAGGATAATGTTATCTTCATTCGATTACTCATTTATCATATCTATCATCCCCATTATATATTGAATTTGTTTCTATGTCGGAAGATGAGAATGTTTTTAATCATTATCGACGGTTTAACGAATAAAACGCGTAAAAGATTAAATTTATTCTTAAGTGAAAAAATAAGGAAAAGTAATAGCTGTGAAAAGTAACTCTGATAAAGAAAATAATATACTCAATATCGGCAGTAGTTTCCTTTAAACTGTAATGAAAAACAAGATAGACATTCCATTAAAACAAGTAGTATACAATGTGTAGAACACAAATCAGAATTAATAATAATAATGTTGTAATTATTACTATTTATCATCATTCAGTACACTATCATAACATCCATTATTGTCATCATCGTTGTTGTTATAATTATAAATGAAGTCTTAATGACCGTTCAAGTAGATAGAAATTATAAACTTAGTCAGTAATGATACCTGCGTTTAAGCACAAGGTAAATTAGTTAGTGAATTGCGTGGAACTATGACCATAATTGTTTATAACAAAAACAAAAGATGGTTACGATGCATGGGTTTACGGTACGTGAACCAAAATCAATCAAAAACTGCATAATTCGATAGTGCTATCTTTCGATGTATATTAATTCAATGACACACACAATTTAATTCAATTAATTTTATTTAAATAAAGTACAATTGATAAACTGCCTATGCACAAATAAATATATACAAGATAGATTCAAATATTATCCTATTTTATTGTAAAAGTTTTTGTTATTATATATACAACACGGTTATTAAAGACTATCGTTTTCATAGTATTTTGAATTGCTTTGAAGAGAAACTTATATCACGTACTGCTACAACCTGTCATCCCTCTGACTATCAGAAAGTAAAGAAATATTAATAAGCCATTGCAGTTCAGTAATGATATATAACAAATCTAAGTTTAATCAAAGTAACAACTGATATCTGTATCGATGTAATATAGCCAGGTCATCCATTTCTCGAGTAAACTGTTGTAAGCTTAGCGAATTTCCCCTGGTGAGGTTCCTAGATCTTCTCAATGCAAAACCTGTCAGCTATATGTGTGTTTCACTCAATGACCAGAACAAAAAAAGAAGGTATTACGAGATCGCCTTAAACAGATTCGAACTCTTTTAAAAACAATATGTGAAAACAATACCTAAGTTTTCCTACTTGTAATGCAGAAGCGTCCTGCATAAATGACTTGTATAAGTGTATTAATAACTAAGTTAGTATAAACCTACTAGTCTTTCTAACTCTTAATAGAATGTATATGTATATGTACACATGCGTATACTTATACACATATACATTCAATATAAAAAAAATGCACAGAAAGCACCAAGAGATACATTGTCAGGAAATATTTGAACAATTTCATTACATAATTTATTTATTTATATCTCGTAAAACACCTTTACAGACAGACCAATGAAAAAGGGACTAAATGAAACGTCTTTGTGGAAACTGAAAATTGAGATAGCTTCTGAAAGAAATTCAAATTCAATATTATAAATGACCACTCTGTCCAACTACTTTTTGAAGAATTTATGACATCTAAATGTACATGTTGCACCACATTTCAATAGAGAATGACTAACATTCTTCAAAAATTCTTTTCCTCTGCCATCCTATAGATATCATGTACTTGCAACCACTTTCTATGATTGTATTATCTTGGCATGTGCAAAATGAATAAATTACTTTATAGGAATGAATGTAAAACTAAGGTATTTGACATATATTGCATCAAGCAGTGTTTATGCTCAGATAAATATGCATTCTACTCTTTTGAAATATTTATTCATTCAATTTTACGATTTTGTCAATTTCTGTTTCTAAAAGTTTGTACTATGACTATAGTTCTAGCAATGCACTTTCAAAATTCAAACAAAATTCTAAAATACTTACAAACACGCGATCCTTTGAATTGGCATAGATCGGTAGAAACAAAACAAATATATTTAAAAATCATTTATGCAATATTTTCCTTATCTTTTTTTATTGTATGTATACACATTTGATACAAACAATAAAATTGTTTACCAATTTTTGGATCAGCTAATTGTTCAGCAGCTAGGGGTTTTATTTAGTACTCCAAAACCAGAATGAAGAAATTATGACAATGTTTTGAATTCAAATAAATGTTTCAAAAACTATCGAGTAGGAAAGTTAAGAAAAATTTAGTGAGATACTTTTTTTAAAAACGAAAACCAAAAAGACAAGTAAATATTACAAAACAAGATGTATGTACTATTACTTTTACAGTGTTTTTGTTGACTTTTTCTTTCGTATGTTACAACATCAAATGTTGTAATTGTACACAAGAAAAAAAATTTGCGTGCGATTCGCAGTATTGGAAATGTCAATTAACAAATAACAATTCGTATGTAATCGGTCTGACGATAAGAAAGTCGTTATGTATTTTCTATAATATTACTGTAGATAGCTACTGCGTTAGATACAATTAAACAATGTGTTCTTATCATTATTCATAATTAAATTATAATGTTGTTACAATAAACACAAGATGCAAAACAGTATAAAATGGATATGTGTATGAATGACAGAGACAAGAATACGAGTGTGGTCCAGTTAATTGTCCTATTTATGTTGGGCAATGTGAAGAAAATTAATATATATGTATATGTATGTGATGGCTCTACATGGCCTATTATATTCATTAGATTGGAATGACTATAGTCGATAATTATAATATCCAAATTTTTTATAATTTCCATTTGGTTGTATCAAGTATTTATTTTGTAAATGTAAATGAAACTTATCGAATACATGACAAAATTCCTGTTATAAGTTTAGAACTGAATGATACGTGATGCGATATGTAAACCCATCTTCTTTATTAAAAAAAACACACACAAAAGTGACAAGAGTACATTTTACTGATCGATCATAATCATATATTTAATTTTGATTTATATATATATCATTCATTAATTCTATTCATTTTACCGTAACCTTTCGTTCATTTACTTCTGCTGGAGCAGCTACGAACTATTCCGGGAGTACGGTTTTAATTACGTTAATTTGAATATTGGCGCGATGCACGCTATCGACAGAGATACCAACTATTAACACCAACACAAACGTTGCGTCATATTGCGCACTGTGTTCCGAGTCGTGTGTCGCAAATCTCATTTTCGAAAGTGCACGCACACACATACCGCGAACGTGAAATCAAATCATCGGCCCGGGAAACAACAGTGCAAATCACGAAACGACAATTCACAGTGTTCATCCAATGCGATTAGTTTTGGCGCGTATGGTTGCATACGTGTTGCGTGACTGTCGTTTTACGTATCTGTGCGCGCTCGGTAGGTCAAAATGGCGTGAACCGACTGTGCGATTTTAGGTTATCTTCGCTCGTGGACAAATCACGGCGGGACCAGGAATAAAGGCGCGCGACCGCACGCGGTTTGGATTTAACGATTCGAGTGTAAATCGCGATCCTCCACGTGCGTTTTCGAGATCGAGTTACATGAGTTATGAGGACGGAATGCCCGCAGGCGGTAACAGTCGTTTCCGCGGTTACCCAGCGCGGATGTCCGAGCGTCAACAACTCGCGCTCCTTCTCCAAATGACTTCACAAGAAATCGTACCAGGTGAGTGAAACGGCCACTTTTGTTTAAACAAACAATCGCACTATTTCCCTCGAGACCCCGCGAACACTTAATCAATTGTCAAACGATATTTACCTCCCATGTCATCTCCTACCCGTCTGTCTAGTCTCCTATCGTCGCGTTGGACAGAGTTCCAGCATATTGCAATGGTGTTTAATCGATGCGTATACAGACTTACGTGTCTGATAGTCGAATTCACTGCGATATAACATTACATACTACCTATCGTACGTAGGTTAGTCCCAAGATATATGCTCAACAACTCGATTCCATGCCTTCACTGATCCCATTCATTCATTTCTTGCCCGGTACACGAACAAATCACACTCGCACAAATCTCCACACTGCCATGTCTTGATTAGCCGTAGTTTCCCGCTGTATTGCTTTGTCGGAACAATCTGCAACACGATACCCGAAGCTAGTTATATACCACAGACGAGAGTTTGCTTGTGTTATGTGATTGCCCAGCATGCTTAGTTCTAAGGAACGCCATCTGGGTATTGCAGTGTGGAGGGAAATTTAAATTAATCAAGTAAGCTCCAACGGAATCCCGATAGCAGCGCACGATTCCTTATGCATGTTTATGTACGAGCATTCGAGCGACGTTTGTGGTTACGAAAATTAATTTTCGGCCGCTAGAAAAATTATACGACAACCGTGAAACTTGAAAATTTGAGTTTTAAAAGCAGCATTAAATGACTATGGCAATATTAATAAAGGAAAACGGGACAGCGTTGTAAACACACCATTTCTTTTTTAAAGAAAAAATCCGGAAATACATATATCGATCATAATATATACTCTAGATACACTATTATGTAGAAAATTGGATATTATAATTGATATGCAATACATACGTTTAATTATTAGGTGCGGTTATTAACTTTTTTTTATTGTTAGCCGAATATTAACGCTTCGGGTAGTATCGGATAAACACAGAATCTTTTCGGAGTACTATAATACTTTTGTACCTGTGTTATCCCGCATGCTAACTTCTCAATTCTGTACAATAATCAATGTACGCTCGAGATCCTGCTACATGAAAATTATCTTGATACCGACACCGATTGCCGGTAACTTGTTACAACTGCAATTTACACTAGGAGGCGTTAATGCCAACACCCACTCTCGTGGTTTAATCCATCCATTACGTTATTCTTTCTGAAGAATTTCCAATTTGAATTTCAAATAAATCTCTATGCTTGGATAAACAAATGGTAACTGCTTAGTAGTATGTGTCTAAAGAATAATTTCTGAAAATATATTTTATATTAGACCTTTTTAGCAGATATAGAGCATTTACATTATATGTATAGCTGAAATATTGATGTAGGAGCCAGAGTTGAAAATAAATTCACTTATGAATTACATAATTTAATATAAAGTTGCTTTGATGATCGTCAACGTATAATTTTTAGGTGGAAATCGAACAGAAAATACAACGTCCAGCACTACCTCAAGGTCGTCGACGTTGCAACAACGAGGATCGAAAGGACGATGGTCTAGCAAAAATGGAGAATCGACGGTCCACACGCCTATCAATCGCAAAGAAGATTTTCGCGTTGGACAGATGCTCGTAAACGGATATGATCTCAACGCTAAAGAAACGAGCGGTAAGTAACCCATATTCTCCGTTTTATTTGAGAAAAAAATAGGATTTCTAAATCTATTTAACTTTGATGACTGTACTCGTACACCACTCTGTATACACACGGTCTTAGATTTATGCAAAACTACATAGGCTTGCAAAACTCAATGTCCTAATTAATAAGCGTTGTTTAGTTCCTCGATATTGTTTAAACTTGTTGAATTACGGGGGTCGAGAGTGCAGAGCCAACTTTTTCTCGCAATAATGCGACTCGGTGTTTTTATACGCTAAACTTTAAAATTTAATTAAAATATTGCTCAGACGATGGCGTAGTTTTTAGATTGTTATACATAATTTAAGATAGCAGTTCGTATTCAGCTTGGCTGACGTCTTTCCTGTTAGTCTAATTTTTCCACATCGGTCATCAATTTTTGCCGAAAATGTTACTCGATGTGTACGATGTAGGAAAGTGGATTCGGACTTCGATAATTGCGATGTCTAAATCGTTGACTCATGGGTGACGAATACGGAATCCCTATTGTATAAGAAGACAATATCTGCGTAAGATGCCTAATAGGGTATGCACCAGCATCCTAGTCACAGGTGCACTACATCCTCGTTGTTCAGGGGTTGCGAAGGGATGAAACATCTACCGTTGGGCTGGGGAGGGGCAGCAGACAACTCTCGTACAGATCAATACTCGAGACAGGGCCGCACTGTTCCACATAATTTTTCAGCTGACAACTTAAAACCTACGATTCCCGTTCTCTAACATTTGTAGGTGTTAGACATTACATCTCGATCCATGTGTTTCCCATTTCAAAATGTTGTCGATTAATCCATTACTGAATGGGTCTATAGTCATCCAATATTGGACACTTACTCTGTACTAAAACTAATTGTAGTCACTCTTAAACACTTCTGCTTCATTAATCATTTTTGTAGATTTAAGTATTTCGACATATCCTGGTTTATAATTTGTCGTATATTAATTTCAGATAAATTGAATCGTAATAATTTATTGTAACAACTTAAAACCCACGATTTCTGTATTTTAACATTTTTATGGTACAATTCATTGATATTACCACTTCGTCTAATAACAAGAATATATGTGCCTAGATCACGTTTCTCTCACGAGTCTTATTCTAGTATAGTAGTCATTCGATAATTAGCTGCCAGATAAATGCCCGATAGAAACGCCCCTCACTCGTGTGCAATATTCTCACGCGAACGCATCCCACTCTGCCGCCCTGAACTTTATACGAGGCAACTTTTCGAAAATTGTGTCTGGATACTTGAAATGTCTTTCAATTTTCATCTGGACAAAAAAGAAAGATACTATTCTTTTAAATTCCAAAAGAAGGGCTAGATCTTTAAAAGATATTTTTCTTCTTCTTTACGTGTTTACTTAAAGCAAGCAAGTTCAGATAATATTGTTCATGAACAGTTCTCAATGATCTGCTAGTAAGGATATATCGATTTACTAACGTACGTTGAATTTCACATTTTATTAACATTTTGCAAAATTGCACCGATGCAAGAAATAACTATATTTTTTCCGGAACGTTCCCGAATGAACAATCATTTCCACCTACGATTACCTGCAAGATAATGCCCACGACAAATCTAATGTTTCTACAGAGAATTTCGAACACGGGTTTAAAGCCGAAGATTTGGTTCACCGTACCAGACATTCTTGAGGAAGTAGCCTTTAAAGCTTTAAGGCCTGTGGGCGTTGGATACTCATGCATTTAATGCTGCACACGTTATCAGTAATCATTTTTTTTATTTCATTACAACAATCTTACAACCTTAACAATTTAACATTTAATTCCATAACAAAAATAAATTACATTTTTACGTGCACACGCATTTTATCCATTCGTTTTGAGTACTATGTTCCATGATTTCCAATGACATTATTCAATTCGTCAAACCACCGAGAATATTACAGGATATTTACATGTGCAGGAACCGGGCATTTCTGAAATTTGTTTTGAATCTTCGAGTCTACTTTATATGCATTTTTTTATTTGATGTGACACTTATTGCATTTACCTATCATTTAGGAAATAATCGCTTTCGGTTTAAATGTGCTACATGACACAATTAAAGCGAATTAAAATTTTATCCAATTGCTGGGAGGAGGTGGCGGCAGTATCGGGCGCCGCCCGTGTCCTTAAAGAGGATAGATCACTCAAGAAACGATGAGTCCGTTGTTTATCGTCACGTCGTGTTCAAACTATTTCCTCCACTATCTGCCTATGCAAATGAGAATGCCATTTATTCTACACAGCAATCACCCCACTATTATTACTTCATTTCCCAAAATCGTCGACTCGACCGAAAGTCGCCGAACTTTAAGCTTTTGTGTGCGTTCTCACTTACGTTAAATAATGTGCGTTTTCGTCTCACGTATCGTACATTGATCACGTTATCGTATATTGATAAAGAGGGATTTTATTAGCAAAATATAATGGTTTCGTTCAAAATTGGAGTAACAAAAATGAAGAGATCGTACCATAGAATGCGACGTCCAATCTTTGGCCTTATGCCTTATACTAACAGGAGAGATATCGATCGGAAAGAAAACTAACGAATGTCGCAACTTCGTGGCAAGGACTATGCTCCACGAATTTGCGAGACCACGTGATTTTCCTATTCAACTTTATGGTTAACATGTCTTTTATATCATTTTCGCCAACAATGAAACAGAACTTAACCCCTCGTGCACTAATGTTGTTAACATGGCAACGTCAGGTTCGTGTATCTATGATTTGTTTTTCGAAAGAAGGCACCTGAAGTCATAATAGGTGACCACCCCCACCTCTATTGCTTCAGACTTGCAACATAGGAGCGTATTGGACAGCTATTATGACTTTCAACATTTCCCTGAGAAAAATAAATCACCGTTCATACAGTTGCAAACAAATAATTCAATGATATAAGTAAGAAAATATCCCGATCCACTTCTTCGAGAAAAATAATATCGATATTTTCAAAAATCCTCGCCGCTTGCAAAACCGTTAACATTGTCAGATATTACATTTTTTTTATTAAACGTACCATCGATAAGAAACGTTAACAAAACTGCAACAGGCAAGGCTTTGATGCTCACTGCACGATAAGGAATTGAGAAACCGCAGAAGTAGCAATGGTCGGTATTGTGAAAATCCTATTGTTGAGGAATTTCAGGCCTCTCTACCATTTGTCCGTGCCTCTGTCAACAAACAACCCGAGATTCTGAAGATTATTCGCCATTGCCACAAAAAAAAAGTACAAGGTGACTGTGACAATCATTATAGTCCATCGCCTTTAAAGCAAACGTTACTTTTCATGTGTATAAATGCCCAGAGAGCATATCTTCTCCCTTTCGTATTCGCTAGTAAACCACACGTCGGCCAGGCAACAGTCTTCTCTTCATCACAGTTCGGTATGTATTCTACCGAATCACGTTTTCACTTTTCCAAGCATTCTACGCTTTCTTTGTTCTCTCTGTTTCGCCTTCTCGGCCCTGCAGTCCTTTCAATAACCTTTCTTTGTATTCATTTTTCGCATCGGTATCCAGCTATCAGAACATGTGCACGATTATTTTAATTGGTTACAATGATCGCATTTATAACAAAACCGAGTATGTAGAATTTTAAACAGTATAAAATTTAAAACATTTAGAGAGAGAGAGAGAGAGAGCAGTACAGTAATAATAACAACGTATAGAATGATTATACAATTTTTCTATAAACTCTAAAAATATCTAAGAGTTAAAGGTAGAAAAAGAGATGACAAAAGAAGCATAAAGTTTTCTAAAAATGCCAGCTACGAAAGAAACAGGTTCGCTTGTAGAACCTAACTCCGTTTCGTGCTAGCCCTTTATGCAGACTCGCAAAACAACAGCACTTCTTCGTTGCCTATGTACCGTGTCATACGAGGGGCGCCTCAGTGTTTAAATCATTTTGTTTCCGGTTAACGATTTGTATAAGGCGAGAACGTGAACGGGAATAATTTTTCTGGATAAGATCGCCGTGTCCGAAAATAGGGATTAGACATGGTGCAGAAACGTGGTGCGCTTCTACTTGCTACATTAGCGAGTGCTCGTACCCTTCTTCTACAGCTCTATTTGGCACAGGCCGCGCGAACACGCTCGAAAAGTAAGCGATAATACGACTGGTGTGCTGAGCGCAGGAGCGGCACGTGAGGAAATGCTGCCACCGACACATGTGCGCGCACAGGATATAGCAATAAAACACAGCCGCGCCGGGCTCACACGCACGGTTCACATGGTTGCGCGGCGGTGTCGGTGTGACTGTACACATCTCCACAGGTATCGTGAACCGTCTTGTAGAACGCACGACCAACAATGTCGTTGGCGGGATCAGCTTGATTCCGATTGGCGAGAGAGAGCGTTCGTGGCTCTCTGTTGGTGGGGCGGCGCGGGGAGAGGCGGAGCCAATCGTCGACATAGCGACGCAACATGGCCTCTAGTTCGCGAGGGGCCGTGTTCGCGTGCACGTCGAACACGTACGCGTACCGACTTTCCCCCGGCGGACCGACAGATGTCGCCCTAACCGCCTTTGAATCGTCAAGATCGGCGTGACAATTGGCCCCTGCACAAGCAACGAATAAACGAAAACCGAGAGGAAACCTGTTTATATCGCGTAATAAAAGTCATATCGGATATATACCGCACACGGTCGCGGCCACGTGAGAATCAGTTTCGAAACGAACACACCCCAGTGCCATCGATACGCGTCGAGCTTTTTAAAAGGACACCCAACAACAATGATATCTCATTCATCAGATCACGAAGCATCGAAAGTCTCGCTGTACCGTGAACAGTCTCTCGATTTGAAAACGACCAGGCTCGTTCTTGCCAATTGATTGTCACTCTGAGCAAACCTTTCGTGCGATCTTCGCGGAGACAGCGTCGTTGCTAAAGGGGAGAGAAAAAGTACTGCAAAACCCGAACAGTCCTGTTTACATGTGCACATTTATTTAGAACTGTGCAGATACTAGTCAAATATCTCGGAAAGTGTGCAGAAAGTGTCATTCTACTTCCGAATTTAACGGCTTGCAGAGACCCTCGTGTTCATTTGATGTACGTAAACTGTACAGACCGTCGAGTAAAAATGAAAATATTGAAACAATGTGAGGGAAATGTTCGTTTGCTAGGAATGTTCAACGAATCAGTTTGTGTCGTTAGCAGACACGTCTATGTTGGGCCGAACTTTCTTTCCTTGTGCCATTTTTACACTATTTTCTAGTTTTCCTCACGAGAGATCCCTGAGAATCTATTTACGAGAATCGCAGGAACACCCGTCTAGGTTTTTATCTCCGTTTTTATTTGTGAACACAGATACCACAAGTGCGACTTCACCTGATGAGAGTACAACCTTTACTTCTGATAACCCATGCTCTCCAGTTGAAACAAGCGCAACAGCGTCGTCAAACGAGCAACAAGAACAGGAGAAGCAACAACAACAACAACAACCGCAGCAACAGCTTTACCAACATCACCATTCTCAATTTCAACAACAACAGCAACGTACGACCGGAAGTGCGCCAGCCGCTGCACTGCACGTTGCTGAGGACAGTGGAGCCCCCTGTGAGATGCGGAGAACACCACCGCAAAATAAAGGTGAGTTTGTATGGCGCATTTATACAGGGTGTCTCGATTGACTCGACCACCTTAAGTATCCCTTTAATTAATAAATAATAAACAAAATAATATTATTTAAAAAAACAACTGTGAGAGAAAGATTGGTAACAAAGCTCATTTCAACGAATGCACAAAATGATCAAAGTTAATGGATATAATTTCAATCGTTTGTTGACTGATCTTTTTAGCGATTCAATTAAATTTATTTTTGTTGATTTCTTGTACTCGAGGCTAACTGAAAATAAGGAATTACAGTTCAACGAAATGTCGATGGTCCTAAAATTTCGAAAAATGTCTTCACATTTTAAATTAAATGTTTAGATGTATTTTTGAAGTCTTTCAAAAAATTATATATTAACGCACGTTTGTAGACAAATACACGTGACATTGGAAAAGAATATTGAAAATTATATTGCATATTTTTCTAACGAATGAAACGGAAACACTGAGCATAGCTGAGGTAATTGATAAAAAGTATGGGCACCTGCGGTTGAATTTACAAGCGCTCATTTTTTTGTAACATTCTGAAAATGATATCACGAAAGTGTTGTAGGTAAGTATATAAATACTCATGTTGCGGTTTGTCTGTATGTTCAATAATATCCGGTTCTCATCCAAGCGAGTTTCGTATTTCATCAACGATTTTACAGTAAATACTACAAATTACGAGAATTTGAATTGATTACATTATCTGAATTATTATGTATTCTCAGTATGATTTTATTGGAGTAAACTCGTGCGTTGGTCATTTTAAAACGATGAAATCAATATTTTTTAAAGAACATTCATATAGTATCATCCCCATTATTTAAGTGGTTTGGTAATTTCAAATATAATTCCTATTGAGTACCAGCCTTATACTATACGTATACCTAAATTCAAAGGTTCTACAGTGGGAAATTTTCTACGAACTTTGACGCTTGTGTCTTGAAAACTTTACACAATATTGAGCCGCTGAGCATGAAACTGTAGCTCGTTTACGAAGTTCTAGACGGGAACAGACGTGTTTCAAGTTGTGATTGTTGTGTTTAGAACAGCTCGTACAAGTCGAGTGTTCAAGGAGAAGGTCCGCCTCGCGTGCATCGCTCTGTTTTCGACTGTGTGCGCGCGTACGAGTGATTGCTACGAGCTCAGTTGACTATGTTTAGATGACGAGTAGCGGACGTGCATTAGTCTAAGAAAATTAATTGATACAGGATTTTTTCATTTCCCCATACTCCATCAGAAGTCTCCTTACACCCCTCAAAATGGAGTAACTTCTTTGAAAGTGAATCGGACCTCTTGAGCTTCCTTCAAGATCTCACAATGATTAATTTGCCACATAACATGTGAAAAAATTCGAAGAAAATTACAATACTGATTTTACAGATATTTATTCAAGCCTCAAATTAAAATATCAACCCCTTGTCATATTATAACGAGTCAGGTTCGCGATAATGTGAAAAGCCAATATCGTTTCTTTATTATCTGACAAAGTTTCCAACATAGAAAGCAACTCACATTTTATGGTCGTTAAAATCGGTACCATTTTGCTATGTCGGTGTTATAGATCGGCGACACGAAGTCTCGTACGATGTTTGCACTGGGCTGTATGTATGTACTCTAATCCGTTTGTAATTCCATACGATGTCCGATCTATTCTGCAAATAGTTTGTGCTTATCCTTTGTGTGTAGTTTTATCTTTTTACCGACCAGTTGAAAGTACAGTTACCGACACAACAGCTTTCTTTAGCAACCAGTTTACAAAAGTGATAATTAGGTCGAAGAAAAAACTAAACAACCTATAGTATGAATGATCACGTTAATGTAGATGAGGAAAATACAATAACGGTAGCTGTTACATACCACAGTTACTTATTATACATACGTATACGCCAAGTGTGTAAACAGTAGGGACGGCGTGAACTCCTACGTTTGGATCATTCGTGAATCTCGTGATTCGGTCACGATCGTTCCCAAATCACGGTGATTTTTCACAGTGTTCGTCGCGCAAGTCACAGAGCATAACCATGAGCATAAACATGAAAGAAGTTGTCTGCGCTTTTATACTATTTAAATAAATATTACAATTTCGAAAACGAGAGGAAGAATTAATATTTCTCTTTTCTAAATGCTGAAATAAGGTACGGAAAAGGAATTTGATTATTTTTTATTTTTATCATTAAATGAAGTAAGTTTACGTTATATACAGGAAACGTATCGTAATTTTAAATTTACGTTATATGCAGATATTTTTATGCTAGCTAATTGATGTATTTAAAAAAGGAACTGATTCAATTGTGATTCTGCGATCACTGTGATAAATCACCGTAAGTGATTTTGCACGCCATCGCTAGTAAACAGGTCGTAAAAAATATATATCACAAGAAGAATCAAATGGAACGATACACATACCATGAATTAGATTATTTACTTTCACTCATTTCCATTTGCGGTACGTAGATTATCAATTAATAAATATAGTAATTATATTGAGTACATATCGTTTGGAATATTTCGAAATATTAATAATAGAAATTAATAAATACGAATATATGTAGATGATACACAGACACGCAATAGAAGAAATTCATTGTCTGTTATTAAAATTATCGTTATCTCGATCTACATCGTTCTGTTTATCAGGAGCGATGACGAGCAAGAATCTCGGTCAATTTTCTCATGCAATATAACTAGGTTTGCTGTAATAATGATCGTAGAGATGGGTCGTTCTGTGTCTGGCAAAACTTTCTAATAAGAATACTTTCTTACATTATTTCTCATGATTTGTTTTTCGAAAAAAGACGCGACATTTTTTCCCGTCTTAAGGGGAAAGTCTTATGTAGGCGGTTAAAAAACAGGATCCTTCTAATTGTATTTTTCAAAAGTATAGAATCTTGAAAATACTTTCCCAAAATTGTATGTTTGAATTCACTGAAGTGGCAATGTTATAACGATTTCAGAATAACGATAGAGCAGCGAAACGTGCTTTTTCTTCGCGTCTCGCACTGAAAATGCATGGGGGGTAATTACACCCCAGATTTAGGCTAACACAAAAAATTGTTCTGTATAACGAAGGAGTAGTTCAATCCATTGCAAAAAGTAAATGCTAACGTAAGACGGTAGCGTCACTTTGAAAAAATGAAAATAATGAAAATAAAATTTTGCAGCGTCTCGCACGAGACTGCCACCTTAAGGGATTTTCGAAAAAAGAGCCGTGCATTTGGTGCACAGTGTGGATACGGAGGATCGTGTAGTCACCACCAATCGGTAATAATAGCGACCGATGTGAAGGCAGTACTTAATTAGACGTGACATTCCCGAGTAGTGACGCGTCGGTATCGTATACGCGATGCAGTATGCCCCGCCTGGTAGAAGTTGGCTGAGACGGAGACGCGGCGACACAGTCGCGAGTCAGTTCCTCTCTGTCTTAGCAGCTAGTGTCTTCGGTCTGGCGTGTTGTGTGGGAGCCGTGCGGGCCACTGCGGGCGGCAGTAGTGTACACACGCTGCTGCCGCGGCTACTGAACATCTCCTCGGTTGTCTCTGTCCTCTCGTGCTGTCTGTTCGTCGTTGTACTCTCGCCTCCTCGACGGTGATACATCGGTAGAGGCATTTCTGTCCGCGAACTGGGTCCCGCGATATTGTTATCCCGGTGTTTAGTCTAACTGGCGAGCAAACAGGTATGCCCTCGGGGTCGACCACGTTCCTTCTCGTTGCTCCGGATCCCCGCTGCTATCGGATCACCGAAAAGTACCGTTTGCTAGTCGAGCACTGACGACCACGTGGCTTGGCGCGTGTTTCAACGCTGCACCGACGTGGACGTGTCGACTCGTATTAAACGCGTAATTGTTGTCTTCGCGTTTGGCGATCCCTGCTCGAGGAACAACAGCGTCGTCGAAAGGGGAGTGTCGAACCTTGGAACACATCTTCTGGTTTTCGCTGCCCGAAGGAGTGGGACAAAGGCAGACTTTGCAGAGGTGAGCGAGAAACCAGCGCGAGAGAGTTGGGTCAGACAAAGACCGAGATGGCGCAGAGCGAGCAAGCGAGAGAGAAAGAGAGGGGAGCACGCTGACTGGCAAGTACATTGGACACGTTTGCGCTCACAGGCTGCGTCCATCGACACCACTAGGGTGATCGCACCTCCGAAAGGGGTTTAAGTTGCAGTTGCTGCAACCGCCTCTGTGCTATTTTGCAAGTTTGGTCTGTCATTATCGCCTTTGTATCTGTTTTTTTTTCTCTCTCTCAAGATGTACACACAGAACGTGTCAGAGTATAAGATACAAGATACGTTTGCAAATAAATCTTCCGAACGATATCGGCGTCATTCTAGATCGCCGTTGACAGTGGGTATTAATCGCGAGTCAACTCGGAATTAAATGGAGGACCTGTGAATTATTTAACGGCGGCAATTAAAAACATGCCTAGTGAGATTAAAACCGGTTGCATACTATGTCTGGCGCATTTCGCGGAACTCGTTAGAAACACGATACAACGTGTCCTGTGCTCGCCTTCAACGTAACGAAATCTTTTACACTTTTAGCTCGCGCGATATGCTAATTCCTCGTAATATAAATCACGCGACCGCTCCGGAAACGATGACACTTTTGAAAGTAATATCGGGACTTGACCTTGATACTTTGTCTTAACGCGTATCTGTTAGCTGTGGTATCCGATTGCTAGATTTAAATCGGCACTTCAATTAGCGGACAACCATCGAGGAAGACTGTTTATCGCGAACTTAATAGCATTCATAGAGATTAGTGTTTGCTACCGATGACGATGGTGCTGATAGTAAGCTTCGAAAACATTTGATTTTTTTTTTTCTAATGATGTTTACAGATGATCGTTGACAGAGTCTCCTTTATTTTGAAACAATAAATCGCGAGATATTTAGCACTCGTTTGCCGACGACTGTGAACCGTGCCACTCATGACCCACATGACATCGCACATAGAATTATGTCTGTCGCGAGCCGGAGCAAGTTAACGAACTTCTTTCGCAAGCAGAACCCGATAAAGCGTGTCATCATCGGTCGAAGGAATGTTATCTTTTGGAGTGAGTCGTGAAGACACGCGATGTCGATTCTTGTTTTGAAAGGTCAGGAATGGAAAAAAATAATGAAACGGTTTCGGTTTAAATTTCTGCAGCAAAGTGAAACGGTTGTTTACTTGCATCCTTTTTCCGCAGAACTGTGTCGGTATATTCTACGAGAAAAAGAAAAGAATACTGTCTAAACATAAACTCAAAAATATTTAATAAAACATACGGTATCTACATATTTGATAGTTGTCAGACCTATGTTTAAATCGTATTGACGTTAGCGAATATTACCAGTCCTATTCTTATACGATGCAGATATTTGAAAAAAAAAAAAGTTTCTCTGCATATTGTGGTAACGTTAATAGCACAACCTTGAGTGACCTTCGCTCCTCGAAATGTAGTAGGAAATTGATTTTCAACAAATTGGAAACGTATTTGTTGTATTGCCATAACTGAAAGTGACACTTAAATGGCTGCCTTTGCGTGGACCACGGATAATTATCTCGCTTCTTGCACACTTAACTGTCGCTTTCCATCCTCACGACTTCGCGGAACAGATAGGATTATTGGAACCGGTCTTATGGGGCATAGATATGTCTATATACATATATGTATATATATATATATTAAACAAACTAATCTGCGTTTCTCGTTCTATCGCGAAGACATTCGGAGAAAAGACAGACTGTAACTTATACAGATAACTGTCGCGATAAAACTCCTATGTATATCAGTTATCCGTGTGCCCACAAATACATATTAATAATATTAAAAGCGCATTTCTAAATATCTTATCTATCTTCAATATTTGATTTATCCACCGCTTCGCAGTGTGCCAATTGTGTATTGTACTGGATCGTGTAGGACTATAAGGTATCGGTTTCGCCTCGTTATATCTTTTTGTAAACACTTATTCGTACAATTTTCATCGGTTGTTATTTTTTAATATTCGTTTCAAGATGACAATCTTGTATTATATGAAAAATAGAACCATGAACAGTATCATAGGTACTAGAACGCGTTAAGTGTTTGCGTTTTCTTATTGTTATCAAATGACGTTAGTCGTTCCTGCAAAATGTAAACAATATTATCATGTTCTATATTTTTAAGGTTCTCCGCTGATTTGGTTGAAAACAACTGAAACGTGGTTGGCTCACAAAAAAAGAGTCTCATTTATCTCGTCTACCCGGACACCTCATAAATCAACAGCTCTACTTTCGTTGAGTTACGCGACCATGATAATCATTTTCTTTTAGCACCTATCCGTTTCTCATCGGCTACAGATGTTGTTGAATTACGCATTCAATTTTCAATTTTATTTTTTGAACTATCTCACAACCTCGACAATTTCTCATCTGCGTTAACCGTGGTCTTCTAATTCTACAACGCTATATTAAATCAGTAGTTCTTGGAATTCCCCCTGCCTCTATGAGCACACCGTTATGTTTGCTCGCAGTTTTCTGAAAAGACTGTTCCGCAAATATGTGCTCGTTTCTTGGAAATAGAATTATGCTCGGCACGTTGGCATTACAGATATGTAATAGTATCGACAAAAAGAATATTTATTAACGACCTTCTCTTATAAATAGTTCTACAAACGATCAATCTTACTTAACGTTGAATAAACTCTTGCAAAGTAAGCAGCAATAAGAAGAATATATTTACTATGCACCGTACATGAGATAAAAATGTAAATATGTGTATATACTGACGTAAAGGAAAATATGGAATATTCAACTATGTAAATGGCGTTGCATAGATAGTTAAAATTAAACTAACTCGAAGTGACTGTAGGCCGTAAACTGACTGTTAAATATCACAGTATAAACATTACTCGGCTAGTGATTCCGTAGTCCTTAGCGCAAGAAGATCACTATGGATTTCGACCATGAATATATGCAGTTGACCGAAATCGAAAGCAAAAATCGCACACCGGAGAAGCCGTAAGTTTACCAAGCTATTTTGTCACACTCTGTCGATATCTGTGGTAATTAACAGCGACGATGGTCTACGTTTCGACAGGAACGACACGCGGATATCTAGACAGTTAAGAAATGATTTATAGTCATTTTATTTTGCGGATAATGATACATAGCTAACGCCTTAGGGCTGCCATTATGGTAATCACGCGCGTCGAAGTGATCATGGGTACATGTGTTACTTGAGCGTTAATTATAGAACTGAATGTTTGTGATTTATTTTGTACTTGCTATAAATGACTGTATTTAGTACATCTCTATGCTGATGCACTCTGTCACGGTAGAGAATCGATAGCATCTCGTTTAAGAAGCCATTGGTTATCTTGAAGTGGTTTTGGGGCTTTTTTCTTCTTGACATATGTTAGTTTAGTATATGATAGTTGTTTCGTATTGTTAAAAGGAGATATCGAAGTGCAACAAGTTATTGTTACATCCTGCATGTGCAATGAAGACAGAGCATGCGTAACGGCATAGAGGCAATTACAAATAAACCGTGTAGAGTGTAGAGGAAGCGTAGACGAGTATGGAAAACTGCAACGTTGCAGTCTACTGTTTACCATATGCTCCTTCTTTAAGAGAATATTAAAGTTGCATCAATGTTTGCTTACGCTTATCAACGTATTCACACGTTTTTCATGCGATGCCAGAAAATCTAACAAAGAGAGTCACAGTCCATGAACAAATTTCTAAAAGATATTACTCGTCTCTATACTTACTAAGGGTAATTGGCTAGGGTTCCATAGAAATCACTGACACAGGTTTCGTCGATACAGTTTTCACCGAAAATAACTTTGACCGACAACGACTTTAGTCCACGACAGTGTTATTCGATATTAACATCGTTTGACAACAACGTTAGCCGACTACATCTAATTTTCCTTATAGTGTAATAATTATAGGTTTATACAAAAGTCAAAGTGTCAATGTAGAATAGTTAAAGGAAAAAAATATCAGCGCCATCTTTAGAAACGATGTTACTATCGGATAATACTGTCGTCAACTAAAATTGTTGTCGGTTAAATTCGTCGACGGTCAAGGTCGTTGTCGGTCAAATCTGGAGTCGGTGAAAACTGTGTCGATGAAACCTGTGCCGGTGATTTCCATGGAGCCCAATTCGCTAATATTGTGCGAAAGCCGGTACACGACTATAAATTCATTGACTGAGTTGATGTATTTTCGGCCACAATATCCGTGAGCGCCAAGTTCCACTGGCACAATTCCTTCTATTGCGAAGTGGCTTGGACAGAGGGAAGAAGGCATTATGATCAATGACCAACTAAAAACGATTTTAATAAGAGTGCATATTAGGTGGAGTTAAAGCCTTTGTTGAGTACGTGTTACACGAGGTCTCATTGACGCGTGTAGTACGGTTCAACCACGTATTGATTTGAATTCTGTAATTACAATGACGTCGTGTTAACTCGGAGATTCAATTACATATTGATCGAGCAGAGCTTGCACCAACCTCCGCTTTCAATATTGCACGACATCCTAGAATCTCTCGGAGCGAGCTGTCCAAGTTACAAATTCATTCACGTATTAATAGACCGTTTGAAACGTGTATTGCAAACATTGATGTATTACTAAATTCTATTCCAAATTTAGAACAATCGTGCCTTCACTATTTGTTTTATTCGAACCCTACAAATCGCTTTATTATTGCACGATTTGGCCAACACATGTGTATTTCTTGGCGCTCCGTCTTTAAAGCTCGATAACCATTGATGTACCATAAATCTCGAGATGCAACATAGTGGTTGAAACAGGTCTGCTTGTCGCACGATCTCCTTGGGTCTGGGTTAGGTCCTTTTCGGGCTGCCCCGTTGTGGGTTTCATGCCCAGATGCAAGGCGGTGGGCGGTGGCTGTTAGTTTGTCCAATAACTGCCCACATCTTGTGACATGTTTTACAATCTGTCATCCATGTCATCGCCCTTTGGGCTATTTCTGTAAGCTCAAAGGATTCACGTACACGTGTAAACGCACAATAACGCTACATATTTACAAGAATATTCTTGCTCGCCGTCATTTTACAGCGTTCGTATTATTAGATCGTCCGTTTTTAGACGTTCATGGTCACTTTTAATTTTAATCCTCTCACCGATCAACATTTTAATCTCATTTTTAAAGAATTAGAGAGGCTTTCGCTTAAAAAAATGTTTGCCTCGTTCACACGTACATAGGAATGTAGATGCGTAAAAGAACGAAACATTGTTACTGCATCCGTCTGTTTAGCAAAGGTAGGTTTCCAAAGGGACGTTGATTATTGTTTCTCCGAAAATGATGTGGTGAGACAAACAAGTTTGGGAACTCTTACATAGTTGCTGTACATAATTGCTCAGAAATTGGTTCGTGGAACTCTAACAATAAGGTAATAACACCCGTAAGCAAGACGTTTATGAGACTGGGTCGCAGTGCTTTCAATCGGCAAGTGGCAGCCAGGTAGCCGCACATTGTAGCGACGCGAATAAAGAGTTTAATGACACGGTTTCCTGTAATACGATCGGCCAACAAAAGACCAGTAAAAGTATCGATCGCGATTCAGGGTTCTCACTTCTTCGCCGAGCTACCCGGGGAACTTGTTCTCCCAGAAACCTCGTGATTAAGGACTATACCGCCGATGATCGCAACCAGCGGCTCATTCCCTTGCGAATATTTCTTTGTCCTCCCCTCTTCGAATATGCCCTCCCCTCCTCCTCTAATCACTCTTTCTCTTTCTTGCCGGCTCTTTCGTCCTCTGTCCCACCACTGTATGCCAGAAGAGTACACTGGTTCCGTGGAATCTCGTTCCCCGGCATTCGGTCGTTGTTCTCGCAATTAACTAGTGTTTTGTTCCCCACAGTTGACAGATCGGGAACCGGGCAGTCTGGAAGCTCGCCGAGGGTGACCCTTCGACTCAACCAGGTGCGAGGAGCAAGGGATGAAAAGAAAGGAGGGAGCACTGCTAACTCCCGTCAGGGCAGCATGAACGCACAGGTATTAATTCTTTCGTTATAATTAGACTTCGAATTTTATGCATTTATTGAAAAAATGCGTAGGTGCAATTTAAAACGGTAGAAAGGTGAAAATGATTTTTAGAATACCAGTCTCCATCCTGTATATCCTTTACATATTTTCAAAGTTGCATCATCATATTTCTCTATGCAATGAATTACCCTCAGAACTCGAACGACGACTTAGACGCTAATAAAAATTATCATTATTAAAAATATTATTTACATTATTAGATTTGTTTGTATTTAACGATTATAACATCAAACATTGATAATTGCAGAATCAGGGTCAGATGGAAACTTCTATGAAGACGTCAAACGTCTCGTCGGGGACCGTGAATGCTGTCTCGGGCTCGAGCACGTCTGGGAACACATCATCAGCAGCGAACGACAGTGGCGACGTCTACGAATTCAAAAGCTCAAAGGAAGCGACACCTGTGCGAGGTGCGAGCTCTTCGCCGAATCCTAATCCTGAGAAGGATAAAGATGGCAGCAAGTCTGCCAGCGGTCAGGGAAGCCAAAGCGGGAGTAACAGTGCATCTACCACCGGTGGTCCGACATCTTCCGGCGAGACAACAACAACGTCGAGTCCTGCTGAGGATGCTGCCACTGTTTCGGCGTCACCTTCGTCCAAGCGTGCCTTTGACGGCGACAATGTCGAGGAACAGGACGAAGAGAACCGCAGAAAGAAACGCAAGGATTCGGAGCCTGTGAAAGAGAATTTGAAAAACACAACAACTGGAAGGCAAAGCACTGGCAGGAATACTGCTAATTCAGGGGAAAAAGTATGCATCATTCGCTATAGGGCAACATTGTTTATCCATGGCATTATTTCTCTATTCAACACACTTGCTTGTAATGGCACCAGAGCACAGTGGGCTGTAAACCCGTTTCTTCTGGCCAAAATTAAATTTTTGAAGTTTTGTATTTTGAAAAAATATGTACAGGAACATCACTCTGAAAAACACAATTCAGAAATTCAAAGTGAAGCCAATTTCTTTGCTTCGGTGTAAAATAACAGCAATCGTCAATATCGCGGTTTGTAGGTTGAGAAATGTAGCTGTAGGAAATAGGATACTAAACTGTAATAACTATAACAGTTCTATTCCTCGTTGCAGTGCACAAAATCCGGTAAACAGGGGTCTGGAGCAACTTCTGGTAAGAGCAATCAGAACACAACTTCCATTAGTGCAGACAGGAAAAGTCCAAGTACCGCTTCGATGGCCAGTAGTCCAAAGCCTTCGAATCCTTCTGGTTCAACAACGAACACTAAAACAACCACCCCGGCACCGCCTGAGTCTGATGGCGAGGACGATAGATCGAAAGGTTCTGACTCCGCTTCAGCACCTAAAGTACCGCCTCTGAAGATAGTCATCCCACAGAGTAGTACGTCCGAGCAAGAACAAGGGAATAGAAATGGGAAAAGCACGTCCAACAGAAGTCACCAGCTGCCGTACGTAGTGGCAAGTTCGAACAGCAACGATTCAACGGATAAAGATCAGAATCAGTCTGCAAGTGGCACAACGAGTCCTACGGAAAGTGGAAATAGTACGAAAAGCGAGGACAAAAAAGATTTCAGCGGAGCTTTGCACGGAGAGGAAAGATCGACGCATCATCAAAGAGTGCTTAGAAGTTCGCATAGATCTAGCAATGGTAGTAATGGCTCGTCAACCTTGAAAGAAACGTCTGCCTCCACCGGTAGCGGAAACTATCCTAACTCGTCCCCCCTTCCTGCAACTGTTTCGACGGATCGTTCGAATAACTCATCGCCGCAACAACGACATCATTCACCAACGCCTGAAGCGGCTGGTACTGAATCTAACAAGTCAAGTGCTGTGGAAACCTCGAATAATAGTACTAGTTTAAAAACCAATATAATGATGGAGAAATCCGAGAAGAATTCTGATACTAGCGGAAAAAGTCAAAAGGATAGCAATGTAGAGAGTTCGGAAAGCACGTCTACAACCACTTCGTCAACAACGTCGAATGCAGGCACCCCGGCACCACCTGTTGAGCTTCATCCCAGAAAAAGAAAAATGAAACCTAATAAAGAAGCACAGCAAGCCGCTACTGCTGCGTCCAATGAAACTTCTGAAACCACTAATGCGGGTCCGGAAGTACATCCGCACGATCAGCCTATCACCAATTGTTATCAATTGTTTCTTAATATTCGAAAACAGGTATGATTTTCACGAATTCGATGCTGACTTCATTTATTTATTGATATATTGTGGAGCAATAATAAATTTTCTTATTTTAGATCGAGCGAAGAAGGAAGGGCCTTTTTCCAGTCCAACCAAAACCACCTCAGGGTTTCAAAGACTATTTAATGAATCGTTGTACGTATGTGTTAGCCGGAAATGCGAATAAAGAGCCGAACGTTAACCCCCCGGTCGGATTACAAGGGGCCATGAAAGATTTATATGTTGAACAAGAAAAAGAAAGATATCGACTTAGAATGCAACATGTTGTTGAAAAGGAGAAGTTAGTTTTGTCAGTGGAACAAGAAATTCTTAGAGTACACGGCAGAGCTGCCAGAGCTCTCGCCAACCAGTCTCTTCCTTTCTCTGTTTGTACTATATTAAAAGATGAAGAGGTCTATAACGTTATCACGCCTGAACAAGAAGAGAAAGATAGAAACGCGAGGAGTCGATACAACGGCAGACTATTTTTGAGTTGGTTGCAAGATGTGGATGATAAATGGGAAAAAATCAAGGTAAAAATATTAACGATTAAAATATTTAATGTGACCTGATTAATCGCGTCGACATTCGTTATTTCGCACAGTGTCCTTGATTATTCAAGTTAGATTCAGATATATTACGTAAAAACCAACTGATAAGCAATTCGTGCCTATCAGTTTAAAATGACGCCATAAATCAAAATTTAAACAAAACGGCGATAAATTACAACGAAATGTCATTTTAGGAAGCTATGTTACTTAGACATCATAACGAAGCCGAATCGTTGCACGCAGTACAAAGAATGGATTGGGAATGGAAGTTGAAGGAAGTTGGACTATGTGAATTCAAAGCAACACCACAAATAGAAGACATGCATGTACCGATGGTTCATGTTTCGGATGACTTCGATTTACTCCCGGCTTAGTGAATAGTGACTGATTGGCTGGCTTGGCGTAACTGCTCATACGATTTTGCTCATTTTCAATCTCTACTGTCCCGAACAAAACGCGAAAGTGTTCATTCTTTGACATCTAAATTTTACTTAAAAAATACGATACTGCTACTTCGGTTCAAATTAAGATGAATGCTAAACTTAACATCGGTCCTGCAACGTCCCAAGGACATCATCTAGGCTTGAGGCATCGACGAGCTTCACATTTTCATCAGAATCTAGAAGATACCCCTCACAATATTCAGTATGAGCATGTATATACTGAAAAAAAGAATATCGAAGATGCTAATTTTATTGCGACTGAAGTTATCAATTTAGATT
This sequence comes from Lasioglossum figueresi, assembly GCA_028455805.1. Classification (NCBI taxonomy): domain Eukaryota; kingdom Metazoa; phylum Arthropoda; class Insecta; order Hymenoptera; family Halictidae; genus Lasioglossum; species Lasioglossum figueresi. Next base: position 10,851,220 of record CM052194.1, on the reverse strand, counting down.
CCTCTGATTTGTCTAGCTATTCGTAAATTTTAGATAGGCGATTATTAAATTCATTTGGGAGTCTAAATACTTTTATGATAGTTCGGTTGAGAATATATTGACAATGATGAGTTCTCAGAATGGCTTCTATGAAAACGACTCACTCACCAAAACATAGGATCGATGGTACTTGATTTGGCCACTCAATCTACTTCCAATAATACACTTGTAGATGTGAAAATGTGTACAGTGATCGATCGTGTTCTAATAGCGTGCCTGTCAGTGCGTGCGTGCATGTTTGGAATTATGTCGAAGGTAACGACTATAATCTGTGATCTCTCTCGTAACATATTCGCCACTCTTTTACGGTTATCAAATTGCGTTATATTGTTTTTAAAACTATTAGTATATCTTGAGACTGTTTAGGAGTCAACTTGACTCTCTAATTAGGCTACCTAATTGCATTTATAGATTTATTATTTTCTTGAAATTGTTCATGACACTTCTTTTTCAGATTGCGTTATGTTGGTATAAAAGATTTTTTGTATTTATAGAATGTAGAGAATTAAATTAAACGATCATCAATCAATTGTTTAACTAATAATTATAGTTAATGATTTCATTAAATTCGGAAGTATCGTTTTTAATTTTATTCGAGGCAAAGCTTTACATACAACCTAAAGAACCTTTCATACCAACACAATACACAATTTAGAAAGAATGTATAATGATACCTAAAAAGGTAATGTTTAAACATTACAGAATTCATCCATTTTGTGTTGTAATCATTGCGTACTGTATTTTTTCAGTCCACAATATCGACATAACAATGTATTGTATATATTTTGTACCTAGAAACTTATAATAGATTTTAAGTAATGTATTAAAGTAGTTTTAAATTCGGAAGGTGTGTAATAAATAAAATTGTTTAAACTTAAAATTATTAATGTTGCTTCACTTGATCATTCGGTGGTGTTCCAATTTTTTCTACATTATGGCCTAAGTGAAAATCTATTGGCTTATAATTTCCCATGATTCTATGATAATATACTAGATCTGAAAATCCTGGTTCATTAAAGAACAGTGGTTTTTCTTTTACATAACAAGTTGTAAATGGTCCAGTTACATCCGGCACATTCACATCATCCTCAGTAAATTCAAACTGAAATATTTCATACACATATGTTGACTACAAAAGTATAAAATTTAAGTATAGTCTGTGTCTCGTGAGAAGAGACTCTGGACAACGGGTTACACGTGAAGTAGTAATGGTAATCTTTTCAGCAAATAGCGAGAATACGTGTGACTCAGCTATGTCCACCACACAGTTCACCACCACCAGACAAATCAGTTTCTTTGTGACTTCCTTTCGAGTATCTTCTTACAAGACTCAGACAGGTAGAAAAAATTTAGAAATGTGTTATAAATACCTTTCGTCGTTTGAGGAGTACATTATATGTCTCTGCAGTATATTTGTCTTTCTCAGGATTATAATACATATCAATTACATATTTCTTTCCAATAATATAGTGTATCAATAATGGAGTACACATAGTATAAAGTGATAAAAAACACATTAGTCCCAATGATACTCCTGGATGATCTTGTTCCATACATTTCATATAAATAGTTGGCTGAATTGCTACAGTTACGAATGTAGTTGTTAAAGATAATATTTTAACATTACGAAGATTCACCTTCGATTTTCCTGAATATATATGTACTTCGTCCGTTTCACCATTGTTCTCTGTGTGTACATATTTGACTTGTAAAGTCTCAGTCAGTTTCTAGGGTAACAAAATTGCATATATTAAAAATATACTAAAAGGTTATTTAGAAAAAAAGTTATGCTTTTGTTAATGACATGCAATAATATCGTAACTAATACATTTAAAAGTGTAATGAAAAAGTTTGCTTAAACTTATGGCATCTAAATCCAATTCTTTATCATCTTAAATTCGTTAGTTAAAAAGAAGTAGTCTAACCTTAATATTGCCAATGTTGCATAGAGAAGGTGTAATAGTACATCCTTGTGAAGCAAATTTATGTAAGCGTATTATTCTTTGCATCGAAATTACATTTCGGTATATGAGAGACATTGTTGATAATCGTGAGTGTCTATATTAATTATATAAACTTGCGCATATACGTACGCTATTGAACATCTATATATATATATATATATATATATATTATTCACTATATTCACACTTGTTCTATGCGAATGGATTCCGGTTCGTTAGCTGTAGCCGCGTTCTGATTGGTCGTTGTTTTTCGTTAATAACTCCTGAACAAAGATGCGAAGAAAATTTTCGTAAAGGAAAACATTACTTTCAATCACTTTATATACGAATCACCTTTTTCAAGGAAGTGCAACATTTTTGGGACACTCTGTATCTTATATAAGCTCTGATCTGTACATATCCATGAGCTATTGTGGATAGGCCTTGTCTTTCTGCTGTTGAAAACAGTGGCAACACTGTCTGTATGTGGTAAGTCAAGGACACTTATATCCTGTTGTTTTCGCCATGTATTAAATCTCCTAGCCAGACGACACTCGCGCGTGACGCGTGACTCTGTGGTACACTCACACACCGCTAGACCACGTATACGTACGCGAGGATTGCAAAGGGCCGGGATTAAACTCCTGATTTCTCAATAATGTTCTACTTCTAGGTTTACGACGCGTAATTCTCATTATTCGGCAGCATGTAGTCACATGTAGTGAAGCCGCGAGTAGCAATGTGACAGGCGACAGTACTGCCGCCTATCGTGGCTGTCAAGTGATACACACATACTGCCGAATAATGAGAATTACGCATCGCAAACGTAAAAATAGGACTTTTAAGGAAAATCGCAACCTAGATTGATCTTTCATCTAGCGATTTTGACTACTAAGAAACCCCGTCTTTTCATTATTGAGAAATCAGGAGTGGGATCCCGGATCCTTGCAATCCTCGCGTACAATACGTGGTCTAGCGATATTGAGTGTACCACAGAGTCACGTGCGAGTGTAGAGTGTACTACACTCAGTGTAGTCTGTCTAGGAGACCATAGGAGCACATAGGAGACGTAGCTCAGTAGCCATGGATGATAGCCCATGTGCTTATAAACATTTTATAATTATTTAACAGTAAACACAGATAAAATGACTGCAATCATGCAAGAGGACAACGAATTGAAGAGGTTACTGGGTAACCCGGCGAAAAATGCCAACGACGAAGGATCAATGGCCCCACCGCAATCGGTAATTCTAGAAATATGGTTAGGCGATGTGCTGCAACATGCATCTGTGCAACGTGCATCATCAGTCAATCCTAATTGACTTAACATGCATCTCTTATATTGTGTTCAATTTTTAATTTAGACGAATGTTCCTCGACCGAGCACATCACAAAATGTGAATCCTCAATCAATGATAAATCCATTAACACCAGCTAATAGCACAAAGGAAGTCATAGAACCTTGTTTACAGTAAGTAAAAAATTCTTAATCAGTCAAAGTTTTATTTCGTTTATGAAAGAATCGTTACTCTAATATAAATATGTAGTAGTGCATTTAGTGTAAAGTGAAATTTTGTTTCTGTTTCAAGAAAGTTTCACGACCAAAGTAAGGAATAATTCTTTTTATAGGAATGTAGTTTCAACTGTTAATTTAGGTATGGAATTAAAACTCATGTATATTAATACAAGAACTAGAAACTCGGAATATAATCCAGCAAGGTTTACTGGATTGATTATGAGAATTCGTAATCCTAGGGCTACTGCACTAATTTTCCATTCTGGAAAGCTGGTCTGTACAGGAGCAAGATGCGAGGAAGATTCTTATTTAGCAACGAGAAAGTTTGCTAGAATAATTCAGAAACTAGGATTTCAAGTAAGGGCATGTAGCGCATAGCGATCGATAGACTATGGATTTTTATGCAAATTTTAAATTTTATGGCTTATTTTATGATAAAACAAAATGAGGAATAAGTTCAATTTATCAACTACAAATTTCCTTATGGTAAGCTAGAGTAAAGATGTCATTAATGTTTATCACTATACATGTTTTTTTGTAATTTAAAAATATATAAATACTATAAATGCATAAAGATCCGCAATCTAGTAATCGATATAATGTAAAAATGAATTTGTTATTGAATATTTATGGTTTATTATACTTTACATTCTAACAGGTAAAATTTCATAATTTTAAAATACAAAATATAGTTGCCACTTGTGACTTAAAATTTCCAATTAAACTGGAAAACTTGAATCATATACACGGACAGTTTTCTAGTTACGAGCCTGAACTTTATCCTGGTCTTATATACAGGATGGTATCGCCTAGAGTTGTGTTGCTTATATTTGTAAATGGAAAAGTTGTGTTAACAGGTAAATATTTTATGTAAAATTAATATTTTTTAATTTTATCTTATTGTAGGGTCTTGTACAGATTTTTTAAATTTTACAGGAGCAAAACATAGAAATGATTTACAAGACGCACTAAATAATATATATCCGATATTAAAAAGTTTTAGAAAACAGTAACAGTATTTTAATTTTTTAATACTTTTCTACGTTTATGTTAAGTTTTATAATAGTAGCTGACATTCAGCTTATACTGTGCATACATTGTTTAAATAATCCCACAAACATAATTTATGCCTAGAATGTAATAAACGTAGCATCACAACTTCTTATAATCGTTTTATATCCAAGGAAATAAATATCAGTTATTGTTTTAAAAATTGTATGTATTATTTAACACTATAAACAATAGAAATAGTAATCGGTATTTTATGGTCGTATGAAAATAAAAATATAATTGATAAATTAATGCATTTGGTTGAGTTATATGGTTCTGTTTTGCTTAGGTAAAACATTTTTCAGTGTTATTCATAATGGTCTCAGAAGCATATTTTTTAAAAGGCATGTAATTTTACATTTGTCTCGGCAATAATATTTCATTTTGTAAAACAATAATTTTCTCATTATCAAAATATTTAGAATTTCAATAGTCAATCATCTATAACAAACAGACTCTACACAATGCTTAGAAACAATACATATATTTGTAAGATGTTTAAAACATATCTGTGCAAACACTGCTCGCACGATTCACGAAACGCTTATCAGGTAAGCCGTGTGCATAGTCGTTTAAATTTATTATTATTATTTTGTATCCACGATAACAGCACAATATTAAAATATTTGAATAATCTTACTTAGCACCTGGCCTTTATAAACTATATTATTTATCTAATGTGCTATGCATCAGATGAATTACGATCAATACACTTTGAAATATTTGAATATAATATTCTTGGTTTGTTCCTCGAGGTTCTTTTTTTTACAATAAAATATGTCTCGGATGTCTTAGTACTCCACGTTTATACCTTTTTTCGCTGCGATAGGTAACTTTTCACCCCTGAAAAACGGATTTTCCTCCTAAAACAAATGTTACAGTAGATTAGAATCGATATTTCTAAATAATTCGCATTAATGTTCCAACGTTCTTCATCGCAGCTACATATGATATGATTAGAATGACAAGAATAATTGAAACATTTTATACAATTAGCATATCTTACAGCTTGAATTTGATCGACGATTTGATTGAAATTAGAACTCGGTATGTGCATGCTTGGTAGACTGTTACTATTCGAAGAGTCAACAGGGCAATCCAACATGTGCTCTGAATCGCACATGCAGTCCTGTGCGCTTTGGTAGTCCCGACTGAACGCAGCAGTGTTCACGAAATTTAAAATGCAATTGTTTTCACCTGCACAAAATAATATTTATTTATAAAATAAAGACGAATCAAAGATACGCCCGATATAGCGCGCTATTGTTGACCAGTCAAATATGTACAATTTATTTATTTAACATGTTGACTGTCATGGTGGTCAACTGTGACAGGCGCTATTGACTTGAGTAATTAGTAGACTGCGGATTTCGTGCATTTAGCGAAAAAGTGGGTAGTTGAAACACAAAATAGAAGAAACATCACATGAATTTAATATTACTCGCATATTATGGGCAACCTATTAAAATTATTAGGAGAAGAAATTAAATTTTATGTAACTCCCTTTTCTTGTAATTTATACAGATAATTTTTATTTTGTATAAAGATCCGCAGTATAGTAATGAGATAAGTACACTTACTTGTGTATCCAATGGGACAGGGATTCGGCGGTGTACAATATGCCGGCAACGTGTTCTCAGGTTTCTCCTCATTGATGTACTTTGTGCTTCCAGGTTTTATCTTCTGTCTGCCATATGAATCTTTATTATTCATACGCTGATGACTATACAATGAACTGTGCCGTAAATATTCTTGATCGCGAATGCTGGGATTGGGGTTGAGTGTATCAATACCGTCGAAATCAACGGACAATTCGATCGGAATTTCTTTCGGTTTGTCTTGGTACTCCATGTACGAATCCGCGGAGTCCGCTAGATCGTCTTCCATTTGATTAATAAACGTACGAAGAAAATTGTCCACCGGGAATTGGTACTCCTAGAATTGATGAACAAATTAGAGAGTAGATTTAACATATATTACGACCTCGATTATCCGAACACCCGATGCCCGAGCTCTATTACACAAACTTTTATGTGTCACTGTTTAGTTCGGATACTAAAGGTTTTACCGTGCTAGGAAGTTGAATGTGTACCTTAACCATCGGCGGTAAATGCAGTGTGGCTTGTGCTGCAGCAATCGCCATGAGAAATAGTGCCCAATACATGGTTTTCAAAGATGTGTACCTAAAAATTCATAATAGTATAATTCACTTAGACCAATCTCGAAAAATACTGTTTATAATTTGAAAGAATATGCGGGTGCGTGATAGAAACTTTTATTCTGAAAATGGAAAAAGTATGTGGTGTAAATTATTATTTACCTGCTTTTTACATTCGGTATGATGAATGAAAACATAGTACCATATACTGGCATACAAGATTAAAGTTTACTTAATTATCACAGCACACTTAATTATCACAGGATTATTAAAAAAACAATGTAATGCATTTTCAAGATTGAGAATCTATACAAACCAATTCACTATAAAAATAATCTTATTGACTAATACGGTAGAATAGTCGAATAGTCTCATAAATAATTAGATTGTGGATCTTTATCCATTTATGACTGCTGAAAATGTTCACAGAATGTTAAAAATGCTGATTTTCATTAATTCTAGATTTACAAAGGGTGCTATCGGTGAAAATAAAATTTTATTTGATACCGTTTTCTTCTTTGTCTACAAAAATTGAAAACTCTATAAACATCCGCAGTCTATAAATAATGATACGATCGAAAGAACTTCAGTTTCCCTACAGCGTGTGTTACTGAGAACAATAAACCCTCAGTACATTGCCATATGCGCATACAGCTCGCTACGAGCTGGAGAACAGGACTTTTTGAGAATAATAACTGTATAGGAATGGAAGTACGTAGATTGATTTTTCTTTTAAAGAAAACTTACCGAAAGATGTGAAATACTAGCAAGAAGAGGCGACGGAGAGATTAACGGGGAAATCTCGTTGCTACCACAGAGTCCGGACTTCGTTGCACAGGCGTCTTCAACAACCGGAAGCGGCGCTGTGCTCGTTTGGAATCGAAGATATTGATCCACCTTTTCCGCGCCACTTTTCCCGCGCCACTTTTCCCCTCGTTTCACTGGCTATCACTACCTACGATTCTTCTCACAAATCACATTCGTATTATAATAATTATAAGCAACTGTCGTTAGATAGTCTAATCTTTTCACATCCTCTATCCAAATGCAGTATCTCCATCATCGTCTTCATTAGGAAAAAATAACGTTCTATTTAGTTGCTCATTTTGTATAACAAATATTTTATGTTCATGAAAATTGTAAATCAAATTTCCAATAATTACATTGGTTTGATAGCAGCGTGCCTTATTTGCCTGTTACATCGTTCAGTCATTAACGTTTGATTGGAGTCTTTGATTATGCAATCTTAATGCATGTACCTTCGTTCTGTATTTTATTCCATCATTTTATTCGGTGAAAAAGTTCAAATTTATTCGTTTAAAATGAACTTTGTGAATAAATTTTGACGAGACATAGTCGTTTCCTTTAAAACCTAGTTAGTATATAGGATTTATAAGAATGATTGTAATTTATTTGCTAATTCGGTATGAAATTTTATACGCAATTAATGGTTTGTGTAACTAATTTCACCGAATGAATATTTTCGAATAAGGTGTTTTCATGAAGTGTCCTAGATTATTTTTCCTAAAATAGAGGAACTTAAATCTGAACACGACCTCGTTCAGACTACATTAGAATAATTAGAGTTCCGCTGCTTCAAACCACCATCTCGATCATATTACTTATAATAATTAATTTCCACCAGGCGAACGTTGCCAACCAAATAGTGCGTTATTTTCATTGTTCTATCGAACGAATAATCACATGATCAGACTCGAACGTCCTCCGGTTCGAATTCACGGCAGGAGCGATTCATCGTATCGATCCTAACACTTGCAAAATCGTTGCTGTTCCCTGTGAAAGTGAACCAGGGAAAGTGTCCTCGCGTCGTCCCTCGTTGTAATTCCATTTACAAGGACACTCCATTAGGACAGTGTCATCGTTTCCTGTAGCTCGACCACTCTTGTTTATAAAAATGTCTCCTTGCAACTGCCTCCTGTCACAGTATTAGGCCATCCCATAAGTTCGTGCCGACTTTTGTGTACACATTTCATGCGTAGATTTATAAACTTTACTTTGCGAAGCTGTTCGGGAACAGTCTAGAGAAGGTTTTCGTGGGTATAAGATCGTGAAATAGCGAACACAATGATTCCTAGCAGTGAAAAATCATGAGCATAATACGTATCCATTTCCGACATCTCATGTTACATGAATTTCGGAAAACAAGTTCAGTAACACAATCGCTACGAATAACATATGTGCTGTTTACGGAAAAAGTGCACTTTCATCTCGTACCTGTAGGAAATGGTTTCAACGTTTTAAAAGTGGGAATTTTTGTTTAGAGAACGAGGAACATTCCGGGCGTCCTCTTTAGACAGACGAAGATAAAATTCGAGACCTTGTACAGAAATCACGAAGTTTATCAGTCGAGGAGATGTCAGATGTTTTGAAAATATTTAAAACAAACTTAAAGGTATGTTTACAAAATTAACATATGCAATCGCTCGAAAAACGACACGAACTTATGGGATGACCTAATACTTTCACGTAAACGTTCTTCTCGTCTCTGCAATACTATGAAAACTAATTGCCCATTTACAATTAAGCGCGAACACTCCGCCTATCATAACACAGAATAAACACTCATATATATTTTCTACGACAATGAAGTAGCGTAGTTTTATTACGTTATTCACAATATTATTTTTCACAAAGATCCGCAGTCTAATAGCAATAAATATTGTGGCACAGAATCATATTTTACAGAATTGTACGAATAAGAGTGCGTCATATAAATGCCGGAGCAACACGGTGCAGTTTTGTTAGTTTTCGCGTGACTTTGCTTTTGCTGTTTCTCGCTTCGTACAAAGGAATCATGCATAGCATTGCCATTCTTGGCACCGTAGCTACTGTATTATACGAGGTTGCCAGAAGTATTAAAGCTATAGTGAACAAGGGAAAGAATTCATATTCTGGCGTTCCATTGAAATGCTATAGTAGATACCGTCATTCCTAGCGTATTTGTTTCCTTGACAACAGAGAGGTAGAGTGAGGAAAGTCCAATTTCGTCACGAGTCAAGCTTTCTAGGAAATCCATAACAGATTTATCAGTTCACGGAGAAGGAATCCTATTTCTTCTGGAATCACCTTCACATGAAAATCGATAATCATTACTAAGTTCTTTATTTTTCTGCCTTTGTGAATAAAACATCCATTTTTTTGCTCGAATCAAGGGTTGAAACTAGAGCTAGTACGTTTACCCGAGTATATGAGATACCCGGGTACTCGGGTACCCATAAGACACCCGGGTAGAGCAAAAATACCCGGCTATCTCATGAGATCTCAGAACTGGCTACTAGAATTTATTACTACCCGAGCTTTTCCGTTATGATTCGGTCCTGTCATTCTGTATTCTGTTCGGCCGAAGAACATACAATGTATGCAAGAATTAACACGTATATGACAAAACTCGAAAATTGTACGGCATAATCGGGTAATTATCGATATCTCTAACACTAAACAATTATTTTAACAACAAATTATTATTGAAATAATAATTCAACTAATAAATATAGAAACAAATTATAAAAATTTCCCTGTGTAAATAATTATTTCTACAATACATTATTATTGAAATAATAATTCAAGTAACGAATATAGAAACAAATTATAAAAATTTGTTTATTTAAAAATGGTTTAAACAATAAATAACAATAAATAACTACTTAAATAATAAATATATAAGGCCGAACACAATATACAGAATGACGCAACCGAAATCCAGAACAGAAAAATAATAGTTATAGAATCGAAATAAGCCAGATATAAGTCAGAATCGATATTCTATTTAGTAACAGTTATAACATCATTTCGGTTCTCCATAATTGTTTCGAGAAACGGACCGATATCGTAACAGTTTTCAATCCCTGGAACCCAGTACTCGGGTAGCCGACTATCTCATGAGATTCAAATTAAGAATCGAAGATAAAATTAAGGTATTTATTCTTATGTTTATTCAATAACACGAGAAGTTACCTCGGAAATGGCAGAAAGTAATAGAACAGAATGGAAAATATGTTATTGAATAAATCTATAAATAAATATTTAAATTTTAGTTTCAATTTTAATTTACAAACGCTACGACCTTTGTTCTAACCCAATACTTCCTTGCCAACCTAAGAGTTTAATGCATACAGTTGTGTCTCGTTACGGATAGGTCATCCCCACTATTTGTTTGGGGACTTCTTACGATTCAAGCACAGTATGAGTAAAGGTAGATTTATACTGTCCGCACAGACACGGATCGTTTCCGTATCGGCCAAATTAAATTTTTTTTCATCAGAAAAAATCGCCGTCTTCCACTTTTCGGCCCATGACATATGATATTTTGCAAACTTTAATCTCTCCTCCATGTGGAATTTAGTTAGCGGAGGTTTGTTCGCTTGTTTAGAATATTTAAGTGTCCCACTCGATCTCAGAACTTGCTGTACACGTCGAACACCAACTGGCAAGTCTAATTCCATTTTTATTTTAGAGGCATTAAACATATTTTGCCGTGCTTCTTGGAAACCTTTTACCTTTTTCCCTATGTGTTAATTTTTTTGGATGACCTGTAGATTTTTTACTGCCGTATTTTTCTTTTAATTTTAAAAAATAGTTTATGACATTTAATGACCTTTTCAATCTTCTTGCAATTTCTCTGTTAGAGAGACTCATATTGTGGAAAGCAATAATTTGGCCCTTTTCGTTATCATTTAACAATTTCCCCGTGTCATTGGGCTTTAATAATATCAAACGAACATAAAATAGTTTTTATAATTTTAAACTTTATAGATCTGCGTACTTACTATACAAAAACGTTCATAAAATTGCACTGTCAATAGTAATTTTTAAATATTTCTTCGTGAACCTAAGATTATTTCGTATCTTGTACTCGATATAATTTTCAAACTATTTTTGAACAGGTTCGTCTTTACACTAATACTGTTGATAGTCGACTACTGCTTACACAATGTGTGGAACACATTGTAACACAAAATAAAATTAGAAGCAGTAAACCAGCCGACGCGGCTAGTGAACCTATCATAATTTCGACCACTGTATTACTAATTTATTGGTTGACTTGTAATTTGTCAGTGTCAGTTATAATTCTTAATTGTTTCGTGCTGTAAGCGGGAAATCTCATTAATAATAACTAAATTCAATTTTTACAAATTCATATTATAAAATTCATAGAAAAACATATTTAATAATTATATTCGATAAATATATTTGATTATTATTAATATAACTGATTAAAATGTATGCTAAGGTGGTTCGGAACCCACCGTAATAAACAGTAGGTCCCACTGAAATTAGGCGATGGTAAGAGTGGTAAATGGATTTGAAACCCTGAGGGGACCAAATATCATTACTAAATTTTACTAAAATACGTGCTAACATTAATAATTAATAAGACATATAAGTCGCGGAATATCTCGTTTATATATCGTACCCTGTACACTGGAACTGTACAGTGAAACGTTGAGAAAGCACTTATGAATGAAAATTTAACAAAATAAGAGGAAATAAATGTACACATTACAGAAAAAATCTTATTTATTATCGAATAAAATATCTGTTGTAAATGTAAATTGTGCTTTCAATTTATTTCTCCTAGGTTTCGATTTGCGTGGTACACCAATATCGTACACGGAATCAGCCGCTTTTCGATCGTGTATCGTATACGATGGGTCTACAGTGCTAAATGGAACTGCCACTATTAGGGGAGCCGAAAGATCAAAAGATCCTCGGCTGTGGTTACGGTCGTATATAAACGTACATTAACAATCGCCTACCGTTGTGTACTTTTGATTCAATTTCGAAAATCGAATTTCTACCGCGTTGCCATTTACGTGGGAAATCGTGTTTTACCCATAAATTATTGCAGAAACTCGTGATAACAGAACGAAAGCTCTTGTCGATGAATCATATTAATTATCGATTGTTCTATGTGAACGTTTTGTCATCGGTAAGGTTAAAAATATGCTAATTACGAAGCCAGCATCCGTTTCACGATTCATGAATTTTATTTCATCTTATCAGAATTATTTATCCGTATTTAAAAATGAATGTTTATGCAAATACATTCATTTCAAAAAATTTGGTTAAGAGAGATTTGGAAAATGGAAGAAGATTGATCAAAATGATTTAATACATACTATCTACTCTTTTGTTAACAATTTTTTAAATTAGAATACATTCTCTTCTTTCCATGCTAGGATAGTTATAAACCAAGTTGTACTGTATTTTGTTTATATTATGGATATTGTGGAAATTATAAAATTATAATATGGATATTATTGAATTTTTGAGGTTGATGGTTTGTCAGTGTCAAAATGTTGGTAGACTTCCGTTTAATTTTGTTTGTTCCGAATTGCGACTGTGCCGAAGAAGTCGGAGGATGGTGGCTCTGTCTCTGAGCGGATTTAGTGTTCGATTTCACCTTTTGAAATTTCATGTCGCACCCTCATGTTATAATAACCTCTAAACCTTCCTCAGCGTGGCGGTTGGCATTCTCGAAATGTAGGCGGCGTGGGGTTGTTACGCTGTATCTCGGCGTCACAAGTATTGATTTCCGCAGAGCCGTTGTGTGAATGGTCTACACCTATCTCACCCTGGATCACGGGATCCTTGATCTCCATCTCGCTCTCTTCATCTCCGCGCTCTTCCCCGTTTACCGCTTTTCTTGACATTTGCCGGACCCCGTTTATGGGTCTTTCGTCTCTCCTCTTTTTTTGCATTTCACTTTTTCCCACCAGCTCTGTTCTTGCTTTCGATAGCCGAGCACTTTCAATACTTTTTCTCGCTTCATTCTTCGCTTTTTAACACCTTTCTCCTATTGATAATTCATTTTTTCACTTTCGCCAGTTTGTAGGACTACTACAAATGCAGGATCGAGAGTACATATCATAAACTACGGCCGCAGATATTAGGATAATATTTAAGAACGAATAATTATTTAAAAAGTTGGTCCAAACGACTCGAGTTTTTTTTTAATGTTAGAAGGATTAGAAGGGACAGCTTAATACGTCTCTCGATTTCCAAAGGACTTTCACATGGATCCTTTTGCTCAACCTGATCCCTCCTTTTTTCATCATGTTCACCCTATCCTGATGAAAGGACCCTCGCCTTCACGAGACACCGCACTTAAGCGAAAACACATTAGCATATTTGCTGGACCCTCAATTTTGCTATCCGACCCTAGTCTCGAGTTAACTCTATTAACTCGCGTAGCCGAAATCGATTTACTGTAAACTTTTTCCTCGCAAATCAATTTCCGGTTTGGTTTTCGCATCCGTCGATCGTGCGAAATCGAATTTGATAACATGAAAGCGCCAACGAATAGCAGCTGTAACGTTATTTTATAGTTTCGATAAAAAATAGTTAGAATTAGAATATTAAGTATCAACTTAGAATATTAATCGGAGTGTACATTATTTTTCGTACCATGGATTTAGGAATGCAAATTCTTTTATTAGTTCAGAGCCATTCATTTTTAAGGCACCCCATGAGTGCTCGCTTATGCTGTTGAAGATCAATGGGAAAAAATTGATTACCTCGTAAATGCTGAAGATAAAAATATAAATATGAATATAGAAATTGAATGGTGAAAAGAGGAAACCGTTTCGACGAACGAGGTTTTCAGTATCAATCCTTTAGCGAGATTTTAATATAAACTTCAAACTGCAACAACTCAATTAACGTATTTAATATGTATTTTCATTGAATTCATAAATAGATATGAATTGTACCTTTCAAAATCAGAAATGTATCGAGATTTTAATATAAACTTCAAAGTGCAACAACTCAATTAATGTATTGAATTCATAAATAGATATCAAGTTTACCTTTCAAAATCAGAATTGTAGCGGATTGATAAAAGTTTCGTTAAAAGTTCAAATGGTTATGTAACGTTTTTTTCTAAAGATACAATGTCAAATATCACTTGTCGAATGAAATTTTATATTTTAATTCATATCATTTGATCACTCGTTTAAAAATAAATTTAACAACCTGCCGAATGTATACTTGATTACGATTGTATAATTGTGCATGTATTTCCGTGATGCATACGTATGTGCTTTCGATCAACTTCATAGCAGGCGTTTAGGTATAACTTCAGATTTTTAAATATTATAAAATGATCGCGGACGTGATGTAATATTAAACTTTGTATATTTTAGAAGGATATATATGGTATATTGTGAAATGTCTGAGGATACATTATGTGCTGAACTTGATACTAATGAAACATTTGCGGTAACGTTAAATCAATATATGAATTTGATATTGCATATTGTCCTGACAGATTTGTTCCATATACATAAAATATACCGATTTAAAACATTATTATTGTAAATTCACAATAAAATATGCGTAAAAGCAATACTGTACACCTAATGTGCAGGACACATTCTTTCATACGAATTGTTATTTTACACTCGCCATAGATGTAAGCCCTATCTTAACCCCGAAAAATGGCATTCTAACAACCGATTAAGTTTCTTTAATTTTTTTTTGGTTTACAGCCTATAAAAAGCTTCGAAAAATAATAACTGAAAATGATAAAATAAAAGAACTTTATAAAATAATTATAACTGAAAATGATAAAATAAAAGAAAGAAATAGAATTTCATAAAAGTTCGGTGTATTTCTCCACTAAAATTTCTTAGCCCGCTTCAAATTATCGTGAATTTTCTACACAGAATTATTTCAACATTTACATATTCACGTGATCAAAAATGCGTTGTCAAATGTACAATTTTCAATAAGGAAAACTATTTGCAGGAGACAATTTGTTCGACGAACAATGAGAGTTTCGATTTCGCGAAGTGTGGACCGTACATCGACAAGGTCAAACCTTTCCTAGTGTCCAGTTTGGAGGGCAGAATTTACTCGGGCCTGAAAGAGTTCGTTTGCGATCCGAGTTCTCGGTGCTCGAAATGTTTTCCGTGCGTGAATAGGTGGCTAGAAACGAGCGCTGCATGGGCTGATTATATAGATGCGTTTTTCACCAAGGACACCACTGTGGGGGAAGAAATGATTAAGTGCACGATGAAGTGTCTAGCCAAAGACGGCCTAGTGACACAGTTGACGAATTCTGATGGTTTGAATAACGGGGTGGACAGAATGTGCCACGGGCTTGGCGCCATTGTCGCAGATCAGAATGACCTGAAGAGCATGAATGTCTGCCGATACATCAACGAAAAAGATTATTGGTTATCCGAGGGTTGCGCGTGAGTATTATGCAACGCTTCGCAGCTAAATTGGCCAATGAACTTTTGAAATGTACTTGTAAAAATCCAATAATTCAATTAACATATTTAATATTTGCAATGCGTCAATAAAATATTTTCAAACCAGCATCCACTACGTAACAAATATTACGAAATATGAATTATACTCTTCTTACAGAAACGCAGCTTCGATCGATGTGATCTTCAAACCACCGAACGAACATTTGAAAGGAAATGGCAGCAGCGATCTAGAAGTGGAAGTCGATTCATGTTCTGAACGAACGTTCGAAAGATCTGCTGATCTTCAACAGAATCGAATGAACAAAAATAGATTGAATCGCGAAGAGAAGATTTCAGATTGTGCTTGCAAAACTGAAAATAATACAAGATGTTGGAGGAACACTCGCAACGCGAAGACACGCGACTACAGAATAGAACGAAGAACTTCTAAGTTAAAAGTTCTGATTTACCAAACGACAAACGATAATAGTTCGACAGGTTTGACTCCAATAAAAGTGACCAATCTTTCCGTACCCTGCAGACCTAGTCACTTAATCGTTCGGATATTCGAGGCTGCTCCATCGCTGTCCGAGTCCTGTCTGATTTTGATGCGAAAGAAATTCGAGAACGGAATTCAGACTGCGTGCTCCTGTTTGAACGGAATTTTGAGAAAGCTCGACAACGCGGAGATGAAAGAGCTGCGTCTCGTATGCGAGATTCGCCCGGGTTATATCGATTTGAACCTTCGACATCCAAGGACGTCGAAGCCTCGATTATTCTTGGCCCGTTTGCCGACCTGTCGCAGCCATCCGAAACGAGAATCGTGTTGCAAACATACGTACAGCTGCGAAAATTCCGGAGGATTTCGATATCGCAGGAACTCGGACATTTCGGATTGCTTCTCCAAGCAAAAAGCGAAATGCAACGAACGGATCGCGAAAGAAATGCGTCATGTCATGTTTTATCTGTCAGGGTCGCACTATGATTCAGTGAGCGAGACAACTCGCTCTTCGAGTGAAGATGAAAAGGTTAACGAGAAGCTAATAATGGGACGACTATGCTCCGAGAAAAATGTTTCTGGGAAAGACGTGAATTTTGTGTGGGCAAGGAAACCCGTTAAGGAAGTTTCCTTTTGTTTAACTAATGAGAAAGCGAAAGAATCGGTGACTTCTTCTGACGATAATGATACTGAAAGGTTTTGTAAATCGGAAGTTTGTGATAACATAGATCGATCGTATATCCAAGAGGAAGTAAGCAATGTGCGACAAGAATGTAGCCACATTAATCAAACCGCTGTCTCATCTGATAAAGAAATTAGTAACAACATAGTTCCAGAGAGGACAGAAAACAATATAGGATCGTGCGATTCCGGGTCCAGTTGTTATCCAGATAGCTTGGGAAATGTTGAACAAAGAGAAGACTATTCGAGGTTAGACACTTGCAATTCCCAACAATACCTTTGCCATGTTCTTTACGAGAGATCGGACAGAAAAAATATGGATGAAGGGGACAATGTTCAATCATATTGTTTGCAAAAAGACACACTGAACTCCACGGTGAAATCGGAAAGACAGCAGATCGGAAATAGCATCATCCAAATGAGAAAGAGTAATTCCGTGGAACAGAGTGCTCCAACGAAGAAAGGAGCATCGCGAGCAGAACAGACCGCAGAGCTCGCTGAAAAACTCAGTGCCGACTCTATTTGCTCGTTGAACTCTAATTATACCGGAGTGAGCTGTGCCAGAAAGTGTTCTTGCTGCGGTGAGGACCTTTCGGACGTGGAGATCAATATCAAATCCGAAAACTTGACCATTTCCATCGAGTCTAAACTAATTGCTTCGAGAACGGAAGTCTTGATCAGAGAAGATGAGCCAAATAAAAATAAACCGTATCCTGCGCCTGTGAGAACGGTGGAAAACGTCGATAGAATATTCTCCATGCAAGATTCTATGGGAACTTCGTCGCCGAACAATTTTTCAGCTTTTCAGCCGTCGAGAATGATTTCGCACGTCGAACGCGAGAATAAAGGATCGTCGATTCAAAATATCAGAGCGACAGCGTTGTTTGATCGTCCCGAATCGTCGAACAAGAAGGTGACTAATTATAAAACTGGTAGAATAATATCGAACAATGTCTGCAAAAATTCGGCAGCGATTTATGAAGGTAAACCAGGTCTGATGGAAGCTGATGGTGACCACGAAAGAGTTTTCGTGACGAATACGGAACAGTTCTCCTGTCGATCGAACGTTTCGGATAGTTTACTGGAGGACGATCTCCGTGGCAGAGATCGCGAGAGAAAGCCCGGGTCCCCGTGTCGTCGAACTTCTTTGAGATCGAAGTTCCAGAAGAAGTCGAGACACTCGATGCGTTTTACGATCCGCGATTCGTATTCCACGCAGGATGTTCCCGAAGGGAAGAGCAAGTCGCACCGCAAGAAAGTGCAGAATCATTCGGACTGTTCCTGTAAGAATCGCTTTTGGAATCGCGCGGTTACTTCCGGTTACCTGTGCGGTTCTTTTCCAGCGGCGTCCCTCGATCGATTAAAGTACTTGATCCGCAAGAAACTTCGCAAACTGTTGCTGGAGGAGAGAAATAAAGGCACGAACACTTCGAAGACGTTCCTCAGGAACGAGAGATACTGTGTCAGTGCCTCCACCGAGAAACTGAACGAGGGTATCCGCGATACCAGTTCCAACGATCGTCTAAATCATTGTTCTTGCGTTACCGGAGATTCGGGCGGGATTGAGGCCAATGCTTCCAGAAGGAAGAAAGGTGTCTTGGACTATGCTGTTAAATCGCGATGCCAGAAAGTAACTCGATGCGGTGTATTCAAGAAAATGAAGGTCGCGGGGGTTTTCAGTTCTAAACGTGACCCGAAATTAATCGGTACTTGTTGTTCGACTGGTGAGACAAGAAACGATGCGAGACGCACGCTGGAAGCCACGAGTATAGGAACAGCTGAAGACAGGTAATCATTCTGTATTAAATTCATGGAAACTTGTTTTCTGACGGAAGGTGCATTGTAAATCCTAGGATCTTTTCGAACATCTTCGTTATTTAATATACACTACTGTGAAAAAGAAAGAAGCACCCTGCCATATTGAATAGAAAAACGTAAAAAATCAAATCAGAACACAGTAAGTTTTGAAAAAGGATTCTGCTGTTTAATTGAATAGTTCTGAGAATATGTGTTATTGCGGATTATATCTAATACTTTAAACGCAATAAATCAATCATTATACAATACAATTTCTACATAAATATATTGTTTGTCATTATATCTTGTAATTATACTGGGTGATTCTTTCTTTTGCACAGTAGTGTATATTATATATATTACTTGTAGTGATTTTTTATGCTGTATAATCTTAAACAATGAGTGACAACTTTTCTCCCAGAAGGCGCTGCGCCGCGCCGTACGGTGAATACAGATGAAGGAATATGAATGCAGGGTTTTTTAGAAAATTGATTTTCTTCATAATGAAAGTTGTTCAACGCAAAAATACGGTTCTTCAACATTTACATGACAGAGTTTTCATTAAAAAATCTTTCCTTCGTCTAGTAGCTAACATCAAATATTAACAGAATCTTAATGAATTTGTTATTTCGAAAGAGGTTCTGTTACTCTGACATTTTATAAGTTTTCGCAGATAAAAAAATTACAAGTTGTGCAAGTATTATGTTTTTATATCATAGTTCTACGAAGAGATTTTTCGTCGAAGACGATGCGAAGCAGAGTTTCAGAAAGAACGAGAAGCAATTGGGAAAAGATGGAGTAATTTATAAAAAAAGTCAGAATCGAAAGAAGAAGTTTGAACAATTTTGTACAAATTCGCCCTCCAAACGGAATTCAATGAAAAGTCCTTGCGGCAATTATCGCGTATGCGATTCTTCCACGAGTTCTTTCGAAGCAGCGAAGACCAAAAAATCGATTTGCAATATGTCATCTGGGGATATAAGAAATACACTAAAATCGAAAAATTTAAGGCTGTTTAATGGGCGTTTTGAGTCTAGAGTGAATTGTGACAAGGATGTCGTAATTTTTTACAGCGACTATGAAAGATATGTGAACGATATCTGCGCTGACTTCAGATTGAAATTGTTGCAATATGTTGCACTTTGTAAGAGCGTGAAGGATACCTTCATCAAAAGGTTGCAATCTGATGCTTTTGTGATCAGATCGAACTCAACATAGCGAATGTGGTCGATTTGCCCTAATGGCTGTTGTGAATGGTATTTATATTGCAATGATGAAATGTTATTAAGTACACTAAGTATTTTTGAAACTTATTTCATGCTCTTTAGAACAATTCATTTATATCGTTGCGTTAAAAAATGATTAACTGTTCTCTATGTATAAAGCGTTAAACATATACGTGTGGCAGTAGGTTTCATAATTAACATTGCATTCTACTCGGATTCAATAATCTCAGTAAATTTTCATTTTTATCGATATTGTTAAACTAAAATTTCATTCACGCTATTTTATAGAAAAATAGACAGACACTTTATATTTTTGTAATATTGTAGTTGAGGAATGGCATTTTCTAAGATATCATCGATGACAGATATAAATAAATGATAAGGTCTTGGGAACCAAGATACGTTCAATATCTTCGTCGCCTTTATTCGTGCGGACCATGAACTACTTTCACACATACATTTATTGCGAAATAATTTTTCGCATACTTATCTAAAAATATGAGGAAAATATAAGCATTTTCTATTGGTCTGTAAATGCGTCGAATTTCTGGCGCTTTTCATAATAAAAGGTATAATTATAGATCGTATACATACTTTATATATATATATTATTTTACAGTATTTTGTTCAATTTACAAAGAAACTTTATATAAAAATACAATTCAATAAAATGAAATAAAAACAATTTCGTCATTCTCACTCTTCACTCGAACAAAATCGTATTCATACATTTATTGTTCATCTACGACCAATCAAGACTCTAGAAAATAATTTTCCAGGTTTGATTGTTAAATCCAGTAAAAAATGTAATATAGAACATAGACAAATTTGTGTGGGCAACGAATTAAGTTGTACACCTAATATAAATATAAAATGTACACTATTCCTATAATTAGAAACCACCTTCTCTTAAATTAGTTTACGTAGACTATTATTGACTATTGAATCGTAATAACACTAAAACAATAGAATATGTCGTTTCTCCGTCGATTCGTAATAATTCGATCACTTACTGTATACGTACACCCCCGCTTAAAAGTATGTGGACAAAACGTTTCATTTTTTATGCGGTCTAATTTACACAGTACTGGAGAATATATATTTTAATAACAATTATGTGAGTTTCGTATTTCGAAATTTTCTTTTTTGAACCCTTATGTCGTTAACCGGGTACCCACTTTAAATATCTTTTTAAAACTTTTCCAATGCTTTTGTCGATAAATAAAAAAATTATTTTTATGTCGATGATATATACACTCCCGCACCAAATTATGTGGACAAGACGTTTAATTTTTTATACGGTCGTGTTTATACAGTTAATAATAAATTCATTGGATATCTCACCAATAAATATTATTATTGTCTTGAAAAGACAGCAAACGCCGAAGAAACTGCCGAAGAAACTTTTATTTATTCAAGTGATTGTAATAATTAAATTGTACAATTGGGTACTATTAAAATAAATTATACTTGCAACAAAGTGTCCACATATTTTTGAGCGGGAGTGTACGTGTACACAGGTGATCCCAATCGGCTGATCATAATAGTGCATAAATGGATTTCTGATTAACGACCAATTCGATGATGTTGTTCACAACTGATCGATAAGCATGAAACTCCGTGGTGAATCAACGGCGGGATAAGTGTTCGGCAATGAAAATTTTCTGCCGGTTTCTTGCCGCGAACGATAGTGAAAACCCCGAGTTATTTGAGGCGTGCGGACTCCGCAGAGGAGATAAAGTATTGCAGACCAACCATTGAGAGCACCAGCATCCATCCCTGTGGCCAGATCGATATTTCCTGGCAACCACTGGAGAGGGTACCCACACCAGTACCAACACTCTGTGTTTGTAACAATGCAAGTCGACTCCTAACGGCTAGCGAAAGATTTGAGTTGTCTGCACCCCTGATTTTCTCCCTTGTCCTTTCCTGATCCCTATCCCTCCGCGATTTCCCCAAGGGAACCCCGAAGGACATTCTGCAAACTGCTTACAGCCCCTGGCCAAAAAATTAAGACCACCATCTTCAATATTCCTCGTGTTTATTGCAAAATTTAATGACCCGAATAATATTTAATGCCGTAATCATTAGACTGCGAATCTTCATGCAAAATAAAAAATGTTTGCATCGATTGTAAGACACAGGAGTTAAATGGAAATTTCTTCTTCGGTTATCTTATTATTTCTATGCATTTATAAAACTGAATAGATCAAATATGAAACGGTAAACACATTTAAAAAATTTATTAGGTCGTTAAGTATGAAACTTGACAAATGTCAAGAGGTTTGCGTTTTCTTTGTCAAGTTTCATACTTAACGACCTGATCAAAATACTGCCCCATTATCGACAACTAATTGAAATTGTTAAGAAAAGAAATTAATGCTTATCTAGCTCTTGTGTCTTGCAATTAATGCAAATAATTTTCCATAAGAATCCGTCTTTCAACCATGCCTGTGGTTGTAAAACGAAGTATACAACAATATCTGGGAAGTAGTTTAACCAAGGAATTACCTGCCATATTTCGTTATTGCAACGAATGTTTGGAAATTAAACATGTTACGAACGATTCGCGTATGCCTCTAACGTAAGTGTTAGAATTCACTTAAGTAGAGATAGACTTTGTTGTCAGACGATCGAGTCACGTACTTACGTCGACCCTGTCCAGGGAAATCAGCCTATTTTAATCAGACGTATTTCCGCACGAGAGTTCTGCTCACTCGTACGTCAAATCTAAAAAACTTTCGATAACATGTGCTATCTCATGAATATGGAAATTTGAAAATTCATAACAATTTACATTTAAATTGATTTTTTACGATTCCGACTAAGCTCAATTTTTCCAAAATGCCCATTACGCGTCATCAACTAAACCAGTCCTCGTAGCTTTGTCGAAAGACTGAAATTGTTCGGCCTATTTATGAAAAGAAAATAATTCTGACTGTGTGTGTGTGTGTGTGTGTGTGAGTGTGTGATCAATTATGCGAGTCCCTCTATGTGCACCTGATATATCATCCTACCGCGTGTCATTCGTAAAAATTAGATTGACCGGCTTCGGCTAACCCATTTTTCAGCGATCGTTCCCCGTGACAGTCGGTGATCAGTTAACGCGTTGCGCCCCCGAGCCTGAAAATTATCGTCAGTTACATGAATTAGGTTTGGGAGGAGGGGGAGAGGTGTTCTTCACGTTTTTGTAGCCGAGTTGACGATGCACGGACATTAACGTTAATACCGTTACGATTCCGGTTCCTGCGTAACGTTTTATTGTTGCAAAAGCGTCGGTAGTATCGGGGTACAAAGCCCCGCCTGGGGTCGATCCGAAGGGGTTGCAACCGGCTTGGATTGGACAACGGTATCGATGCGTCGGCGGGTCCAGGCCAATGGCGTCGTGACGCTGGGCTGCGCGAACGCCGTGACCACTAGCTGAACTCGCTGTACTCTGCTGCTGCCGTGGACGCCGCCGCCGACGACGTCAGGCGACGTCGACGACGTTCTCCGTCGCGTACCCCGCGCGCTACCGCTACCCGCTCCTCTCGTAACCATATCTGGACTTAATTATTGGTGAGTGTTCCCATCTCCTTTTCTTTTTCTTCATCATTTTCTTCTTCTTCCCGAAATTCCGAATCCCCTTCGACCACCGAATTCACCGATTTTCGAAAAAAACCGATCGCGAAGGAGTGGTTCCATCTACGCCCCCCCCAAAGAGAGTGATCTCCTAACGATTGCAAGACGACCGTGGCAAGATTCCTTACGCACAGTGATCCTCAATAAGTGTGACATCGCATCGTTATAAGTGTGAATTCCCCGTCGAGGAATTGTCTCCTCCAATTTTGAAGATTATTGCACGTTTTATATTTTACTTCTTCGTCTCGCAATTTCTAATACCCTTCAACCACTAAATTCGTTAATTTAAAAAAAAAATATCATATGTCGACGTCCCGATCGTGAAGGAGTGGTCCCATTTTCGGCCCTTCAGAATTTCGAGACGCTTGTGCCAAGTATAGCACGGTGATCCTCAATAAGTGTGACATCGTGTCGCTATATGTGTGCCAAACCTCCGTCATGGAAATGTCTCCCGAAATTTTAGAAAATATCTTTCTCTAATTCATCTCGCATCTCGAATCCCATTTGACCACCGAATTCGCCGATTTTCGAAGAAACCGATGCCGAATGAGTGGTTCTACCTGTGTTCCCTAAGAAGAGAAACTTCATCTCCGAATCCCAAATTGACCTCAATCACCAAATTTCGTCGATTTCCGAAAATATCAGGGTCCAATCGTGACGGAGTGATTCCACCTGTACCCCCAAGAAAAGAGATCCCTAACAATTTGAAGACGTTTGTGTCGAGAATCCATACGCACAGTAATCCCCAATAAGTGTGACATCGTATTGCCATTATTGTGAATCCCCCGTCGGCGAAATGCCACTCGAAATTTCGAGGATTATTGAACGGAATGATGAGCCCCCTTGGATCATCGAGTGAGCAACGAGTTGCTTGTGTGTGACAGTGATCGTTTTCGAGATTTCGGTTCGGATCGGTTCGTTTCGTTTGTTCGCATCGTGATTCTGGTCAAGTGCAGTGATAGATCTGGAGATCTTGCAAACTTGTCCGAGATCGAAAGGATGTCAGCGACTTTTTTTGTATTGATCTGGTGAGATTGGACTCCTGGCTCGCTCGTTCGGCTCGGCTCCTCTTGGAAGACTCCTGTACATCGCGAGAATTATAGTTTTGTTTTTATACTTGTATGGCAACGTTGTGGGCGATACCAGTAATATTGTAGTGACGATATTTTTATCATTTCGTTAACGAGTTTTAACGAAATTGTGTGCAATTCATTAATCCTCGGGTGGCAGGACTTGAGTTCATTATTATACAAAGTTATAAATGTAGAAATTCTAATTTTTTGAAGAAGCGTGTTCAAAGATAGTGAGAAGAAATTGTTGCGTAAGGATTTGAATGAATCTAACCCTGGCTGCCATAAAAAGCATCCACCTCGTATGGCTTGATTGCAAAAGCTCAAATTTCAAACAGTAAAATACAAGCATAGCTCTTCGGGTATATTCCACGATTATGGCAGATCTTGCAACTAACAATCTTCGAAAACGTGGTTAATTTTATACACGACGATGTCTATCTAACAAACTAATTCGCCTAAAAGTTTTGGTCGTAGATAATTATATACTTCAAGAGTTCCATTTTACGAATGAAGAGTATTGTTTTATCAACATTAATCTGCTAATTTTTGTGTGAAACAAAAGTTTTCTGTGTCAATTTCAAGAAATAGAAACAAATGAAGAACTTTTTTCTTTCTTTATTCATTTGAATCAGTAGTTTGCAAATGATTCAGATTTCATGCAATTTTTATAATGATATGTATTAAACTAAAGAAATACATTATAATATGTTAATAACTGTAAATGAACAAACCTGAAATCCGTCATTTTGACAGATTCGACAGCTTCGGTGCTAAATTCTTTGAATCTTTCTACTGCTCCAAACTTCATCAACTCAATGTTGTCATTAATGCGTAAAATCGTCCACAGAAATTTTTTAATGCCGTATCGCCCATCTTTCTGTTTGAAATCGAGTCCGAAAAATGATCCGCTCCCATTGAACGCGGGATAGGGCACATTCAAGTGAAATCGGCCGTTTCCATCTTCGCTGTTCCACCCCAATTCGTTAACGCACGTGCTGCGCATTTTGCGTCTATTGTCTGTCACGTGTCGTTTTAATATCCTAGTGCCATTGTCCCGTGACACGTCTCTTTACGATCGGCTCGATAAGTGTGTCTGCCATGTTTTGTTTAGGTGAAAGCATGATTTCTTCGGGGTTCGAAACCGGAAACGCTTCGATGGATCTGCCCCACGAAATGAAATGGGGGATTTCTAGGAAAGAACATTTTGTTGAACGAAAAATGAAAATTCGTAGCGATGCAATGTATTTCACAGCTTCGTTTCTCTTCGAATTCTCTCTCGACGAGAGCGTTAAACGTTAACGTTGAAAACTCGGCGCTTAACGCTAATCAAGTTTCCCAACCCTCGAAAAACCGTTTCGGTGAAAAGCTCAAATGAAAAATATGACCCAGGGACAGGCTGCGCGTCTCTTCTCGCATTTGCCACCCTCCGAAGACGTTCCCCGGAGAATTCGGGGATTAGGGCTGGAGAGACTACCACTCCAAATAAACAGCCCTACTCCGAGGTTCCCCCTGTGACTATACAGGAAACGAATACGCCTCGATATAGGCGTAGGCGTTTAAAGGAGAGAACACAGCCGAAAGGACTGGCTGGAATTTCGGATCGTCCATGTTGCTCGAAAACAGGCCAAATGACGAGATTGAGAACATGAGAATCATCTCCTTGCACTTGTTATTTTCGAAATAGACCATTCGTTGACACCCTTGCATCGAAAGGGGTTCATGCGACTCTGGATAACTAACATGTAAGAGGTGTGATCAAAAAGTAAGGTGACTTTTTATTTTTATCAAAAAATATTTATTTATTCATCGATATTTATGTTGTCCCCTTCGAAGTAATCCCCCTCAGATATAATACACTTGTATCAGCGCTTTTTCCAATTCTCGAAGCACTTCTGATAAGCACTTTTTGGTATAGCTTTGAGCTCTTCCAACGATGAAGTTTTTATCTCCTGAATCGTTGCAAATCTCCGTCCTTTCATGGGTCTCGTCAGTTTTGGGAACAGGAAAAAGTCGCAGGGAGCCAAATCCGGTGAATATGGTGGCTGAGGCATGATCGTGGTATTGTTTCTGGCCAAAAAATTGCTCGCAAGCAAAGATGCGTGAGCAGGTGCATTATCGTGATGCAAAATCCATGAATTGTGTTTCCAAAATTCCGGGCGTTTTTTTCGTATTGCTTCACGCAAACGGTGCATAACTTCCAGGTAATACTCCTTATTAACCGTACGATCTTGTGGTAAAAACTCCTGATGCACTACGCCATGATAATCGAAGAAAACAGTGAGCAAAACCTTGCAATTTGACGTGCTGGTGAGTCCAGAGCGAGCTTCGTCATTAACATCTTCTCGGCCTTCTTGAAAGAGCTTGTACCACTTATAAATATCTTTTTTACTCAGAGTACACTTACCGTATGTCACTGCCAACATTTCAAGTGTTTTGGAGATGTTAATTCCATTTTTTACACAAAATTTGATGCAAATTCTTTGATCCATCTTCTTCGACAGCAGAAAATCGCCGAACACGCGAAACACTTCTAACCTTTATGCTTCTGACAAACAAACAAAAAATGCTATATAGCTGAAACTGTGAACATATGTTCGGGACGAGTGTACCAGCATAAGAAAAAAAAGAAAACGAAATTCGACTGTAGGTATCCCGCGAAATTCAAAAAGTCACCTTACTTTTTGATCACACCTCGTATTTCTTCTGTTAATAGTTTTATTCGATTGAAGAGAAGTGTTTGGTATTTTACCTAGCTTTTCTTTTATCAATCTATCATTGAATCGCTAATTGAATCTGTTTTGTTGAACAACAAAAATACATTAACTTACAATGGAATGGGAAATAGGA
The DNA here is from genome assembly GCA_028455805.1 of Lasioglossum figueresi. Lineage (NCBI taxonomy): Eukaryota > Metazoa > Arthropoda > Insecta > Hymenoptera > Halictidae > Lasioglossum > Lasioglossum figueresi. The sequence goes on along the minus strand of CM052194.1, from coordinate 10,823,552 downwards.
AATTGAAGTATTGAAGTATTTCGAAAAAATGTAAACGTGATCTAATATTACAACTTCTCCGATTGGATGTTTAGTTATCTAGGGTTAATGAATGAATAAAGTCGTCTAGGAAGCTTACTCCTTTCGCATGCTGTAGAGTATCGAATATTATCCGTTTTTTTAATCGGGAAATGGTTGTATCAAAGAAATGTTTAATTTTGCGGATTGTGACGGTTGCTTTTCTTCAGGGGCTGCCAACTACTACCACAACCATTTCCGGCCTGAGAGCAACCCCAATAATTGGAAAATGTCCGGATTTGCGGCGGCGGTCCTCGGGGCCTGCGACAACATCAAATCGAAGGCATCGCAAAAACTTGCTGGGTAATGTTACGCATGCTCGTGTATCATCTAACCAGAGATAAAAAATCGTTTAAGAGTATCTTCACTAATGCATCGGAATACGATCATGCGCACAAATCGACGGACTATATTTTCCTTTGATGGCTAATTGCTTTGTTTGTTACGCGACTCGTTCGTCGCGACAATGACGTAACTCGAGATTTTTAGGGATCTTGTGAGCTTCCAAATTTCATCACGTGAAAGTACACGTGTCGCTATAGCATAGTAGTTTTTAAATTTTCAATATAGGCCCACAAAAAAGTTGTGAAATACAACTTTTGAAAATATGTTCACATCGTGTAGTAAACTAATCGTTCTAACTTCTCAATAAAAAAAATCAAGATGTATGGTTCAATATTAAAAAAGGTATCGTCTTTTTAAATGTGTCCGAATATTGACGGGAGTCACTGTACACGTACGAAGTTTCAGTTGTAAGTGAAACATTCTGTGTATTGAAAAAATAAGGAGGATGAGAAAGCAATCGAAAGGGGTATTTGGTAGCTTTGTTGAAGTTTCCAATATGCATACATTTCCAAACAACATAAAGAAAATGAACGGTCCTCGTGAACGAAGAAACCTTCTGATGGAACGATGTGTGATTCTAGGTTTAGAAGAGATAATGCTGCCTACGAGGAATTCGAAATGCCCCGCGAGGGGAGCAAGGACAATAAAGGGTTTGAAGAAGATGAAAGAGAATACAGTAGACAGGGTTCGTACGAATCATTTGCAGAACATGAAAGGCCTCCACTGCGTCATATCGATACTTACTGCAAGCCAGAATGTCCCTGTTTATCGAAAAGGTACACCATTGCAACATTGGCCTGCGTAGGTGAGTCTTCGAATCTTTTTCTTACTTGTTTCCTTTTAAGGAAATTTGTTGGGTATGAATGTCCTTTCTCTGAAGTTGAAATAAAATTCTATTCTCCTGACGTTTAATCATTAAAGATCGTCTCGGATCTTGGTGTTTAATGATTAACACCTGGAAATGCATGAAGAATAATTGGTTTCAAGTGTTTGAAAGTTTGATATTGTAAAATGCACTTAGGTACAGGAGTTAATAACTGTTTCAGGATTTATAATATCGTTCGGCATGAGGTGTAACATGACCATGGCGAAAACAGTGATGAAGAACAGTACTGTAGGCGACAACCACACTCTCATGTTCAACTGGACAATCGCCACCGAGAGTACTCTGGACTCATCGTTTTTCTGGGGCTACCTTGTGACCCAGGTGCCAGGAGGGTTTCTTGCTTCACTCTACCCTGCGAACAAAATATTCGGGGTCGCGATTGGTGTATCATCTTTCTTGAACTTATTGGTGCCTGGTGCATTGAAAGTAGATCCCATCGTCGACATACTCGTTCAAATCCTGAAAGGATTGGCGGAGGTAAGATTCTGAACGTTTGAAGGGATGCATAATATTCGTCCAATAGGGGTCTAATAATTACGCATAAACGAATATGTACATAAAATTGTAACTAATGCTCGCACAGCAGGAAGAATTCAGAATCGATTTTTTGAAGTTGTGCTGCATCCCTTTAATATGGCGGTAACTCTTACGCAATTTACGAGAACGAAAGGTTTTCTGTTTGATCAGGGTGTAACGTATCCAGCATGCCACGGTATTTGGAAATATTGGGCGCCACCCTTGGAAAGATCGCGATTGGCAACGTTAGCATTTTGTGGATCGTATGCTGCGTTAGTTATTGGAATGCCGCTTTCGGGTTTCCTATGCCAATGGTTCGGATGGACAGCGCCATTTTATTTCTACGGTAAGATATTTGCTGGATTTTTTAATTTTCCCGATGTGACCTTTGCGTCCTTTTTACGCCTCCGCCTATAAAAGAATTAAGCAATTTACATTCGATTTTTTTCGACATCTTTACAGATTACATGCATGAACGTGTGCATGCGTATGCAAGTGTGTGCGGAGGCGTGTTTTTACGTACGCAATCAATTCATTCTTTCGTGCGTCTGCATATGTGTAGATTTTCCTGTTCTCGAAAGGTTAAGAGTTGAATGCTCCACCATGTGTACAATATACATACACGTGTATACACTTCTTAACAAAAGTTAAGAAACATATCAATTATATTTGAAACGTAAATTTTTAATAATAACATCACAATATTTGTTTAAAATTGGAAAAATTAAAGGTAGATTCGGAATCAGCGCAAAGAACTCTATAAGAATCGCATAGTCAAAATCAAAACGTCAAAAAAAAGTTGAGATTTGTTGGACAGTGTAATTCGATTACGCAAGTCTATTGACTGCAATGGACACCGCGTTAAACAAAACTTGTTTGAAAAATATCTCAATAATTATTCATTTTGAGTTCCACTTTGTATAATACTTTTTACACAGAATTTCATAATTTATCCGAATTTTAGAAAAAATATTGGACATTCCATTTAAAAAACTGTAGGTGACCTGCATATTTCGATAAAAAAGCAAAGTACCAAAAAACAGATTAGAGTACTGTATGTCCTCTAGGAAACCATGCAACGTTTGTTCGAAACATTTTTTCGTACAACAAATAAGATTCGAGTTATTTGAGACCGTCACGTTACGAGACTCACCCTGTATAAGCTCACCTGTCTGCTCTTAAATTGAACGTAAATGTAACTATGTATAATTGTGAAATATGAATATATATCTATAAAAATTTTGCTATTTTTTGTAAAACGAGCAAAATGGTGTTACATATTTGGCTAGTAATAAATCAAAAATAAGTTGGTAGGTTAGGTCACAAGGTAGAGAATGCAGTAGGCACATAAATGTATTTTATTTAAAAATTGTTTAGTTCATCGTATCAACCTTATACAAAATTACAAAAGCAATGAGCTTACTTTTAATGCTAATATGTTAAACATTGTTAAGATAGTCGGAGAATTTTTAAGCTCTAGATTTATATATTCGGGTATGTCTTTGTGCAGTTGTAATTCGGTACACATGTTGTACAAGAAAGTACCGTTAAATAAATCAGCTACGAGTGGTTGTTCATAAGGGAATCCTAATAATGAATTCAAATCCATAGCATATAATAAACATATTTGAAATTGTGTGAATGCATGTACAATAGAAATATTAACTCCTGTCGTATAGAATGTACTCTTGTTCTCTTTTTCATGACGTGTAAAATATTGAACTGCTGAAGTGCAATTCTCCACATCAATTTTCCTGTAAGCCTTTATGACTGTTTTCTCTGAATAATTCAATTTATAATCATGCGCCTGACTTTTATCTTTTAAAAACTTTTTGGTACAACAAATGTTATATAAGATACAAAGAATTATGGAAAATACATAACATTTATCAGATTTGAAGATCTTCTCTTGGTCAGACCAATACTTAATGCAAGCAATATACAATTTCCATTCTGGTAAAAGTTGATTAATACATTTCATGTTCTTAACCCCGAGTGTATCATCCAAAATATCTTTGCGTTTAATTATTGGAAGCTGTCTAAGACTTAATAAATGTACTGTTCTAATCCCTTCTACTTCATCACATATTAATTTCATATTTTCATCTCTATGTACATACTTTATATAGGTTTTCTTGTGGTCTAATATCGAAGACAAAAGTCCATATATAACTCTAATAATTTTTAATGCAATCAGACTGCTTGTAGGACGTTTTACGTCTTCTATAAGTGTATAAAATATATCCACGTGTTTATCAATCATATCCACCAAAAATGCTGAAAGTGTAGCTGTACATATTTCATTTACAAACCATGTAGGCAATTTGTTAATGATCGAATTATTGCCGTTGTAAACTGTCCTGTGTTTAATAATTATATTTTTTATTTTAATTAATTCACTTTCATTGTTGTCAATTGTTTGGAAATAATGCTCATTATATGTTCCAGTGAATTTGATATTTTCAATATTTTCCATATATTTAAAAATTATTTTAGATTTCATGGTATATTTAGGAATACTTAAGGTTGTAAGCAATGCTGCATGTACATTTATACATGTATAATGATTGATAACGTTTTCTATTATATCTAATATTTGTCGTCTCATTGATTTTGGTATTCCACTTAGAATTTCAATAATTGCTTGATTTACTGTATGTTTACTCAACCACTTTAGAGTGTTTTGTATAATATGCGTGTTTCTTGTTTGTCCACGTAGTTTATCAAACACGTTTTTTAACATATCTGGGTTTACTTTCTCATCTCCAAGTAGTACTGCAACTAGAGATAATGTTTGATGATTCAACCCCTTAAAACTGTTTAATAAATATATATGAAAAAAAAGTTTACAACGAATTATTTTGCTATTGTTAGAATCTCTGACTACATGAGAACTTAATGTATCGAACGGTATATAGAATGTTCCATATATATAAAAGTCAGAGTCAAAACTGAGTACGGGACAGTTTAATATTTTGGCTATTGCAGCTATATTTCCATCAGCTTCAAACAAACATTGTGCATGACGAATATTCTTTTTACTTAACACTTGTTTGAAAATATTCAACAAGTGCACAGGACATATCTTTATGTTTCTTCGATGTACAGTTAAAGATAATACATCATCTTGCCTCTGTCTATTTCTCTTTAGAATTGTATCCAATTTTGAGATTTCATACCCACCATCTAGTAATACTAATGGTATCACCTTGCATGCTAGGAGATTATCAAAGAAATTGATTACACTCTCCTCGTATACGTTATAGTCTCCACCACATAAGGATGTCGTTTTATCGTATTTGTAATATATTTGGTAACATATGTTGTTTCCATCGATGACCAAATACGTATTCTTTAGCTCATAATCTTGCAGGCAATGTCTTGAACACCTGTTTATGTAACTTGTTAAACCTCGGATACCCATTTTGTGTGAGTTTCACTAGCTTTTACTGCTCAATAAATCGACTGTGATTCGTCTCACTTATAATACGACTAATAGTCTTTACACCGACGAGATTAATAGTATATCGTTGGTGGTCTTTATCTTCGATATGACTGTATGTACTATCAATATACCAACGCGCAGAGCGTTATGTGCCTTTTATCATATTGATACTTCCTAGAAAAGAGGAAAATAGATAAACATTTCAAGAAATATAGTTGATACTGATAATTCACATGGTAATTCAAGAGATATAATTATAGAATACATAATACAGGATTAAATCTTTTCAAATGAGTTAAAGTTAAAAGATAAGTTCACTTACTTTGTATAAAAAAAAATTAACAATGAACTGCTTCAATCGTTAAGGATTCACTCTCTCTTTACTTTTGTAAGAATATTTTTTTGATAACTTCAATCCCTTATAAGAATTTGGTAACAGCGGATTTTACTTCGCAGAGTATGGAATGTCGAACATATTTATCTCATTCGTCGATAGTTATTATGTGTACTTACTATCTTGGAGCTATCTTGGTGCACTTTTACCACAACACCTGTTAGATTGTTAGATCTAGAAATCGTGATGAAAACACTCTTGACATGAAATTTGTACCGCGCACAATAAACAGTTGCGATTAGAAACAGTTGATGACGCAGGCGCGTTGAGCGGAAGTTCAATCTGAAAGCGAGCGTTGAAAGATTCATCAGTTCTCCCACTGTATAATTCATTATTGAAATGTATATTGCGTTATTATTACAAACATTCCACGATCCTACACATACATATATCAATAAATTCTTAACTGACTTTTTTTAAATGTAGTACCAACGGATTGTTCAGATATGTCTGACTAAAATGACCCTAAACACAACATACATAAATCGGACTGGTTTCGTAAACTGAATGTAAACACGGTGATATAGGTGTAGAAGAATGCACGGATTTCTCTATCCGCGTGTAGGGTGTACACAGAAAATAGAATACACAGTTCCATCTGTGTATTAAACAATTTGTTTCTTGAAACTTTTTAAACAATAATAGCGTACGTTTTTATAGAACAATTTTTTTTCTGTACACTTTTTCCAAAAAAGGGCTCTGTACAGGACCCCGCAATAATTCAGAGAATATTTCAACACAAAGAGCATCATAATATATTGTTTCCTCGCTAAATGAAATGGGAGTGGGATTATCGAAAAAACAAGCTGCTTCGTAATCTCTGTCTTTGTCTCTCCTGCGAGAAACATATCTGCCTCTCTATCTTTGTTTCTTAGTTCACCTTTACAATGGTGGCGTATGTTCGCTCCGACGAACTCTTAATTCGCGAACACACGGTTCACATGGATTACGTGTGCATGTGTCCTTTCGGTACATGCAGAGCCGGATTAAACAGGGCCCGTAGCAAATGTTATCTGGGGGCCCTAGGTTTTGCATGATAATAAAACAAAACACAATGAAGGACCTTTTTTTTTAGCAGAAATATATGTTAATAGTAGCCAGGGCTTTTTCTGCTGCAAGCGCGGGCCCTTAGAAGAGCACGGGACCCCCAGAAGAGCGCGGGGCCCGTAGCATTTGCTACTTCTGCTACTGGGCTTAATCCGGCACTGGGTACACGTCCAAATTCGTAGACTCTAATTTAAATACATATACATATACATATACATATACATATACATATACATAGGAGCCTCATATTTACTTCGTATTGTCGAGGGTGTACGAACGTGAATGAGCTAATGAGCCGAAAGATATAAAATCGTATAAAAATTTCAGGTGTAGTGGGGCTGTGCTGGTACGCATTTTGGTTGTGGCTAGCCTTCGAGAAGCCCTCGCAGCATCCTTGCATCTCGACACGCGAGCTTCGCTACATCGAAGATTCCCTTGGCCAAGGACAAACACAATTACCTGTACCAACGTTTTCTACAACGCCCTGGCGGAAATTCTTAACATCCATGCCAGTGTACGCTATTATCGTGGCGAATTTTTGCAGATCTTGGAATTTCTATCTTCTGGTGCTATTTCAATCTCGATTTATGCAGGAATCGTTCGGGATGGAACTGGTCGAGGCGAGTACTCTACTTCACAGTTTATTATTTATTTTATATGAACACATTGCAGGAGGTACATTGTCCCATACGGTCTCAAGTCCCACATGTTGTTAATTGAGCAATAAATTCATGAATACATTCCAAACTGTTAAGAACTTGATTGTAACATCTTAAGGGGGTAGTAGACTCGTTTCTAGAATTGCAAGGATGCGGGATGGGCCTTCTTATTTCTCGATAATGCAAAGATGGGGTTTTCAGTAGTAAAAAGCGCTGGAGAAAACATCAATTTAGGCCGCAATCGCTCTCAAAAGTCCTATTTTTACGTTTACGAGGCGTAATTTGCATTATTCGGTAGCATGTGGCTATTGCAACTTTATGAAAATAGCTACATGCGCAGCTTTACGCTTCCGAATAATGTAAATTACACCTCATAAACGTAAAAATAGGACTTTTGTGGGCGATTGCGGCCTAGATTGATCTTTTATCTAGCGCTTTTGATTACCGAAAAACCCCATCTTTGCATTATCGAGAAATGAGAAGGCCCATCCCGCACCCTTGCAATTCTGCAAACTAGAGGCTACTCTCTTAAACTGTACAAACACGTTCAAAGATAATGTTAGTAATATTTCCTGGTGCGATCAAAACATTTATACGAATAATCACACACGAAAACGATAGTAAAGACATCGATGATTAAACGTAAATGTGTAAGATGTGAGAAACTGTATATTTTATCAATGCATGCACGAAATGATCGTCGTCACGTTCAATCGTTAGCTTTTTTTAATGCTCTACCAATATTTCATTGCTAATATGACGCGTTACATTTAGGGCCCGTTCAGACACGGCGGAATCCGCGCGTTTTCGACCGCGCGAACCTTATTTACATTAGCGTCTATGTATTCGTTCATACTTGACCGCGCGGTTGAACAATCGATTTGGATTGTTGGTCTACGCAGATAGATGTAAACGAATACGAAGACGCTAATGTAAATAAGCTCCACGCAGTTGATCCGCACGGTTTGCATCCATGCGGTTTCCGCCGTGTCTGAACGGGGTCTAATAAACTAATGACTAAACTGCGGATTTTATGCATTCACGAAACAAAATGAAAAACGTGCTGTTATTGAAACAATCTAGCCTTCACGTTTATCCGCGAGATAATTGGAAGCTGTGTAGGAGTCGGTAAAATTTTTAAATAGAGATCAACGATGTTTGTTCAATTGTCTTTCTAGACCGGTGTAATCGGGGCTCTTCCGCACTTGTTGATGACGACAGTGGTGCCCTGCGGAGGGTTGCTAGCCGATCATCTTCGCAAACGTGGAATACTAACGACCACTAACGTGCGGAAACTGTTTAACTGCGGTGGCTTCGGCATGGAGGCACTCTGCTTCCTGGTGATGGCAAACGCGACAGTTCACAAAAATGGTACAGCGGCAATCATCGCTCTCACAGTCGGTGTTGCTTGCAGCGGCTTCGCTATATCTGGTTTTAACGTCAACCATCTAGACATCGCGCCCAGATACGCCAGTATTTTGATGGGAATGTCGAATGGAATTGGCACAATAGCTGGACTTCTAGTACCTTTCTTTGTAGACAACATCACGGAAAAGAAGGTATTCAAAAAATATTATTTCTAAACATTTTGTTCAATTCAGAAAATTTCGGAAAAGCGACTTTGTTCGACTGCAATAATCAATTATAATTGCTGTATGCAAAAGTTCAAGTATATAGTTGCTAGACTGCTGATAATCAAAATAAAATTTCTGCATTTCCATTGCAAAAAACAAGAGTGAAGTAGAAATTGATTTTCATCCTAAACACGAGGTTTATAATATATATGTATATAAATAACGAGAATTGATCTAAATAGGACATCCTTTACCCTGTAAAAATTAGGGATCGTCAATTTGTATAACTGAAAACCAGTTAATCGCAACATCATTCTGACCACAATATTTCTTTTTACAGGATCCTCAGGGATGGAAGAACGTTTTCATAATGGCGGCGTGTGTTCACATCTTCGGTGTCACATTCTACGGGATCTTTTGTTCTGGTGAATTGCAACCATGGGCCGATCCTATTGCAGAGGAACAAAAGAGCTGGAACGCCCTGGACGAATTCGGACGAACGAAACCGCCGGTTCCACCGCCACCGAAAACCATGCAGTCCGAGTTTATTGTACGTATTTTTTTTAGTGGGTTATACTAGTCTTTATAGTGACTTAATGATTTGAAAATTTAGATAAGCCTCCGTTGTATCATACCGTATCTGTTAACCAATTAAAAATTATATTATAATGGGATTGATCTTCAAGGTGTGGGTTCAAAAATATGTGAAAGAACATCGACACGCAAGGATTTGAATAACTATGGATATCATGAAATCGATTAAAGCTTAGGACGAAAATATGTGAAAATTGTGGGATTATTTTTGAGGATCGTACGGGAGTGTTAAGAAAGATTCTGACGAATGGATGTTCTTGCAGAGACAGCCATCCATGGGCGAGAATGCCGCCGACGATTGGAACAATTACGAGCAACAACCGTCGGACGTTGGTCAACAGGACAAACCGGTAATAAGTTACGGGTCGACGGAAACCAACAGCAACAACCCATTCCATTCAACGAACCCTTTCGTCACCGATGTGAATGCATCTCTGGTGCAGCCGCCAGCCGCGGACGACTATGCATACGATGTGACGCAGCAGAATCAACAGTGGAACTAAAGTTGTCAATACCGGATCGATTGGAGAAGGAAACCGTCAATTGAACGTGATGGATTCTTTGATTGATTGTTTCTGCTGATTTTGTAATTGCTTCTGGTACTTCGTCGCGGATTCTGGGCCTGGCGAGAGTCTCTTTGCGCCCTGCCAATCGTCGTTCTCTCTATCAGTTTGGTTTACTCTAATCAAGGAATCCAATTGCTTGATCCATGCTTCGCGTGGATTCGCACACGTACCATATCAGGGCCGATGAACTGGAGGAAATACTTCGAATGGGATTCGCTTAATTCATAAGGGGGGGAGGGGGGAGGGACAACGAGCGCAGTATAATTCGTAGGTGCGATACAACATTTGCTATTCTAATTTCACGCAAAAACGCACTTTCGTTTCCTTCAGTTTATCTTAGAATGGCAGTTTGAAAGTCAATAAGCCGAGGAAGTACTAGAAGCACGCGAAAGGAATCCGATATATATATATATATCGGTTCTCCATTGGTTGTAATGTTCTTTTTTCAGCTGTATTGTTGAGGTAACGCGGGCTTCGTATTCTGAGGTATGCAGCTATGAAATCTTGAACGTTTTTTTCTTTTTTCATCGTAATACCTAAGAGTGCAGGGTATAGTGCTGTCGGAGAACGCGGAGGAACTCGAACTCGTGGAAACGGCTGCTCCTCGAAAGTATTATACTTCAATCAGGCCGGGGTAGACGAAGCTTGTTTGATCGCAGAGAAACGAAACTTCGTGCAAATTGAGAAAGCGGAAGATACAAGAGTGTACGAAGCTAGTTCGTACACAGAGTCGAATCGGAATATGTAATAACAAGATATACTTGATTATATTGAAGAATCGATTTAATGCCACGAACTTTGACAAAATGGATTATTTCGCGAAATTAGCCTAGAAGAGAAGACAGATAGAAGTGGCCTATCGTGAATTTTCATTCTCTGGATAGCAAATTGTTGTTGAGAGAAGCGTCGTACATGCAGACAATAAAAAGTGGCCAAACCTTCGCAGACAATAACTCTTTGAAGACAATAACTAGAAGGTTTGGAAGAAGCAATTACGAGGGAGGATCGGTTCAGCACGACCGCTGAGACTTTTAGGTATTTTCTATTATTCTTGTTTCTTATTACGCCGATAGCATACACCTCAACGATATAAAACTTTAGAAACATAGCAATAAAAAGAAACCCATACCGAGAAAATGGAAACGCCGGTCGTTGATCGTAAAAGCGACGAAGAGAGGATACGCGCAGGCATGCACTTTAGACGTGTATTTTGACATAGTACAACACCGGTTTATTTAATGATAAACGAACGCGCGCGCGCCATGATTAGAACGAATTAATTATCAATACGTCAATATTTTAACGACGAGAATGGCGTGGCTCTGGTAATTAATTCGTCGTTTGGAAACGAATGCATGTTCTGAGGGATTGTTGAGTCCAGGGAAAACACGTTTAGTATGTTTATCCAGATACGCATCGTATCTTTAGACGAAGGTTGTTATCCAAGCCTTTCAGGTTTCAAACATAGTCGCGGACATTTGCGGCCAACCTAATGGAATTTCGAGATGTATAAAAATACTTGTAAGAAAGTGATAAACACGATGAAAGTATTAGTACGATAAGACGTAAAGTACCGTAGAGCTCTATTTGTTGGGACCTGATTTCTTCGAGTGAATTCTCACCTTGCGCACCGGGGAACAGACCTTCCAGACTATTTCTGTTCAATCTCTTCGGAAATCATTTCTTTTCTTCATTTTCCACGCTATTAAATTCGTTTTCGTAAGTAGAATCAACTCCGGTTTTATTCGAATTCGCGCCATTACTTTGAGAACTGCGAGCAAGGGATGTCGGGTTCCACGATGAAAAATAAGACGATAGTTCCTTGAAGTTTATATTATCTTATAGTTCAACATCTTACGAACATATTCTCATAGCTGTACAACTGAACATTGATTTATTGCGACGCGTATTTTATAGAAAGTTCACCACTCGGTGCAAACAATATTTATGAATGCAATTTGATGTGCATATTTTTGTATAATTTATATAATTAACTGCGCTATGAGTACACAATATGTTTTTTTTCGCGAGTAGACGGAAAAACTATAGAGCAACAAACAACAAAACGACTTGCCGAAGAGGTTGAACAGCAAATCACGATTGAGAAATCCAACAAGAGGAAGAATGTTCATGTCAATATAAATGTGTTAGCTTGGATTTCTAGGTACCACTGGCGTGTCGAAAAATCGATTCATTCGGGATCCTAGTACAGTTAGGGTTACGGGGGATACAAGGGTGCTACGGTTCGGATACATCGAGTTCTACCGTACGTAATTTGATGAAAGTATACTCATGAAAGTACGAACGTGAATTCGAAAACTTAGGAACAAGTCGCGTTATATACATTGTGCTAGATGTTTGTACTTCGTATAATTATATACATGTATTTGACACACGTACGCATACACACAGACACGCATACATGTACAGACGTATATGTATTTCGTTATCTCTATACGAACGTTGTCAAAAACAACAAGAATATATTGATTGGAACGATGGGAACGTCCAATCCGTTGCATTGTTTCGCGGGCGAATCGTAATTACCATTATATGAATGTATATATACATACATTTCGAGGCAGTATACATAATAGAATGTATACAGTCGAACGTCGATCGATCGTCCGTACAATGGAGATCAGTGGAACGTGATGAGATTAGAGAAAGTTTTCCATTAGACTGTGAATCGAAGAGAGTGTTTATGACATAATCAAGAATTTTAATTTATTTCTGGAAAATTCTGCTCACAACAAAGAAACTCCATTTCAAAAACTAAAAATGAACATTAAAGAATCTTACGTCTAAAGTTTGTTATATAGAAAATAATATTTTATTATGAAGTTCAGATCCGACTTCAGGTAACGGAGAGAGTACTAATTTGTTATGCGCAATGCAATTAATATTATTGCACCGTAAACGCGTTATTGCAAATTGAATTAGATACCGTTAGAGAAGGAAATGATTTCAAAGTGGACGGTGCTCTAGGCGAAGCAGATAGGAAAGAAAGTGCTCGGGAAAATTTAAACGAATTATAGAAGGCATAATTAATGTTCTCGGGTAACTTCAATAATGGAATAATAACAATAATAGAGAATAGAGGGAGAAGCGCAAATCGGAAACAATCGATCAATGCTACACTGTATACATTTAGTATCGAATCATAAAGTTACATACAGACACGCGTGGGCACTGTGTACCAATATTATCCCAGCAGCCCATTTTTCGTTGCCCAAAAATTCGCGGAGCTAGTCAATTTACACTATACATTTGTAAGGGTTATAGATTCATAATGTAAAGCGCATTAATTATAGATATTCATGATTTCTTTACGTATTCATTATTTCAATTATGTCTGAGTTCAAGTTATGAGCAGACGGTTGAAATCGAAAACTTTTGGTTCGTAGATGAACATTGAATCGTGGTGAACATTTCCGGGTTAAATGAATTTCTTTATTTACGTAACAGTACTTTAAAGTTTTCTGCAGTGAATTCGTCTAGGTTCTACTTTATTTTACATTTTGATCGTATTATCGATCAGCAGAAAGTTGTAAAGTAATGATACTTATAAAATCCTGAAGGAAGTTGAAGAGAAATGTGCTAAGAAAAATTAAGTTATCATTCTATTGTCACCCAATCGAAGTCTGTGAGGTAATAATAATTTCCTTGATCAATCAAGTTTGATCTAACATTTCTTCTGCGTGGAAAAAGTAACAATTAGCCTACAATGATAATGATCAGAAGAAATTTTATAATTGAAGTTGAAGTGGAATTAAATCTTCGATCTTCTATTGAATGAGGAACACTTCAGACTTGAATCGAATTCACGACAGAAAATGGTACAAGTAAACCAGTATTGTACTTAATTAAATATTGTCGTGGATTCTCTTCGTGTCAGGAAACATTTCTAGCAACAATTCTTTTGGATCTCTTGCCAAATACTTAACCATTCGTAGTCAACTCACCGCGTTGCACCTACACGCATACAAGAACGTGACGCGTTTATGTTGTTCGCTGGACATTTTATAGCTCTTTTACATCAGAATTCTATAACATCAAGTTCTTCTCGCGAGATGGTATTTCTTTATCGTTCTAGACTCTTGCAATTGTACAACAAATACTAACTAGCTGTACAAACATAACGCATTTCGCCATAGTCACATCATCGAACTACAACGCAATAAAGTTTCTAACACGCCACATTGATTAGCATTCGATCGTTCATGTTTCTCAAGCTTTTCATTCGAGAGCCATACGTTTTCGTAGTTCTTTCTGATAAGCACGCGAAGAGAATTTCATAGAAATTGCAAAATTGATTCTATAATTATACGAATCTTGATATACTCCATGTAAATAATATAGGATAATATGAATTGTTGAAGATAATGAAAATTATAATGCACACGGATGGGTTAGTACCCACAAGTGTCGAAAGATATGCGTGGTGGGATGTGATTCTTGGTGTAATCGAAAAGGTTGCTTTAAGCTGTACTTGGTATCTATAGCTCTATCAGAAACTTTTGGTCCGTTTACAATTGAAATACATAAACAATTGAACAATTACTAATTGTGTGAAATCTTCGAGCGAAGATTTCTTTTTCAACCTACGACAAATAATGTGTCGTAACGTTTTAAATACGTGAAACATTATCCTGTTAAACAAAATCAATTTTAACAATTGGATGATTGTATACACGAAGCGAAGACAATAGTTATGACTATAAAGTAATAATTACTAAAAGTTTAGAAACCGAAACGTGGTTTTACAAAGTTTCGAATGAATAAAGTAGCGATCGGTACTTCATTTTTCACGAGTAATTAACCTTTCGTAATTATAGCAAGCATCACGTACCACCTTACATATAGTAACACATAATTGTATCGTTACATATGCGCATATATATGTATGTTTGTATATATATATATCGTTGAGGGCATCGTGTACGATGATCGATAAATGGAAATAATCGTGAACGGGAGAAAAAGTCAGAAGAGCTAGGGGTATGTTGAAATTTCTAGGATTTTTATGGTACGCTTCGGAATCTTTAGTTTTTCGAGGATTCGTGGTGCCGACAATAATATTTTATAATCTCATGCACGTGTTATAATGACGCAACAAAATCTAGTAGTATTTTGTAGGCCGCTTATTGTTGACGTTCGTTTAAGAGAAAACGTTAACTCTTCGATCTTTCAATAAAATACCAGTGATGAATGATCGAAATAAACTGAATAAGGAAGCGACGGACGAGGAAAGTGTAGATAAGAGCACCGAGACTATTATTCAACGTTTCGAAATATGTTGTACACGTTCTCAAACGAAGTTAGACTTAAAAGTTTCTAACTTCTACACCTAAAATTTTACGTGTTTACTACAAAATACAACACGAAAACAAGTTTTCTACTTATACATTCTTTATTCGACAAATTCACAAGAGGAAGGGTTAACGTTGCAAAGTTATTTTGTCGTTTACGACGAAGCGATATTTTCGATTGATTTACATAACGATCGGTCTGCGGATTTAATGCATTTATAACAAAAATCTAGTAAATCAAATGCAAAACAGTAATGTTTTATTACTGTTCTATTACTTCCAGTTTATTATAATTATTAAGAAAATAAATGAACGTGTCTCCCATAGCTTCGGATTAATATAAACAATTTTTATTTTGCATGAAGATCCGCAGTCTGGCTATGATATTACGAAATCTCTTGGGATAGAAACGTATCGAGTGTTTGTTGTTCCACGTATAATGCTAAAAAGCCGTTACGCTTCTGGAATAGTTTGCACGGGCGTACTATCGTAGACAATAATAGAGTCACGATTGCTTGGTTGACAATAACGATAGTAATTTTACCGGCAATACGGACAATAATAGCAAAACGTACTTTAAAGATAATTTCGCGGTTTTCGTGTCGCTGTGTTCGGGTCCGCGTAGCTTTCGTTCGGTGAAAAGCCGGAAATTCTAATAACACGCGTCGCATGATGCGAATGTCTGCCATCATGCCAACGAATTTGTCACTCGAATGTCAAGCGGAACGATTTGTCGTTACGTTATCAGAAGAAAGTCGTGTGTCCGGTTTGAATCGAAAGCCATGCTAGTTTTACGTCTTCGATTACAGTAAAACATTAGACTGGTGCAAAAATAATTGCGGTTTTTCTTCTTGACGTCTCAAGCCGTGCAGGCTGGCCCAAAAATGTTGGGTTTCCTTGAAAAGGGTGATTCCTGAAATCATTTGAAGTAACTTTTTCCTTCACGAAAATAACTCCTTAACTAAGCCGCGGAGAATATTTTCGCTAAGGAAAAAGTTACTTCAAATGACCTTGGGAATTACACCTCTCAAGGAAATGCAACATTTTTGGAACGCTCGAGATGTTTTTCGAGGATCTGTTTCGATAATAGACATTGGTTCGTAATAACGAACAATTGCAGTAGGACGTGCGCGGGATTTTTCATCTGCAAGACTTTTATCTCTGTTAATTTTTGAAACCAGTGTCGAGCAGTATGCTTATTAATAGTCAAATAATTCGTTGCTCATTGCAGTAACGGGAGAATCGGCTAGAGTAGCGAATGAAACTTTCTTTTACTAAACAGCCATTCAATTATTTTTGCACTGACCTAATACGTTCGGGGGGAGTCGACTAGTGCAATATCTACAGGATGTTGTATTGATGGTACAACCGTGGAGGGGGTGATTCTACGCGAGAAAATAAGACGAAAATATGGAATACATTTTGTTCAGTTGGCGCCTCGTTTTCGAGATTGTAATCGAGTTTGAAAATTCACACGCGCGTTATTGAATAGGAGTCGTCCGATCCGTCTGATCATGACCTACTGATTCTACTTACAAATGTTAGACTCTCGAAAGCGACGGATGTTCAAACTCATTTTTCCCATAAACGTGGCGTTGAACAAAAAAATGATATACCTTCTTTTCAACTTGTTATTGCATGTAGACTCAGCCCTCCACGCGTGTACAATACTGGGACACCCTGTATAGTTCGTTAGAAAAGTATCCGGTTGATCCCAAATGATCGTTTGTTAATACTAATCGTTAGATTGCGGATATTATGCACTTGTCAAAGACAATAAACTATTGAGTAAAATATAAAGTAGAAAATATATAAAAAGGATTTAAACTTTTATAATAATTCTGCCGATGACTATGAATGCGGTCCGAATCGTTTTCGTTAATATTTTCCTTTGGAGTATATAAAAAAATATTTTGTAACTATACAATATGTTGTTATGCTGTAAATATTTTATATGAACATAAAAGTTCATTTATATAGCAATCACAATTTTATAGACAAACTTTAAAGCAGACATAGTCATTTACATTTTCCAGTCATGATTTGGACTGACTGTTCTGCAGTTTTGAGTACTAAATTCTCGCGAAACTATAAAACTAAACTAAACATAACACGTTATATTAAATTGCTTCAAGAAATTTTAATTTTGCATTAAAAATCTGCAGTGATTGAATCATGGGAACGCTATCGCGCGCGCGCGCTGAGAAGCAATAGTTTAAAAGGGGATGATTTACATCAATTGCATGTAATCGCAACACATTTAAACCGGCTACTTTTCTGGCAATTCGTGTATATTTTCTATTTACGGTGGAGTGGAGTCGAAGTTGTCTCGCGTAAGAAGTTCATCGAATAGGCAGTATTTTTTTATACGGTGTTTAACTCTTTTCGAGTAACGTTGACCAAATCAAAGTAACTAAAGAATGAAATAGTAAAAAGAAGCGTGTCAGAGAACACTATGATATACGATATATTAATGTTAAAACGAAAGTAATTCTCAAAACAATGAATTCCTAAAACAGTACCTACATACATATCGATATGTATGAGACATCGCGGAGAAAGTACGAAACAAAAATTGCACAGTTAAAAAATGCACAATTATTTAAAATCGCACAGAAAATACAAATGGCAAATATATTTAAGAGTACGTAAACGGCTAAGGACTCAAAACGTAATGAAATTGTCGCCACGAAGAAATGAAACGGCGACGCATTAAAACGAGAAACTGAATTGAAATAATCAATCTACCGACAATATTACAACGATACTTATAATTGAAAACGAGATGAATATTTTAGAAACGAGAGACGAATTTCTATATGGAGGGTGTCTCAAAAATGTTGTAGTTTCTTGAAAGGGATGATTTCTGAGGTCATGAAGTAACTTTTTCCTCTGCGAAAATGTTCTCCGCGGCATCGTTAAGGAGTTATTAACAAAAAACACGGACTAATCAGAGCACAGGTGTCGCTACGCGTGGTGTTGGCATTGGTCAAGCGAGAATCGGTCCGCAGTAACAACGCTCTGATTGGTCCCTGTTTCTCGTAAATATTTCCTTAACACCATGCCGTATTTTGACGAGCCAGACTCGCGACGAAGGTTTTTAACAAAGTCTGACAAATATGAATGTTACGCGTTTCTTTTTAGATGAAATAGAATTTGATTCGTTTGTAATCAATATTTAAGCATTAAAATAAATGTAGCCATACAAAAAATAGAAATTTTCTTTTTCCTTCTACGACATTTTTGTGCATAAAGACGTTATAATCACTGTAACTGCAAGAAGATGGTAAGGCAAGGGGTTAACAGAACCGCAGAGAAAATTTTCGCAATGGAAAAAGTTACTTCAAAAGACCTGAGGAAGCACAACATTTGTGGGACACTCTGTATAAACAATGAGCCTGCGTGTATAATTATAATGCAACTCGATTGCCCGGTGATACCGATGACTCTGCTCTGCCGAAAGAGATCAGAACGCAACATTTTCTTTCGGAATCGTGGCTCGTGGTGCACGCTATACAACGCTGTACCAGACGTATTATACTTGTAATTGATTGAAGTAGTGACTGGCCTAACTCTTTTCCACGTTATCCATTCTGAAATCAAACGGTGGAATTGAACTCGAGATATAAATTTATTGTAACCACTACAGAAAGTACTTAGGATAAGTTCCAATGCTGTTCGAACAATAATACTGATATATTTATATGGATATATAGCTTCGAGGATAATTTTCGACAATAAAGGACGAAATATGAGGTGCACCGAACGCAACGCGCTGATTAAACGGGAAACGAGGTTTTGTAAATTCCAGATGTACTGATACAATAACTCTGGTGACAAGAGGTTACTATAATATTATACGGTAACGCTCTATGTTAACGACATGGCCTGGAATCGCGCTTACTCTCTCACCCTGTATCGCTTTGAAAACGATTAGCTTTACGTACAATTGTAATCAAGCGCTTCGGACTCTCACTCGTTCGGATCACCGAATGTTTAATCGAACGAAGCAATCTTTTTGCGATCACGATTGTGACGGGATTTCGTGTGTTTACGAACGATCACAGAAAACGCTGCAGATAATTGTTAGATGCTTGCGAAAGGTTTAGTCTTTTTCAGTCGTTCGTGTAGAATGATTTATAACTGTAATGGTTATAATCTTCCGTCTTTTTGTGCAGTTGTTTATTCGCTATCGATGTACCTAAGTAACCAACGTTCAATGGCAATATACCTTGCGTAAGTTGTGTATAGACAAATGAAAAAATTGCGAAACAGATTAAAACTTTTGCACACGTTGAATAAATATTTCAGATAAATAATTTGAAATCTGCAGGCGTTTTCAAGAATTCTGCTGAATTCGAAAATGTGAAGTGAAACAATCGCGAATGATTTCAATAGTAATATTATAAAAATATTTTCTAGGCGAATATGAACGAGGTGGCAGTCCAATGTGCAAATTAGTGCGATAGTAAACAATAAATAAAATAGAGTGTTACATTTATCTGCGACCGTGACTACATATTTTAAAATGATTTTGCCCATATTCATCGATTGGAAATGAAATATTGAGGGCTTTGATACAGTAAATAGGAAGAAAAAGTTATATACGATTAGAAGGAAAAATCGATTGAAAGTAATCTACAGTTTAAGTTACAAAAATCGCAGTCCGCTGAACACGTTGTGGTCGGTAAACATTTATATTAATAATTTCTCCGAGACATTAAAAACATTTTTGTAAAGAGTATGATGAATTTAATATCTACCGAACACAATGTGTACTGGTCACGTGGGAAGCTTACGTTTACGAGATTCGAAGAGTATATTATACAGTATTTGTTCGCAATTGTTAATACTTTACGGATTGTTACTACGTTAATCGTTTAATCGTTTCGCTAAAATTTTATTGTTATACAACACAGAGTAACGATCCTCTGTTTCGTTACATACGACAGGCCTGTCCAACTTCTTCGTCGCCGCCACACGGTTCCCGCCATCGATCAGTCCGTTCCCCCACTACATAAACCTACTGGCGGTCCAACTGTCGACCGTGTCAAGTAGTGGGGGAAAAGTGAGAGAACGGGCTAAATGTGGCTCGCGGGCCGTTAGTTGGACAGATTTGACATACGACGTTCTTCTTTTTACGATTTTAAGTACATACGTAACGAAACCATTGCTCGACGATGGTTTTAGAAACTAATGAAAGTATTTAAACTAATGAAAGTAAATGAAAGTATTTCTTCGGAGAAGAATAATGATGATTCGGTGCAGTCTCGTGTTCTGTATTATAATCTAAGGCGATTTTCTAAATGCGCAGCTATGAATGTCACTGGTGTCAAGTAACGATACGGCAACACGAGAAGATGGTTGTCGCGTTAGAATAGAAATGTTGATTGGAATTACTTCACGTATTTACTATTTGTTCATCTTATTTCATAACAGTTGGGGAATGTTCGACGACGTCCAACGTTCCCAAACGTCATGATAAAAAGTATACATATTGAACGTTGTGTAGAGTTGCAGATTCAACTTCTAATGACACGTGCAAATTTAACGAACGTATTTTTCGATGGAAAGCAATGTACAAGTTCTCGGACTTGCACGTACACGTTCCGTGAAATCTAAGGAAGTTTGGTATGTACATATGTACAATGCACCATATATACTCAGAGAAGAGGAATTCATTATCTGCCGCTCATAAGAGAGAAACAGTATCAAATCGGGACGAACAGTATCAAATTCTGGCAAACATTATAAAATGCGTTACATGTAGAGGTTGGTAATATGGAACATCGGAAGCTTGAATTTACTCTACAGGGTGTCCCAAAAATGTTGCACCTACTGGAATGGGGCGTTTCCTGAGGTCATTTGAACTAACTTTTTCCTTTGCGAAAATGTTCTTCAAGGTTTGTTAAGGAGCTGTTAACCCTCCGAGTGCTGTGCCGGAGTCATTTTTCACCGGGAACATTCAAATTGTCATTTAAGTACTCAATTTGTGGCGATTAAACTAACTGACTGTTTCATTGAGGACATCGGAAAGACTAATGTGTCTACACAAGATATCGTCAAAAGTAAATTTGTAAAAATTATTAATTAGAGCTGTGAACGGTCCTAAGCATTGCCAATTCTATAGCTACAAAAATCGCCCGTTGTCCGAGGGTTAATATACATACCACAATATAACGCGTCCGTGACATTGCACAAGCGGGATTACGTTGCGAGGTAAGTCTTCTGTGACCTTATACAAACAGTATCGGCGTCGCGATGTAACATGTTCAAGAGAACGAAACGGTTAACGAAAAACTCAGCTGTAGCCGCGCTCTAATTGGTCCGTGTTTTCCGTTAATAGCTCCTTAACGAAGCATCGGAGAACATTTTTGCAACGAAAAGAATTACTTCAACTGACCTCAGGAATCGCCTCTTTCAAGGAATTGCACATTTTTGTGACATCTGTATACATCACTAGACTGCGGATCCTTATGTAAAATAAAAATTCTCTACCTCAATCGCAACAAACTGGAGCAAAATAAAAATCGGTTTCTCTTCTTAATAGGTTTAACACTAAACCTACCGAGCCCTAAAAGCAACTGGTACATGTCCCCTTATAAAAAGGACAAGATTGATTTTATTCAGACTTTGTGCGGCTCCTATTATAATACGTGCTCTACTAAAGATATTTATACAATCAATTCTTATAAAATCATTTTTATTATTTCAATAATTGTAAAATAACAAATCTGGAACCGGTCATGTTAACCGGTGGTGGTAGGTTTAGTGTTAATAGGTTGGACATAATACAGGAACAGCTTCATTTATATTGTTTCATGTCTCTCCATTTTTATCGTAAACGCATAAAATCCGCAGTCTAATCGTCACTTATGTATATGTCCATAACAATTGATGATTCGGATCTAGTTGCGATATCCACAGTTTGTGCAATAACAGAAACGATATATGAACGATAACACGGTTTAGTGTCGTCATTTTTCCGTAGCGACATGCAATTAGCTTCAAGTACGTATCGTTGTTTGTGATTTGAAACTTCTGAGCGGTAGCGCATGTATTATTTATAACAAAATTGCATACTCGATGCACGTATCGTACGTCATTATTTGTACAGTTTTGTAGGCACATAATTAAGATATCGACAAGTTACAACAGTTTAGCAACCGTACTGTGCAAAATGATTTCATTTATTCGTGTAGACAATAAAAGTAGTACGGCATTATGCGGACGATAATTTAGAATTGATTAAAAACCTGTACGTATATATTATCTGAAATCTGTTTTCCCCGCGGTACTCTCGTGCTTTCGATTTTTAACAATATCGTTTCATGTCGATTACAATACTTTGTCGATATACTCAACTGTTACATTATACGTTGAAAGTGTCTAGTGTGTACCTTCAGTAACATTTATAACCTGTACAAAAGATTACATCTGAAATTATTAAACGTTTTTTCCTCGCGTTAGTTTCTCTTTGCTACACATAATACATGTTGGTGTTAATGTTAATAATTCATCATAAGGTTATTATTCTAGATACTTTTTTGGAGCAAGAAGATATTTAAAAAATATATTCGTCGATTGTTAGTTACGAGAGTTTCGTACTCGTTGAAGTATTGTAAACTCGAATCAATTTGAAATTAATTATCATTAATAATTATTCTGAAAACTGTGAAGCTTGTTCCGTGAAAACAATCGTTTCAAAGAAAGCACGAGCGTTTTGTGGAGGGATATCTAAGCGTCATGTAAATTGAGATAAGGAAAATAAAGTTTAAAATTTCCTCGTTGACATTATTGTGCTTCTGCGTGTGAAACTTTCAAATTGTACAAGTAAATAGATTTGTATTCGGTCAGCCGATAGGACTGTTTTGTGTCATGCGGAATAATTTATTGTTCGAGGAAAGTGTATAAACCAGAACCGCATGTTCCCCGTTTTAGATATCGTAGCGAGTCCGATCAAATAATTTTGTTTTTGTCCGATTCATTTTTATACGCACTGTCTTTACGATCATTCTTTCGACTAGCCAAGTGTTTCTCTTCGTCGAATCTTTATTCATGAAGTTGCGAAGGAATTCCGAAGAGATCGTCGTGCAGTCATTATACGTTTGAAGCCGTTTCGTTTATCGAAATCCAATCTTCTACACCACGAACGAAACATTCTAGAAAGCACAAAGTTTATAATACACATAGATTTATTGCGTTCTTCGTGAAATGTTACAGAATATTAGCACAGATAAGTGTGAGTTTAATGACAACTATTACTTACTCGACGTTGCTGTTATTACTTATACATTATAATACTTTGTATTATCATGATTTTCTAAGTCTATAGAATACTTACAAATATACGTGTTATCGTCTAAATCACAAATCAGGGTTACTTTAAGCAATAGTAATTGAGTGATCTCTGAAAATATCGTTGCTTTTAAAGATAAGATCCGAGATCTTTTTAACATCAGTTAATGTTTTCAGTTTTGTCTGCTGTTAAACAGTCTGCTCGTTCGCTATACACGTTTCTTTGTAATTTTCACAGACGTGTATTTAGTGTGAGTGTCTGTGTACATGAGCGCGCCTCTGTATACATATACATATATACGTATATATACATATGCAAATTTGATCTATCCTAGTATATGTTCTGACAATATTAATGTTGAACAGATTCATTGTTTAACAGACAATAACGTATTCGTTAAGAATATTCGACACCTAGACTTTATGCGTCAGTCAAAAGAATCTGCTCTTCCGTGCTGTGCATCAAAGTACACGATCTTAGCGTTAAAGATCTATTCACGACCGATCGATCATGCGATTCACGTCACCGCACTGGGTATCTCCACTTAACGCATTGCCAACCATTATTAACGTAAACACCATTGACTCAAATATGTTCTTAAAACTTAAAACGAAAATGATTGAAGCCAAAGTATGATATCTTTTGGGATGAAATTATTTATTATGTGTCACATAATATTATTTACAATATTTAATAACAATACGTCATTCTATTTTGAAGAACATGTGAAACTGCTCGACAAATTTTTCGTTCATGTTAGACGAAACTCAATTTCCAATTATTTATTATAACATTTACACCTAGATTTTTTTGCATTTATGATACAAGTAAATTAAACACAAAGCTGTGAAGACATTGGAAGTATTTAAAAGTTAGGTGTACAAACGCAGAAGGTACTTTGATGACGTAATTAAGTTCTTTAATAAGGCTACGGTTGCGCGAATTTCACATGAGAGTCGGTCGGCGGGATTGTGTATTTATACGGTTTCGGTTCCGTACGATCGACTCGGACCATTTTTATTTTGCATAAAGTGTTCCACTTGTTGCACTGTGATGCGTTAATAGCTGATACCCGATGTCTTCTTGATTGTATTATTGTTAGACAGAACTGTAGAATTCGATTGTTGCGTGCATCATTGTCACAAGAAAGATTGCATTGGGCATTAATGGTTGGCAAAACGAGTCGAACAAAAATTTCAATCGCTGTGTCATTTTCTCCGCATCTAATTATTATCCGTTCATTTCGCACTTCCGATTCATGATTCTCGAGGTGTATTTTCGTAATGATCTCCTGTGCTGAGCCTAACAGATATTAATCTATTCCCGAGGTGGGCATTTAAAAAAATCTATTTTGACTGTTTAATAATAGCAGGCCTGCTCTATATGCATTAATATGTAGCCGCAACTTAGAGTGAAAAATGAATCATTGTTACACGCCGGTAAGGTCTGGTTTGTTAATAACAATAATTATGTAAAATATGTATGTATATTGTAATTTTGAGTGTATTATGTAATTAAAAATGAAAAATACTGATTATTGACAATAAATTGTAAGCCGATCTTTTCAAGAACTCACATGTTTCTTTCAGGGGGTCAAGGTAGTCGCAAGCTTAACTCTCAGATGCAAGAATTATTATAAAATTCGCTGTTCTCATGATATACGCGCGTTCTTGCCAGGTGAAAGACAGTGGCCATGCCTCGTTCACGCTAGTTACGGTTTCACCTGTCCCATTTATGTTTTTTTTTATTGATAATCATAGACGACAAAATTACTCCTTGTAACGAGAGAATTTTTTGATACAACAAACGGTCGCAGTTGTATTTAACTATTTATTAAGAAGAAATCATCTGACATTCAGAGCTTCGGAAAATGTATAAAAATACGTCACTAACATATCTTGTTGTTTAACATTACACACGTCACAATTGCTTTTTGAAATAACTACAAAAAATGAAATTTCCCGTCTAGTATTCGGTTGGTAAGAAAGTAATTTCGGTATTTTAAGGTCAAATAATGTGCGATGATCTGAAATCGCACCTGGATCAGTTTTTGGCCGATAAGGACCAGAAGTTTTATGCTCGCGGAATTGTGAAGCTACCAGAAAGATGGCAAAAGATCATCGAACAAATTGGAAAATATAAAATGTATTGTACTAAAGTTCATTGCTTGAATAAAAAAATTGTGTTCTATTTCACCTTAAAATACCGAAATTGCTTTTTTGCCAACCCGGTGGGGATTTCTGTATAGTTATTGTTCTTGTTAGTACAAGTCGACTAAAATCGATGAATCCCTCGCACTCACCCTGCAAGATCGCTTTGAAAATCGGTGGCGCGTGTGCATGGCATTATAGAGCAGAAGCACGTAGAAATAGTAGAATTAGTACATCGATTGTTCACCAATTTAATATAAAACGGAACAAACATTGTTCATGTAACTAGCAAGTCAAAAAATCGAGGTATCTCTCGCAGTCAACCTGGCAAGATCGCTTTCAAAATCGGTGGCGCGTGTGCACGGCATTATAGAGCAGAAACACGTAGAACTAGTAAAATTAGTACATTAATTGTTCACCAATTTAATATAAAACAGAACAAACATTGTTCATGTAACTAGCAAGTCAAAAAATCGAGGTATCTCTCGCAGTCACCCTGGCAAGATCGCTTTGAAAATCGGTGGCGCGTGTGCACGGCATTATAGAGCAGAAACACGTAGAACTAGTAAAATTAGTACATTAATTGTTCACCAATTTAATATAAAACGGAACAAACATTGTTGATGTAACTAGCAAGTCAAAAAATCGAGGTATCTCTCGCAGTCAACCTGGCAAGATCGCTTTGAAAATCGGTGGCGCGTGTGCACGGCATTATAGAGCAGAAGCACGTAGAAATAGTAGAATTAATACATCGATTGTTCACCAATTTAATATAAAACGGAACAAACATTGTTCATGTAACTAGCAAGTCAAAAAATCGAGGTATCTCTCGCAGTCAACCTGGCAAGATCGCTTTCAAAATCGGCTGCGCGTGTAGGCGACATTATTTAGTAGAACTGTCAGCATGGATTCACGTGGAAACGGTTGAATTAGGATAGCGATTCGGTAGAACGATAATGACACGATCCCTAGTGGTGTTTCGTCACCGTTTTCCATCGACAGGCTGCGATTAAACTCTCGAATCCTGTTCCGCCTGGCATTACCTCGCCGTGGAACTTTCTCGTTCGGGTTTCATTCGATCTGTGGGTTGCTCGTCCCACCGCGCGAGAGGGCGACATCGCGAGAGAGAGGGAGAGAGAAAGAGAGAGAGAGATAATTAAGCGTCGGAGGAACGTAATCGCACGCGACACTTTCCCGGAAACAGCGACACACCGCGAAACCCGAGCAAAGATGCAACCCGTTGTTGGGCGTGCAGTTGCACAGAGTATAATTCCACCTATTTCGACGAGCGGTCGTATACACGGTGACCGTACGACAATGTCGTGCATACATGCGCACGCGATGTGTAAAACCAGAGAGGAATCCTCGTGTGCCGGACAGAGTCCGGGAGTCCGTTTACTTTCTAAAAGTTCCCCCCAGGTGTGTGGTTGCTCGTCCGGTATCCTCTAATCCCGGTGACTTTGTGTTTCGCGATCGGCCACGAGAATACCGGCGTCAACGAGCAACCGCTGACACCAGTTTCGTTGATTTTTAACCACCGCGTGGCTGGATGTTATATCACAATCTACGGGAGTGCGGGAGATGGCGGTCAGTGTCGTGAGATATCTGCTCCTCGTTCTCCTAGTTTTACTGCAGACGCTCCAACACCGTAAGTAATTCCCAGCCGGTCGGTGGCTAACGATTCCCGCGATCCAACTATTCCCGCACGGTTAAACTTCTTTATGATCTATCCCAGATCAATAATACTCGGTGACATTCTAAGCAATTACGTGCCGATTGTCAACAAACTCTTCCTTGCTTCCGGTGCTGTCTTCTTCGTCTTCTTCGTACGGTTAGCCGCGCGCGGATTCTGAAAACGAGCCTATCAAACTTCTTCGTTATTTACGCGTACTCTGATCCATAAATCGTGCACGACGCCGTAAGCATTAGAGAATTCTTACTGTCGAAGCTTTCAGGTGTAAATCAGGTTCTTCTGGAATAATCTTGAAAGCGTTTCGCCACGATTTCGTCACGACACAGTATAGTCTTTGGACCTCCTCCCCGCTGCAGCTAGCTGCAACGATTGTGAAATGTTGGGAAAATAATTGTAAACAGACAATGTTCACAATCGAAAGGCTTAATAGCGTGTATTATAATTCTATGGTTACCATCTTTGCCTTCTTCGCATACCTATGTATTTGCGTCCCATTGCAAAGGTGTCTGTCCAATTTCTTCATGATCTACGTGTGCTTCGATCAATAAGTGTGACGTACATAACGTACATAATGTGCAGAACGTGCATACAAGTGTTTCTAATTGTCAGTGAACAATTTTGAGTCTTTCAAGTATCGATATTCTAGTGTCATCTTCGTCTCTGTGCTCCCGACAAAGAGCTGTGAGACAAACCGCGTGAGAATATTCTTTTCTGTTAACATATTCAGAATTTACTTATACGTACCAGCTTATGATAATAATAAAATTGGAGGCAGAACTTTCACTCGGGGGAACAAAAATTTGCAACTTTTCTATATTATACAATTTGACGAGAAAATGATAAAACTTTAAATTGCGGTGCAAGGAATCTAGGACGTAATCCGAATCTAACCCAGACATAGCGAATCTACTCAGTACACCATAGCCGCTCCTATGTCTGGAAACGTGGAAACTAATACGTTTAACCTGTCAAACTCGCTTGAAATTGAGCAACTTTACTGGTGTATAACTTTCGATCGAGCGAACTCCGCATACCGAAACTTGGATTCCTCGCACTAGAGTTTAAAGTTTTATAATTTTTTCGTCGAATTGTATAATATTACATTCAGAAAAGTTGAAAATTATTTGGTCACCCGAGTGAAAGTTCAGCCCAAAATTGGATTTACTGAGATTTGGCACGGTTTTTGTTATATGCAGTATATGCTTGAATAAAGTTGCTCATCAGACAATTGTGAATGTAGTGTTATACAACATAACGTCCTTCTGAAACATTCCGTGTTGACATCTGTGAAGTTGCTTGCTGTATACACAGTAAATAGAATCTACAGCGGTTAAACTCCAAAGTGCAAGAAACATGTGCATCGATTACTGAATCGTAATAAAATGCGTGTCCAGCTAAGGTCCGTGGTTCCGAAAAAATGAAACAATCGGAACGATAGCTGTCTAGACGGGATGACCTTCGCCTATTTTTCTAGTTTCTCGCAACGGTTCAATGATTTGTAGTACGAAACTTGCTGCGTCAATTATCTACGGTCGATCGCGTTCAAGCGATAAATCGTGTTACGGTCCTCGGAGAAATGGATGATCGTTTCCAGAGGAAACTGACCGTTAAAGCGATGTTAATAAGCTGTGTCTCTTCGTAGACGGCGTGAGTGCGGATACCAAAACATTTAAGGACCTGTTCAATAGTTCGTCCTGTGCGAAGCCACCCTTTGAGTGCCCGCACCCGGAAATTCAGTTTTATTTGTACACGAGGTAAGTTCATGAAATCATGAAATAAACATTCTAGTAACAGAAAGTATTAGACAACTTTATTTTTACCCAGCTTGTTTGTTCCTTAGTTTCCTTGTTAATTACAATTAGAAACTGTCGTGAAGTAAATATAATATATGATAGAAATGTTATAGAAAACTTAACGGTGTTTAAAAAGATATTCATATAGTTGCAAATGTTCTTCTTCTTTTCTCAATCTTGAACAATTTAATGCTTCAAACGATGAACAACGATAAAAATTTTAAAAATTCTTCTTTCGATGACTTCACTCTGTGCTTTATAGAAAGAAAAAAATGAACATACACATCTTCATATTAACATTTTACTTTTACTATTGCTTTTATTGTTTCTTTGTCTTATATGATTTTACAAAAACAACAAGACTGCGTTTATTCAGATTTTTAGCGATTATATCAGAATATATATTGAAAGAAATAAATTGATCGAACAATTACCTATGAGTGCATGTTTTAAATTTTAGTAATCGTAAATTAAAAAATGTGGAGTCCGTCGTTTGGCCTGTATGAAACTGATAGGTGTCGCGTAAGAGTGTTGTTTAGCAGTTCAACTTTCGGAGAGGTTTCCATTTTGCGTCATTCGAACGCGGTTCCTGACTTTCCTCCGGCGTTCGAGAACCAACTGGAACGCCGCGAGGAAGAA
Organism: Lasioglossum figueresi; assembly: GCA_028455805.1. Lineage (NCBI taxonomy): Eukaryota > Metazoa > Arthropoda > Insecta > Hymenoptera > Halictidae > Lasioglossum > Lasioglossum figueresi. The sequence continues at coordinate 10,793,583 of CM052194.1, read as the reverse complement.
CCTCGACGTAAGACTCTCGGTTTCAAGATCATGATCATTTTGCCGTGTACTGAAAGCGGCCTCGTTTCGAGGTTTACCTTTCTCCGATAGCTATAGTCGCGTCGCTCTGGCGTGTCTTAGATACTTTTACTCGACCGGCTCGCACTCGTGTTTCCTTTCTTCCAAACGGTCTCGCCATCTTTCTCCTGGAAATGCGGCTCATTGAAAGTGACGAGTGCGATCCGATCGAATACGTCATGCATTTTTCAAGCTTTCATTTCTTTTTAATTCTTTATTTTCGAGTTCAATAATGGATGAACCGCGCATCTTAATTCATATACTCGGCAGTGTGACCACTTTCAGTTTCACTGGAGAGATGATCAAAGAGGAGAACGCAACTTTCTATCCGCAGTAACACTCCTATTTAATCGCTTTTCTTTTCAGAGACACGCAAAAGAAACCTTTACGCTTAGACGTTCGAAGATTCGAGTCGCTTCATTATTCCAAGTTCGATAAGTCGCACCCTACGAAAATCATTATTCATGGTTTCGGCGGCGGGAGGAGCTTAATACCTAGTCCAGATCTTCGGAAAGGTAATTTTTAACAAACAATTCCTTAGATTGGCTCCTGCGAGTTGCGTTAACCCTCCAGTGCCATTCGCCAGAGAATTCCTGAACGTATATTACGTTTTTACTTGCAGCGATTGCACGCGATAAAACATTCTAACCACGTATAAAAAGATCCGAGTTTGTTAGAAACAAAACATTGGAAATAATGTAAAACGAAATGTACAGAAAAGATTGCACTGGATGGTTAATAAACCTTCGAAGGCCCGTATCGGGTCTATTTAAAGTTTTTCACCACGTCAATTTTTAAAAAAAGTGTTATTAATTGCTCAAGAATTATTGTACCTAAATCTTGTCTTCGCAAAGGTTTAATATGAGCGATGTATCTGTATTAATTACGTAAATTGACCTAATTGACTACGATATAAATTACACTTCATCTTCATCCACGGCAATAATTGTTTTATAAGAATTATATATGGCCATTGCAGAAACGGCTGCATCGTTTGAAAAATAATAAAATACGTTTGAACTTATGTCTTACTTGACCATTAATTTAAATTATAGCGATCTTCGATATTCCAGTAACCTATGTACTTATGCATATATACATATCATCCAGAGCGTTGTCAACGCGATCACCTTGAATTTTAATGTGAGCATCTGAAGTATTACCGATCGTTATAAAATCATACGCTACGGGTCGATCTGGGTTAGGTATTACCACCGGTTAGGTAGAAATTGCTCAAAGTTTACTAGGGTAACCTGTATAAATTAAATTACTACAAATAAGAGTTTTCTCACATTTAATAGATGGTTTTCTTTATACCCTGCATAAAATATGTTTAGTATTTGCGATATCGGTTGAGTTTTAGTAATTAGGATTGCCATTTTCATACACCCTGGAAAGAGAACTGAATTCTCGTTGATTGTATAATATATAGAGCGGGTTTATAATCGGAACGTATAAAATAGTTTCAGTGTTCGATAGAACAAATCGTAACCTAAGAAGAAGACAACCCGAACGGTAATCAATTCTTATTGTTAGTTAGCAAGTTTTATTGAATCCTTTACGGATCAGCACGACCATGGACCATAATTCTTTCTCTGCTGGCACATCTGGTGTTCTCATCCCTCGATGTATGAAACTTTCGATTTCAGCGTATTTCACGCGAGGCAATTACAATATTATAATCGTCGATTATGGTACCTTGGTACGCGAGCCCTGTCTATCGCAGATACAGTGGGGTCCAGATTTTTGTGCTCGATGTATTGCTCAATTGGTAAGGTACTTGAAGGATCATCCACGTGGCACGGGTGTGGAGAATATACATGTGCTCGGATACAGCGTGGGTGCGCATATAGGTGGCCTAATTGCGAATTACTTGCCCGAGGACAAGCTTGGAAGAATCACAGGTAACTTGTGCAATCTATCACTTGTAGAAATTCATTCGGTGCATAATCACTAGACTACGGATTTGATGTATTCGTGACAAAATTGGGTAGGGCGCAATTTAAAACGGAACAAAGATTAACCCCATGCCGTATTTTGACGAGCCTGACTCGTGACGAAGGTCTTTAAGAAAGTCCAACAAATATGAATGTTACGCGTTTCATTTTAGATGAAATAAAATTTGATTCCTTTGGAATCAATATTTAACCCTCTGTCGCATGAATTTTTATGACGAGTTGAACAAAAATATATATGGCTGTTAGTCTACTTAAACATGAGTGTGGTCATGAAATAAATAATAAAATTTTATTAGAAAATGTTATTTATTGCATTTTATGACTGTTCCTGTATGGGAACTTTATATATATGCGGTTTTATTCGTACGCGCAATGTTCGCACATGGATCCAACATGCTCAGAGTCTTCCTTATCGTCTACATAATTTCCTATAGAACATTTGAAATTTGAGTCCCCCATTGGGAACGGAATGCAATAGAGTGTTAATCATTAAAATAAATGTAGCCATACAAAAAGTATACATTTTCTTTCCCTTTCTACGACATTTTTATGCATAAAGACGTTTTAATCGCTATAACTGTAAAAGAAGAGGTACGTTAAGGGGTTAACAAAATTTAAGTATACCGATACATTATTTTCAACTCCTTAGAATGATTAAAAATAAGAAGTTCCTTGAATGAGTTTTGTCATTGGATTAGGGGTACGCCCTTTCACACATCATGGATATTTCAAAGTGATCAAATCAAGAACAAAAGTGTAGGCTAATGTTAACGATTTTTTTTTCGTGTGTGTCTGGACAGGGCTCGACCCGACAATATTTTTTTACATGAATGGCAACCGGTCGATGGACTTAGACGAAACAGATGCATACTTTGTCGACGTGATCCACACCGGTGCTGGTATTTTGGGTCAGTGGGGGCCAACTGGACATGCGGATTTTTACGTGAACGGAGGCTCGAGCCAACCCGGATGCGCCACATCTTCTTTACTTCGTAAGTACGAATTTTCACTTCGTGTTCTTACCTTCTGGTCGCTAGAAAGAAACTCGTTAGATTTTGCACGCAATCCCATTTCTTTGCAATTATGTTGCGCTAAGTTGAGGAAGTAGTTTTGTTTAAGTGAATTAAGAGAGAAATCTCCCGTCGAGTAGTACAGTGACCGCTCGGTAAGTGAGAGACTCGGGGCTTTGGGGCGGAGTTCACACCTTTCGAGCGGCCAATCACAGGCGCGTTCGTCTTGCTGGATATCTGTGGCCGTATCACTGCAATAATTTGATCCACTTGGTAATATTCGATGTTAACGCTTTACCTACCGGAAGCCTATTAATAGGATTTTCAATATTGTGCTGTACCAAAAGAAAGTATAGAAATTTTCTTTTAAATTGCAATCTTAAATGAAACTATTAGATGGCGTTATTGAGGGTGACTTGTTAGTACACAATGAAAATTGCTGTTGCTATTGAAGATTCCATTAAAATGTGTTTAGCCATGTACCATAGATTTTTCAAAATTATGCAATAATCACCGGTCGGTAATGTGTTAAATTGACTGTCAAATTATAAAAACTGATCTTTCAGGCCACATATTTTTATTGTTGATGAGTCTAAAAAGTTTCGATCTTTCGTCACAAGTGCTACGTGCAATAATAAATTGTTGTCTCGACACATGTAGAATGTGTGTTTAAAGTAGACGTAGAGTCGATTTGAAATGAAAACAATGGAACTTGATGTTTTAACAGAAACCTTGTCATGCGATCACACAAAGGTAACGCCTTATTACATAGAGTCGATCACGACAAAAGTAGGCTTCTGGGCAGCCCCGTGCGGAAATCTTTTCTCCTACCTGATCGGATGGTGCAAACCGCAGCTGGAAGAATATATTCTGATGGGAGAAGACGCCCCTCATACGTAAGCAATCTTTATCATTGAACAATAATTTCTTCATCGTTCGTACACCTACTTTGAATCACTTAACCCTTTGCACTCCGAACTATTTTTCAATTTTCTTGCCAACAAGTCTCTACTATTTTAAGTGTTTTATTTGAAATTTACTTGAAAGGACAGTTCCTTGACTGCTACTTATTTTAAAAAATTTTGTTTACTAATTATATTAAATATTACTCAAACTTTGTTGCAAGTTATATTTGTGGAACTTATATTTGTTTTTAACTAAAAAATAAGATAATTAAATTAGAGAAATTTAATTAGATAAATCAAGGAAGAACCAAATTCGCTGATGTCGAGTCACACTCAACGTACAATTTTTGGCAACTTTACTTGATACTTTACACTTCATTTGTGTCCCTTTCAAAAAAGTTAACAAAAACGGTAAAATAATATTGAAAATATTAAATACATTTTCTGACACATCTGGTTTTTTCATCATTAGTCCTACTGGTCCTGAAAGAGTGAACTATAGAAGAAAGATTTCGTCAAGTTCAGTTTTTTGTGAAATTTCAATTTATCATACGGAAAAATGTGAATACGCAAAAATGACGTGAACCGATCACGGAACATGAAATTACGTTGAAAATTTGCAGAGCTCGAGGCATCTATTATCTGTCAACAAACGCACAAAAACCGTACGCCCTCGGTCTTCCCGGAAAAAGCCAACAAACGACAAGTCGGAAGCGATCGTCCTACCGCCAGTATTAAGCTTGCTGAAGCAACTGATCAACATAATTATAGAGTAGCTTTTATGTATCTATAATTTAGTCGTAAACATTGTACATTACGTCTCTCGTTATCTCTTTGTACAATTTTTAATTAGTTCTTACATAATAAACTATTTTTTCTACGCAGCCTTCCGTAAATCTCGTGTCCCATCGATCACGATATATCGGTAACTAGCAATGTGCAGGATGCACATTAGTTTGTACCATTGTAATCTAAAAACTTTCACTTTTTGTACCGTAACGATTCTGTCGGATTGTTTACCCAGTTCGTAACAACGTAATGCTACCAGTCTAGTCTCCGTAATTTTACATTGTTCATTGTGAAATAAACGGCATACTTTACATTGTAATGTAATACTTTATTGTCGAACTGTTTTCTATTTAGAAAAGTTTCTCGAAAGAGGTAAGAAATAATTTCTCTGTGATTTTCTTAAAAGTGCCTTTATGGCATTTAACATTCTTAAAACATGTTGTATATTTTATTCATACTTTATACATATGTATGTTTACTACTTTTGCTCATGCTTTGTTGTACCAATGATGTTGCACGTACTTACCACGTTGTTTTACAATCCGTCCGTAAGTTGCATTTCTTACATGTAATTTCACTTACGTGATTTTACAATAAGTCAAGTTAGCACAAACTAAATAAATTGTTATGATATTGTCGATGATATCGGATGCGTTCTAAAGGATAATAGAACAACACCGGTGTATTGTAATTTTCCGTTTATTTCGTTATTAAATGTTTAGGCATTACAAATTATGGCTAAGCGTAAAATGGACATAACAATCTTTAAACGCAATGCTCATCTTACTTCTTGCTACTTCTTTCGTAACATAACATTCATTTTAATCGGTGAACTTTATTTTTCTATCTTTAGATCGTACAACATATTTCATACGATTTTATTTGATTATTTTTTTGTAAGAAACTACTAACATTAGTCTACGTACATCATCATTATCCTTGAGAAAGTGTACTAAAGTAAACGATACGTTGGTTCTTTTCTTAAATAACAAAGATATTTGTAGTTAGCTTAGGAAATAAAGTTGTCCACCATAGTTGTCAGTTTGTTTTCTAAATTCAACATGTCTATCAAATTTTCTAAATTGTGATGTACACATATCAACTTTTCTTAATTAACATGGTGAAGAGACAAAGGAATCCAAGAAAGTAAAACCGTAAGGAGAAGCGGTAAAGAATAAAAGTTAGAAGACTAGAATCTCGTACGTTTCAAGCACGTCGAAAACGAGAAAAATAATTCATCTGAAACAGGCTTTATGTTAACAACAATATTTATTACATAATATTTATATGATATAGTAATAACTTCTATGGATGTACAGTACACTGTAGCGCTAACTCTCTTAATTATGTATAATATGCAATGGAATGATTACAAGTTGTTAAGACATTCGCGTTTCAAGCTGGAGGCGCTCAGGACATTCAAATTGGATCATTTTCGAGATGCATTGAGTTCTGGAGTTAGGAATAAATTCTCTACGGTCTTACAGCGAATAACGTAATGTTTACGGTATAAAAAAAAATTGGACAGTTCCCGTTGTTCGGTAAGAAAACAATAAATCAAATCGATCTTCTAGCATTGAGTCTTCTGATAGCCGAAACGATGCTTCAACGAGGTGTGCGCTTGAGATTTTTCTTTTTCTCTTCTTTTAACGTTACGTTAAAGTATGTTTAGTTACATGTATGTATATCTTTTGAATCGTTGTTCGATGATGGTACAATCTATTAATGTTTCATTATATTGTATATTTTTGCGTTGGACCCTTTCACAACAGCAACATCTTCGCAAAGAGTTTGATATCATCGAGTGGCGGAGATCGTGTCGATTGAAAAGCCGTCAACGAGCAATTTACGTGGTCACACGTTATTAAACAAATGAAATCTGTGTGACATCGGCGTGATTCGAAAACCAAATTTCTGTCTGGGATAGATATAGATTTTATATGGGAACTATTTAATTTCGTCTATAGTAGTGATAATAATAACAGTTGTAACAATAATGATATAATATATATATATAGTTATTTGTACTACCAGTAGATAACTGCGTCTCTAAATGATTATCGTCATTATAGATCTTATGCCGAATGTGAGTTATAAATAGCTAGGTGAATGATGTGTTAGGTGTAGCTCATATTAATTCCAAACATGTCATGTTTATTTCGTGAACTTGACGTTCACTGATTAGACTCTTCACTGGAAATTAATATTCGCAGACAGACGCAATCTGAAGGTTAAGTCCGACAAGGTAAATAAATAGTTATATCAAGTTTCTTTTGCGTAGAAAAGATTTTCTATAAGGAAACCTATACTTTCATGTAGAGAAATCTATAATTTCATATAAAGAAATCTATGTAAGAAATTTGATGATTGAATATTTCATATTTTATGTTCAATTACTTTTCGTATGCCGCATGATTAATTTATGAAATCATGTATATGTACAATAACTACCCAGTACAAGAAGAGCATTAGATCACTGGTAGTAAATATTAACGAGTGATTCTACAAATCCAAACAAAACAAGAAATGAAGAGTAACAAAATTGGAACGAAGGCTTCACCACGATTTGTTACTCCTGGTTTCGACGTTATTTCGATTTGTTATATAATTCTTGAAATATCAACCACACAAAGTCCAATTCCCCGTACACGATTGAAGATTGCTTTAGTGATAACGTTATATTAAAATTGTTCAAATCTACGGGCAATTATATCGACTTGAAAATTTTACACTCTAAATATTCCCTTCTTCTCTTAAGTACTTTTATCCTATTCATCGTTCTACGATATATACAGGGTGATTCTTGGAACTGGATCAAGTTGCTGCTCTGTTTTAAGCAAAAATAGAAAAAAATGGTGGAGAAACAAATCATGTGTCATAATATGTCCTGATTTCGTATAACCTTATTTTCTATGTAGATGCATCGATGCACCCGCCATGTGCAATTGCACTTGATTCTTTAATGCAACCCAATTATTTTGATAAGCTAATCGAAATGTCAATACTTCACGAGATATTTGATAATTTTGTGCCAGTAAACACGGAATTAGTTCTTTATTCTTCTAGTAAAGTACGTTTCTGGTACAAATATCCTTCGAGGTATTGACATTTCGATGACCTTGGGTTAGTACTTTCATACGTACGATAATAAGGTCATAGGAAGTTAGAACGTATTATGACATACGGTTTTTTCCTATATCATTTTTTTTCTATTGTTACTTAAACAAGAGCAGTAGCTTGTCCCAGTTCCGAGAATCACCGTGTATATTTATAAGAATTGTTCGTTGACGTTGAGTAACATCGCTAAAATGACGGATATTACGAGAACTGAAACAGGTTTGCTATTTTTGGTTAGATATGAGACTATTAAAAGAAAGCTTTGTTAGTGACGAATCACGGTAAGGAGATACAAAACGATTTGTTATCTTTGAACGCCGTTATTTGCATTTCCGGTATCGTCCTACTTGCGGAGGAGCAACGATCAAAGAGTTGACTTTGTTTTACCATTAGGCTGAATTGATTTAGCCTCTGGACGACGGTCCTTAGAGTAGTTTGTGATATAATTGTCTGACACAATTGTGTCCTAGCTTCAAAATTAATTGTAGCTACGATATGCTCGTGTACACCGAATTACAGTAAAACCTTGACAATAGACACCCTCGAACAATAGAAAAAATTAACGTGTCTATGAAACATTTTCCATTATCGCAAACTAACTTTCTGTTTTTTCATATTTTAATTGCATCATCGTGTTTCGTCGCTACGTGCAATTTTGAACTGACGATCATATACGATCATTAATAACATTAACCTGATAGCCGGTACGTTCACGACCGATCAGCGTTTCGCAGTTACACGGTAAAGAAGCTTCAATAATCTCCGTTCATTGTTCATAGAAACGATCATGCTCGAAAGACTGGCGCAGTCCATGTTCACAGAAAAAAATACAGATAATTGTTTCAGGGCCAAATGATTATCCATGGAAACACTAATCGAAGACAAAAAATCCCATGATGTTCTCGATTCGATTTAACACGTTAAGACCAGTTCTTAATGAATCATCCATTGGAAGTTCGTGTCGTCTTGCTACTGTCACGAGCATTTATTCATTTCGTAAAAAATCACAGGCATCGAGGTCTTAGGCACGTATTGTATGCACTGATGCTACCGTAAATTCATTTATTCCAACATCGCCAAATGCTTTCGAGCGTGTTCCGATTGCCAAACACTGCGGTGATATTTTATTTTATGTCGTCATCCCTTTTTATTATGTAAATGAGCCATATTTACGGACAATTTGCCAGGATACATTTGACAGTTTGTGTCGCAATTTTTGTAGAAAGAAAATTATATGTAGGAGGCATTTATTTGAACACAAGTAAAGATGAAATGAAGAATAGAAGATGTAGATTATGCTATTGGTCTTACCATGAAGATTGTTCGTCCACTGAATCAGTACACTCGTTTATGATAAATTATGTTGATCCGTGATTAATGTCAATCGACGAATCTTTTCGTTAAACTTGCAGAGTACAATGGAAAATAAAAGACAATCTAAACTAGTAATTTATTATTTCAAGTGCATGCACGACGTACTTATTTTAATGCACGAATGAAAATATGTGTATATATGTATCACTCATATATCTTTTATTAGAAGCCTCTCGAGTAGACAATTAAAATAACGTTTTCGAACTACAAACTTACACGGGAACGTTCGATCGTAATTTCTGAATAATAAACAACACATGGGCGTAAAACACTCAAGAACATTCAAATACAATATAATCTTTTATTTCTATGACTCCTGTTCAAAGAACGTAACAAGTAGCGTTAACTTTTAATCAGCACTCTCTTGCTGGAAAATGGGTAGTCCCTAGTTAGATTGTAACCGTTCTTTCGAAAACCTTGCACGCATCGAACTCTGATATAATGCAGTTAATATTACTGTCCCGAAAGAATAAATCCATTGAAAATTACGAAATAATTGGTGACGAATATCCAGAAGAATACTTTTTTTTAGAGTGCGAATTGAAAGACACAGACATTCCTTCGAATATATTCAATTGTAACATAATAAAAAATATATATGTATATATATATTGGCTTTCCTCGGTAAAATTGCGTCTTTTATGAATGAACTTTTTCGAATTGTCTCATTCTTCGATTCCTCTGATCAAGAGTGGTTTGAACGATCGCTCTAAATATGTTTAAATGGAGATGTGCCCGCTACTGTAATGAGTGCTCGTTCTGTGGTATGAATGAATTTCGCTTGTGGCTCGTTCGTTTCCCTATATCGTTTAGCTATAGCTATAGCGTCTCTAAATGTGACATCGCGAACGGCGACATCGATCGATTTTCAAACACCAGTGGCGCTACACACGGAAATCATTTCGAAAGCAATGAAAGGCACTATTCAGACGTTACATAGATACAGGTAGCGCCGATAACAATTAGAAAATGATATGGTACACGCTTCCGCAGTCCCGTATTTACAGTTACGTTGTTGTTATGTCGTTCGCGTGCCTGCGATTCTGCTACTCGCGAGAAATTACGTGATTCAATCTGGTAAGTATCTATGTATATGTAGGGTAAACTGTACAATGATTGGCACCCCGAGCAAAAATCGTAGTAAAAATCATTCTATCTATTTTTGAAATGTTTAAACGAGCATAACATTCTATTATTATAATCTAATTTTTCAGCAAAATCAAACAGTTTTACGAGTCACAAATCTTTTATTATAAAATATATTCAGTGAATAACAATCGTAAGACAAATAGTACAGTCATCGGCACATTTTCTAACAGTGATATATGGAACTCTGTTATGAAAACTTACAACGTTGCTTTGAAATATAAATAAGAAGCAATAAAGAATGATTTTCTATAGCAGGAATTCTTAATATTTGCCGTTTAAATCAAAAGTGCCAATAACTACTGCAGTGCCAGCAATAGTACAGTTTACCCTACGCCAGGCCTGAGCAACTTGCAACTCGCGAGCCGCGGACGAACCCTCTCCCTACTCTTGGATACCCCCACCAAACTCCTGTGAAGTGTAGGAGGAGGTCGGGAAGGCTAAGAGTGTAAACATAGGAGGCCGCGAAGCACGGTAGGGTCAATATGAAATAGTTGATAGTGGGGGAAACGATACGCCGGTAGTGGGAATCGCGAAGCGACAGCGGGGAAGAAGTTGCCCGGGTCTGATGTACGCGATCCCACGATATTCTCGATCACTAACGCTTTTACCAACTATTGGATTATCGATCACTAAAACGCGTGATATTATCCAGCCGGTAGTGTAACCTTTAAATAGTTGATTCTACGTGAAATGTTCGAACTTTAGATCACATCCGAGGTTTCGTAAGTTTAACGAGTTGTAAACGCAAATGTTGTCAAACTGTTAAGAAATTATTGGAGCTATGGCTGTAAACCGGAAGACGGACGAGCAAGTTCAATTCCTTGTACCTTCGATATTCTTAAAAATAAATGAACTGAAGCGTTTCGAAATTTACACGACAACGAAGGACATGCTCAGTCTTGCAGTCTACTTTGTTTATGCACATAGTCGTGCGAGAAGAAACGTACGTGAATTTTTACAATGTCCAGCCACTCGTTTGCCAAATCGATTAACTCTACGAGGTAGAGACAATTTATGAAATAGTATTTGCTTTTGTCACTTGGTGGTATCAAACCTAATTTAAGGAAATTTCTATTACATATAAAATGTCAAGTATAACTGAATATCAAAAAATTAGAATGGTGTTCGATCGATGTGACCAAAATGATCGCAATTATTCTGTAAAATATTTGCCTATTTCTTCTGTCAATGTAATAATAGCTGTGACTGAGACAAGCTTATGACTGCGCGAACAAAACAGACGACGGGACTGAGCGTGTGTAATGGCATTTCGACTCTGATTGAGTGTATTTTTCGAAAGAAAAGGCACTGGCACTGATAAATAAAATGAAATGTTCCATCCTGTTTGAACATGTTTGGTGAAGATCGCTAAACAGAAACTGTGGATGTCGTTCGTGTGCGCGTCATTTAGGCGTACAATGCAACAACGATATGTCTTACTTCAAAATTAATTTTTATTACTTCAAGATCGATTAAAAATTATCCTTAGCTATACTACGTATATTTATTACATATTCATATACGCGAAAGGATGTCGAATGAAAAGGAACGATTAATTACCAAACTTAACTTTCACATAGAATTAACTGTTCTCTGGTCGTTCGGCTACTTCATTGACACTATATATCTATACTATCGGGGTTATCCTGGGATCGTCGACAACACATTTCGCCGGCATTGTTTTCATCGACACGATTCGATCGACATTCGACATTAACTTTCGTCGACACTATGTTTTCATCGCCACGGTCAAATCGTCGACAAATGTTCTAATCGGCAGTTCATTCGTTTCCACGAACTGATAATTACATCAAAAATTGCTGTTATTATTAAACTGGATGTTTGTTCGAAATAAAAATGTTCCGCATTAAAATTGATTTCGTCCCTTAATAAGTTTATTACTCGTTACATTAAATTTGTCTAATCCTTTACTGTTTCATATTTTACTCAAGCAATTTCTTTATAAATGCATAAAGATCCGCAGCCTAGTTTATTATTCATTCCAATTTGCGTGATTCTAATACGTGTCGGTACGTTTTCTGCTTTGGTGCGCGATTGTTGTGTTAAATTGTTCGATGGTCGATGAAAATATTTGTTGATGACCGTGTCGATGAAAACATAGCGTCGGTCATATCGGGTCGATGAAAACAGCGTCGGCGAAATGCGTCGTCGACGATCACCCGCGGTAACCCATACTACCGAATAGCTCAACGATCAAACGTAAATGAACTCGTGAATAATTAAGAAACAGTATACAATATAACGAGTCTCTCTCTATTCAAGATCTCGTACGTTAAATATTATGATTTCATCGAAAAACTCGTCGTTGGAGAGTGGTTCTCTAGATCCCCTATAGGTTCATGCTCGTTGTAAATTCTTAACTACGATTTCTTGGAATGTACGCTTTTCATTGCATACGAAAATACAAAAAACCTTCGGGTGCAGCCATCGAAAGACAGGTGAGAAGCGATGCCGTGCCCGATCATTGTCGTGTGTAACATGATTGGAGGTCGGTGTTTTCTGAACCAATTTTTATTTTGAACCTGTTGTAAATCTGTTTCACATCAGTCGGTTCCGGACAAAATCAGATAGAGAACAAACACGTTCGTCGACGGAGAAACAACGATATTATTATATGTCCATTTCCCGCTTGTGCAAGCAGCTCGTGGCAATCTCGATCGATATCGGGCTCACGACGTCTTCTTAAAACGGTTAAACTCTCTTAATCTCTCGTTTAAAGTTTCTCTCTCTCTCTTTCGCTCTTTCTCTCTCTCTCTCTCTCTCTCTCGCTCTTTTCTCCTCGTTTAAGTACAATGCTGCCGTAAAGTACGTGACTCGGACATGCTACGGATACAATCGTTTATGATAATTGGTCCTGAAAAAATGATAGAACTAAATCTGGTTGAGTATAGTGATCCATGCATGCTCGGCGCTTCTGCCGGTGTCCCGATCTTGATCTCGATCCAGGTGTCTCGATCACGGGACCCGGAACCCGACACAGAAGGAATGGAATGATATGGATTCTGATTAATTGGGACACGTTGGGACCGGATAGTCTGCCCTAATTAACTGGTACAACGTTCACTAGGATTACGAAGTAGCATACAATGAGCTTTCTAAAATTCTGTATAAATTTTCTCAAATACCTTTTAGCATTTCATTCAAGACCAAATAATCGAAATGATACAGAAACTTGATTATGCGAGCACAAACCGAGGCCGCGCAACGAAAGAGGTAACCTCCCCACTCCGGGATGTTGCGTAGCCACCACAATCCCCGCCACGACTTCCAGAACTTGTAACAACTCGTGGTGGGGATCGTCGGCGTACAATGAGCGAGGTTCTACTGTATTTGTTCCAGTTCAGCGGCGGTTCTGATTAACCGGCGTCCCAATTAACCGAAATGCACCGTACCTAAGAGTTCCGCGCTCTCTACGTGTCTACATGTACACACCTCTACTCTATGCTCCTTATGTTATTCGCGATGATCGATTTCCCATACAATAACGAGTGCGTTCCCCGACGGATCGTACGAATCGGTGTGCGCAGCTTTGCCGACGGAAGCTCGCGTCATCGATTGCGTCGCGATACACCGAGCTATTTCTGGTTAGTTGAACCGCAGCTACATAATGATCCCGAAGACTATTATTAATAACGTTCGCTTTCTATCGGTGCTTTAATTCCACCTATGCAACGGCATCCCGTAATTATGTACATATGTATGTTTGTAGCGTTGGGGTTTTCTCGAATTCGCATCGTCTAAAATGATAGGAGGTCAGAATGTCGTTCACTGGATGTTCGATAGATATTGAATAATTTTTACAAGCGATACAAGATCGTGCATGCGTGCGATACGCATAGTTCGCGAGCTGGTCGGCAAAGTTGTGCACATACACGCTTTCATTTCGGCTGGTTCAACGTATTGCACCTTTTCTGGACCAGATTCTCAATCATCTGCTATTGTTCTTGCAACTGAGCCTTCAAACGATTCCCTTTTAGGAGGACTGATATAAGCGGTATGATATGGAAACAAAACAGCGATTTTGCTGATTGTTGTGCAGCTTTCTGTGATTATGAATGTTCCAATTTGAATCGCAAAGATCGATGCCATCTCCTAAGAAAACTTCGAAACGAGTGCGCTTATGGTTCGAAATCAAAACAGCCTCTGCCACGGATAAAATGATGTTACCGGTAGCATCGGTAGTTAGTCTGAAGAGCCCGTGTTCCTCGAAACGCAGACTATTGAACGATCGGTCTTGCAATTGGTCAACGAGGTGCTCGCCAAATTGAATTTCATGACACATCGGCTTATCCCTAGGCTTAGGAGTCATCGATATCAGTCGATGGGTCTTCGTAGTTTGTGTAACGTAACCGAATATGCCACGTTGGTCAATTTGCCAGAAAACGTGGAGAAAATTCGTGTCGTTGTTAGTTATGCGTTATTTGTTATCCTAATCCATATAATCGGGTTTAAAAGTTTCTGATTTAGCGTTATTCTCTTCTACGTTAGAATGTGACATTAAGAAACGAATGTGTTACTAACAATCTCGCATAAAGAACCCGTAATCTAGTGATAACAATTTCAAAGATTCTCGAAGAAGTTTTGAAACAACTTTATCAAAGAAGAGTATCTTTGGACTTCACCTTAGAAAATAACCAATACTCGATATCGATTGATAGTTTTGCTTCACGTATAAAAATGAAAATTGTTCTTGTTCGTAAAAAATGTTTTAATGGTAAATGTAACATACGATAACGAAGAACATTAAACTACGAGACGCGTGAAAGTTTGAAGACGAATGGATGAATGTTCTTGAAATTTTGTCGTCGTTTTCGAGCGAATTGATCGCTGTACAGTGGAAATGGGACTTTATTAGGGTGACTCTGAGAATCTGGGAGCGATACGTCTCGTGACCAATACGTTCTGCTGTAATGCACGACGAAAAACTAAAACGATAAGCATCGCGAAGTTCTCGGATAAACCTGGACCATTCTCCTCGACACGTGGCTTCGTTACGAGTAAATTATCACTAACGGTGTTATCGATAACTCTATCGTTTATATGATCGATTAAAGTATAGCTCGGTCGCGTGCAACATTTTTTTCTCCGTTTTCTCTTTCACTGTACGCCGAGGGAGACGGAAAACAAGATTCTTCGAAACGGTTTTTTCTTTTCACCTAACGCCTACGATGAGATTAAGTACGAATGGACATACATAGGTAATAAGTACACAACGGCTATTCGAGGACATATTTTTCACTGTCGAAATATGTACGTTCAATGACGGTGATATTTACAGAGTCTCTATGCATTGATCGGAGTATGTATGTATGTATACGTATATGTCTGTGAGTGTGGGGGTGTGTATGTCTGTGTCTCTCTGCGCGCGTGTGTGTGTGTGTGTGTGTGTGTAAAATGCACGATGGGGAAGGTAAACTGGAAAAAGCGTTAAGGCCCGTTTACATAGATTTCTTTTTCATTCAATAACAATGCGTTCTCGAACGTGCTTTCGGTTATCGGTGCGTCGCGTCGCCGGAAGTTCTACCATACCGAGGAGCTTCGAACAGAATTCGAATTGAATTTCTAATAGCTCGCGTCTCGGGATTACACGCATACGTGCGATAAAGACGCTACTTTTATTGTACTAACCGACCCGTTATCCTCTGCTTTTTTTTTCTTTCTCCCCTCAGTCGAATTCGAAGCTTCAAGGTTCAACGATGCGATAAAATACATAAACTTGTTACAGCGGTCGAACTCAGTTAATACTGTACGAAGTTAGTTTTTCACTTTCTAACAAACGATTCTGTTATCTTTTCCTCGAAGAATACATATAGTACAATAATATACGTATATATATGTATACATACATATATATGTATGTATATTTGCTATGATATACATGCACATATACATAATGTAAGATTCTCGGGACGACCGTGGTTCAAGTCTACACGTATATAACGTGCGTTCTCTTTTCTTTTGTTTCTAAACGTACACGCTTTTTTTGCTCTTCGGATTCCCAGTAAGTACATTTAAGGAGAATCGTCACCGTCGATTCGTCACTACGTCTGCAATACTTTTATCGTCTTCTCCTTCTCTCTTTGTATTCCATTGTTCTCTCAAGAAGTAGCTCAACGGAACACGATAATAATGCAAGTTGTACAATCGGTAGGCCCGTTATGCTTGGAAAAAACAGTAACAGTATCCGTATATATATATATATAACACGTGGTAAATATTTATATATATATAATACATATATGTATGTATACGAATATGTTTACAGTTGCACGTACACGCGTATGTATAATAATAATATTTGTTTGAAACGTTGAGGCGCGGCCTGAAGGGAGAATCGAGTGTTCCGTATATTATTATTATAATTATTTAGAACAACGCATTTTATTTCCATCGATTTCTCTTGACGATCCCGCGCCGATAGTCTCAAGAACCCGACGATCGAAACGCGATCGATCATGCTCGACCCCCGCGGATTTCTGTCTCTCGCGTACATACTATTTGAGATTATGTGTAATTCGCACGCGCGAACCGCCGCATGTGCATCGGTCGATTACAACGGTCTCTCGGTCGACGAAACATGTAAACTACGAAATAATGCTTTGCAGAACCGTGATAATCGACGGACGCAGTTATAACAAAAACTTGTGCGGTGTCTACTTATACATATGTCCGCGAGTCGAACACTGTGCAGCGTGTCCCATCATCGATTCGCGAATTTCGTTTCGATCGACGGTGTTCCCTGTACAGGTAACGCATAGTCTAAGGTCATATTTTTCTGTTACGAAGATATCGCGATTCAAAGCATTGTCCTTTTGCGTGTGGGAAATCAGAACCGAATAACGAAAATGAAACTCTCGGGCACCGAGAGCAAGCTCACTTTCAAACGTAGGAATCGTATTATGTATACATGCGTAGAGCGTTTCTCGACTGGTTCGTGACAATGGATGCATTCGTTTTCTATATATATATATGTATATGCATACATATGTATATAAATATAATCGTTACATGCCCCTCGCAGAATCGTCTATAATTATAATCATACTCTGCACGAACACGACTATCGGCCTGTACAAATTGTCGCTAACAACTCTTTTCCTTCTTCCTCGTCCTCTTCTTCCCTGAACGAAATTACACGGCTACTCACGCAGTTCAAGACACAATTCTACGTCGTATACATTATATATCTATATATGTTTGATATACTATATATACACGAAGATATATAGTATACGCATATGTATAAATATATAATTTCTATCGGCTAAATAGCGTTACGTTATTATTATTAGTATTATTATTATTATTATTATTATTATTATTATAAACACCTTATCAAACGCGTTCGCGGCTCGAACGGCAAAAGGAAACGCATTACTACTGGAGGCATACCCAGACATCTTATTTGGAAGTCAGAAACACATGTTTTTTGTTTGCAAATATTCAATGCTTCATCGAGATACCTCGATAAGAGGACGCGTGGTTTTTTCTTTTCTTTTTTTTGTTTTAATTCATTCAATATTACATCTACAGAGAAATATAATAGATATACATACGTATATACAAGACGCTACACTTCATGAGAACATATTATTAATACTAAAATCTTCTTGGTGGTATTTATTGTTATGTAGTTTTTTTTTAGTAATAGATTATTAATACCTACTAAGTGCCTGTTTTCTCCTCTTTGTTCGTATTTACTCGCTCTCTTTCTCGCTCTCTCTCTCTCTCTCTCTCACACGCGTTCTCTCCCGCCCTGACATTCGTCCTTTCTCTCCCTCCTATCGTTCTCTCTCTCTCTCTCTCTCTCTCTCTCTCTCTCTCGCAATGTCTCCCGTTTTTTCGTGCATGATTACTTCTGTGAATAAACGACCAGTTTACTAGACAAGATCGTTGCATCCTTTTTCTATTATTTTCTCTCTCCTTTTTTTGTTTCTTTGAATTTTAGTTCACACCTCTTTCTCGTTTCCTTTCCTTTCTTTTTTTTTTGTTTGTTCTACGGTAATGCTGCCTCGTTCGGTTACATCGTCCATGAGTATCGTTGGGAATTATATATATTTTTATATATATAGTTTTGTATATATATATATATATAGTTTGTCGAGTGGGGCGGGGAGGGAGTTGGGGGCGAAAGCGAACGAAACGGAAAAAAGTTTTGCTTTTTCTGTACATTTGTCGTGTCTGCTTAGAACCTTTGGTGTGCATTACCTTAACTGGACATTCTCAAACGACCTTTTAGTCCTTCTTGTCGCCGTCTTCGGGGTCCTTAAGCGTATGCCATTGAGCAATAGGACGTCTGGGGCAAGCCAACATGTCGGACCAGTGTCTCAACTCTGTTCCGCTCGCGTTGTACCCCAAGACGACCTTCCCAATGGGTTCTGAGGTGCCGATACGATCGTAGTCGACTACCGTGACAACCAATTCCACTTTCTAAACGCGAAATCGCGCATTAATATATTGTCCCACAGGAAAATATATCGCCATAACTTCCGGATTATAATGACAAACGATGGTGCTGATCATCGAGCCAGACGGCCGACGAAGTCTGTCCTTTAAACGCATTTTCTGCCTGGACATCGCGCGGCCTGACTGACTCGATGTCCACGGTTCAATTATAATAAAAGACTCAAGCAATAGTAAAAATATTAAGGGATCTCTTGTTATACTTTATAATTTGGCAAGATAATTGATTAAAGATTAGCATTAGAAAAGATAAATTGTTCTGTGAAACTGCACTTGTTCAACCAATGAGTTGTTCTACCTATGTATAAACTGCATTGTTCAACCTATGATTTAAAAAAAAATTGAAATTCGATATAAATAAAATTTTGTCTCGATTCTAAATAAAGAAAAATATCAATTCACCGTTACTCAAATTTTACCATACATATTTTCGTATTTAATTGAATAAAATAATAGTTTGCAGAGATTTATAATAAAAATAGACTCGATATTGAAACGATTTTGTTTGAACAATCTTGTAACTATTTTTTAGTTAGGATTTCGTACAACTTATGTTTCATTAACCTGAGAGCCTTTAATGGACAGTTTTGCAGCAAGCGTAACAATATAAGTGTTTTACCTTTCATACAGAACACCATTTCACGGTGTTGTACCATGATCTATATGAATCCAAAGTGGTATAACAACAAAGAAGAAATTTATTTAACAGGATAGAAAGCTTCTGCACGTTTTATTGATGGATTCAAGTAAATGTTTGCCTTTTGCTTTTCTTTATTAATGCTCTTGCTTGTAGGATGTAAATTAAATTTTTCTTTGTTGTGTTAGCAAGACTTATACAATCTACGTAGTATTATAATAAAGCCTTGATGTAAGAGAAACCCTCGGGTCCGAGCTGTCTCTTATTGTTAGATCGTATGGTTCTACTGGTTCTTTAAGATCTCGTCGACCGTGCCGAACGTAGATAAGGACAGCGCCTCCGAAAACTTACTGCATACCGTCAATTAAACCAGTCCCGCCAACTAGTGCTTCGAAAGTAGATGCCGCATGTTTACATTTAACACTCCTCGGCACCCGAGGCAGCTCGAACTTCATGGCCCCTCGCGGGGTATCCCCCGCAACGGAAATGATATTTGTCTTTGATAAATTTCACGGTTTCCGTTCTCTTAGATCAAGGGTTTACTATATTATGAGAAAAAAGGCGCGAAAGCATTAAAATTTTACTGCAAATTGCGCTAGTTTTTATAAGAATAATAAAAGTTTCCAGATAAACTTAATAGCATAGTAAGATTATTTCGTTACACGTATTTATAAAAGTTGCAACATAAACGTAAAATGAATAATTTGGAACAGAATGTCTTTTATATACCTACAGTGACCCAAATTAATTTTCGAACGCTCTATATAAAAAAGACGATAACTTTTTTATTATTGTACTATACGATTTGAACTTTTTTGGGAAGCTAGAGTAATTAGTTTACTACAGGATGTGAAATGAAATTTTTTCGAAAACTGCAATTGATCGGAATTGTAGAAAAAATACTGAAAGCTGCATTTTACAACTTTTTTATGTGGGCCTATATTGAAAATTTAATAAACACGTTTTGTAGATCTGTGTCAATTAAACATATTCCGAAAATTTCGTCAAAATCGGTCCGCGTTGCAATGAGCTACAAACGTTTAAAGATGGTAAAAATTGCAGATTTTCACGATTTTCGGCGTCTAACTGCAGTAAATTTAAGGATTCTTACATCTTTCAATGTCTATCGTTTTTTCCCGCATCAACCTATTTCGATGAAACTTTCACAGTTCATATAATTGATACAGATCTACAAAACGTATTTTTTGAATTTTCAATATAGGCCCACATAAAAAAGTTGTAAACTACAACTTTTAATATCTTTTCTACAATTTCGAACAATTGCAATTTCACATCGTGTAGTAAACTAATTGCTCTAGCTTTCCAAAAGAGTTCAAATCGTATAGTACAATATTAAAAAAGTTATCGTCTTTTTCAGGGCGTCCGAATATTAATTCGAGTAACTGTACCTACATATACTTGAATTTTGATCTAGAAAAGATACAGGGAAAGAGAGACAGCAAATAGTTCAGTTCCTTAAGTTTAAGTAAAAATGCAATAATCAGCACAGAGTAAGCGTAGAAAGGAGTGCCTCTGCAAGTGATAATAATCGAAATGCTTTGATTACGAAAGCAGCATATTCGCCAAATTTGCAAAAATTTTAGGTAAAACACTTAAAAATAGCATAATTTCTTAGCTTATATAACTTCGTAGAAGAAATGCAGTATGGCTGATATAAAAGTCTTACAATCCGGAAGTATGGAACTTTCAAAAAATTTATTTGAATGTTTGACCCTTCATAAGGTAAAAAATGTTTAGCAATGCGGATATATATACACTGTATATATTAATAGCAAAAGAGGTCGTTATAGCAAAAATACTGTGCATACTACTACCTCATGAAGGGTCAATTGAAAAATTACGTACGGTCCATCTGTATTTGCGAATGTATCATACAAAAATATAGTAATCTACAATATTCCACTTACTATAATATAACTGTACTATTCAGTCTTTAAGTTCAGTCCAATTTAAAAATACTGTAATTGACATTTGTCGACACATCTCAATACAAGATGCCCGTTCGCAATTGATCATCAGAAAACTACTTAATTACTTAGCCTATTAGGATACAAGAAAATAATGAATAAAGTTACTGGCGTGGTTTCTGTCTAGGAAAAGTAATAGAAAAGAAACGTGCGTTGTCTAATTGTTAGTTATAGGTGTGGTGCATAGTTTAGCATTATATGTAATGTTACTGTTACCTGTGTCGATTGACTGTGTCAAATAAAAATAAGAAAAAACGTGGTGGCAATAGACGAACGTTAAAAATTCGTACCTTTATCTGCTCGAAGGGTACCTCAAACGTAAATGATTCGTTGTAATACGGATTGAGTGTGCACTTCTTGATAGTCGTCTTCTTTTTCTTCAATCTCTTTCCGTTTTGCATCAGAGCAATTTTCACGTAAGGATCTGAAAGACCGCCGACGTCCATTTTCTTGAGGTTCTTTGCCTCCAAGATGACCACTGTCAATTTGCCAGCCGTGGGAACGTATCGGAGCGAGAAGCAAATGTCACCCAATTTATTATCCTGTGAACAACAATTTTTGAGAGGTCAGTGAATGTTCTCTGCAATTCTAACGATTTCATCGTCGCACATATTTTTATACACGTTTCCTGCAGTCTTCGAACAATTTTTAAACACGACAATTTAAAGACAAATATAAATTGTTCTATAATTAAGTATTCTATATATATACAATATATTCTGTAATTAATAACACAATGGGTAATGAATCACAATTCTTTAATTTTCGTTTTAGGTTCCAACAGAATAGACATACGGTAAATCTTCGATAAGAGTATGCCCCGCAGTGAAAGGGATATTTGTTTTTCTTAGATCGTACAGTTTTCTTAGATCGAATATTTACTGTACTACTGTGTTTCATTGGAATATGAATTGGATTCTATAGATTTTAGAACACTGTTGGTTTTCGATAAATGGTATTACGTATATAATATAGGAAGTACATGTATGTATACTTATTTACCTGACCACCTTCGCCTTCTACGCTCTGCAACTCTCTCCATTCTTCGATTGTCTGAGCCAAGTCGACTTGGCAAAGCGGAACCTTCACTTCACCAATTTGATCGTGTTTCGAGAACCTGTCGAAGTCGAAAATTGCAAACACGAGTGTCTTGTTCATAGCATCTGCGTATGGGACCCCCTAAAAGAATGAACACTCCATTAACCCCTTGACAAACGAATCGAATGAAATATAAATTGTTGATTTAATATGCGCGAGTAAGAATGGATGATGCATTTTGTTAGAATGTTTTGCGAGAATAATTCCGAAGGTTCAGAAAGAAAACTTCCACAGATGAAACTTACCTTGAACGTGAACGTTTCTTGGAAGACGGGATTAAGCGTTTTCCTGTGCACTTTTGTTTCAAACTTCTTCTTCTTGTCCGGTAACAGGTATACTTTCACGTATGGATCAGATGTGCCGCCCATGTCCAAGGCTGGCAGTTCTTCAGCTTGTATCACTGTTACCGCCAGACTGTTCGTATTGAAGTCATATTCGAGCTGTAATTATTCAAATAATCGATGCTAGAATAACCGTAGACTTTCCGCAATTTCTCGGTAAAATTCTGATTTTATGTTTTTACACGGACTTCTTATTTAATTGATGTTATTTAATGTGGCGATATATATCCATTTAATATGTATGTATGCATATATTTAATAGTGTGGTGACTTAAAAATACTTTGAACGAAGTATCGCGTAAGAGACACAAGCATCGCGCGATGCACCATATGTATATTCATGTAATTTTGCATAATTGAGTTTCTGTCTACATTCTACTGTTTTAAAGTTCCAACTTGACCTAGTTACACGGAACACTTTATATGTACATATATATGTACATAATCCCGACAATTGTAAGTTAAACGAATTAATTAGTCTTCCCAAAATTGACAATGAAAATCGCCCAACGGGAAAATTATAACTTTTACAACGTCTTGTACAAACTGCTCGATAAATGATCGTATCCGGGCCTACAGTGACTTAACTAGCGGTCAATGAACCATTGCAACGTATCTCCGGTGATAATTCCAGTTATGGGACAATTCGTGACTACGTTTCTTCTCGTTTAATAAATACTAACCTGATTAAAAAAGATATAATCAATCATGTCGGTTAAACGCTTGTAGTAAACAGCGAAAAATTTTCTTCATTTATTTTCTATACTTAATTACACATAAAATAGTGTATTTTGTTATTTATATATACATATACATGCACTTCCGGCCAAAAGTTTCGAATTACTTACTGATGTTTGTAAAAATCGAATATACCGATCAATTTTGAAATGCTCCGTCGCGTCGTTACATTAAATATTAACTAATAATATTTCTGAACACATTTCAGACATCTTTTGCAATTTCTACAAGAAGCATTGAAAAATATCAAATTAGAAACATTTTAAAAACTAATGGCCAGAATGCCTTGAACATGTCAGGTTGTCATTCAAAATACAGGCCGTTTTTTAATGAAAGAGGTTTTTAAAAAAGAAATAATAGAAAATGTAAAATATACTACTCGTAAGTTTTTTGACGAATAAAAAATCTTCCTCGGTTGCTCTGAAGGCATTCAGTTTGTCTTGTAAACATTCTGTTTCACTGGATTTTTTGCAAACTTTTGGACAGTAGTGTAAGCATCGCGGTTCAAATATTGACAATTTCTCGAGAATCGAAGATTTAGTGTTCGAGATTACTTTTCAGATGCAGTCGGATGCCCGTAATTGACAAATCAGTGTCGTACCTTGTATTGAAGCTTGCCCAATTTTACTTCGCTCTGTTTACTCTCGGCCTCGTCCGGTTCCTCCGCGTTGTCAGTGAGTTCTTCCATATCCGGCTGGACCTTAACAGATCGAAGTGGATTCCACGAGTGTAGAATGTGCGTCTAAGATCTACAGAAAGTCATGGAACACCGAAAACGAACCTTGTCTTTGTACGTGGTGCCCAACAGCTGCACGGACTTCAGGTCCACCGCTCCCTTCAAACCTTTCTTGCCGTCCTTGGATCGTCTTTTGCGACAGCATCTTCTTATGCAGCAGAAGCAGATTCCGAGAACTAATACGCCTACAACTACTCAAGCGAGAAAGAGAAAAATTCGACCGAATTAAAACGCTGCGACCGGACAAGCCTTTTGGTGTTGTTTTCGGGTTGCCTGAACCAAACAAATGCGTTCCCTAGATGCGCGTCGACGTTTTGCATCTAGTAAGCGCAATTCAATATAATGCGTAAACATTCTGCGTTTTATTCTATCGTATGAATAAATGTGATCGTAACGAGATGTGAAATATGTGAGACACGGTCAAAGGTTAACTCGATAGCAACTGGAACAGAGTAAGTTAGATTGTTACTGTGATCTGCCCGAGATTTAGGAGTCTGGAATGTCTGGATGTTCTGAAAGTGTAAAGAGCTGTCAGTAAACGAATAAACTTGATGGACACGCGAGTGTTATAGTCGATGAAGTTCATTTTGTATCGTGTCTTTTCGTCTCACATACTGTCTTGTTATCTAGAACAATATTTTCTATAAACAGACATAAACGTTTGGATCCATTTCCATGAAACTTTTTTCTTCTCTAGGAACGAGCCCGTAGGTGTTCGTAGAATGATCAAATGTCAAAAGCAACTATGTAATTATTGTTACAAAACTTGATTATTACAAATCCTTTGATCTTTGAAGATCAAAAGTTGCATTCTTGCGGAAAGTATATGGGGGAGAATACGCCATACATGAATGCATAAAGCTGTGTCCACACTGAGGCAACGTCGAACAGCTTTTTTCTTCTTTTCTCGAATAAAGCGGCGACGAAAAGTTGTTCGAAGTCGCTGTGGTGTGAACATGAATGTTGGAAGTCTGATAATTCAAATTCAATATTTGTTGAACAACAAGATTTCAGCAGTGACGTTGAAGATGGTTTGCAATAATGGATTCCAGCGTTGATATATCATGAAAAATTATTTTCTTTGAATTTGTATTAGAGATTAGAGTAAGTCAAGTTTCATGAATGGTGTAGCAATCTAGGTGCTACTCTATTTGTCAATAGCAGTTCTCGAGGAATTGGTCGCGTGTACCTATTAAAATGGTTACGAGGCCCCATGTCGGTATGCCCATTTCGTCTGCGAGCTCCTTCCCAAGGTCCTCCACCTTGGTCTCGAAGGACTTCTCAGCGGTTTCGGTAATAACCTCTGCATCTGTGCCTAAAACGTAGCGAATCCATCAGAACAACGTTCCCGTCAAATCGAACGTTACAAAAGAATCTTGTTTACCTTCTTTCACTGGTATGTCTGTGCTGAACATGTTTTTCACCGTCGACGATTCGGGTGGCTCCGACGGAAACGTCTCGAACACATTCTCCGCTTCTCTCTTGATGACAGGCATTTTCTGCACCGAAAAAAGATCGAATAACAATTTAGTATGTTCTTTATAGCAAACGTTCATAAATCAGAATATTTTGAAATATTATCTTTCAACACATTTTGTTCATTGAATAAATATTTTAATTATAATTTGAATTTGAATTTAAAAACGTTACGAACTTTTGTTCTAATCGAATATTTTCTTTTCCACGTGAAACGAGCCGTGCATTTCGCAACAATGATTTAATTAAACCTGCGAATAGCCCTTATTAATTTCGTTGCCGGAACCCATGGCGGCCATTGTCACGCCTGTCAACCGAATCCATTATTCCTTCCATCAGCGTACACGTAGCCACCGAACATTGTTTTTATTGTTCTTATTGTATTCATTTTATTGAACAAACTTTTTATTGTAAGATCGCTAGCATAACATCTCTAGCGTTATGTATCGTGCGAGAGGGATTAACCTATTTGCATCGCACGAAAGGATGAAAAATAATGTCTTCGTCATGAATTTATTTTATTATATTTAAATATAGAAAGATCTTATGTTGCAGTGACACGTACGTATTTGTTATACAGATGGTTACGTACACACATACTAATATTAATAACAGATTAACTTTTTTGTACAGGAAAATAGCACGCGTATATGCGCTAATGATGCAAATGGTTTGACAAACGTTATTCAGCTTGTGATTCTACAAATCTGGCGCGTGATGCCACCTACTCGTCGCTTGTTAATTGCACAGTTCGTTGCGTCTATAATTACTAAGCTGCGGATTCTGTGCATTTATGATACAAATTAGTAAATAAAATCCAAAACATTGAAAATATTTAAAGCATTTACCACTAAACCTATCGAGCATTAAAAGTAACTGGATGCCTTATAAAAATGACAAGATTGAATTTATTTGAACTTTCTGCGGTTAGTACTATAATATGTGCTCTCCTAAATATAATAATTTCCCAGGAAAGCGTCTTTATCGTTCCATGAATCGTAGAATAAAAAATCTGGAATTTGTCAATTTGATCGGTGGTGGTGGTATTGTTTTCAACCCATTAATACGATTAAGAAAAGAAGTAAATGTGTTGGTAGCTCTTGGATCCTGCAATTAAGACAGATTTTTATTTTGCATAAATACCAAGTATTTATTAAGCACCAAGATTTTACTGTCATTCAAGGGTTCTATGAAGTCCAAATTAGTCGGCGAATCCGAATCTGGACAAATCAAATTATAGGTGTCTTCATTGACACGCGTTTTGAAATTCGCGTGCAAATAACGGCGCACAGTGCCGAAAGACTGGGTCAACCAGGGGGAAAGTTTTCTTTTCTCGAAGGAAAACTTTCTCTTGTTCAGGCGCGCACCTCATGCGGCGTAACTCGAGCATAGGTAATAAAGTTGACAATTGCCAGAGTCTGACATTACGTTGACATTTACCTCGCGTTCTTGCTATTGCTTTCGCTATTCTGATTTAATGTAGTTATTATTTTCGGCCAATTTTGTTGCTTCTGTGAAGAAACGAATTGTTTGTATTCAGCACAACATTGCGTGTTAAAGTACGTACTCAACGTACGATAAAAGTATAATTAAATCGAGAGGACTAAAAGGTAAATGTATATTAAGCATTTGAGTGTAAAATACTCATTTTATTTTCTGCCATCAAAGATTGACTCGATAAAGTAATTTTTAGTAATTTAACTTGAAAATTTTACCAGAATTTTTAAGTTTGGTACAAAACAGTTGTAGCATACATACGAAACTAAGAGTCGATGCTTCGTTCGTGCAGCACAGTCCCTCGATAATAGAAAATACCAAGCAACCTAGCTAATAAAAGCTGCTTTATCAAAGTACCACTCTTCAAGTCAACATGGAGTATCAGAATTGAATTATTATCTACCAAAAAAGAAACGCGAAACGCGACGTTTGAATGAACACTGAAACATTTTACAATCAAGAGTCTGCTTCCGGATTCATAGATTACGTTTGTATGCATATCATAGCGATTGCAAGTCCCAGTAACTCATACGCAATTTAAATACGTGGTATAATAAAGACATCATCGGTGTATTGTTTGTTGAAATATAGCCACTGAAAATTAGAGAATTATTCAGCAAAATGACCAGCGACAGGAATAGTAATATTTATTAATAATAACAAGAACTGTTAGTAATTATAGTACAAGTATGATCAAATGCACGGAAAACCCTGTCATATTGCTAACAACGAAAAAATTAATAACAGAAATCCGGAAAATTGAATTTGCAATACAAAATCACGTAAATAATAGATACGCAAAAATGCCAAAAACATATATACAGAAAAATCCGAACGTGCAAAAAGATAAATGCAAAAGATTCGAACTACCGAAAACAATAGATCGCGAAGCGAGTGAAATATAACAACAATAAATATTACAAATAATACTGAAAATTAATACAACATACAAGTAATAAAAGCAATCTGTCGAGCCTCAACGAATGAATGCAATCTCGAAAAAATTGTGCAATCTGTAAATTATACATAAAAAGATGAATACCGAGAAATAATATAGAATTATAAATTATTGAATAGCCTTTCCCGAAGAATAATACATACATTGAATACTAAAATGCGTGTCATACTCTGATAAAGCTTTTCCATTTAAATGTTGCAAGAACTGCATTTGCATCTCGACATGATCGAACATCTATGAACAATAATTTTATGCGATAGTCTTTTGTCTTTGAACCTGTTCGTTCATCGGAGTGATGTTAAGCAAGAGAAGAGTGCCCAATCCGTTGCCATGGTTTTTTCAGCAATTTTATCTATTGCGATGAGCTCCCTCTCGGTCGAATAGGTTTAACTTATAATTAGTTGAAAAATCGATGTCGACGCTGATAAAACGAGCCACTCCAGAATCCAGAGCCGACTTAAACGCATTTCCCTAGGCGATCGTTGTCTCATATAATTTAGTATTACCTTTCAACGTAAAAGCTATATTCTCACATTTTGCTGCTCTTACTCCACATTCAATGACTGTGGTATTAAAATCGTGTCTAAGTAATTATTAATGGGAAACCTGGTTTCATACACTGACAGAAGTGATCCAACGAAAGCGGTCCATGTAAAAAGTATAACGAATCGATTGACATTACAATAATACACCACGGGTATGATTAAATCGAAGACAGTTTATTTTTGGACAATTATATTATGGTGAGCTGCCATGTATCCTCTCAATTTCTCAAATAGATTTGTTTTTCTTCCCTGTTAAATAAGCCAAAGTTCTGTATTAATTTTTGTTAAATTTGCTCTCTCTGAAATAAATTTGTGAAAGTTATTTATTCAATTGTGTTAAATTTACTCTCTATGACATAAATTTGTCACAGTTCTTTGTGAAATTTTGTTAAATTTCTTCTCTATTCGGTTTTATTAAAATTATTGACACGTTTCCATTCATTTAGTGCAATATCTCGGCCTGCAATATTGCATTTGCATGCGATTAACAAGGACTGCGTCGCCGCTTTTGGAGTTCTCAAAACTTGGCTAAAATGAAAGTGACTGACGCAAAACAGAAGTTCAAATAATTACCCATCAAATGGAAACTGTACAGGAGTTCAGGAAATTAACAATTTGAAACTGTACACGTCTCACGACAGATTAATTAATTGGTCTAATCTGATTGCACAGGTTACCATTCATGTTATTTATACACACTTCGTAACATACTCTAAAAAAGCTTCGTCTCTCGTCTGAACTGCACGATTAATACTTAGACAGCGGATTTTACGCATTCTTGGTACAAATGAATGAAACAGTATAAACATCAGAAGAATATAAAAACAGTTATATTATTTTCAACCTACTAAACATATTCAGAAAGAAAATAAACTTCTACTAAACTTCACTCCGGTTTGTTGGGATTTGTCTAGTAACAATAAAGGAAAACACGGTTGGCAAATAATTTTCCAAGGAAATGGTGATAGAACTTTCAGCGAACGATTGATTGGAGAATGATTTCGAAAACATTGAAACTATCCGATAGATAAAAAAAAATTAAGAAATAATACGGCACAATCGAACCAAAATAAGTGAAAATGACGGCAATTTTCCGACAGTAATTTCAGCTATGGGGGGATTATTTTTATGCGACTGTGTTGAAACGTGGTCGTGCACGTTCCGGGCTCGCGGACAAGAGCTTTCATGTACCACCTCCTGTGCGAACACCGTTCGCTAACAAGTTCGCTATAAGGTACTCGTTACTCGCGAAAGTGGCCACACTGCCGGCGAACCGAGTTGGCGATTAGTTCGCGAACTGCTCGCAAACACCGATGTCAATCCGTCATATAACGTAGCATCGGTCTAATTAATAGGCGAGCGAACAGGAATAAGACAGATGCGTTTCATCAATCATACATGCGATCTTAGAATCGTCTCCATTGTTGTCTATACAAGGTGTTCAGCAACAGGTGGGAAGTAAGTTTAAGGGATGATTCTCCATAACTATACTAGAAGAAAGTCAAGAGTGGAAAGTTATCACTACGCACTCTCTATCGAAAATGGTACAGTTTTCTTTTCAAACAAGGAAACAGCATTTCAAATTTCATTCAATTCGCAAACAAAATTTTCTACATAATTACATTTTATATGTATAATTCACTCAGTTATAGCAACACTATAAGATAGAATTTAAATGCAGAATAAAATTTTTTGAAATCACTCGATCGTAAACTCACGATAAAAATAGTAAAATGAAAGAGAAGTGAAAATAAAGTGGAGAAGAATAATTTATCAAATTATGATGAATAATTTTTCTGTGCGTGTATGCAACTTTGGCGAGCCATGGCACTGTAATTTCTTGGATCCACCGAAATGAACACACAGTAAAAATTCAATTATGGAGTAATTATACTCATTATTGTGTGCAATTAAATTTAGTAGACAGCGGAAGCGATTATCTTGAATCACTAGAACAGCTGAATAGAACCTGGCCTTTACTTGGGTGTCCCGTATATATATAATCACGAAGAAGTGTCTAGTCAAAGCTTAAATCGATACAACCGCGCATTCATAGATACGGTCCAATAATATTAACCATAGCATCTCGGACTTTCTGCCTGTAGTATTCTACTGTTCTCATATTTCTCAGCGCGCGACTAAAATACTCTGTAAATCCTGTTCGACACCGTTGCTTCTATAATGTGATATGGTTCACTTAAAAATAATCTTTCCTATATGGCTGTCTATTACTTCAATTTGCTATGTCTTCCCTAAGACGATCATTCTTATTCTAGAACAAAAACGATTACTCCGAAGAAAGATTACACCCTGTACATTAATTTTAATTATGAAATTCGACTTTTGTTAGCATTGTTATTAGAATTGTTATTAGAATTGTAAAATGCAAAGTTTATGTAGTACAAAATTAAATTAAGTATTACTAATTGAATTATAATGCAAATGTTATTTGATGAAAATACAAGGCAATAGATTAGAATGATATCCTACATGTTATTTGTTTAAAAAATTACACGGTTGATGTGTCGTACTTCCGGTTAATGGCTATTCTATCTACTCTATACTTAAAGGGTTACTGCTTTAAATAAACAGATGAAGTTATTTCAAGCTAACTGTACGTGTCGCGTGTATGGCACACTATAATCTTTTCAAAGACTTGTCGCACTTGCTAATTGTCATCGTGATTACAATGCAGTGTAAACATTTTTACTACTCGAAGCACTTTGAATTGGAACACCGTTTCGCATGATTTTTACTACATAAAAAATAAATGTAGGACTGCTTATACTGTTGAACATATCCAATTTGTTGGTGAAATTGCCAGTGATTCGCCACAATTGGTAGAAAATTTAGCGTTGCTTAAATATTAAGAAAAATTAAGATAATCACTATTTTTGTCATTTTAATTTTGACCTCTTTTGTCTGATACGAATAGAATACATCTAATTCTAATGTTTAATATACGTCATTTAACCAAAATTTATATCCACGCGTATGAAACGCTAAACTATTTATAGCATTAAATTTATATCCACGCGTATGAAACACTAAACTATTTATAGTATACTATTATATTATTATATTTATATTTATATTAAAAATATAAACTATTTATATATTTAATATTCTCGCCTCTTTTGTACCAATACACCTAGGCGCATGGTTTAACGAGGAAGTGTTAATCGTACCATTAAACAGGCCCAACTCGTGCGAAGCAATACATGTAAGTGTTCACAATATCAATCCAATTGCAAATCATGAATAACGCAAAGGCATCAAAAGATTCTTCATCACGGAGCATTAATTTCATTCATAACCAGCCATCATTCTGTCTAATTAACGTCGATGCTTGCTTCGATTCTTTCAGATAACAGTCATTTCTCTATCGACTGACCTCGATATCGTCAAAGCTGTTCTTGGCATGATGACTAGTCAAAGTACGCAAAGCCTTTCGAATAAATGGCCCCCTTGTCGTACTCACCAATTTTTGTTTATAATACTTCAGTGGTACAATTCTTTACAGTATCCTTCCTGTGCTTCCTTTGTTTCTTTAACATAGACTTTACGGGTGCATAAACCACTCTTTTCGATTGCTACAAGTGCCTTCTTTCCTAATTTGTTCGGAAATGGTCACAAAAGTATCTATATTATCATAGATTATACATTAGTGAATTTATATTTAAATCATTAAACAGAAAAAGATAGCGTATCTAGCCGAGCTGCTGCTTAAATAATATGCATATTATAAATTTAACCTGAACGTATTCAGATTAAAACAGATACTATCGGTGCATTACAAATTACAGGTATCTCTAAAATGAGATTCACAAATGAAAATTCCAAAAAGTTATTGCGAATGTCTTGAACGATTCAAGTATCTGACCTATCTACCACCCATTAACATATAAACTCTATCTGAAATTTACCGAACGACTTAACAACGAACCCAACGATCGATGACAGCAATCGCAATTCAAGAAATATTGCACGTATCGCAAATGCACAGCATAAACGCGTCCATGAGCAAATACATTTGCTCGCCTCCCACGCATCTAAAATAAAACACGATTCTAGCTGTTTAAACAGGACTTTCTGTCACGCGGAAGACAATAATGAAGCGAAATCGTCAACTGAAAGATTAAACTCCCTTGGGAACAATGGGAACATCATCCGGCACAGGAGTCGACTTGAAAATATGACTGTCGGGAATGAGACCGTGTGAAAGTTTCGACGTCGATAAACAACGAATCAAATTCGATAATTAGCGGTGACAGAGTAATAATTGCCAAGAAGAACATAGACAACGTTGAAATATTCGGCAACAAAGCCTGCCGAAAGTTTGTTCTGCACGCGATGAATTTTCATTCGCTGCGAAGCCGCTAATCAGCGAGAAAAGCATGTCAGTATAATTCGGCTGGGAGATAACAAAGAAGGCTTTAGCCTGACGAGAAGAACATTCGCGAGTCCATCGGCATCTATTTTCGAATGGCTTACGGGGCATATTCGACCCACGTAACCGGGCCAGAAGAAAATTCGAATCACAATATCTCACGCAGAGAATGCCGGGAAGGGATCGATTGAGTTGCACACGTTTTGGGAGACATGTTTCGAACGGCTTCGGTCAATCGAGCCACTGCAACGATAAGAGGAACAGAATTATATCAAATTGTAGGATCAACATTTTTGGAATAGTTAGAAAACGATTCGCAAAAGGAAAACCCGAATAAGACGCAAACGCTGAGGGTTGCATAAAGCGGAATCTCCTAACAGTACAAAAGGAGAAATAGGAATCGTTTCGCACGATTGACAAAGTCCAGGGAAGTTCCGACTATTTTGCGGCTGAATGAACGTGGATGTCAACGGCAAAGGGGGAGAAATTTCCCTCGCAACGCGCTGGCAAATGTCATGGAACGGAGGACTACTTTATACACCATCTGTGTAAGGCGGCGAAAAGACGAGATCGAACAAGGGATAAGATTTCGTCCTAGACCAAGGATACATTGAAAAGTGCGATAGAAGGCTATATAGAGACGTAGGGGCAGAAGGTCAGCGGATAGAACTGAGCACAGCTTTGTCGGACCCAACAACAGATTTCTCATTAAATTTCCAGAAGCAGGAACTCGTTGAAAAGATCCCGCTCGTGCTGGTTAGCCGAAAACCGTGAAAGCGTAAAACGCAGTATAGGCTTTATGGAGTTGGGATAACGAGGAATCGGTCTTCTTAAGAAAGATTAGGAAACCGTAGAACCTACGAACGGGAATTCCTTGGCTGCCTCGGGGAAAAATACTAAAACGAACTCGAGTGTCCCCGGTTGCCGATGGACGCGGAGAACGACCTGGTGAATTTCTACGAAGTTGGTAAAGATAGGTTCGCAGAATCAGAAGGGGTTACAACCGCGATGGAAACGGTACTCACGGTGGTTGTTAGTCTCAGGCTGCCTGCTCAGAAACGGGGGTTGATATTCCTCTCCTTTGACTGCGTTCCTCGCCGCGTCTGGCGTTAGGCGAACCAAGTCGATGCGAAAACGGATAGAGTGATATCTCTCTCTGTTCGTCGAGGTTGGGAAAACACGGGCGTCGCGTTTTACAAGCGCATCGTTATACGCCCTGCGACATCGACGACGGCGTAGACGGTGGAAAATCTATCGGTGGCACGGTCTCTCGAGGTGGGACACGAGTGCGCCTGACCGCTGGCGGACACGAACATGGCCGATTCGACGAAATCGATAAAACACGTTACGTTTTCCGCCGTTTCGTCGGAGCCGACGCTCTGCGCCGTCAACCCCTTTCGTCCAACCCGCCGACGCGTGCGCCAGCACCATCAACGCCGGAGATCAACGTTGCGACCGACGTCACACTCGATCGCGGACGTTTGATGAAACTTACCCTCCGATACGGGGATCCCACTCTCCGCGAGATCCTCGGCGAGCCTGAATGGCAACCCGATCGATTCAGGAAATGATACTATTGACCACGATTTTGTCGGCTTTTGAAAGCCCTTCGCGAGTTTGTCAATTCGTACAGGTCGACACCGGTGATAACCCTCGCCAGTTCCTCGTCTGGGTAACTTAAGGGGTTAGGTACCTTTGATAAAAAGTCGATTTTTCGAGGACGGTAGTTAGTACTTATGGTCTATCTGGAATAAGCGGACGTTTGATGGAACTTTTCCTTTGACATGGTATCCCACTCTCTGTGAGATCCTCGACGAGCCTGAATGGTAATCGATTCAGAAAACGATACTACTCACCATGACTTTGTCGGGTTTCGAAAACCCACTTTCGAATTTGTTAATTTATACAGATAGAGTACCGATGCTAAACCATCTCTCCTTGCGTAACGTAACCCTTTGCGATCCGAAGTGTTCCCTCTCTTTTATTTCAGAACTTGCCACAGCATCATATAATTCAACTGAACGATCTTCGATCGATTGAGGAAATGTTACTATTAACTATGCGAGTATAGCTGGAGAAATTTGAACAATTTGAACACTCGTATTCGTCCTCGTTCATTCCTCCTTTGCATAGTTTAAAGAGGGAGTATTTTTAGAAAAATAAAAGTTGAGCTATCAAGAGCGGTATATTCCGATATTATAATCCTTCTGGAATACGACCGACGTCACACTCGATCGCAACCGTTTGATGAAGCTACCCTTCGATAAGGGGTTCTACCCTCCACGACATCTGAGAGAGAGAGGGAGGGATAGAGAGAGAGAGAGAGAGAGAGAGAGAAAGAGTCTGAATGGTTGTCAATCGATTCAGAAAACGATACTACTAACTACGGTTTGTCGGCTTTTGAAAACCATTTTCGAGTTTATCTGGAGAAATTTGAAAAATTTGAAAACCGGTGTTAATCATCATCCATCCCTTGTTTTCACACCTTAGTAATTCAAGCTTTAATTGCGTTTTTCCCTAAACGGAATTTTCAAAATTTACTAGATTAATATAGATATGCAAGAACATTTTTAAAAGTATTATCTGTTAATCTAGTTTAATTAAATGTACTCGTTGACGAAGCGAATTCTTAAAGTCGTACATTTTCCCTTTTTCTTTACGAACAGACTAAACTGAAAATGTATTATGTATTATATATTTTGAACATAAGAGGGGAGAAAAGAGATTTGCAGAGAGTGGAAATAACGCCATGATACCCCTTACTAGCAAAATGTCACTTATCGACCAAATATTGACTTCTGGAATTTCAGCGAACGCTTTGGCGGCAGCAACGCTAGCGAGCACCCTCGAATCATTGCCTAAAGAACAGTGATCAAGCGAAGACATACCTTAAAAAGTAAGTTTTGAAAAAGTAGTCGAGTTATTGCACTATCAAATGTTGCTATTCAATAGAATATTAATAAACATTGTTCGGTGAAATGGAAACTACAGAAACAATGAGTGAGCATTTACAATCGCATGATCCGAATGAACTGGATATAAATAGTATAAAAAATGAAGAATCATCGATATTTTCTTACGACAGGCGCCTACGAACGTCGATAACAGAGAGTTTTCTTCGAGATCTTGATATACCAGAAGATTCTATCGAACCTATAATTCTTGATACATCATTACCTTACGTGAGTAATTCTTCAATACAATTAGAAAAAAAATGAGTCGAGAATGTAGAATAAACTTTGGTTGTACATACAACGCTTCGTTTTCGACGAAATTGATCTTGAAAACGCGAACTGTTGAATAGGAACCGGCTGGCGCGTCTGATCATGACACACTGATTCTACTTAATGTCCCACCTAACCTAGCCTAATCTACCTACATTTTGATTATTGTCACGGCCACTGTTGAGACGAATTCAATGATTTTGATATGGTCATGAATATAAAACATTTGCGGGAATAGATGTAATTTAATAAAAAAATAATTTTGTAATCATGTTAATGATTAAGATAATTTTTTCTATTATAAATAGTAAATGAGAGTTTTAATAAGTCCTCAAGGTAGTAGACATGTAGAGAGAAGAAAATCAAGTTTTAAACATTTCGAGTGGAAAATTCTGTTTAAAGTAAATTGGTATCATTGTTTTATGCAATTGAAATCGATAAAACGGAACTATTTCTAGATACCTATCTATGCCCATTTAAAAATGTATGATTTAAAACCCATCGAGAGGCCCAAAACTCCACCATTGCTGGCTACGTTACGGTCAAAAGCCCTGTAAGTATTATTTCCAAAAATAATATACAAATTGATATTATAACGAATTTGTTATTGCACTGTACAGCAGTGGCAGAGAGAATGCTGAATTATTAACAGAACGAACAGAAGAAACTAGTATAAGAGACAATTTGGGCACATCGGTATCAAAAGAAAATCGAAATACTTCAGAAATAGAATAAAAAATTCGTATTTTAAACTACTATAACCGTACCCCAAAAAAATCAATAAAATAATATATATAATTGCCATATATTATTCTGCTTGAATTCGTACCCTCCACTAAACTGCCTAGTGTATACGCACTATTTAAATTAAATTAATAAAGTTCGTATTAAATTTTCTCATTTTGAGATGAAATTACCTCTGCTGTTGATTATACACAATTTATTCATGTAAAGATGTACGCTTGATTATGTATAATTCTGTGTATTTTCGTCAAATAAATGTTATCTATATCCTTACGTTTTATAACACCCTTTTATTATTATAAAATACAAATATATGTATACACTTTCAAAAAGTAGAAAATAAATAAAAAATATTTGAATATACTTATATATGGAGAAGTTTGTGTTCAACTTTTAAATTATTTGTATACTGCTCTTGGTAGTTCACATTCTATGGTTTCACGGAACCAGTAATGTATCTAAGCACTTATGTATGTATACATATGTATATGTATGTATGTGCTTTGACCGTGATGAAATGCATGGTGTATAGTGTATGTAGTAGGAGATTCTTACGCGTAGGTTATATTTAAAGTATTTACTTTTCAAATCAATGTCGGTTTTCTACAGTTAATTGCAACAATATTCGTCACTGCAACAGGCGCAGTTACAGTATGCGACAATGAAAAAACTTAACGAATTATTCACAGTTTACTTCTTATTACAATATTTGTACGGTGTTTGTACGACGCACTTGCTCATAAATGTAAAAAATCAGGTACGAATTTGTTAGTTTTTGTGCATTTCTACCGTGTCTTCGACTAAGAATGATCGTGTTTTTAACAAAATTGGCTGTCATAGGTTAAATCAACATAGTTCAATGCTAAAACAATTTTTTTTAACCTCAAAGACAGTAAAATTTGTTAACGAAATTAGTAACAGAAATGTATAGTAACAATTAAATGCTTGTTTCACAGGGTGGTGATATTCTATTAGAGACTATTTCATCGAATGTAACAGAAGATGTAATTACCTTAGAATTTCAATGCTCGGATGGTACTTTGGTCACGCAGCTTATCGACTTCAAAAATGTAATTAATTGAGAAGTGAATTGTTATATCGTTGCATACTATCAATCATCTAATAATGGTGAAAATCCTCCCACAGGAAGTACAAATAATAAAAGCCTTGGTTCTTGGTGAAGAGGAGCGTGGACAAAACCAATATCAAGTTTTATGCTTCGTAAATCACTTTTTCAAAGTGGATTTTATATCGTCCGATGCTATGTCTAAATTGCGACAGAAAAATCCTGGAACTATTCGCATTGCAGAAGAAGATAAGGGCCATGTGAATTATACCATGGACCTGTTTTTGGATGTGTCCGAATCAAAAGATATTTCTAAACACATTGCTATTCTTTGTGGAGAAGCAGCAGGATCCGCTTACACTAGGAACGAAGACATAAAACAGTGGATTCAGAGGCCTGGTAAGTAAAATTAATGAATAAAAATAATACATCTAACATATAATTGGATATAATTAACACATTATCTACCAGCGATCTTTCCGTAGCACTAGCAATTTCAATTGTCAACCAACAAGTCACCCTTAGTGACGTAATCTAATTATTTCGTTTAGGATTATTATGTCGAAGAAGATTTTTAAGCATTTTTAGTACATTACAATTATTGAAAAACCTATTAACACGTTCTGTGCAACATCTACTACCGATGGTACACGTTAAACTTCAGACCGTGTGTACTACTGGTGGTACAAGTTTAAGACTGTAGAATATATTCCCACCAAAAGAGAATGAGGCATTTTAAAAAATGCAGTGTAGAACAATGTAAATGGCCGTAATGAAAAATCGAGAAAAAACAGCTCGGCACGAAACGTGTAAATAGGCTTCCGATAGATAAAGTGTTAAAAATGATCTTCACACTATATTAGAGAATAATTCCTATCTTCTCTTATTAATTATGAATAAAGTAAAATTTGTTATTCATTAGGGTCATCAGAGCTTTCGCTCATGTCAGCTGTGTACAATGTTAGCACAAACTCTTTAACGCAACAAGGTACAAATGATTCAAAGCCATTATTTGTAACTAGATGTGCAGATACATCAAACATATGGGCACCTTGCACTTGTTCATTAGAATTATGCATCGGTTGGTACCCATGCGGTTTAAAATTTTGTAAAGCGAAGAGCGATGGTAAAAAAGCTGCCACTCCATATAAGTGTGGTATTAAAACTTGTAAAAAGTGTTTTATATTCTCATATTACTCTAAGATGAAACAAAATTGTTTATGGGATGAATGACATATAAGAACACTGTAGGTATGTAAGTATCAATTTACAAAGAATGATAAGATTGTTTAACATATACAGGGGTTCATTTATGCTTTTCAATATAGATAAACATATTTATATTAGGGAAAATGTTTATCTATATATCATGCAACACATTTTCATTCATTTTTTTTTAAAATTAGATTCATTCAATATCAGTCATTCTTATGTCTACAAAAGTAAACGAATTCCTAGGAAATATATTTTTATTATTTTGTACATTTGCTAAAGTTTTACTAAGTTACAAAACTTCGATGTAAATTAGGTATAAATACGTAATTTATTTAATTAATTACACGTATTTTGCAGTGCTCACTTATAAAGATTCATATCTACAAGATTCATTCATAACAGAAATGTTTCTCAAAACTTCTGTTTAAACCGTAACGTATCAAAATATATTCAATTACGGGAAAATAGTATCTTTAAATTAAGATATATCACAAAATTTAACAGCAATGATTAAATTTTTAGTCGTATTCTCACATTTATCGATTTTTCTGAATGGATACATTTGTAACAGCGATATTCGTAAACTTGTAAAATAGTAATCGATGCACTCTATGGGAAAATGATATAAGAACTGCAAACAACTTTATAAAATTCCAATTTCATTTTGAAAAACTTACTTAGATATCATCTTTTAATATGTGTTTCACTTCGATTACTCATCTTAACACATTCCGAAGTCGATCGTTTAACAAACTTATCAGGTATATAAACATTCCTAAGATTGCTCACTGTATGCACAATGTGTAATAAGAATAGCAAGAAAAAGGTAACGTGTACACATGTAGACGGTCTTTTGGTATTGGTACCTTGGTTGTTCATTGGAAATTTCTACTGAAATGCATTTAAAAACAATTATGCACCAAGAGACCATTGCCTAGCCTCGCATGAAATTGTATGTATGGCGAGGTAAATTTTATCGTGTGTAGGCTACTTTACTGATATGCACATACGGTCGTTTAGTGAGGCCCTAGGTATTTACGTACTTTGTTATAAAGTAATGATTTTTTTACAAATGACGTGCAGTCGTCTATAAAGTTTTAATCGTTTCGCAAATTTCAGAACGACTGCCTTTTCTTCGTATTTACAACTGTTAATTGAAACTGACGGCTAACAGTGAGAACAATATGGGTTACAAATAATCCATTCAGGGTATCATAAAGTTCTCTGTATCTTAGTTATTTATGTGTGACGCTACAATGCATTATGCGTGTCTGTACAGAATTTTATACATAATTTGTAATGCTGCCATTTATCGGTATAAGATAGGTTCCAATTGTACATGGTGCAAGATCCAGATTGCAATATGTATAGTTGAACATGGAAGTATTAGAATTTTAATAATAATAGATGCAACTCGAGACATTAGCAATACATTAACAAAATTTAAATGTGATTTTAAAATATACAAAATAACGAACATTAAATTATTCTTTAATCGTGTTTAGATTATTTAAACAATAATGTGTACCATAATTTTTGTAAGACGTTTCTTCCAGTGTTAAGGATCTTATCATATCCACAGTTTAAATTGTCAAGCTTTATACGAACTGTTGCTAATATAATTTTACTGAAACTCAATGTACATTCAGGAATGTATCAAAGTATTCCATTCGATATACATACCTCATTAGTTGCAAGAGTTATCATTCGAATACTTCCGTGATTGACTGGATATTTAAATTCGGGAAGCGCATACCTAAATTAGGTCTGTACATAGATAAATTAGGTCTCTTCCAAAAATATTGAATTGTATAGAGTCTGTATTATAAGAATTCGAATATGATTCAGGCGAGTGATGTTATCAGTTTAAGAGAAGACGATTCGTTTCCGTTCGTTATTGCAACTTTCCATACCTATCGTTGGAAAAATAGGAATGATAGAATCCTCTCGAACATGATTATTTTGCTCTTTAGATCCTGCTCCTAAGAGTTGTACCAGACAAATCTAACCATAGATATTAGAGGTGTGTGAGAACCCGAAAATGTTGAGTCGGGATGGGTCGAGAATTTTATTCAACATTTTCGGGTTCTCGCACACCTCTAGTAAATGTTCATTTATTGCGTGCCATATCCAAGTCTGATACAAAGATGCGTTCATTCACTTCCAATGCCAATTTATGTAATTTTTGCAAAAAACTTGTATCTCCCCTTTGCAGAAGGTTATAGATAGCTGCTCTTCAGGGTTAGATCAGGAAGAGGTGCGTTCATCGCGCTGATGTTGTCTCTCTATACTGGCGCCAGTGTATGTTCTGCGAGATAGTCAGGTTTTCCTTCAGTTTTCCTGATTGCTCAATATCGGGGTTTCTCCTGGAACGTCGCTTAGAGGATCGCACTTGCATTAGGTGAGATTTTTTACGTGGCCTGATAGACGTTTGAAGAAAAGAACAGAAATACATATTCGATAGCGTACAGCTATTAACAAGACTGCAATATCTGTCCAATTTAACAATAAATTTAAAATATATATATATACATATATATATGTATTCGGACGAGACACCGTCTTCACGCTTCCTCATAAACGCAAATCGTATTTAAAGAAATTTGTAATGTAAAGAATATACTTACTCCTTTGATCCAGTAGCAACAGAATTTGTACCATTTGAATGGCACGTATGGTGATGTTGCAAAGTCGATGGTGTATTTGGGTTCTGCCTGGTAGCTATATTTGTTAGAAAACAAAAAGCGGCGCATATCGTTTCAACTTTGTTACGTGTGAAAATAAGGCTGGATGCACATTGCAGTTCTTCGCTGTAGAAAGATTATTTTAGACACTGTTTATGTTTGTGCTGTCAAAACAAAGAGGAAGATGTCCTCGTAGAATTTCTTTTTCTTTTCTGAGTGCACGAATATAAACTTGTATAAATTTTTCTGTAAAAGTCTTTTCTCATGGCAAAAATGTGCAATTTTTTTTCAACCTAAGCCATTATGATTTGATGGAGGAATTTGTATGTGACGAGCTATGTTTGCAAACAGTAATGTACGTTTGTGAAAGTTTGTACATATATATACACGTACGCGGATAAGTTATATTAGCCATCGAACAAATTGTAGATTAATTATTGCAAGATCGAGATACTGTCGTTAGTGCGTCGATAAATTATGTGTTATTAACATGCATGTTTAAAACGTAAGAGAACCACACGCGAATTTATGAGGGTATAGTTACTAATTTTACCGTGGTCCAAAAAAATGGAGGAAATCTTATAAACAATTGTTCCTGTTCGAAGGACTTACTCATTCATTGTTGATCGTTTCTAAAGGAAAAGAAAATAAGAAAACAAACGTACTGATTTACCACGATAACATTTACAAACCGGTTGCAAGAAATTTCGTTTTTTCGGATGACGAATGTGACTGTACAATAAAGGGATAAAGGGGGTGCGTTGTAGCATCTGAATGTTTTCTATTGATACACACCGAATGAGGATTCGATATAACACACCGAGTATGATTTCAACTTTACACATGACATTGTAATTTATACACATATTTTTTATATATATATTTAATAAAAAGAATGAATAAATAGTTGGGGCGTTAACCAAATTTATTATATACCATCTTAAACATCCGTACGCTCAAACAACATATTCAACTAGTCTATAAAACGTCAAAAAATAGTACACAATAAAAGAGTAAGAGAGGAAAGATGAAATTGTTATGCAATGTAGGCAACGAGATCTAGATCCAAATTCGTATTTTTATGAATAAAGTCAAATTGAGAAAATGCAACGAACTGTACACTTGCAAACAGTTTGCTAATTAACGCGAGCAGCGACAAACAAAACAAATCAAAATAAAAAAAGCTCGCGAATAGTTGATTCCAAACGAATCCTTTCTCAAGTTTACAAAACTGATTCAATTACAAACGTTGTGAATGACTCTCCACAGCGAGACAGAGATTTTTCGACACAATGTGATATTTGTGCAACCGGTGTAATAATTTTTATTTTCCATATTGACGAACAACGGTGATGGATAGAGGGGAATTCTCGACTCGGACAAACACTCGGCTAATGATATGTAAATATAGCGGAGCTAATCAAGCGGCTGTGCCAACAGGCTGCAAGAAGAGATCGGTAGTAGCGCGCGAGTGTTCGATAGCCAATGCATTTGTGCCCGGCATGCACACACGTATCGCGACGCAGTAACCCGCGTACATATTTAATGGTCGCACGTTAATTGCGCACTGTTTGCCCATTCCCCGTTCTACGCCCCCATCCCCATACCCACCACCATTCTCATCACCCTTTCTCTATCCGCCCTTCTCCTTTGTTAGTTTCTACCGGAGTTTAATTTTAACCAATTTATCTCGGCCGCTCGATCGTTCATCATTGAAATCGCTGTGGAACACGAATCACGAGGCATCGTGAATTTTCGCAAACTCATTTCCTATCTCTTGTTCTTTCCATATTTTTTTTCACGCTTACGAATTACGCCCTGTCAATTTTATTGTAACGGTTTAAATTAACATTCGAAAGATTCGAGGTTTGGTCGTTCAACTAATGTGCGAATACTTTATTATTCGGACGATTTCAACAGCTCAAACTTCTCATAGTATTAAATATTTCCAATTTCTCGAAAATTGTTCTAAACAAGAATATCAAGGACTCATTTTTCATTTATTTGTTTAAATTACTTCTCCGAATTTTTAAAGAGAATTTTTCATGCCATGATGCATTTGTATAAAATGTATTAAATCAGTTCGTTGCCAAAAAAACAGATTTGAAATTTCCTGGTTGTTGGTACAAAATTAGTTCGATGACAATTTTAAACAATGTAATATTTCCACACAGTTTTTAGCAAGAATAATATGCGAACAGTCAGAAATATAATAATGTATTGTGACGTTTGAACATTTGATTTTTTATGACGCTTCTTTATGGTCACGTTTAAAGTACGAATCGTGCTCTTCGGTGGATAAGAATCAGAAGTAAATTTCCGTGATTCGTAGATAAAGCTACAACGGCGAACGTTACCACCCGAATGTTGTTTCCATGGTACAGCGTATGGTCGCCAGATGGGCAAACATAGTCTGGGGAAATTTTTATACGATGCGAATTCAAATTGAAATTGAGTTAACGCCCCTTCCCGCGATCGATTAAATCGGTAGTACGTAATATAATCTGTGTGGCGAAATATTATAACCGTTTCAAGTGTTGTCGATCAGGAAGCTGTTGTGGGCAGTCATTGCATTGAGCCGGGAAACTTCGATGAATTCCACGAAGGTATTTAGATCTACTTTCTCTCACTTTTCATGTTCATC
This sequence comes from Lasioglossum figueresi, assembly GCA_028455805.1. Classification (NCBI taxonomy): domain Eukaryota; kingdom Metazoa; phylum Arthropoda; class Insecta; order Hymenoptera; family Halictidae; genus Lasioglossum; species Lasioglossum figueresi. The sequence goes on along the minus strand of CM052194.1, from coordinate 10,748,759 downwards.
TTATTCTTCTTATTATTAACACTTACTCATTTCTACTACTTTCTATTACTATTTTCTGTATGATTTTGTAAGTACGTGGTGGAGGGTCTTAAGGTAATGTTTGGAAAAAGTATTAGATACTAAACATGCAAACTTGTTATATAGGGTGTTCCAGTATTGATGGTACAACCGTTGAGGGGATGATTCAACACGAGAAAATAGGTCGAAAATACGGAATACATTTTTTTTTTGTTTCAGGCTTTACTTTCGAGAAAATCGAGTTTAACCCCTTGCCTTACAATATCGTGTCTGACACGTGATGAAGATTCTGAACAGATTCTGATAAAAATGTATGTTAATAATTTCCTTTAAACCGAAATAAAATTCTGTTTTGGTTTTGTTAATATACAGCTATTAGAGAATATATAGGTATACATTTTATATGAATTTTCTCAGTTGTAATCACTGAAACCGTAAAATAAATCCTAGGGCAACGGGCTGAAGATTCGTCGCGTCGGTTCGTGTGCTATAATGCAGGAAGTAGAATTGGTTGGTCATGAACAGACGATTCCTATAGAATAACACGCGTCTTCGCTGCATTTTCTCACTCCATTTTCTCGTAAACGAAGCTGCGGATTAAAAATTCATGTCATATTTTCGACTTATTTTCTTACGTAGAATCACCCCCTCTACGGTTGTACCATCAATACCGAGCACACCCCATATATGCCGAAATGAAATCTTTACTGTAAAGAAGAAATAATGAAGTTATTTCGTATAATAAGAAAATATAATTATCGTATTATTCATGTTTGAGTTAAAAATGTTTATACCGGAAGCATTTGTCTAAACGAGTTTCGTTCGTTGGCGAACGTATTTATTCATCGTAACCGGTAATAGGTAGTCTCATTTTTGGCCTAGTCAATACCGGTGCAATTCAACTGTAGCACGTACCTCGGCGCGTGCGTTATTTTTCCTATTTCGGGATAAACAAATTATAACCGCCCTTCGGATATTGGTTCTCGTTTCTCGGCTAGTGGTGGAACGTTTTATTCGTGTAGAAGGAAATGACAGTTTACCAGTGCTACGAGAAACCACCATATCCGCAATTTTCTCGATTGACAGGCAGTCGACCCCTGCCGACTAAACCGTAATACAGAAAAGTGTCGACTTCCTCCATATCCGCAACACGCTGCTTAAGTATTGGCCGAAGAAACAAATTAATTTGGTCCACGAGATAGTGTTTCCACAAATTCAATGATGAAGTAAACGTTGCTAATACGAAACACCTCAGAACCTTGCTAAAAATAGAGTAATCTGTTTTTTATGTTTTTAATGAAATCTACTTGGAAAGATGAAGAAATTAACATGTTATTGTGCTTATATAGTTAAATGTGAAAAGTGTTTCAACATTTATCTACAACATTTTGAGTAATGACCTAACTCCATTTTTATTGTAGGTAAAATAAATAAAACGAGAACAAATGTTTATGCTGCTGTAATAAAAAGAAACAAGATATATTTGAGCAGTTAAGCAATGTTCTTCGAATGAAAAAGCTATAAGCATTAAAATAAGTCCAAAAAAAAATTCATTTCTGTACTTTTAAATATTGACAATTTTCCAAAATCGGAAATTCAGCGTTGAAATACTTTTTGGATCCACTGTAAGTCACCTGACTATTAAGTATTCAATTCGTTCCGAGTTTGTTTCTAGTCGCATTGTATTTAAAAAAAAGCAATAACGAGTTCTTCGACGGTATCGTGTCGGCTCGGTTCACGGAATTTTCGTACGGCGAGATTTACTCGCATTTATCGCATTCCATTACTGTCGCCGAACAATTCAGTCGCCATCAGCAGCATCGCCAGTCCCAATTAAAAGCCTTTCATCGTCGCTCCGAAATTGATATCGGGAAACAAAAACGCCAATTCCAGTTGTCTACGTCGCGTGTAACACGTACTCGCCAACACAAGCACACACGATGACCCCGGTTGTCGCGTGTGCGATCCACGTTCTTGTATACTCGCGGTACACGCTAGTCTTGAAAGTGTTAATTGACCGTTGTCGGTCATTACACGGTTGATCGCAATTACACACCGCAATTTCACGAGCGGACGTCCCTGCTTTCTAACGAATTAAAATTGCACCGTTCGCAAAGTAACCGCCGCCGCCCGCAACTCGCCGCGCCGTTCCTGTCACAAAACCGGGACGCGACTGTGCGTTCGGCTTACCCTGGGGGATGTATAATTGATTTTTTACGGAAAGTCAAATTGAAATTATCAGTTCACACAAGGTTCCACTCGATCGATATTTAACGGAGAAACCGTTGCTATCCGAGCTTCAAACATTCGAAATATCCAAAGCCGATAGTTTCTTGTAGATATCACGGACTTAAGACAAGTACAGTCATTGAATCTTATGGGCGTTACGACCCCTACTATTTCCGGGTCACGCGCAATGTTACTGATAGTTCGCGGATCTAGGCGTATTAGTAAAAAATTAAATGAAAAAGATTTTTTAACCAGTCAACGAATATTCGGACGATCGTTTAAGATAAAATTATTTACGATTGAAAATATACTTGAAATTAAGAAGCAACATGCCTCTGAATTTCGACAGCTCCGGAAAGCAGGAAAGAAACCGTTCGAACGCTTTTGATCATTAATATAACCCGGCAACATTGCACTTTTAAAACCGACAACTCTGCAAAATCTAGTGTCCTCAGACACACACCTTTTGTGTTGCAACGTGACGTAGTTCACTAGCTGACCGTTCCATTTCGATAGAGTCCGCTATCGTACCAGAGGATTTTCCACAGAGTCGGTAATTCAGAATCGCAGACAGAAAAATGCATTGTATGCAATGTTTGTACTAATCTCGAGTCTGCGAAGATATTCAACTTTCATTCTCACTTGTCCATTTTCTATCCACCGGCAACATTATTTGCGTAGCGTCGATACAACGTAATAGTTACAGCGGTAGCGACGCGATTGAAATTTGGACATTAACGTTTGTCGTTAATCATTACAAGCCCCCGATCCCTTGGTTTTCAGCGATTCGCTGGCAGAGCCCGCGGGCCAGGTAATGTATTCGGGATTCTAGTCGTGTCGCGACGTTATTATTCTGTCGCGATGTGTAAAACTAGTTGACGCTTCGTAAACCTCGATTTCACGCCTCGTCGACCTCTAATTAATGCAGTAGGAAATTGTTATTCCGTTACATGCACTCTACGTTCTATGCATTATTTCGGATAGCCGATCATACCCACCCGCTCGCGTCCATTGTTCTTCATCGTCCATTTACCTTTGGTATGATATTAATCGACCTTTTTGTCGCGTTCGATCGAATGCCCCTAAAATTTTAATACCATCTGGTGTGCGGCACGTTCACGCGGAGAATCATCCATTCAGACACGTTGTTTAACGTTTAACCGGCGAGGCCGTGGTTTTTTTTTTCGTTCCCGTTTTCGAAATAACTTTATCGAGTTTAATTTTCAGCGTAGCCATCTTCTCGTTAAAGCTTTTCGATCGATCAGATGAATCCGAACGTTCCGAAAGTTTCTAACGATGGTACTTTATAGCTCGTGATAGCCGTTGAAGCCCGTAGTTACCAGCCGAGGATAATAATTTATCGGAATCGGTCGCATAATTACTGGGGACGTCGTCGTCTCGTCGTGATTGTTCCTTAACTGGAAGAGTGTTGGCAAAGCGTCAGGTTGGCTCGGTAATAAGGGGACCGTCTATTATAGCAATAGCGAACGATATGTGGCCGCCTTAATAACAGCCGGCGGGCTCCTCCCAATTTCAAGTTCGTGCTACCAAGTTACCGAAAATTCCCTCGTTTCGCTCATTACCTGACGCCGTGCGCGCGGGCTTTCCCTCCGAACGCACGGTAGACTGTAGGTAGAGCGTGACAGCGGAGCAGGTAGACAGGCCGAATGGGTGTCGGTGTTGCTACCTCGTATACGTGGGTGTAATGCATGCTAAACATGTCATGTAATTAACGTGAGCATTACGCGTATGCTCCCTCCCATCCTCAGTTTCGTACACTAATTACAGCCAGCTATAATACCAACCAACCAATCGAACGGAGTTTGAAGTTCGTAATTGTATCGTGATCCAGGGAACAAACGGCAGTTCTTAGCCGACGTCTTCGAATGGACGCTGGAACCTGCAAGGACTGTGTGCGCACAGGTTCGAGAATGCTTCCGGTTGGCGCTGGCTTCCTCTGTGATGCAGCATTTTTATCTGTATCACAAAGTAGAAGGGATGTAAAGGTAAAATTGCTACCTACTAAGAACTACAGTGTCGTCTTCATAGAAATATCTCAGTGAGAGAACGTGTCGCATCAATGGGTACAAAGCTGAGGTACAGCGAGGAGCAAACGGATCCAACGAAATCATTTTTTCAAAAAATCATTCAGTGGTATTAAGCCAGTCGAATGAAGCACAACTGATAGCCATATGGCTCGAACCTTGTAATTTCAAACACAACTTGCTAACAATCACGCCTACTACCGAGGTTCCCTAATACCTCACGAGACACAACTGAGCTTAAACTTCACCTCCGGAAACCAAAGATTTTTTACTTTACTAAAATGTAATCCTTTGGGTTTTGGGGAGAAAATGCCGAAAATCCAGGTTTTAATGTCAGGAATTCGCTGGTTGAACAAAGGTATCACAAAAGTTATGCGTGTTTAAGGTTCAGCTACTTTCGTCAATGAAGCTCGATAATTTTCTTTCGGATGATAATTTCAGGAGAAGTTCCAACAGTATATCGATTCTAAAATTTAGTTGAATTATCAATGAAATTGCTATCGTTTTCGAACAATTTGTTGAGAAACACTCGGCTGTTGATTTTTGGTTTTAAGAGGTCTATTAGAGCGGTAAGTAAGGTGTTAAGGAACCTAGTGGTTAGCAAAGAGAAGGAAATGCTTTAAATTTCCGAACATGTATAACTCCGTGCTCCAAGTAGAGATTTGTTTGAAACATCTCTGCGAGTAATTTCCTTCGTCAGAAATTACGTCTATCAGTTCCAAATGATGTCTCGCCCGCAGATGCAACTGGTGACAAGACCACTGGAAACGACGATCAAAGAAGAACGGGGGACTATTGAACCCGTGGAGAGGTGGGATTTTTTCGATTGTCTCGCAATGTGGGCTCGTTTAATGGCCCCGCTGGATTTAATGTTAATAGTTTGTTAAACGAATCGTGACTTCGTTGGAGCCCGCATTGGTCGACGAGGATTCGGGTTGAAAGACATCGGCACAGAGACGCGTGGCCGGTGTATGAGGGCTCAAAGAAAGTCTAATCGAGAGACCGGCGGACGCGTGTACGCGACTCGTCCTGCGGCAAATTACACATACGGGTCCTGTTACGCGAGGGTTACCATGTCAATTGAAAGCTTCCAATCTCAACGGCGCGATGTTCCCTCTCTCCGAGCAAACACATAACCAGGTGAAATGGTCTGGTTTGAACTGCAGACGACGTTTTAAAGCAGAATTTTTTCTGCTGTCCGGCCGAATAGTTCAATCGTTCTTATTACTTATTAATATCCTAATCTACAAGACGACGTGGAAAAATTTGCAAACCGTAGAAAATAGCGATATCGACTTCTTCCGCTTTCGACCGGTATGTCCAGTATTTCAAGGATTATTTTTGTTTAGAAAATGGGTGTTTATCGATCACTCGTTGATAGAAAAGCAGGGGATAAAGGGGAAAGGTAGAGAACGCGGACGCATCTTTTACAAACCTTTAACGATGATACATTGCCTCCAAGGTTTCCTAATGGCCAGAATCCTGGCCATGTTACTGTCACTTAGAAAACGAAGCTGCGAATCGGTCTCTGAGGATTCTAGCAAACATTAGTCTCGAGAGTTGAGGTAATAAATTAGTAAGCTAGGATAACAATAACTAGTCAAACTCGTTTTTCTCCATAGAAATTTCGTTTTTCAAAATATGCATGCACGATGGTAAATGCAATCTGAAGTGGTCTCGTTATAAATGCCATTTCACGAGAAGCACTTATTCGTTGCTCGTTGGAAATTATTCGGCGTATCGAAGGAAGTCCATGCTCGAAGGACGTAACCGTGATGCAAATGGGAGAAACGACCGCGGCAGGATGATTGTTCGTGAACGGGACGAAATGTTGCGAACGAGAACGAAGAGAAGACCTGAAAACCGGCGAAGATGCAGTTGGCGAGTGGCGCGACTATCGGGAGAGGGGTTGAAAGAGGGACAGAGCGACAGGGTAAGGACCTTTAGCCCGGTCCTTGTCGCGATCCTATGGGGCGAGCATGGTCGTCGCGACGCGATGCGGCGCGTCCGCAGGACCGACGAACGGTTAGTTAAGGAACACGGGAAAGCACTTCTGAATCACTCTCGACGACGCGCGTCCCTTCGCTCGCGTTGCTTCGGATACCACGATGCCGTACACTTTTCCACTAGATATCACCCCGTGCATATATCAATTTTCCACTCACGTCACCGAGGCTGGATAGAATGTATGGCGAAAGTGGAATTTGCGAGGCCAAGATACGCGAAATCCGATACGCAACGTTGATTCACCTGTAGATAACTGTCAAAGATCGAAAATTTCCGTTCCCGAACCCGTGGTTCTGAGAAATTACAATTAACACTAGGCTCACGGAGCAATAGAAGCGACTATTTCACATTCTTTTATAAAAATAACACGAATTTGTTATTTTATTACATTATACTTCATAAAGATAAAAGAATCGTATTTCAAGACTCACACTCGTATACAAGATTCACAAACAGATTCGCAACGTCAATGATATTTTTCAAGAACTAATAAAAAATCAACTATCGCACCGTTTCTTTCGTACTGAAGACATTCATGTTCGAGTTACGAAGTAACTTACGCTCGCGGCTGTCTGGAGCGTTGTCCTTCGGTCGCGCATCGCCTTTTCTCGGTGAAGAATAAAGCTTTTTTAGCCGGGTGCATTTTGCAACAATTACACAAATAAATTTCCCGGCGGGCGTACAAGCTCGTTCGACGGACGGATGCTAACTTTGCTTTTAAGAAACCGCCGCGCCGAGAAGCCGCGATAAGCGCGAGCTAACTCAAGAAATAAATCGCCGGGAACAATCCTTGAGACGTTCTTATGCGGCCACGTTCCACCTTTACTCTTACGTCCTGCGCATTTTTTTCATTTTCCTTCTTCCGCCTCGAATATCTTCTTCGTTTTTTTTTTGCGCGCGCGGGGAACGGGGCAGAGAGCGGACAGGTTCGCGCGCGTAGATTCGAACTCGAAAGTGATGCATCATAATCAGGCGGTCAACTTACTTAGTCCGGAGTGCTACGTGCTTAAGTTAATTAGCTAATTACTAATTTTAATCGGATGACGTATGCGCATCTCGGGGGATACAAGCAAACCCTCTTAGCAGGGGGAAACTGAATTCCCATTGCCCTTCTCCTTCGCTCCAGGCCCGGTTCCCTAGGTCGTCCTTTATTCTCCTCTCTCGCTCCATCCCCGTTTCCCTCTCCACTCCTCTCTTTCTCTCTATCTTCTTTTTCTCCGTTGCTCCTCATCTCCTCTTCCTTCTATCTCCACTTGATACGGTCGGAGCTGCGAACCGTGGCTAGCTCTAAGGTAAACTCGGCTTAATTGGGTTTAAGTAATTTTGCTAAAACTCCTCGCTTATTTTTCACCCATTTTCGACCGTGGCTCCTTCATCCAGTAGCCCATTCCCAGCGTCTATGAAGATGCACGCGTGAGAGATCACCGTGGCCACGATCTTAAAACCTTGTGGATATTCCGGTAATAACCGTAAGAGCGTCGAGGGGCCACCACCGCGCTGCCGTCGCAGTACTATCAACCGGGCTGCACCTCGCAAACGAGGTTTCCTCTTTAATGACGTGACAAAAAAAATCAAAAAAAAGACGAACTCGCGGTAACACGAAATAAATATTTAAAGCGATTTAACTGTCAACGGGGAACACGTTAAACCGGTACAAACGGAGCTGGCCTCGGTGGCCGGACTCTGGCCAATTTCATTCCTGCTCGTTTTCCGTAACACAAATTGAAAATCGGCCGTCTTATTTGCCGTAGACACGCTTCCATCATTGACATCGCGATCCCGACGTGGTTGTCGTTAATATTAGAACGCGACGAGCCGGATAAACGGTATTATCAATTCCGTGGATAAATGTCGGAGATCACGTCCGCCCTGTTAATTCGGCGTATGGAAATATCAACCTGGACCCTGATATTTCAAGGTATAATAATAGATCGCCGCGACGCGCTGGTTATGGAAGTATGTTGATAGACAGCTGGAGTGGTTTGATCTCTGAATAGCGCGCTCGTTCGATTATTGAGCTAAACTGCAATTTGCACCGCGGAAATAAAAGTATCCTAAACGACTTTGGGTAGAGCTTAATAACGGAGTGTTGCGAAATCAGTGTTCACGTAATTGGTACCGGTATACTTACTATTTATTACGTCCTACTGGAGAGAGAACGCCGGTGCCGGAGATTTTAACATGAATGCATTCCCTAGACCAGTTTTGACACCGTTTGGTTTCCGATGAAAGGTCTGTGGCGTAGTCGGCTCCGAGGTAATTGGATCAGAGTGGCGATTGTTTTCTTTGTGGACTCGATTGGTCTCTAGACTTCGGTTCCCATGCTGTCGCAAAGAAACGGGAAACTGATTTAAAGAGCGATGCGAATGCTTGTGTAATTGCTGCCCGCATAACCAGCATTTCAAGTCCGTCCCCCGGCGTTCTCCGTCGTCACTGTGAAAGATGGATTTCGATAATTCAGCACGCTCTTAAAACCACTTGTACATCGACTCTCAATATCGAATCGATCGTGAAGTGGCGTCACTTTTGTCCACGATATTTTCATACGATCCGTCGTCGTCGTCGTCGTCGTTGTGACGAGGCGAGATGGGGTTAAGAGGGACAGGGCTGTAAGCAAACGCCAAGCATTTATTGTTCCTGTAACGAAACGGCTCCTTGAAGCTGAGCTTAATTAGAAAGCGTATCTAAACGAATTGAAACAAAACCGCCGAGACTCCTGGCCCCGGCGATATATCAACGTTCACGGGAAGATGTGGGAGAGACGTCTCGACGTACTAGCATGTACACGGACCGAATGACAAAAAAAAAAAGAAGAAACGGCACACCGAGAAACACGAGCATAAACCAGTGTATCCGCTAACGCGCATGCGGTTTAAGTGCACGCGCTTAATTAGTTCTCGGTATTCCTTCACCTTCCTCCCCCGGTCCCATCCCTGCGCCACAGCATAAAATTACTAAACGCGTTATGAACCAGATATCATTATATGGCCCCGTAATAAGATCAAACTTTAATTAGATTCTCCGTAAGAGTACGCCTACACAGCAATTCCCCTCGTGTGCGACTCGTACACGAGCACCAAGCGGAGGTAGACGCGCATTGACGTATCATTTATGGATCGTGGAAGCCTGATCGCGGGGTGGCGAGCATAATACCGAACGAGAGAGCAAGATTGGCCATCGGTTCAGCCCGCCGAAAACAATTATGAATAACACGTGGTACCACCGAGACCCGTCGCGTCGCATCGGGTACAAGCTGCGCGACAGATTGCTTACTCTGCTGAAGAGACTGCTGCTCGATTGGGCTTCGTTAACGAGGTGGAAGTTAATTAACCAAACTAAAGCGAGATAGACGATCGCTGGAAAGAGATAGAGAGCTGGGGGGGATCAGCGGGTGGAGGTTTGTTCCTCGTTGTGGAACGGAAGAGAAAAACAAAAATCGGCTCGAGGAGGAGTGGAGGTTATGAGAGGTTGGGAGGACGGAAGAGTCGAAGCCAAGAGTCGATAGAGACGCAAGAGGGTTACGGATTGAGATACGGGTAGCAATAGTAGCGCGATGAGGAGGGCACGGAGCTAGGGTTAGGGCAGCAGAAAGCGACAGATCATAGGGGTGGAAACGAGAGGGAGATAGGTGTACCGAGCAGGCAGTGCGGCTTCGTAATTAGGGATCTATAATTGCGTGGAGTCAGCTAGAGCGGTTGAGTCGAGTGGCAGGCACCCAACGTCACGTCGTTCACACGTGCGCGCATTTGCGTAGCTACGCGGCCTAGCCCTGTGTACCGTGCGTGTAAGCTGGCCTCTGTGTCTGGCTGCACTGACTCCAGCGAGGGGGCATCGGTCGACACCGGAAATGGAGTCGGACACGACGGCCGTGAGTAAAACGGTCCGTTGCGAGTAGCCTGCGGATCGAAGATCGTGCCATCACCGGCACGCGTTGCGAAACCGCACGTGAAACCTTCTATTCGCATTTTCATCGCTCGCTGCTCTTTTTGGATGGCTGGAAAAATGACCGATACAACATACGGCGGAATGGAGCAACGGTGGTCACTTCAGCTACCACTTGTAATAAAATAAATGTACGGAGTGAGACATTTATTTAAAGATACTTCATCAAGATTGTTTCATATTCATCCAAGTAGTCAATTTTAGAAATTTTAGAGTGAGACATTTATTTGAAGATACTTCATCAAGATTGTTTCATATTCATCCAAGTAGTAAATTTTAGAAAAATACAAAAGACATTTTCAACACACGAGGAACCACTGTTTTAGAATAAAGGCCGCGCGTACTTCTCACGACTGTCTTTACACCGAAGCCTTTTCACATTATGCGATAGGTTCATTCATTATTCATTAGCGATGAATAATACGTCTGAAAAATAATACGATGACTCACGGCGGAGATGGGGGAAGGGAGGTTGGTCAGCCAGCGACTTTTTCTCCCTAATTGGTATTTCATTAATCGCTATACCTATACATTACGTGCACTTTGGAACAGCTTTCATCGTTTTCGACGATAATTCAACGAGCAGTGTGCTTGCATGTATGTACGGGGTGCTCGATTACGCGAGTCAAATATTTTAGGGGATGGTTCTACAAAGCAGTCTAAGACTGAATTTAAGAATAAGGATTTTGCTGCAACGGCTTTTTTGTAACTATTTAAGTCAATCAATAGCGGTGGACGATCCATGTTTTGTCTTTCGAGCGATACGTTGTTGCCTGCAGTGTCTGCAGTCTTCCTGGTCCGATTTACGCGCGTCATCGTTGGCGGATAAGAGAGATTTTGAATCATGAACAAATCGAGAATAGAATCGTCTGAGTATAATCTTGTAGAATGAGCCCTTAGAATACTCGACACACGTAGAACACACCCCGTATATATACCGTAGGTAGAACGTTGCATCCGAGACACGGCCGCTGGCTCGTATAACAATGTTGCCGCTAATTGGAACGGCGAAAAGTTTTGGTCATTATGAGCAAAGCGTTCGCCTATCGGGCAGGCACACGTGGTCGGATTTCCATCGCATCGTCGCGTCATGGCGTGTGTAAATGCGTGTAGATTCGGCTGCCGCGTAGGAAACAGAGCCGACCGGCCTTCTATCGGTTCGCTAATGAGGCAGATTATTCTCGGCAGGACGGGCTGACAAGAAAGAACAAGAATGCGCATAGGAAGTGGGTTTGTCGTTCGCATGCCGATAGCGCGACATCACGTTCGACCGTAGAGATAAGTGCATCTGCCGGCGATAGTGGTAGTTGCTGGAACTTAACGTTTTCCAGAGTGGAGAGGCTACCGTAGCAGGCCAGCGAGGCGGATGCCAGGCGATCTTGAAATTCGCGGGTTAATTTAAGTAACATCGAAGCTTAATTGCATCGGGGGCTCCCGGTCGGGTCAACCACGGGGCAGCCTGTTGAAAAGACAAAACGAAAACATCGTTAAGTCCGATAAATCCGACGGGACAACGCGCTCAAGCGCGCCGCAATCCGAGGTAATAACGAGAGGCCGAAGCGTGTAGGCGTGTAGGCGTGTACGCTCGCGTTCTCGCGAGACCAGCAAATTTGTCCGTGCATCGGTCCCTTGGCGAAAGAGAGCGGCAAATTACCAGGAAATACGTGGACGTGAGATTTTAACGGTAACGAGAGGCTGAGCCGCGTCAAAATTGAATCGTACGAACGAGAAGCGATCGCTGTGCAGTACTTGACTGAAAATTTCCTCGAGGACGTGGATATCTAGCCTGGGCACGGTCGAAGGCGTCGGAAAAGAGCTCTCCGTGGCGCGGCGCTTTCTTCGGCTTGGCAATCCTTCACAGTTAACGCCCCTAATCGTATTCATTAAAGTGCTCTCAATGCTTTTACACGGCTCTCAAGCTCTGCCACCATTTTCTCGCTCCCACTCTTTAAACACCCGCGCTCCCCGCTCGTCTCCCCTCCGACCCCTTCTTCTCAGCACACCTCTCTCCCCCTCCCTCCTCGTCGCACACCTCCACACCACCCTCGCCGGTCGCCTCTTCTTCCTCCCGTTTCTCTCTTTCTCTAGCTTTCCAACGATGCTTTCAACGGCCGAGATCTTGAGTAGATTCGCTCTACCCCGGTCCTTAGCCTGTTCCCTGTCGGTCTCTCCTTCACCCTGTGCCGTCGCGCGAGAGCTTTTAAGTTGGCAACAATGCGCGGATTTATAAACCAGACCGAGGGCATTGTTATCGGCGAGTGATTGGAAGCCGGCGTTTCGACACTGGCCGAATACCAACCATTGGTTACCGGCCATTGTTGACCCCTTTATCTTGAAAATTCGTGCTCCGCCACCTTGCTCTCCCCAGCCGAGCCCGCCAGGGACTCGCTAAATCACTTGGTTTTATTGATGGACTTGGCCGCGCGTCGCTAGAAAGGCGCGGCCGCCATGGTATCACGACTTTTGATAAACGGCCCATTGTGGGACGCCTTTTCTTCGTGGTTTCTTCCTGTCGCGCGACCGTTCCTCGCTTCCTTCCACTAACCTTGATGCATCCGATTCCCGCTGCCGCTCTTTTGTCTTGTCTTTCCTCGTTTTCCCTAGATTTTTATCGGGCCGAGGGTCCGAGGAATTTTTCACGAGCACGATTCGAGCCCGATCGCGCGCAACACCAGTTAATGGGCTCTGTGTTCGAATCTCGATCGGGTGTGCTCGGCGGGACACAAGGCGACGAGCACCTTTTTGTGCTCGGTATTAACGTCGAAGCGTGTGGATGCGCGTGGATCCCTTCGAATTATACGCATCGGTGACACTGCCTCGCACAATAGGATACGATAGGATGAATCGAGTTTCTACCCTCCGTTTGCGAGTTGACTTTCCCATGATGCGGCCGTAATCAGATCATCCCTCTTACCCCACTCGCTGCTGCGTATAGCCGCTAGACTGTACTGTCGATGGCCAGCGTTTTTGTTTATTGCTTAAGTGGCTCCTATCGTTGAATGCGGTCGGCGCGCCTGCTTCTCGGTTGAAAAATTAATTAAATCGCGGCCACGCGACGGGAGATCGTAACACGCTGATAATCGCGTTTCAAGATGTTCAGCCGGCTGAGAAATGAATTGGAGGAGCTGCGAGAGCGATGAGGACCGCGCGAACAACTGCGTGGTCGATAACAAAAGAGTCCTAGAAAATTCACTTTTGACCCCCGTTCTTTAATCGCATTTTTCTAATTTCGAGAGTTGATTCTATCCGATTTGGGATGACGACATCGAACAGAAAAATTATTTTTTAAGTAGAGTGGCTACACCGGTACGCGAACGTTTCCAAATAAATACTCAATACTAAAATACAGCTTGCGAGTAAAATGTATAAAGGTCGGCCATTAACGGACGCTGAAAGACAATTTGCATGGTAATGTCCCCCTGCGATGGGGATTGATGCAACAAAAATGACATCGGTGAATCGGGGGTGGGTGATGGGTACCGCTGCTGCTAATGCCAGCCTATCCGTACAAATAGCTGCTTCTCGAGCGGCATAATTACGGATTAGATGATCGAAAGATAGCCTTTAACTGCGTGGCGCGAAGGGTGGGCCGAGATCGCGGAGTGACCGGCGACCGCGTTGCCGGTTGCCGAGCCCGGGGATCAATCAGCGTGCACGGGTTTCTGCAGGCAACGGCAAAGGCACACGCGTGCCCCTCGAAACAGGCTGTCATGTCGGTCACCGATACCTTCCCGCGGCAGAGAAACGCCGTGCAGACACGTGTCGAACGCCTGAGACACGTGCGCCGCGCCGCTCCGCCACACCGAAAATCGATATTCTTCCGTGCCAGCTACAATACCAGCCACCTCGTATATTATTTTAACGCGCTTTAAGCTCCCTTTCTGTCGGGGCACACAAATTTGTCTATCGCCGCACCGACGACGACGGTTCCCATGACGCGTAAATCGCTTAATGATCTCGCTACGCTCGCCGTGATTCGAGGGACTCGGGCTCTCCTGCTTCTTATTTCGGGAATCGAGGCTGCAGGGGAAGGTATTTCAGAATCATGCGGGACCATCCCCGTAGCAAAGGAGATATAGGAGTTTGGGAATGATACTCTTATTTTAAACTTGTTTGTTGTTGCGTGCTGTGACAACAGGCGGTTGGAATGAGGTTGGTTGTTGACAAGGGACCTGTGTAAACCAGGTGTGGGCAAAGCTTGCCCTTTCGAGCACTGTTCTAGCTCCGGGAGCAAAGAAATTATGTCTGCTTCAGAAGCATTTTACATAGAAACAGTAAAATCGATCATGTTTTATCACACTGATCTTCTTTTCGGATGTCATCTGCTTCGGAGCGTTGCTCTTCGATCAAACCTAGAGCGCTTGTTGCTCGCTCTGAGCATTGATGTACTCTCTCGGATTGGACTTGCACTCCAGATCACTTTTCAAATAATAAATAGGAATTAATTCGATATTTAAACGAATGATTGCTTCAACCAATAAGCTCGTAATGGAACGCCAGGAGTATGAACCGCTCGTCAGGTTTCCCAGACCACCTACCACACAGTGGCTCTATCAAATCATTTCGATTTACGTCGGCGCAATATTGTCGCCGCTTTAATCTCATCCAATCTGGTCGTCATCGGATTCGCCGCGATCGAGTCTTACATAGGCGACTTGGAAGAAACTGGTCGGTGTCTCTCAGTTTCTCTCCTTCTCCCGGCCATAGAGTAGCGTAAATAAGCGAGTGAGTTTTTCTTTGCACAATATGTTGCGGGACCATTACTTAGGAGGGGCGAGGGCGAAGAGGGGCACAAGAGACGGGTAGGGGAAGGCAGGTTCTGCGCGGAGAGACTGGCTCTTACCTAAATAACCACTCAGTCACTCGCAGACTTAGCTGGGAAATGGCGGAGAGGCCGGGGAGGGTGGTTCGGTCCGACGAGTTGGCGGGGCTTGGTGGGAGTTAAGGCCAACGGGGGATGGCCCGATACTATTACGTGATGTAAAAGCAGCCGAGCATCCAGAAACCACCCCGCCAGATTAACGAGGCCATTCTCCGATTGATTTCTCGAGAAACGCTTCGATCGTTAACTTCGATACCGTGCTACGGTAGGTAAAGTAACTTTTCGTAGGGTTTCGGACTCCACCCCGCCTGTCCTGCGTTCACGTAACGATGCCGAACAGAAGTTTCCATTCATCCAGTTATTTTACACGATGAAATTATTGATATCAACCCGGCGCGGCGGAGTTTGAAAATCTTTTAATCCTGCCATTCGTCGCTCAAATTGATTAACTTAATCGATCCCCGCTATGCCTTCAAAGCTAATCATTGAAGTACTTCTGCCGCGCGGACCTCTGGCAGGTTAATCGATAGCTATTTATCACCCCTTAATCTTGAGTCATGCTCGCGAAAGCTTCGAAATAATTGACTTTTTTGGACGTCGTTCGTGATAGACCAAATAACCGAATTAAAATTCGCTGCAAAAGCAGCACTTGGAAGAGTGTTAGCGGGCCAATGTAATATTCCAGCAACTCATTTGTCAAATCGATTAACTCTACGATAAATGAAATAAAAAGTAGAGATAATTCATGAAATTATTTGCATAGAGCTGTTACTATTTTTTTTTAAAGTTCTCGGTTCAATTTTTAAGAAAATTTGTTCCCAATACTATTTGAATATGATTTCCTACCGGGTTTGCGCATCTTTAACGATTCCATGATATGCAATTTAGAACGCAACCACGAGCACCACGAAATTTTGTAGTCTTTCATAATGTCACTGTTTGAATATTCAGCTCGTTACCGCTTATCTCCGGCCGCTATAGAAATTTAGCAAATACATTGCGCGCGGATCAGCCACGTTCCGATGATTGCTCGAGATTAGGGCGGTCCTTCACACGAGATTCGGTCGCGATAGGATCACGCTTCTTCGCAGCCCCGTAATTCTTTGTTTCTATTGGGATGGAAAAAGTTTGCCAGTTGACCTCACATTACATCGAGTGTTACATTTCAATCGTCGATAGTTATCGTTCTCCTTCGATTTTTCTTATCACCGATATTGTCCCCGGATCGGACCTACATGGATTATTCAAATACTCTTTCGTGGGCAAAAAATGTTTAAAAATTTAAACACTTCTTTTAGAACCTATTTTACTCTGAATTTTGCTACACGCTTTGTTAATTTTAATTTATTCGCGTCGCGTGTTATAAGGAATGGAAGAATATTGAGAGGTCCTGATAGTTTGAAAAAGGGCAGCGATCGCAAAGAAAAGAGAGTCACGCAAGTTAAAGCATAGTGCAGGCAATTTCGTCGAACATCCTTTGATGCTTTTCCGTTGTCGAAGAGGTCGCAAGTTCTCCTCTAAACAGACCGGTGGAAGTTTTCGGACAAGCTTTCATTACGAGACTTTTCTCGGCAGAGTGTAAGGCGGCCCCGCGAATCACAGGGTTTAGAAAATTAGCATCTGAAGCGCCGAAGGTGGCCCGAGGTATGCGGAACGTATCGAAGTGACACTCGCAGAGGAATCGAGATCGCTGAGACGACTGGGTTGAGGGAGCAGACGACGACGACGTTGCGAGGCAAAGTGAGGTAATAGCGTGTTGGAGTTAACTGGTTGATAACCATCGGTTATAATTAACTCAACCTAACCGGTGAACAAGCTAACCCTGTTAACTGCGGCAAGCCGCAACTGTGCGTTTCACTCTACGGATATCGGGCTGTGGTCTCGGAACCAAGATTCCTCACGTGACTCCACACAGAAGAATTATTGTACGGTCAGATCGGGATCAGTTGGTCGGACAAAGATGATCTTTTTCGAATGACATTCCAAATGTTTGCATCGTTCAAATTCTACAGATCTATCGGAGTAAGTAACTCGCGGATCGTTGATTTCTGTACGGAGTTTCCCAAGGCTCGGGCGAACGGACTCGAGTTTCTCACAGGAACAGTAAACAAGTCTTCGCTCGGAAGCGGCTTAAAAACGACGCGACACCCGGTACGATCGCTGTCATGGCAGCCGTTCCCGCTTTCTCGGTGCATTCTCCTGGAGGTTAATCCCTATTGTCGGCTGACATAAGCCTCTAATGGATGGAACCGATCCGCGGGCGGCTACGGCGCGCACCCTGTACAAACGCGCAACGAATTCAATTCACTTTGTTTGTTGGTTGAAACGACGAACGAAACGCAAACAGGGGCGGAACATATCTTTTTTATTAAACAATAAATCGACACCGTTCAGCCTGGCCGTGGGTTTGGAGGAGACACACGGCGAACGTGGTATCTTGAGCCCGAGTCGTTTCAGAGGGTTGTAGTTATCGACGTTAGCCTTGGAAGACGTATCGGTGAAATCCTTCTTCCGATGATCAGCGGTCAGGCAGAAAGGGAGGCTGCTAAGCAGGGTGTCCGTTACGGGTGGTTTAACGAGGCGAAACGAGCCACGGACAAACGCGGCAAAAGGGCCAATCCCAATCACTTTTCTCTCTTTTCCTTTTCTCGACGGCGGAGCCATGGTAGATTGCGGGTACGATGGGGGAGGGTGCGGGGCCGAGGGTTCTTGGGTGGCGGGGGTGGAAAGGCTAGGCCGGGCTGCGCGCAATCATCGCACAGTCTTTTAATTTCCTATACTGGCAAGAGCGAGAGAGAAAAGGAGAACAGGGAGCGAGGAGAGAGAGCACGTGTCGGTGTACGCGTGATCGTGTATGCGTGCATTCGTTTGAAACGGATGTAGGGAAGATAGGGCTGAGAGAATGGAAGAGAAAGTTTCAAGTAAAGGAGGAGGAGAAAGAGAACGCTGCTGGAACGAAGGTGCGAGAGAGCTGGACGAGAATGAAGCGAGAGGAGAGAGAGAGAAGGAAAGAGAGAGAGAGAGAGAGAGAAACGGTGGCTCGTGCGCGAGGGTCTGCACGGGGTGGTAATTGGCTGTCATGGCTTCCCAGTTCTACCAACCGCCCAACAACCCCGAGAGATTGGTATCGCTTATAATTAACTTCTCCGTGCCACGAAGCCACCGTTTCCATCGCGGCGTCCACGAGAAAGAGTGCTAGCTACAAAGGAGAAGGGGGCGAGAGTTTAAAAAAGACGGGGTTATAACGTGCGGGGTGGCAGAGGGGCGAGGAACTTTCGGACGGTATCTAAAGTCAAAATGCTCGGTACTTGAACGTACAGGGAGGCGAGCACGAAGGAGACCGGAACGGGAATGATTCGGCCGATTCTCACCCTTATTTTTTATTCGTAAATATCAAGTCGGTCGGGGGGTTAGGTATCGAAATTCCGTGTGCCCGGGAGCGTCGAACGGCGGTCTCGTTATTTCGTAATTTTCCTTGGGTGCCGTAATTGGAGCCTTTTGTACGCGCGTCGCCACTCTAACGAAGAAGATCATTAGCTTTGAGAAAATCTGGTAGTCTCGCAAGTTTCTCGGCGAACACCTTTGAAATGAGCTCGCCGACACCTTTAGGCTAGCAGGGGGCTGAGCGGATCGGAGAGAACGATCCGCGAAAGCCGTGCGTCAGAATTCGAGGAGGATTTTATGGGACATGATACGAAGACGCGCGACACCAACGAGAAGGAAAGCTCTTTCAGAGCGGGGGCACACGCGCTGGACCATCCAGAGAAGGTCGGATAGAGAGAGAGATAGAGAAAGAGGGAGAAGAAAGCGCAAACGGTGCGCCGCGGCGGACGAAACTTACGCGTATGAGAGACAGAGAATGGCAGATAAGGATGAGCAAGGCGCGAAGGGAGAGGGAACGGATAGAAATGCTTCGAAGTTTAAGTAACATCCATTTCTATCCCCTGCCATCTAGTCGCTCCTTTTACTTTGGTTTACCTTATACTTTACGCGTTACTTCTGCGACTTTTTATTTGCAATTCCACTTTCTTCCACGACTACCACCTTCCCGGTGCTCTTTTCGAGCAGCACCACCTCAGTCAACTACATATTTCATGGCCTTCTCTTACAATACCATTTGTTCGTTACGAAGCTCTCTCTGTTCAAGGAGGCATCCCATTCGTGCGGGTCAAACGGGCGACGTTTTTAACAAGATTAACACCTATAAAGATGAACGAGCACTTGGGAACACCGACACAGTTTCAAGAATAGACACCGTTGTCACGGTGCGAATCCTCGGATGGAATAAAATGCGAGCCGGTGCATCAACCCCTGTATACATATACGTATTCAATGTCGCGTAGAGTCCATGGAATGTCAGTACAGTCCTTCCGTAACTAGTTTCTGAGCAGGTCACCCCAATTAACGTTTTCACGTGCAGCTCGCTCGTCCCCTCGCTTTCGTCCTTTGGCTTTCTCTCTCTTTCTCTCATTCTCTCTCTCTCTCTCTCTCTCTCTCTCTCTCTCTCTCAAGGTTTGCTCGCTACCAGCATTCGTACCCTCAGCAGCCGGCTTTCTCCCTGTTTCACCGTTGGCACGCTACGCCACGGCAAGTCTCGCAGAAACTTATAATTGCGAAAGGAGTCGGCAATTATAATTGCCTCTGGCCAGCAGAGACGGATGTAATTATCTAAACATTCGCGGCTGCATGGCGCGAGCTCCTCGAAAATTGGGCATACACGGTGACGTGGGGTTGAAACACGTAAGGGTATCATTCGGAACAAAACTTGAGGCTGCTGGCAAATACGGTTTCTCTCGAATCTAATTGTGTTGACAGTTTAGCGTTTTAGTGTACAAGTAGAAAGTAAACTGCACTCGCTATGCGTTCATGCTAAATTTAATCGAGTGAAGTCCTGGGAACTGAAGCTTCGACGAACTTAAATGGAGATTTGATATCCTTCCCTGTCTGAAGGAAACACTTATCAAGAAATAAGCTATCATGTCGTGATTATTCAATTGCCATAATTGTTCAAGAAATAAAAAAAAATATTTCAATTTCGTCACATGTAAAATTAGTGCGAAGACTTCATATCACTTTTTCAAACTTTATTATAAAATATTGGAAGCTATTGTTATTCTTATTTTACGGTTACATATTTTATATGTTTGACATAATAGGTGCATCGCCAAGTTAATTTCATTTCAATTGCGCAATAATGTGATGTAATAATTTCGTTTGGGATTATCGTGTAAAGGAAGATTTTCAAGCTTCCATTTGGAACAGCAGAATTATTGTAGAGCCTATTGATAATAGGCTTCCGGTAGATGAGCTATTAATTGCAGTAATTTTCTATTCGTTCCGTTGTTCTCTCAACGGAACATTACGTCCAACCGGACGTAATTTGATCAACTTTTTTCAATAACGATGCGGAGTGTGACCTAACCTAACCTGCCCTACCGCGAAAGAACCCGTAAATATCTTTCGATTAACACGGCTGCCTCGTAAGCGTGTCGCGAGCAAAAAAGTTTTCGCGTTTAAAGGCGCGAAGGATAACGGCGCGGCTGTCCTTCTTCGTTCTTCGATTTACGAGATCGAGCGAGGGACGACAACCAAGAGACGGTGGAGGGAGGCTGTGGAGAAGGCAGACACGAGAAAGAGATAGAGAGACGAGAGGAGAGAATGCCCGGTGTGCGCGAGTTGGCTGAAATAAGGAGCGAGAGAAACCAAGGAAGGAGGGAGCCAAGACTCCGGTCAATTAAACGCAGGAAATTAGAGTTTTAATTACGCAGTCATTCAGAAAATTACATCGGGGACAGTGAAGAAGGCATCCGCAATCACCAACGAGCGGCGACGATGGCGCGGCGTGCCCTTTCCTTCCGACGGGATGTTCGACGATTTTAAAAAAGTAAATATGGATCGATGGGTCGCGCTAGTGGGCACATTGTCCAGCGATCGGGACAGGTTCTCGGTTCCGATCCGGCCGATTCAGCTGGTTAAGAATAGCAGGAATGGAGATCGACCAATCGGTGGACTCCCTTTTTTTTCGTGCGAATAAATTGCACCACTGCGAGCGCACCGAGCCGTTTGCTTTAACTGTTGCATTTAAATTCCAACAAATGAGCAATTTAGCCTTTAATTGCTTTATAACCGTAGCTGATGCCTATAAATGCCTCCGGGAGCACCGGACCGTTTCTGGGAAGATCGTTTTCCATGAAACCGGTGGCGACAGCGTTTCGATCAGCCTCTGTGCATTCATTCGTTGCGCGTGTCAATTTGAGGCAGACCAGCAAACGAAGTTACCGGTCGTTTCAACGTGGGACGCGCGTGATCCGACGATTTTAATGTCGTTCCTCGTCCCTTTGCCTCGCAGCTGTATCCGGTCACCACAATCCAATTATTAAATCGAGTTTCGCGTAGTTTGACACGGTATCGGGACATTCAGCGTCCGTGTGACGCGAGTTATAGGCGAGACTGGAAGAGGAACAGCAACGGGTTCGAGAATAGCGTCAGTGAATGGTGGAAAAGAACGAATAGAATATCTGGGATATGGGTCACGGGGAAAGTCAAAGGTTGCGCGTTAAATTTAATTACACATGGCTGTGACGGCTGCTCGAACGGATATAGCTTGCGGATTGCCCAAAGCTTGTCCGAGGTCACTTCGATTCGCAGTCGATAATCGTATATCCGAGGAAACGCGACCGATATTCGCTTTAAATTGGTATCAATAGTACCCTTTAGGACGACTTTGTGACACGTCCGGGTTCGATCTGTCAGGTCGGACCGCTTGAAATCCGGATTGCAGTTCTGGATCGTTGGGAACGTATCACCGCGACTGCGACTGTGCGCGCGCGTTATACCAGAAAAAGGAGAGAGTGGCCGGAAAGAGCTCTCGATTCCATGACTCACAATTAGATATTATTAGCGATGTATGGTTAAATGGAACAGAAGATTGGCCGTCCGTCACGAACCGAATTATTATCCTATCTGTCTCGGTGAAACGACGTTCCTTATCCATTCATGACCGTTTTTCCAAAACTGTTCCACAGACTATAATTAACTTATTTAGCTAAATTCGAAGGAATTTGTTACCTATTAATGCTTCCGATTGACGCTGTCGCGTCGGGTCGGGCTGCAGTATTGAATACATCATTAGAAAACGTACCGCATATAGTCCAGCTTGTAGAATGCTTACTGGCCGCTATCTATGAAAATAGAGATAACGGAGAGTCCAATCGATTGATTTATAATTAGAGCTGAGTTTTAATCGCCATCGCGCGGTCGTTGCTGACTTGTTGCCTTTCCTCATTCTTCTACTGTATATACATTTTGTAACGTTGAACCGTGAATGAAGTACTAAAAAAAGAAGACTATTTTAATCGAGATTGAATAATTGATTGATTCATTTTCTTGTCATTGTTTCGCGTCGTTGTGAAAAAGTAGACAACCATTGACATTCAAGGCAAACGGGTAGAAGAACTCAGACAGGCTGAGTGGAATCAACAAAGACGAACCGAGAAAAAAGAATTTTTTCAGCGGTTGGCAACTAACGGAGAGTGTTAATTTTCAAAATGAAAACGAGACATTCATCTTTCGCGAAATACTTGGCACTCGACGCTTCAACTGGCAGCCCATTCTCTTGCTCAACGCATTAGAGTAATGAATTAATTTTCATCCAAGCCCTATTTCTCTCTCACCCCTTGTCCCATCGTGGTCCCCGTCTACATCTCGCAGACCTGCCTTTTACCACTCGTTTAGTCCGTAACGACTCCTCCCTCGCCCGTTCCGCCTACCCACTCTTTTGCTTTGCATTCCGGATTTAAAGTCTATCTTCTTAATTATAACGGAGTGACAATGCACTCTTTCCACTGTTGCTTCCTTTCTCAACACTTCCATTTCCCCGGGAAGTTTCCAAGGGTCCGAGGCATCGCCCTCTGGTATCAGGGTCGTTAAACGGAAAAGAAAGATTCGACCATGCCCGTAGCAGCTGGGTAGCGGAATTTATCCTGGGGATCAACACGCGCCACAAACATGCGTGCAATACTTTTCCCGATTAATTCTTTCGGCTTTTTACCACGACGACTGCTTCGTCTTGAACTGTCCTATGTCTCTGTTTTCATTACTCTATACAATATAATTACATTCGCAATTAACAAAATGTTTATTCAACAAACATATTCGTTTTGATGAAAGAACTCAGTTGTTTCGGAGATTTCAAGGTCACCTTGAATTCTTCAAATGGAAAGACCTAACTTTTGTACCATGCATCGATTGACCATCAAATTCTGCCGAAGAAAGTGTTGACCTTCATTTCAGATAGCACCTTACGTCCACAGGGCATCCGTTTTATGTCCAATTTACGTCCAAACGTCCTACCTCTGTTGCGGACGTCCCTGGGTCGTCTTGTACTATGTACTATTGTACTATCCGTGTGTTTGTAATGAAATTTTCATTGAATTTAATCTTATATACGTATATGAACGTTGCTTAGTAGTTTTAAACACTTAGGAAAACATTTCGTACATTTTTAAATGTTCTATAAACGTCCTGAATATGTCCAGCCGGATGCCCATAGAACGTACCGTACGTCCACTTTCTAACTAGGACCATTATAGGATCTATATGGACGTTGTCTGGACGTCCCTGGTACGTACAGAAAGTCCTGCATGGACGTCCATAGGACATCCGGGTGCTTAATCGCCAAGAACAGGTGTGGAAAGAGAGCCGGAGGAAGCACTTTAGTGTAGGATGCGAAAAGCAGGACAACGGAAGTCGCTAGTCTCTGGCTGGAGAGAAAGAAGGAGAAGGGTCCTTTAGGTCCCTGGGCGGTGGGGTTTTAGGAGGTATACCTTCGTCCTAGTTTTATTTCGACAAGATGAGCCCCACACTACCCCCTTCCCTCTACCATCATCTGAAGGGGGGGGGGGGGTGTAAAATGCATTTCCCCACCGCCCTTAAACAAAAAAAATGACGGGTGCTATCTGTGATATATCCTAGATATAATAGTCTTAATTTGTCTATTAATTAGTTGAATTTTTCAATTATATGGCACGACATTCATAATAGTCCAGGATCCAGCGTACATTTTTACAAGTGATTACTATCAAGCTAATTTTCCGTGAGTAGCTTCATTTTGATGAAACGCCCAACTTTTTCTCTTCAAAATTCTCGATTGTGGTAGCTAACAGGGGTAGCAGGGATAAAATATGTCGATTTGACGATTCCCAAAAATGTATTACTAACTGGATTTCTTTTTGTTAAATCTCAAGATAATTATCTAAATTATTCGAAAAAATATTTGTCCTACAAAATTTATCGTTTGATCAGAGTCCCCTCCATTCAACGTGTATCGGTAACGAGGTCATCAAAAATGATTACTAACCAGCTGATTTTTTTACTGTTGCTTAGTTAATATTTATGTAATTTAATAGCCACATTGTCCTACAAATAGCGTGGTACGTTATCCCGGTCCTACGCTCAAAATTTGTAGTACAGATACCTGATGTAAAAATAATTACTATCAAGCTGAATCTTTGTGAATAGCTTCGTTTCGATGAGACGCCCAACAATTTCCTATACGAAAATTCTCGATTGTGGCAGCTAACAGGGATAGCAGGGATAAAATATGTCGATTTGACGATTCTCAAAAATTTATTACTAACTGGGTTTTTTTTTGTTAAATCTCAAGATAATTATCTAAATTATTCGAAAAAATATTTGTCCTACAAAATTTATCAAAGAGTCCTCTCCTTTCAACGTGTATCGGTAACAAGGTCATAAAAAATGATTACTAACCAGCTGATTCTTTTACTGTTGCTTAGTTAATATTTATATAATTTAATAGCCCCATTGTCCTACAAATTGCGTGGTACGTTATCCCGGTCCTACGCTCAAAAGTTGTAGTACAGATCCCTGATGTAAAAATAATTTCTATCAAGCTGAATCTTTGTGAATAGCTTCGTTTCGATGAGACGCCCAACAATTTCCTATACGAACCTTCTCGATTGTGGCAGCTAACAGGGATAGCAGGGATAAAATATGGCGATTCGACGATTCTCAAAAATTTATTACTAACTGGGTTTTTTTTGTTAAATCTGAAGATAATTATCTAAATTATTTTATTATTATCATCAGCATCTCAATCTACTGGAATCATCGATCCCTCGATATCCTTAACGTATGCTCCAAATGTAGAACCGGACCCATTGCCATGCACTTCACGGTTGGATAATTAAATAATTTTTTGTATTTTTTAGTAATTGTTCATTTTTCAGAACAAGTTCATCTGAATCCACTGTTTTTGAAATGATCCCATTAAATTTGTTTTTTCGATTATCGTTTCCGTCCAACTACAAATCTCTAAAAAGCTTTTTGAAATTATTTATTTATTTTTTAATTATATAATTGTTTTGCATGTTATCTTTACAGAAATGTTGACCATAGTTCGATATTAATTAATGATGAAACCAATAATATTGAAGATTTGCATAATACTGTTGAGGAGGACAATGTAGATTGTGATACGGATATACAAAGTTTTGGAGATGATGAGTCATCAAAGAAATGCTTTTTTTGTATAAAAGTAAATATAAAACGTAAAGGGCGACAAATATACTGTCGTAAAATTAAAAACAAAATACCCTTTCTGGAAAAATATATCTTTCTGGAAATATAAATGTTCAAAGTAACCATGTACTGAAATATTAGAAGAAAAGATGTAAGAAGCATTCGCAAGGTAGAACAAAAGGGCAGTGTAGAATATCCACAAGGTGTAAAAAAAACCGTTAGATATTTCAGCAAGGTTGGTAGCCGGTCGCGAGCAAAGGTGTGCACGGGCGCGTGTTTATTTCGAAGCAGACCAGTCGCAGTCGTCGGCGAGTTGGTGAAATCTGCATTACCGCCTAACCCTCTTCTTCGTTTACCCCAGGTTGCCGGTCGCGTGTGTGGGTTCGTCGATGGGTTTTAGCACGATGCCTCGGTCCGTTCCCCTCGGCGCCTCCAGTGGCTCCTTGTTCTTTGGCGATGCTCGCGAGGCGCACGGCGCGCTCGTTAACGTATTCATGGGTTTATGGGACAATTAACCCTTTGAGGGACAGTATAATTACAGAAGCGATTAAACATCTTAACGTATAAACACGCTGGGCTCCGACGACGTATATGTGTACGAAACTCGATGTGGCAGCCCGGGTAGGCAGCCAGAGCGTTACCAATTAACATACTAATGACACGAGGTGCTTTTCGAGAGTCGCTGTAACCGGCTGGCCCGAAAAGCCTCCTACGTATATGTATACACACAGATCCGTCGAACGGTTACACGCACGCGTCGCGTTACATACCTGCGCAAAAATACGTAACCTGGAATCGCGTTAGCGTTAGCTCACAATTACTTACGATTAGAGATCACGCAATTAAATCGTTTCCGCAAGTATCGCTGAAATATAGCGGGACTTAATAATTTTAATATATATTTGTACGAACAATTCCAGGAACAGGACGATTCGGAAAACTGGATCGTTCGGATAATAGCACTAGCTCTGCCTTCCGCTATCGTTTCTTCGTTCGTACAATGAGAACTAGACTGCGGATTTGATGCATTTATGAGCAAAACGGGTGGACGTAATTTAAAACGGTACAAACATTAAGACAATTTAAGAACATCCATATGCTATTCTCAATTTGTTAGCATAGTTGAAGATAGAAAGAAATTTTTATATGGTTCCTGCGTTTCGTAATCGACGAAGAAAATTTTTATTTTGCATAAAGATCCGCAGTCCAATGAGAACTGATGGTCGCGTAACTGGATTTATCCGCAGCTACTTGAATGCGTAGACAGTGGAGTTTCCCTGTTTCTCAAACGTTACAAGAAGACGCGTTGTTTTTACCAGTTGTAGGAGTCAGCAACGAGTTCTGTAAATTGGGCATTCGGAATGGAGCCGCGCTGTATGGCGGTAAGTATGGTAAGTTCTAATTCTGAAGATTTGAGTTAATATTGTTCCTCTTCAACGGAACGGATATAATCGTTGTCAGATTACGCGAAGATTGTTTTTGTATACAATACCGACAGCT
Source organism: Lasioglossum figueresi (assembly GCA_028455805.1). NCBI lineage: Eukaryota > Metazoa > Arthropoda > Insecta > Hymenoptera > Halictidae > Lasioglossum > Lasioglossum figueresi. Next base: position 10,721,654 of record CM052194.1, on the reverse strand, counting down.
TGGCGCGACGAGAAAGTGAAAGAGAAAAAGACAGAAAAAGAAAGAAGATATTTTAATAGTTTTTTAAAGATGAGAAAAGGAATTCGTTTTCCTTGATTGGATTGAAACGTATCTCGCGCAAGTTTTCCCGTAACGACTTTCCTAATTACGCCGTCCATTAATTTTAATTGACCTGGTTTTTCCTTTCTGAAACGCGGATACTTTCCACGGTATTCGATTAAAAATCCATTGAAGGAATTCTCCGGCAGTCGGCCAGCGGAATATTCGGGTCGCTGTGGAAAATTTCAATCAAAACGTTCCAGCATTTGGTATCCCCGATCGAACCGAACCGAACCGAACCGAACCCCGCGGTTGCCCCACGGCCGACGGGGTTCGATCGTTCGGCGAACGTTCAGCTTTTCTAATGCGATGCGCAGGCCGCGGTTTAACAATACGCAAACCAGCGGGCCACGGCGGCGCGTCCGCCATCCGTGCTGTGTCATTTTGTTTGCCGCGTGGGAATTTGATTATCGTATAATCTCAGCCGGGCCGAAATACTCAGCCCCTGTAAAATCATGGAAAATCTGGCCGAACAATACCGCTTACCAGTGTCATTGTGAAACCTTTATCGCATTCTACGACACGGAGCACGCGCACATCGAAAATTATTGGACCATGGCGCGGTCATCGAGCTGGCTCTCGTATATACCCGCCTCGTATACCGAAATGCTTTTGATTTAATTAGCTAATTATAATGTTCATTTAATTAATATAATTGGACCGGTTAGCAGGCGTGGGCGCAGCTTGTACGCTGCGACGCTCGGTGACTATTTTGCCGCGTTGCATTTAATAACGCCCATTAACGAACATTTACATTAGCAGTAATTATCGCAGTCGCTGCGCAACCACCGCCCGATCGAAATATTTTGCGACCGTCACGAGGTAATCGGCGTTTCATCTGTTACGCTGTTAACATTTCCCGGGTGTTTTCGAGTGGACATTAAATCCGAAGATGCAGAGAACGACCAATCCGATATATAGTACCAGTTAAATATTCTATACACAGGCCGAGTTCAAAATTAGAACCTCTAATTAGCCTCGAGATTAGTTCTGTTTCGATCGCGATCTGGCCCATTGCCTGAATCGAACTGGCCAACAGATGTTCGTCATTCCTCTATCAAAGACGTCTATTGTTGCATCATTATCAGCAAATTAATTATACTTTACTCGTGTTCATTAAATTCTGTCCTTATCTCGAACGGTTGACTCGTTATGGATCTATATTGCATGTCGGTCTGGAACACTAATTACCGAGTTTTTAATTGGTTCAGCCGAGAACTCTGATATACAATGTGGAGACTATACGCTTCGTTTTTGACGAAAATGTTATGTATTAGTTTTCGTAAAATGAAATCAACGATTTCATGTTCGCCAATGCGATTACGACTATTGTATCATATCTTTTACTGTTTTGGAAAAGCTACATCTTCGTCCCTTACGTCTTTAAATTGTTTTGTACGTTTTTTATAAGAAACAGCAAAATTGTTGTAGATAGAGGAGACATAAAATTATATGTCGAAACCACGCACTCCGGCGACTATAATCTATCCAACGTAATAAAAAGTTTCGGATATTGACAAAAGGGTTAATGAGGATTCGAATACCGACGAGATTCGTTTTCATTAAAACCGACTACGTTAATTCCGAAATCCTTTCGAAAGGGTCAGACTGAAATTACCATTCGTAGATGGGTGCGCGTAAGACCGGGGCGGTCGCTAATCCGAGGCGATGGAAGCGCGCGCGCGCGCGCTAATCCGGGACAGGAAGCGCGGGCTAATTCGCGGAGAGAGCGGGTGCGTGGCAATAGCTTGGTAGACTGACTGGCGATCGACAACGAGGCGACAGTCACCTGGTCAAAGACTCTTGGTGACAAGGCTGATTGATAAAGATGACTGGCATATAAAGCCCGACGTTGGTGCTGGTGTGCCAGCGTCGGAGACAATATGTGCAGACGGCACGCGCCCATAGGGCAACCGAGTCTGCGCACGGGCACGCGTGACGTGCCAAATGACGACGCAGTATGGAGCGACGAGCCGCGGCGGCCGAACGACGAGAAGCGAGGAGACGTCGCGTCGTCGCGTCGGCCAGAGCGAGCGCGTCGAGCAAAGTCTAGCTCTGAGAGAGAGCTGGTAGCCGAGACCCGAGAGCCGAGAGCCGAGAACCGAGAGCCGAGAACCGAGAGCCGAGAGCCGAGAGCTGAGAGTGCGCCGAGTGGTTGGCGGTCCTTCGTCGCGTCGTCGCGCGTCGTCTCGCGTACCCACCGCGATTCTTTCCATTCCGGAGTGAGCTGCCGTTGCGGACTGAACCGGCAGCCTCCGCGCTCTCTCGCCCGCTAGCTCTCTGCTGTTGCCTTTGATTATCCGCCGGCGACCGTCGCGCACCGGCAATAACGCATTGCGCGTTGCCACGGACGCGATACGTCACCCGCCGTCTGCTGCCCGCCGCCCCCGCCGATCACCGCGTGCACGCCGAACGCTAATGAATTGAATTATTTTCGTGGCGCGGCCTCCGACCGCACGCGACTCCGAGGCACGCGTGCACTCGATCGATCGATATCGCGCGACAAGTGACTCCGAAGTGTTACCCACCGAGGTTGCTCTATATTCCGTCTTCTAACTTTAACCTGCTTTAGCTTTACCTTCCTCCGCCCCTAACCGGATTCAAAGAATATCCTGTTGACCCGTTCAGTGTGTTTGATAAGTGCCCGAAACTGTTGTCACCGTCTCTCTGTCGACTGCCAAGAGGATCGGGGACCACGTTCAAACTGCGTCCTCGTCGGTTTAAGGATTTCCAAGGCTTCCCGAAGCTCTCCCGTCGGTGAGTAACTCGACGCATTATACCCATGTATCTGTGTACCGTTGAAAGGTTTCGACCCAACGAATAAACAGATTAAATCGATTCGCGCGGACCCGCCGAATAGAATTGGAAGATCTTATTAACCGCGGCGATAGTTTAGCGGTGTTTAACACGGTTGTTCAAGCCGACCGGGCCCCGACGCGGGACGTTTCAATTAATGCTGGATGCGCGCGTGTTTTTTTGCAACGGCGCTAGTTGCGTCGCCGCACCGTTCGGTTTCCGGTTGTCGTTCGGAGATCGTTCAAGGCGGTGAGGGGTTGTTGTTTACATCCGGCGAGTTTGGTCCGCAAGGTATGCTTCGTTCTTCTTGTCCTGCGTTCGTTGGACAATTATTGATTTATCGTTTTCTCGGCTTACTCGCCGCAAAAACAGGAGTTTACCGATTTCATGTTCGTTTCGCGAGAAATTTTACGTGTTCTAAGGTACAGGCCCACTTTGCTACACTCCTCGCGAGTGTCTTTCTTTTCATTCTCGTCGGTTTCTCGGTACATCTCGAAGCAGGATGGAGCAGGAGACTAGCGTTCGTTTGTCAAGATTCGCGTTCCACGAAATAAATCTGAAAAAAGGTAGAGCAGATGGGGGTGGACGAAGGTGGGGGAGGGAAGTTGCAGTTATGAACGGCGTGTATTATACGATATACATATAGCATCGTCGTCCTTTTGAATCTGACCGCGGAATCAATCGAGCATTATCGGACAATCCGCGGTATTCTCTGGTCGTATGAAACGCTGCGTGCATTTACGTTTCAATGGCTGAATGAAATTTCCGTACTGCTCGACTCGGCACGGCACGGCACGGTTCGGCTCAGCGTCTAGACTAGCAAGGAGGCGTTGTTTGCGAGAGAAACGCGCGCTGCCCTCCTTGCCACGCTCGCCGCCCACCCGCCGAGGCATTAATTGGGTGGAGCTTTAATTGCCTTAGCACGACCGACCGCCGTTCCCGTCGAAGTTAGGGCGAGAACACCACTGGAAAGTCGCGTTAACGTCCGCCAATCCACGGCCAATTTCTTTGGCGCTGGCAATTACCCGATTAATCGATTCGCGTTTGCGGGTTAATGCGGTCGATGTTTGGTATCTTCAAATTACAAGTTGCTCCGAAAATTTGCGGACACTATCGGTTCATCGAATATTGATGCTGTACCAACCGAAACCCATTATCGAGCTTCTCGATAATTGTGCAATATCAAAAAGGACCTTAATAATTTTGTGTTCGAGACAACTTCTTCGCAGATCGTGAAAATTGTTACCGGTATTGAAATTATTCAGTTTTGAAAAGGACTAAATATTTCTCGGTAGGAAATGTGTTAATCGTCGAAATGCTACGATATTGTTTTGTACACATATTGGTAATTATTTCCAATACACGTGCACAGTTAATTTCAAGAATCGGTCAGGTTCCGACCGAGGAGCGAATAGCACGCTCCGAAAGATTACTTCCTCGGAAGATCAATGTGAATTCTCTTGTTGCGTCGAATGTTTGCAATCCACTTCGCTCATTATCCAAAGAGTTCGATCTCGACGTAGTAGAAAAGGCAATCGGGCCGAGAGTGGTCAACCGTCTCTTGTTCAGCCTCAATTGCCAGTGCTTCTTGTCTTCGGAGTACACTTTCCCTTCATCCACCCCCACTGTCCCACTCTTCTTTCAAGTTTTCTGTATCCACGGCCTCGGAGATCCCCTCGATACGGCCAACCCCTAAATGAAATCCTGGAATTAAAGTCGTATATTAACCTCCGCGGCGTCCCCTAAATTAAAAAACAACATTTTTACGATGTCGGTGACGGAGGGGGTACGGCTCGGGGGAAAATAAAGTGGGGGTCGCGGTACGTCGATGAATGGAAATCGGTTCACGGCACCACGAAAATTCGCTTTCCCATCGTTTCCCGATGTTATCGCGGCCTAACGTAGTCCTTGTTCTACATAGCCTGCCTATCCAGCGCGCCGACAAGGTTACCGAACTCTCCGACCGCTATTCTATTGTCCGTAAATTGCGTTTTTAAATTCGTCGGGCGTTGGGGCACGTGGCCTAGGCGCGCGAGCTTCCGAAACCTGTGGGGGAGCTCGGCGAATTTAGAACCGCGGCGCCAAACCAATCATAGAATCCCACCCTCAAATACCCGCAAAACCAATCAAGTAACTCATTATTATGTGGTCGCAGGGACTTCCTGTTGTTAACTGACCAATAATATTTGCAATATTACACTGTATCGGTACAGTGCATGTGTACTTCGTTATGACATAATCGCAGTTCAAGTCGAAGCAATTCAGAGCACATGTACTTATACGAGCTTACTTTCGACTTTGCAACTGTGGTTCGAAGCGGTATTCACGTTTCAAATGTTAACTAAACTATCATTAAAGCTAACAAGATTTTCGAAGATTTGGTAATTTTACAGTTGTTTAATCCTTTTGCAATCGTGTATAGGTAAGAATCCCAAAATTGAATCTTTCAGTTGTCTACAGTTTACACGAATGAATTATTTCTTAATGTATTCGCTCTTCAGAGATTTCCAATACAAGTTTGTCGACCACGTCGCAGTAGTCTGGGTCGTCAAACGGGCGCTAACGGGCAGGGGATTGACTTTACCACTTTCCGAGTGATCATTGTTTCGTGTTCATTAAAGAAAAAGAGAACTAGAAACGCAAAGAAGGCTGATCGATAAGATTGTTTACTCCGGAAAGAAATGGAACGTTGGAAGAGGAGGACAAGACACAGGGAGGAAGTCGGAGGATCGTAGGACCTGGCGTAAAGCGTCGAGATTACCATGGAAATCCAGATCGGTCGCTTTGCATACTTTGGAAATACGTCCACGGAATCGGGTAAGGGTGTATAATGGAAGTTGAAATTGGTTGAGCCTGTCCCGTCTGGGCAAGCTATACCCGTGTACGAGGTATCGAGGGAACGCATTCCTTGCCGAAATTGCTTCGCACTCGATTCAGCGGGAAACACACGCGAATCTTCCCCGACGCGGTGTAGAGGTTGCGTTTTCGCGCGTCGAAAAATGTTCGGCCGAGACGGGCGGCGAAGCGGGCGTTCGCCTAAATGTAAGCGTAAGCGTGCACAGGGCAACGGGAGCACGCGGGCGTATTGTGTAATCACGCTCGCGCTCGCGCTCGTGCTCGTGCTCACGCTGCTTACCCCTCTTCTCGGTGCCTCGGCTTAACTTCCTCTGTCTCACACTCGTAAAGCGTTGATTAAAACCCACCCGTTGATGCGGAGGGACCGGAGGAGACGGAGGGCGGGAAGGAGAGAGACGAAGGGAGAAAGAGAGAGAGAGCAAGGGGGTGAGTCAGGAGCAAAAGCAAGGGTGAAAGAGAAAGATGGAGAGGTTGAGCGTGGCGCGACGAGGGGGCAGAGGAAGTTTGGGTGGGCTAGCGTGTGTACGCGTGGTGAGTGGGTGCGTGTAGCCATTGTGTGGGTGCGTGTGTGCAATTGTATGAGAGAGCGCGCGCGTGCTCGGACGCAGGCGCGCCAGGGTGAAACAGGCGACTGTGTGCAGACACGAGCGAAGAGAGAAGCCTAGGAGGCTAGGAGGCGAAGAAGGAGAAGAGGCAGGACGAAGGTGGTACATATACACGCGGTAGAGGGAAAAGGAGAGAGAGAGAGAGGGAGAAGGAGAAAGAGACTGTGGATCGTGGAGGGTAAGTGGTAGGGGTGGTCCAAGGCGTTGCTTGCTTAATTACTAAAAGCTAATCAATTCCGGAGGAAGTAAAGTTTAAATTGCAAACTAAAGTATAGCCAGCTCCCGGACGTAACGCTGCAAAGCGATATTACCGTTCGCTGCATTCTGCAATTAGCCCGTGGTAAATCATTGAAAACAAATTATGGGCGAAACCCGGTGGCCTCCAGCTCTCGGTCAACGAGATCTACTCTCCTCTACACCTGGAAAAATATTCGCTTCGGTCGGACTCACGGAATTCCGCTCGACGTTACCGGACACGATTCTTTCGGCCGCGTTAATGAGCCCCAATCAATCCCCGCTCGATCGCCGATTCGCCGATTCGCCACGATTCGCCAGGGTTTTGTGTCGCGACGGCGCGGCGGCGAAATCGCGATCGAATCGGTATCCCGGGATCGAAAAAAGGTTTCCGGTCGGAGGATGATTCACCGTATTAAAGATCATTCGTGCGTTGAAGATTCGAGCACGATTTCTTGCGAGAGATCCCCTCCCTTTCTCTCGCTGTCTCTCCGCCCTTCGTGGGTGACTGTAATGCAGTCGCGCGACGGAAGTTTCGCCGCGATGGATAACGCACGCGGGGAGCAGGGAAACGGACGGAGAAAGTTTGTTCGACGGACGATGGTTCGAGCGCGGAGAGATGCGAACGGGAGAAAGAAGGAGTCAGGTGTCGGTTTCAGGTCTCCTGGCACGGCGCGGCGCGGCGGCGGAAAGAAGGAGAACGGAACGAGGTATACAGCACTGAAAACAAGCAATAAAATCAATGTCGTTTCCGGCGATTCAATTCGCAAGACACATCGCACAATTTCACATACAATTTTACGGCAGAACGGTCAGGACTCCTATTTACTTCACGGCCGGTCCCTAACCCTCCCCCTATAACCGTTTACCTCTCCTGCTCCTCTCACGCTCCCTCGATCTCTCTCGTTTTCTTTATCTTAAATTCTGAATAGAGGACGGCCACGCGCGATCTACGGGCCGAGATCCTCGCCGAGCAAATCGTTGCCCGACTTAATAGCGAGCCCAACCGATGCAGAAAGTAACGATCGGCATATTTAGCGTTGATCGGACTCGACCGATTTTTACGCGGCGATATGCTGATCGATCCCCGTTCGATCCCCGTTCGGTATCCTGACTGGTTCATGGTCGAGACACGAATAAACTATTCTCGTTCGATATACGGACGCGTATAATCGCGGTCACCATTGAGGCCTTCCGCTGTGAAACGATCGAACGCCGCGCGTCGCGTCGCGTCGGTGCTCGCGTCCCCCGGTTTTAATTTCCTATTATTTAAACGAGCCTGTCACTCAACGTGACATTTGTTAATGGCAAATTACGCTCGAATCACATACAATATCCGGATTATGAGGCCGATCATCGATGCAGCTCTTGCGATTAATCCCCGCGTTGGCCGAGCGACTTCCTGTGCGTCACATGCGTGCAGTAATAAGTTCTACAGCAAATTGGCATAATTAATTGCGTAACGAGCCAGAGGCCGGTGGACGATAGAACGCCATCGGCCAGTCGGACGAGCCTCAACGAGTCGGCCGACTGTTCGACGGTGCGGTGGTACGGAACCGGCATCGATGTAAGAAAATATTTAAACGCGACATAATGAGCGGTCTAATTAGAGCTCGAGTCGCGATAATGGCGTGACGAGTCCGCGCGTAGCTTCTAACGGTTCCACTAATTAGTCTGTAATATGCGTTTATAACCTTGCTATTTCGAGCCTTTCGTCCGTATCTTTGCCGTTCATCCCCTCAAACTGTGATAGTCGGATCCGTAATGGTTACCGTCGGCGTCGTTCGGTCAGCTTCTGTCTGCCGGAACTTTTTTTTAACGCTCTCTGCCCCGCTCCCTTTCTCCCCCGACTGGTAACCGACTGCTCCAGAAACGAACGTGTGCATTCATTTACCAATAAACGTATTGGTTGTTTGAAACCAACGCGAACGCCTGACGAAACATAGGCGCTGCCCGTAATTATTAGTGGAGCATCGGCTTCTGGATTAATAATGTAACGTAACGCGCAAGCCCGGTCTTCGTTATCACAAGCGAGCCCGCTGTCTTACCGATAGATGGATTTCAAGGTTATTAATTTCCTTCCGGTCAGCGTCGCGCCGGAGTCGCCGGACGCGTATTAGTTTCCGAGAAGCTATATCTCCGCTTCCGATTTTGCTCCCGGAATTAATCAGCCCTCTTTCACACTCTCTATCTCTTCCACGTCCTTCTCACGCTTCCCGTTCTCCACCGTTCCGTGGAAACAGAAGATCGAAGGATACGAATCCGATCGATCGAATTCCGAAGTAATCTAAATCTCGCTGGTAAACAAGGGGTAGAGCGTTACTCGTGGCATCCGATCGTCTTGGTGCCGATCTCTCGGTAATTAATGCTCAGACAGTTCACGTATCCTGCATGCCTGCATGCCTACATGCCTGTATGCTCCTGTGTCTCGGATTTCTGTATAGACTCGCTACCGTATAGAGAGGCTTCTCGTATAGACGATTATACCGGTGTCACGATATGAGCGTTGACCGCAATAATATCGCATTACCAAGATTAACGTGATCTCCAATAATAGATCGGACAGTGAGCAACCATGCTGGATTAGCTGACAAGAGAGTAGTCCCGTACGCTTGTCCCGGGTATTATTCTCCTTATTCGATGCCCATTAATAATCATGGCGACGTTTCTCAGTTCCTTAAGCGCGGTCGGCTCGATTCAACTCGATTGTCCTTTCGACTGTTTCCGGCGCGCATAATAGCGCGGAATAAATATCGGTTCGTCATCTTTTTTTCATCCGAATCCTTTGTGCGATCAGTTATATCTACAGTTAACGACCTGGAAACGCAGGAATCAGATGAAGACAAATTTGAAGTAGGACTGTAACTTTTCCGACCATCGAAGTTTCTAAGTTTCGAAGTCTTCGAATTCTTCGTAGTCTTCGAAGTCTTCGAAATTTATAAATTTCGAAGTTTCAAAGTTTCGAAGTTTCGAAGCTTCAAAATTTCGCAATCTTATACCGTGTCACGATTTTTGATAAATAAAAATATTAACTGTCAGTCACCGGTGACTGACATTGAAATTTCCGTTTGAACTTTTCGTAATTAAATTATAATTATTAAATTATATTTGCGCGAAGAAACAAGCGCAAATCCGAATGTAGATAGGTAAACTCTCCACCTACCACATATCTACCGTGGTCGTCATAATAATTTACTACGGAGGTTCGAAATTAAAAACTTTGATTCTCATCGCCTTCGAATTACCAGAAAGCTAACCTTCGAAATTTCGAAGTTTCGAAGCTTCGACATTCGAATCTTCGACATTCGAAGCTTCGAAATCTTCGACCTTCGAACCTTTTATCGTATCGAGAACACGACTTTTGAAAACGTAATTGCACTTTCTACGTGTTGTTCATACTTTACCGATATTTAGAACCTTTCGTGTTCTTTTACTTCTTAGATGTACGCGATCAAAAGTAGTAGAGAATATTTTTTTAGGCTCGGATTAGGTAACCAAAATAACAATTTCTGTTACGTATGTGACAAATGGTACAGCATAAAATTTAATCTTTATGTTTACTCAGCGAAAACGTAATACTTTAATTTGCAAAAATATCTGCAGTCTCCGTATAAAACATTTCTTCCGAACATTCTGCACAGTTGATAATGATAATTCATGTTTTAACTAATTTCATGACATAAATGCAAAATCGATGAAATAGTACGATTTTAACCCCGTGCCGTAACATTTTCTTTATAGTTACAGCGATTAAAACGTCTTTCTCCCAAAAAATGTTGTAGAAGAGAAAATAAAATTTATATTTTTCGTATGGATACATTTATTTTGATGCTTAAATATCAATTACAAACGAATCAAATTTGATTTCATCTAAAAACTTTGTTAAAATTTTGTTAAAATGACTGATTAAAGACTTTGTTAAAATCTTCATGACGAGTCTGACTCGTACGGCAAGGGTTTAAAAAAAAGTTGCGATGCTCTCATAAATATTTTCGTCTTACTTCTGTAGAAATGATTAAATTTAATGGGGTATCTAAAGGATCCATACGAGCACAGGTTCAGAACCGGCGATCTCGAAATAAAACTGTTTAGCCGGAGGGGTCCGCTACATTGCAGAACGTAGAACAAGTAAGCGAAAGCATTCGCTCCGAACGGATCGTAGATTCAAATTGTCTCCTGCTCCTTGGCGGGGGATTCGATTTTTAATCGGTGAGCAGTCGCCGGAAAATAGCCACTTCGTCCCAGCGGGTCGCGTCTGTGGGCGGCTAGACCAGCTGTCTTTTCCGCCGCCAAACAATTGTCCCTTCGTTCGTTTATCGAGCGAACAGACGAGAAGAACGAAGCAGCACCGTTGTTCGAAAAACGGTGGACGCGAATCGTGCCGTGCTTACCCGCGCGATCATGCTACCGATCCTCATCGTTGCTCTCATCCCTTCTGTCTTCTATCCTTTTCAGCTCTCTCTACTGTTGTTTTCCACTTCTTTCGCCGCCTATGCTCGTTTTCTTCGTGACCATCGATTTCTGACAATGAAAGCAACTGTACCGGAACGTAAGTTTTCTCTATATCACTATTAGCACTGTATGCACACTCGAACTCGAATTTATCGTTCTGGACAGTTCGAATCTCGAAACGGTTCAGGATTTTTTAATTTATAACACAAAAATCTTTTCTTGCGGCTTCTAGGCCACGATCAAACTGATTTTCTTTTACTCTTAACTTACAGACATAATGTATGTGTAGGTGAAAAGGAAATTAAGAACTGTATACTATTAACTCTGCAGTAGCACCCATAGGTCTCTCATTCTTCCAGAAAAATTTTCTGCATATTGATTTCAGCTACCGTATCGCAACACTTCTTTAACTTCCGCTAAACGTTTCGATTTTATAGCCGGCGATATCTAAAATTACTCTGGTGTAGTATTCAATTTTTAACTCGAATTTTTCATTCGAACTCGAAAGACTTAAATATTATATTTGTAATAAAAGAAAATATTGATATTGATCTTTAAAATGAGTTTTTAATATTCTCATTAGCTAAAGAGTATATTGCTGTCCGAGCTCCTGATATTCTTCTGGCCCTAATGGGCACGTTCTACGTCACCAGGTGTAATCGATGAGATTTAACGAGGAAGCGTCGCGGCGACAATACTATCACCGCGGCTCGTCGAAGCCAAGTGTAAATAAATAGATTGCAGGCCCCGTCCCATTTGTTAGATTAGAATCAAATATAATTTTGCGAGGTATGGGATCTTGATCAGGATGAGCACGGGAGCCGCATATCCATTTTCCCGCGTAAATACGGCCAGCCAGCGAACCATGCTCGGGTAGCAATCTCCGTGGCGCGTTAGTTACGCGAGTTCGATGAGAAACTTTTATCCGGGACGATTCTTTAATGCGTTTTGCTTGCTCGCTCGCTAGCTCGCTTGCTTGGCTGCGTGCTGCTTACCTTGCGACGCGTAACATTGAAATTTACTGTGGCCGGGCACGCGTCGGACAACAGTAAGGTGATATTTAATGCGCGCGCCTGATTATCGGGTCCCGAGCGCAATTGAACGATTAATAAAATTACGAGACGGCGTTGACGCGACAAAGCGACGACACCGCGTCGCCTCGATCTCTCGCAATAATTTCCCAACGGAATCCGTATACCCGCGAAAATTGCGATCTTTTTCACTTACTCTATCCTCTCCCATTGGCCCCGTTTTCCCGCCTCCTCCCGCGTCAGTCGACAGTCCACAGTCACGCCAGGCCGTTCGATCGGCGGCGGCTGTCCTTCGTTTTGAATTTCAGCCGACAACAACGCCACGGGGGCAAAATGGTTCCCGGCATGCCGTTGTCTCGCCTGCCCGATCCTCGACCTGTTAAGATGATTTTTAACAAAGGAAGAGCCACCCGGGCTTTTTAATATCGCGCAGCCCTCCCTGTGTGGGCAGAGGGTAGATAGCAGAAAATGAAATTTAATTGACATCGACGATGCATAACCGGTTATCGTGCATCGCACAAAGTCCCGTAGAATATTTTCATCAAACGCCGGTAAACACTTTAGCGGTGGGTAAAGTGTGTACCGTCCGCGAAGTTAAATTTCATTCTCTCCTTTCGTTTAAGATGTATATTTTCTGGAATATGCAGGATCCTTCATAAATTGTGGTCTTCGCGAGCGCGCCGATGAAATAAGGTCCGCAAAGGTTCGTATAAATCTTTGTTTTTCGCGTTCTTTTACCGAAACCGACAACGGCTTCGCTTGTGTATTCAAATCATTTCAGATTGATGGCTTCCTATCGTTATCTGATTGTTCTTTCATTAGAAACACGAGGCTCAGTCAAATGTTAACAGGACTTTGTATTCTGCAACAGCATAGTCGTTTTTATCTACACGAGAACAAACGGAAGTTCAAGAAGACGCGTGTCTTACATTCAATCTGCAGCATGTGCTATTCTACAATAGTTAATCTTTTTTTTTAACAGCTGTAACGACGGACGAGCGAACATCACCGACTTCCATTGCATAGTATCGAAAGTGTAAAAAAAATCCATTGAAATCTTCATAATATGTATACGAACAAGTTGTTCAGAATGATAACCTTGACAACCTCAAGGTCATTGAAATCCCTCAGAAGTACCCTTTTCGAGATACTTCTCGGATATTGTTTTAATAGTAACGAAGAGGTAGAACACTTCTTGTGCAATTGACATTGGGTGCAACCCGCTACATACTATGATATTGGAATTAAAAAATGACCAATCCGGTGGAAAGATGTGGATACATAGAAAAACAACTCGGTATTTTGAAAAAGTTCTATCGGAAAGAATATCAAAAAAATTTTATTCTATACAATTTTGACCAATTTTGTCACTCTGTATTTTTAAAGATTATCGAAATAGGATTATTTGTGCAATTTTGAAAGAAAATTAGGTGAAACATCGTGATATATTTCCATTGTCTCTGAACTTTGAATGTTTCCGCAGGGATGCTTAATAAGGTTATAAATAATGAGGTTATAAAATAAGTGTATTGTTCATTTATAATTAATAGATTAGAGTCCGTTTTATCATAGTTTAATGAGATTCAAAGGCTCGTCGTTCGCACGGCTTCTTTTTCGGTCTCTGGTTTTCCATTCCGCCGCATTGGTGGCCGGTTTCGCTATTGCACAATACCGAGGGCTTCCACGAGAGGAATAATTATTTCTGCGTAAATGACGATAATCGGGCTATTATTACGTTTACGGCATTACAGTAGCGAGATATTACAGTAGTACGTTATTAGAGTATTGGAGGATGAATATTAATCGGGCACGTACGAATGGTGCTTATAATTAAAGTAGACGCGTCATCGGATGGAAAATTAAATTAAACGATAATCGACTAATTACGCAATGTCATTCCGATGGACAAAGCAAGATTTCTTTCGCATAGCTCGTTCATATACTGCAGCGATGCTTGTCTGTGGACGTCATATCCAATTATGCGCAATTCAACCGAAAAATGTAATTTCCAGTCAAAATTATTTTACAAAAAAATTAATTTCGTATTGTTGCGTCTGTCATCGGCGTTTTAACGGCAAAACGCTTCATGACGTCGAAAGTAATAAAATCCTGGCAAATTGATACTTCTTTCAAGCTGAACATAAATTCGTAATTGCCAAACTGAAATTAAATACAGTGAAAAATATAATATAATTACGTCACTTCAAAGAAATTTTCTTTTAAACACGGTAAAAAGTAATTGATCATTATTCTCTGACTGGTGTTACAAACAAAAATTATTTTTAAGCAGATGTTAATCGATGGCTTTAAAGAAGTAAGTGATATTAATTTTGAATATAACAGCAATTACTGTCAGAAAGCTTTGTGCAGCAACTTCGAAGAAGAAGAAAAATAAAAATTCGTATAGCTAAAGTGAAACAAAATGAAGCGAGGAAACTTTGCATTACAAGTTAATAAAAAACTTCACGATACTTTTTAATTTAGTTGGGAGACAATAAAAGCTCATTAATGCTGCATTAAAATGTGGTAAAGTTAAAAATATATAAGGGACAGTTAAACTACGTTGACTTGGACAACCGTCAGACAAACTATTACAGTAACGACAAGAACTTTTATATCTTGTATAGCTACATGACATTATTAAGTCACAGCAATTTCGCTCTATAACAAGTAATAAGAGCATGATCAAATATGTGCTAATTGCTATAGGCAACAGATTTTTTATGATTAACAGTCACTTTCGACTCCAGCCTCCTCTAATTATAATACATCAAATACACTGTACACGAAGATCCATTTAAAAATAAATATTGATGGCTTTAACCAAGTCGTGTCTTTCATGCGACTGCGATCGCAACAATTAACAATGAGCTATCCAATTTGATTCGCAGCAACGAGTTAATACTAGCGTAATGTCGATGATTTCCAGTGACGTTGCATTAACTGCTAATGGCGAGCATCCGGCCCGGCGCGACGTATTTCCCGCTGGCAGCGGACGAGCACGCGCGCTCCCCCGCACGCGAACTAGCGCCAGAAAACACCGTTTTTACCAATTACCTGGCCATAAATTTTGCGCGGACCTGTGGCCAATTATCTTCGAATTAGCGTCGCGCTCCGGCGTCGCAAACGATCGCGCGTCTTTGTCTAAGCGGTGCGCATTCGCTTCGTTAATTAGAAGAAAACCGAGTAATTACATCGGTCGAGCGGTCGGTCGGGGCGTGAGACCCCTTTTTCGAAAACTCGTAGTTGGCAGAGGCGGCGAGCTAGCAGAGCTCTCTCCGGCCATCGGTTGCTGTCGACCAAACGGAATTATCGCGAAACGCTATAAACGCCTCTGTGCGCGCGGCCCGGGGAACGTTTAATTAATCTTACGCGAAATCAGCGGGCTTTTATTGTCATTAATAACAGAGCTGTATTTAAACGGGAGAGAATTTTGAAGGGCGCGTTTAATGATTCCGGCCGCGCGGGCTCGAAGTAATTTCGCCGGTAATCGGAAATATGGAATCGGCCGTTTGATAAAAGACATTAGTAATGGCGCTGTCGATCCCGGATAAACTATTTATTACGGCCACCGTCCGATATGGCGGCGTTACACGCGGCAAAACCACCCTGCGGATTGCCGGGGGTGAGCCGCCGCCACCTACCTCCCCATTCTGTCTCTCTCCTCTCCGCTCTCACTCCTCTCCCTTCTCACCCTTCTCTCTCTCTCTCTCTCCTCTCTCTCCTCTCTCTCCTCTCTCTCCTCGACGCGCCCCACCAGCCGCGCACACCCACCCCGACTCTCAAAACCAATTTTCGGGATTTCATTTGGAAAACATAACGTGCTTCGTGCGCTGTTTATGGGTTCCATTAGGAAGCTGTCAGCCGGTGATCCCGCGCTGCATTCCCGTGCCCACGAAGGAGCACCATGCGATGCTGCAGCCGATACACCAATCGCGAGGTTCCGTGCCACCTTCTGGGACCTCGGCTTATTGGATATGTGGCATTGATCCACCGAAGGATCCGTTTGATATCGAACCGTGGATACTTTTTCGGGGCGATCGATCTACGATATTTTATTAATTTTCACCGGCGGCTGTTTTATGCGACTACGCCGATTGTTGAACGTAATACGACGCTTGTGCAACATTCTACGGCAATAAATTAAAGATTTTGTAGCTTATTTTGTATTCACCGAGTTGCTGTATACACGATCATACCCGTCGTTCCAACGGTATTAATATGAGAATTTTGTTTTCTCGATTTATTTCATCCTTAAATTATGCAAGACATATATCAGCTATTATTCATGACTGGACTGCGGATCTTTATGCATTTATGGATTCTGGAAATATTCAAAAAATACTAGAATATTGAATTCGATAGAATTGAGTACGATTTTTATTTATTTCATATCTACGAAGGCTATTACCACTGAAGATCAGATTTTGTTTGATCCCACTGTCTTAAAATAATTGCCTACAAAAAATTGAAAATTGCATGAACATCCGCAGTCGATTCGTGACTGTACGTAGTACTTTTTTTACGATTTTCTCCCGATCGTTACTATAATTAATAAAAAATTCAATTCTTCTAAGTATTTCCAACGGCTATAAAAATAGTTCAAATGGCTGAATGTAATGGAGGATGAAAAAGTAGTTCTAATGAACCGTTTCCCGGTATGGCATAAGTTTACTGAACCGATAAACATCTTAGTGGCCATATCACCATCCCATATGGTCGTGAAGCGTTAAGTGATCAATAGACGGCCAAACATGTTTGTCAATCGTGCCTAATCCACAATTGACTATTCCATACCGCTTAACCATAAGCTGAGCTGAGCATCAGGCTTCGATAATAATCTAGATCTTCATCATTGTGCTAATCGCTACACCTTGGTTAGATATAACGAACAACATTATCTCCGCAACTTGCCATTGTCCCACATATTCGATAAAGGCCGCAGCCGTCGAGAAAGAACAAAAGATTTGTCCTCTATCGAATCTTCAACGCGCGTTGCTTTGCGCTCTACCGATTAAAAGATAACAGCTCGGGGAGAGCATTTTCATCGGCGCGGCGAAGCTATTGCCTGTTAATTTCGAAAAGTTTAAAGGATCTCGCAATGCACAGTTTTGATTGCGGACGATGATGAAATTGGCGTTTCGCTACGGAATCCTTAACTCGCGCAGCATCGCGTTCGATTAGCAGTCAGATTTGTTTCCTGTCCAATCGAACGATACACCCCAATTAAGTTTACTCTAAATTGCGCGATCGTGCTGTTTGTTTTTCTTCCACGTCCCTCCTCCGCGTCAGCTGGGATTGCTGTATGGAAAAATCTGTTTTGGTGCTGTCTGCCGAGTCGCATACAGCGTATTTTCTGCATCCAATACGCATCCGAACGTGTATGACAAACATTTTCAACGACGCGTTACAATCTGGAACATTCCGTACTCCTCCTCCACCTCCGTCATCCCTGCCAACCCCCTACACACCTATCCCCCTACTCGCCAATCCTATCCCGCCCCCGCAGTCGCGTTGGTGCACGCTAATCGGTTACATCTATTCGTCGTAGTTGCGCGCACCGATCGCTAACAAATCGATGGAACCCATTAAATTCCTAACCGTGGAGTGTGACGTTCAAATTATTCATCGTTGGAAGGAGAATTAGCGATTATGTCCGGGGTATGGTTGAAACGATCTCTCATGAAGCGGCGCAGATTGTTCTGTTCGTTTCCTGTTCAATTTGGAATCGAAGCTCCCGCGATAATGATTTTAAATAAAGAAATTACCAAATGTTTATCATCCGCTCCAGATTATCTTTTAATTACAACAGTCAAAGGCTCTCAACCAAGCCACATTCATTATTATAATAGTAAACCGCAGTTGTTCGTGCGAAATAAAAATGTTCTCTGTGCCATTTGTGGGAATTAGAAGTTCGTTAAAAAATTATTTCTTTTCTTAGCAGTTTGATGTTTTGCATTTAACCCTGGCATTCTTGTCGTAAATGCATAAAATCCGCAGTCAATTATAATTCTGCATAATTCTAAATAATAATTTTAGTTATAATATTAATAAATTTTTTCTGCCGAAGCGATCGTGTTCCCGATAGCGCGGGGCGACTCGGCTGCCTGGTTCGGCGCGTCCCCGAAAGTTAATTCTTTTCGGTATTAATACAGAAAGTGCAGCTCCAATAATGAGATTGCGCTGCGCGAAGGGGAAGATATAAGGGGTCGATTACAAAGCTCGTTCGTAATAACATATTGTTCACTCAGCCGTGTATATGCCAGGGGTGGATTTGATACGGCGTTTATATAGGTAACACAAACAGACGATCCCGTAGATGCAATAATTAATTCGTTAGCTGACGGTTAACGGTGACTGGTTCGAATATTGAGATTGTCCTTGGGGGTGGTTGGGCTGGTGTCTTCCGGGCTGCGGATCGGCTTTCGTTCGTCCCGGGCGGAAACGAGGGGGCCGAGAGTCGGCGGCTGCACTGGCTCGGACATGTGAAAGATGAGAGTCGCAAGTCACTCGCCTAATTCGTTCGAAGCGTTCGAGTCTCTCTAGCGTGCACGCTGCTGTTGCTGGCCGAGTCCTTGGCCGCGCGATAGAAAAAGTATTAACCGAAGATCAACCGTGGAGTTGATCGGGTCGGTCCTTTTCGTTCGTGTTTCTCCACTCTTCTTTTTTTCCTTTCTTTCTTCTCTCTCTCTCTTTCTCTCTCTTTCTTTCTTCCTTCTCGTTCTTCGTCGTTTTTTTTCTCCTTTTTATTTAGCGATATCGGAGGAACGATCCAGCGCAGCGGCGCGCTAGCAGTCTCCGTTCTTTCGTGCGAAAATGAGACGTGGCCGTTCATTCGGAAAGACTGAGATAATTACTTTCGGTTTTCGGGCGTTCGCTTCAGCGAGCGCAAACGAAACAGGCGTATCTTGCGGTCGTGAATTTAATTAAATATTTTCGTGGCCGAATGTCCGTTCGCCGTGATCATCTTGCCTCCTTTTTTCCCCGTAGACACAGGGCAATTTACTTTTTTAATGTCTGTAATGAATTAAACGCTCCCCCAGTCCCCGGGCTTCCTTTGCCCGCTGGTATTACCAACCCCCGTCTCGCTCGCTTCCTCCCCTCGCTTACGACGACCTCCATTTTTATCTCAATATTCCTCCATTGTCCGTTCCTCGCGTTGCCTTTTGCCCTCGCCCGTTTTGTTCGCTGCCTCCACGTGCACGTTGCTATTTGTACACTCGTTAATTTATTAAGTGGCACGATTACTTCTGCGCGCCGCGCGACTAAGGACGAGTGTCGCATTCGAGCAGCTTGGAACAAAGACGTTGCATCTCTTCATGAAGACGCGCGAACCTTCTATGCGGAGTTGTGCGACGAAAGGTTCGAGGAATTTTCGATTTCTGTAGGGCAAACCCTCTTTGCTCTCTTCGCTCTCTAATCTATGCTTAGCAAATTTTTAGTACATATTATACCTTCAAAATATGTATTAATTTTTATTAAAAGTGTTCTTAATCGAGCGTTATCAGTTTTTATGGTTGTACGGTTGAAAAGTTCAACGAATTACAAGCTACGTAACGAAGTGGAGAAAGCATTGGACGTAATGGCGACATAGCGTTTGACTACTAAGATTTAATTTTATCTGCGTTCCTTCGTGTCGTCCCCTTTTTCGACCACTATAACGCGGAATTGGATTTGACGATGCCCGGGGTATGGACGTCGTCGCAATACCAGTGGCGGGTTGTACGATACGGTTAGCCGACGCGCAGCCGGGGAACCCGGCCAATTACATTACTTAGACTAATGTTATTGATGTCGTGAACCGGAGAGGATTGTTTTTACCGTGTGTCCCGTCCGCGTCCGCGCCGCCAGAACATTTCGTCCTGTTGACGCGCGCCGGCCACCGCAGGAGCCCGCTTCCGGTGTACGCACGCCCGCGTATCGACGCCCGCACCCGCACCCCCACTCCCACCCCGCACCACCCCGCTCGCGCCGTAAACCGTCAATTCTCCTGTAATCCTTGACGCTCATTTTTGCGATCGATCCTCGTTCGTCGGGCAAGTCGATCGCTATACGTGATTTAATCGGCCCGGCGCGGTGCGGCGCGGCTCGGCGGGCTGAAGCAGACCGACCGGGCCGGGGCGGTTCGATAAAATACGACGCGACGCGGGTTCACCGTCGAGCACCGGAGGGCTGCAGTCGCGGAACACTGGTGTATCATGGTCCCTGGCCCTATTTAACCCATTAAGTCTCGAGCCATGGATCGTTATTTTTTATTTTTAACCCTTTTAGTGCCGACCGGACTCGTGTCGACGATATATATCGTCCTTCGGCACTAAAAGGGTAAATTGTGCATGGGAACAGCATTCCATACTTTATTGTGCGGCAAAATAAATGAACGCAAAGAAAATAACTGGTAATA
The DNA here is from genome assembly GCA_028455805.1 of Lasioglossum figueresi. Lineage (NCBI taxonomy): Eukaryota > Metazoa > Arthropoda > Insecta > Hymenoptera > Halictidae > Lasioglossum > Lasioglossum figueresi. The sequence goes on along the minus strand of CM052194.1, from coordinate 10,701,180 downwards.
ATATGCAGAAGACAGATACAGTGGAACCACGATTATCCGAACCTTTGATATTTCAATTCTCCGGTTTCGTTTGCTTTGCAAAATTATTGAAGATACAGAAGTGCAACATTGTACAGCAGAACAAGGAAGAAAGCCAAGCAAGAATGGAACAAAGATAAGTCCAAATGCATACTTTACTTTCGTTTTATTAAATTTTTGGGTTGAGAAGTGAAATATATTATATTGCTGTGTACGGTCGGGGACAGAATTAATTGGACACTCTTTAAAAACTAACAACTTATTTAATGTATAGAACAACTTAAAAATTACTGTTTGTCGGAATCGCGAAGAAAAAAAAGTAAAAGTCGCGATTTCTAGCTTCTTTATCCGTGTATACAACGCAAACTTAAAATATGCCTTTTGTAGATCCAAGCAAGTCCCATTTTTAAAAAGTAGTTTTTGAAGGATGTCCACGTAATTTTGTCCTCTACTTTATTCAAAGTGTGCTTAACACGAAATCGCGAACCTCTAACAAAAATATAGCTTCCACGCGTCTTTGTAATATTTCTTGTCTACTTGAAAGAATCGCGTGTTCCGCAAACGCATCAACTAAAAAATCTGTTAATCGTTCACGTCGAACGATCTGAAAACCACTGCGAAGCAGTCTCGAGGGATGGAAAGTGTGGCGTGGGACTCCTTACCGAGGTAGCGAACCTACGGACGGGCAATCCCGTGCTTGGCTCCGATTGTTTAGGTGGAATCGAATCCCGTGTTTCGAGCGGCGCATCCCATTCGATAGATTGGCTAGTAACTGCGAGGGGTAGATTTTTCGTCTTGCCGTCGCGGCGGAGAAAGGAAATCCGAATGAGAAGCAGGAGCTGAATTCGAAGCAGAAATAAGGGCAGTCGGGGTCCGGGGGATGGCGACGGAGGAGGAGGAGGAGGATAGCGACATGCGTGTTTCCTCTACCTTTCCTCGGAATCTAATTTCGTCGAATGTCATCCTCGAGACTCGAGAGAGTGCACCGATCTGCATTCGAGGTTGAATCGCCCGATAGCAATTTCCAGGTGAGGGAGAGGGGAAACCTGTCGCGCGTCCCAGAAAGAGAAAGAAGGAGAAGAACCGTCGTTCGTGGGAGGTTGGTGGTGGCGGCCGGGGGCCAGGGGATGCGGGACGGGGTTGAATCCTGCGGGAGGATACGCTGTCCGTTCCCGGGGAAGTCTCGTCGAAGTATCGAGACCTGTATCATGGCGGCTATAATACATTTTTTATCTGATCGAGGGGATCTTCTTTATGGAGGGTGGTCCGTGCACGCTTCTCCGTCGCTCTGTATCGACGCATATGTACACACGCGCCACCATTTACCCGGCTACTCTCCAAGTACTTCGTGTCCTGTACTCGTGTGGATACTTTCGACTGGTACGCGCGACTCGCGCCGCCGAGCGCATGTAGAAGAGGCTCTAGACAGTTTTCAACGCGAGCATTCTCACTCCATTATACAACTGTAATCACAGCACATCTGTTTGCCGTAATATGTACTCGGATAAAGAATGCAGACAATCCACTGCAGTCTACTACAGTAATTCAACGTCGGGATTATTCATGATATAACTAGAAATGTTCGGTCTACAAATTATTTACTCTCGGCCTCTTTTGGAGCTCTGGAGGTCTACTTTTCCGAATTGACGACTCATCGAGCGGCCAGTGACGCGTTCTTCCCGAAGACTCGGTATGTCCATGATATAAGGGCAGGATTTCAATGCTCACGAGCTGAACCACGGTGTTCGCCTAACTCCACTAGGACTTTCTGGTTTTTCTCTTTAGCTCTACCTCAAACCGTCGCGAAAAGCGAAGTAACGTACTCTAACAAGACACGATAAAGATTCGATAAATATGACACATCCGGGTACACTTAACCATCGCATTTCATCCCCACCACCTGTTAAGACCGGTCTCCCGCAGAGCCGTAGCAAAGGCAGGGTACACTAGGCGACAGAGTAGAGTGAGCACACGTGTGTAAGTAGCGCACGTGAACGAGGGGCTATCTTAACGGCTACTTATCGAACGGCCACTTTATTTAACCTTCCGCCAGACGGTAATACATCAACGCGATTGGGGTCTATAAATTGTTTGGAATAACGATACTAAAATAAAGATTGACATTAGGGTGATTGTGCCTTATTTCAGCCCCCTAACCACAAGTAAGTCTTTCTGAAAATAAATTGATTGAATATAAGAGATACGTGCTAACAAATTCCTATGAACTAGCACAATGGTCAGCCTATTCCTCGCTTCCAATGTGTAGCTCCATGTCCTCGTACAAAAATTTCTATGCTAACTACTGGAACAATTACCCTGTTTCTTATTTATTCGAATAAAAAGATTTCAAGTGTATTGTCACGCTGAGGGACAACTCGAAGAATTCTTATTTGGTCGGTACGTTTACGACAGAATTCAATCGGGTCGAAGTGACCCGACATTGATCAAGGATAAAGTATTTAGTCCGTTCGTTTGGCAAACTGACTTTGTGCCACGGGAGCGACGTTCGTCGCGGCGTTCGAAGGCCGTTCGAATTCACGGCGATCTATTCGTGAAATAAAAGAACGTCGATGGAGATCGAAATCGGCGGACAGAGGGGATGGACGGATGTTCCGAAGATGGTAGGGGAAAGATGAGACAGAAGTAGAGGGAAAAAGTAAAGGTGGAAGTGGGAGACGAGAACGGTAGCAAGAGGCCGAGACAAAGCCAGAGACGGATGGTGGCAGCAGCAACGGCAGCGATAGTGGGGCGGCAAGGAGAGAGCTAGCTCCCTATCGCGTGGGGTAGAGGGAGGTCCGTATAGGGGATTGAAAAGCAATTTCCCCGCGAGGGACGCGCGGCGTGTGGTCCGAGCTTTATATTAATGATCCAGATATATTATCGGACGTGACCGAAATTGCTGTCAAAAAACTCGGATATTGGATCGGGAGAAGATTGCGAGAAGGTCAGTCTTCTCTGCGCGCGGCGCGGCGGTCCGGACCCGTGTGTATAGGTGGTACGCCGATCGGTCAACTGTGGAACGTCGCTGGGAAACGAGAAGATGCCGTGTCCGGTTCGACGGTTATTTCGAACTTGAGCCGCGTCCTCGACCCGGGCTGAGCCGAGCCGAACGAAACGAGGAATAGAACGCGTTTCGCGACACTTCGATTGAAACCGGTCGAAAGAGGACGCCGCGCCGGGACACCTAACCTAGACCTAGCGGCGCGGCGTGGCGCCAATGCTCCAATGCTGCGACGGAAGCATTGTCAACGATCCTCGGATCGAATCTGTATCGCGTTTCATGCGCGGTCCCCGTTTATCCCCCGCGTATCATGTCTATTATTCGCGAATCACGAGATAATACAACCTGTCGTTCCTCGGAGGTCGGACAGATCAATTTTGTTCGCGGATTTGCTTGCTCCGAATCGTTCGCCCAGAGCGCCGGATCCCGAGTTCAGTCGCAATCCCCCAGCAACACGCGAAACGCTTGTTCGTTCCGTTTACTGCGTTTTACGAATGGATCGAACACACAGGTACAGGTCACGAGCATGAGCACGAGCACCGCGGACCCACCCGTCCGCTTAGGGACGCGTCCCGTGCGCCGCGGATTTACTGTAACGCCTCGGTAATCGCTCGCAGACAGAACAAACGAGCGACTTTTAACGCATTATTGTAATCGGCCGTGTACGGACCCGGGCGCGGGAACCGAGTTAGATTGTCTGCTCCCTCGAATATGTATGGAGCAGAGAGCTGCGGGGGGGGGGGGGGTTGGCAAACTATTCGGGCTAAGGGGGAGGAAGTGTCTCGCATGCGGGCGCGTTAAATAGTGGATCCTGTCGCGTTACGTACAAACGCGAAACGTGCTTTACGTGGTCTCGCGATAAGCGATTAAACTGCAACCCAGTAGTAATACCGGTTTCGGCGCGATAAGCCTGGCTAATGCACACGCATTTTCTGCCAACTCGAATCTCATCGGCGCGCATTACGCGAACCAATGAATAATCCACGATTTATCAATTAATTCTACGTTTATTTCGCAAGGAATGCGCACAAACGCAATTAGGCGTTCTCTATTTTCATCGCGAGACCAACATCAAAGGAAACACGCGCGTTCACGGGTTTCGTGGAATTTCTGAAAGCTGTAGTTTTCTTTCGGTGAAACTGATAAGCGTTAATGCATTGGTTGTTAACATTGAAAAGAGACAGACCGATCAAAAGCAGTTTGATCCTATCATTGGTTATAACTAGACTGCAGATTTAATGCGTTTATCACAAAAGTTGCTCGGTGAAATATAAAACGGTGCAAACGTCGAAAATACGTTAGAAGCAGTTATACGATTTATGTAATTATATTACGTAGTTATATTATCTACATAATTCATTAAAGTTGTTAACAGACGAAATCATTTTTTAAAGTAGACATTTTTACTGTGCGTAAAAGTCCGCAGTCTGTGAAAGTAATTGATTATAATTTAATCCTTCGCAGTCGAGGGGTGACTCGGAGAGTCACCACTAAAAATTGCTGTACCACTGTTCACAATATTGTTTACATTATTAAATATTACGTGTATAACATTTACCGTAAGTACTTTTTGTATGAGGTATTACAGTAGGTCCTCGATTAACCGGCTTGATCGGGAGACAAACAGGCCGGATAAATTAAGGCCCGATGGATAATCGAGACCCGAGGAAATAATTAAAATGTACATTATATTCCAAAATAAATTTTTTATTTTTGAAAATTTATTTCCCCTCACATAATATAATCATATTTAAACGCATATTTGTTTATAATCGGGTTCCGGTTAATCGAGGTCCTACCGTATATCAAAACTTCGTATATCCATTAAATGAAAAAGATCATATACAATGGAATTATTCTATGTCGGAAGAAATGTTTGCTTTTCAAGTTAAAATAGCTCCGACCGTAAAGGGTTAAGGTTGTGTCAAGTTCATTTTTACATCCTATCTCTTATTTACTTTACTTAGAATATTTTAAGAAATTCTCTTCGGTGTCACTGAATTGTGTACAATTCAGAAAATCTCATTAAAAAGTATATTACGCTGTTCAATGGTGTAGTTAATACGGTTTACAATCGATGTGGGTCTTGTGTCCGAGCCGACTCGGCTCTGATTGTCCTCGTTACGGAGTTCTCAGACGAGTAGGAAGGCGCATCTTCGGTCCATCAATCTCTCGGCTGGTGGGTGCGCGGCGCCGCGCTCGCCGGTTCGATTTCGAAACCCGAAGAGGCAAGATTGGCTATCTAAATGCAATATTGGATCGTCGTGGACGCGTTTCTAATACGTAAATGGAAATTCACGGTCCGCGCCGTGGGTTTTTCTGTTAAGACGCCGATGGCGCGGGGTCACGTACCAGCTCGAAAGACCAATTTCCGCTGACTTCTATTTACATAGTTAGGTATACGGCCTGGATAATACGGCTCTGTCGGGACGGTCGTTCGGCGAGAGGAGGAAAGGGGGAGCTGTGAGAGGGGCTAGCTGTCCACCGGTAGAAGGATAGCTTGGCAGGAAGCGGGTCGAGGAGGGTATTACGGTAATACCCACAGTGTTTCCAGGACGGTGGGTAGGCGTAACTAAATTTCCATATCTCGCCGATTGTAATGCGCATTTAGCGGGCCGGCGACGGCGATAGATCGAATTAGCGTTCCGCCCTGGCTCATTCCCATGTTTACACTTATACTTTCTAATTTTGAGAATCGACTTCCTTCCGGCCGGTTTCACCGGACCTCGTCGCGCTCGAATGTTTCTGATAGGGAAACCTGATTACCCCAACGGTACTTTGCGATTTCAATCTCCGCTCAGGAATCGATGAAAGATTTATATACGGTAATTAACTTTTTGTTGTATTAACTTTTTAGCAGTTTTCGATTTCTGTTGGGAAATATGATAAACAATGTACCCTGGGACTTAAAAATTCCAAGACTTTCAAATAACCTTTGGAATTTTTTTGGAAAAGGACCCACACGAAATTTTTCCTCTGAGACTACACGACATAAAGGATAATTTTGTTGAACAATTTTCGTTCAATTAATACGTTTGTAGGAAATATTTACTATGTCTGTGTTTCTAAATACTTATTGACAGTTAAAAATAATTGTTAGATTCGTCGAAGATCTCGACCTAATTATTTCTGTTTCACCGAGAAACAGATAAAATTGGATTTCAGTGATTCCCGGGCTTATGAATTCTCACGGCTACTCGAACGTGTATTTGAATGGCGATGTTTGATTGACCATGACATCGACGGTTGAAAGTGACTTGCTAGCCCCTTGATTGGATTCTATCCCGAACACAATGAATTGCATGTCGTACGATCCAACTTGATGAAATCGCGACGAGGGTGAAGAACGAAAGGGGATGGGCGCGGAGGACCAACGAATTATAAATTGTCATATAAGTCGCGGCTGTTCTATTATAAAAGAACACACTCCGAGGTATTTAATTTCTCATCGCGGACGTATTCTGATGGAAAGAACGAGTCCACATAATAGAAACTGGGAATCGATGCACGATGATAAGACAGAATATTGCGAGAAAAATGAGAGGGAGAACGTACATATATTGGTCACGTTCCGAGGACGTTCGCTCGCACATAGTAGTTTGATACTGATTGACGCTTGTTCACGTGTGGAAGGATTAGCGATCTGACAATGAGTCGTGACTGGATAACCGCGTTCGCGTAGTGGTTATACCACCCCTGGCAGGTGCTCCGTATACCTATTACATAGGGGGCATTTACATATTATGTATACGTATACTTTCGTCTTTTCGATTATCAACGTAGCTCGTTATTAGGCAGCGGATCTTTATGCAAGATAAAAATGTTTTGCATCGATTGTGGGAAGCAGGAATAACATAATAATTGATTTCATCCCTTAACGACTTTGTTACGCGAAAAGCAATATCACAAAATTCTCGAATTTTTAAATCTTTTACTGTTTTATATTTCACCCAACCAATTTCATCATAAATGCGTTAAGATCCGCACTCTACGCATTATATTAAAATTAACCCAATATCAATCTCAGAATATCTTTCAGGAACATTGATGTTACACGCACGGAGATAAACACAAGAATAAGTTGATGTGGTCAGAGTTTTAACCGGGAACCCAGCAAGCTACGGAACTTTTCGGTAGATTCCAGTTAAGACACGAACCGTAGAATTTTTTGGGAAACGTCTTTACGTTACAAGTTCTAATGGAAAGTACAAGTTTGAATAGAACTTGTAAAATATGAAAATATTTTTCTATTACAGCAGTGTTGCCGTAACTCTTGCACCGTCGAGTCTGCCGTGTAACAGTTCCAATAGAGGTGCTACATTCTTCGTAGTGTGCTGAAAAAAAAGAGGGACTGAGGTTCGACGGTTCGACTCTCTCTCTCTGCCTGTTCCATCTGTCCTCTTTCACACCTCGAACTTTAATCGCTTATAACACGAGTAATTATAATCGTAATTATATCGTGTTTGGTGTCATTTTAATTAGAAAAGCGAGACAAATACCATGGCAAAAGTTTCATAAAATAATAATCAATAATTCGAAAAGAGTTGCAATATTTTGCTCCGCTTGCATTAGCGTGTGTCTCGTCGATACTCGACCCCTCGCTGGCTCGGTCGTCGAGCGTGTTTACCGCTTGACCGTTGCCAAGAGGGATCCCCAGTGACGGGGATAAAATTTTGTCTGTTACGGTAGAGATCTTTGCGACAGTTACGGAGAGAATTCTGTGCACGGACAGATAGTTTGTTAGTCGATGCTAAAAACATAGAAGTTCGAACAACATTGTTTTATAAATGAAAGATATTTCGAAAATTTACTTCGATCTGCGGTTTCAAGCTTTTCACTGGAACTAGCGTACCCAAAAATGAGATTGCAGCTCCATAACTGATCAACGGTCACGCCGTTTCGTCACCCAACAGTTTCAATCCTCTTTTTCCGTCGAATCCCGTATCTGGTGTTCACCGAGGGGTCACCGGAACTCGTCACTTGGACGAAACTGTTTGCCTGGATCCCGTTCCGTTCTCTTGGGATTCGAACGCGATGTCGAAGCGAGACCGAGTTACAGAGTAATCACAACGAAAGCAGGAGGGGTAAGGATGGAACGCGGACGTTGAAACTTCGTTTAAAGGTTGACGCTAGTTTCAGAGAGAAGCTATTATAAACAATCGATTCCTAAGCGAGATCGACACTCGTTTAATGTAATTTCCTCTACAATCGAAATGTGTTTGCACCGGGTTTCGTAACTGTATCAAAACGTTCAGTGTTCAACTGTTGCAACTGTAATTTGTTAACATGCTTGGCGCGAGAAAAATCTTTTTATTCCAAGCAGTATAAATTTTCTTCAATTTCTCTGGTTGGTCTTAATCTATTATTTATGAAATGTTCAAACGATAGGTTCATTACACATCGATTTGGAGGTCGACGCTGATCTACCTATCCCAGACCTAACCTACGCACGACTGTACTAACGATAACAACGGTTAAACGGCTAACTACTGGACTGGTTCTTCTGTATGGAAGCACGCACATTGGGCACGCGGAAGGAAAAATTGATTCCTGTTCCGTTGGCAGCGGAATTTGTGCCTCGGCCAAGTAGGTTCCGGGCTTGAAGAGCGACGGGCAAAAGGCAAACAACGTGCAAGAATGAGGCAAACGATAGGGGAATAAAAGACGATCGCCAAGGATGGTGGTAACGTGAACGGAGAACGATGGCTATTCGAGTGCGGGGGTGAAGAAGGGATTTGTGAAACTCGAGGGGTCTCGGGGATCAGTAGGCTGGTTCAAGGACTGTGGGGAAGGGGTGACTGTACTTAGTTAACGGACAATGCGGCCCCTAATGAACAGCCAGGGGGGCGGCCGGCAGAGCAGCTACTGGAGCACGCCATCTAGTCTGAGACAGACAGATTACGTTGCGTACCGTTATACCAGGTTATCCTCCCCCGGCTGTTGCATTCGAGGTTCGCATTGCGTGGCAATTTCGATTACGGCCGGCCGTTTCACCGTTTACGACACGAGTAAACCGTATCGACGTTCCTAAGTACCGTTCAGCGTCCTAAAGCGTGAAAACCCTTCAGTTCCGAGACGGTTGGTTGCGTATTCCGCAGGACGTCTTCACCGATGCTTCCACTTAACCGGTTCGGTGATCAAAGATCGAATGTTTCCGGCCGAAATCGTACCGCGCGTTTGAAAATAATGGCGTGTCGGGGTACGTTCGAATCTTGATGGGGGTCTAAAACAAAGACCTCGCGTAACCGCGGCGCAGAGTTAACGCCGAGGGACCAAAGCGGATCCGAGGCTTTCTGTAAATTAGTCGTAACTTCGCCGGGCGCGTAACTTTCGGTAACATCATTGGAAGTTGACGTTAACGAGACGAGCCGCCTGCCTGCCGTGTGCGACGCACCTAACGAGTAAACTCGTCACTGCCGCCACGGAATATTAGCTCGCATTTCGCCGTCTTCGCGACACGCTTGCCCGCGCAATCTGTTCGTCCATAAAAGCGAATCGAGTAGAAATGGGTCCTAGTCGAGCAGATAAAAGATAACAGACAGGGGACCGTCGTTTGTTTGTTGTTTACGACGGTCGCGTAATGGTGTGTCGCGTTGCGCCGAATGTGGATGCAATTAAAACTTTAATTTCACAAAAACCTGTTGTAAAATGGAGCAACATCACTGTCGGTTGTTAAAGCAGACGAGGGAACATCGGTGGCTATGAGAAAGAATCTTTTCAGTTCGCCTTTTTTCCCTCTCTTTCTCTTTCTCTTTCTCTTTCTCTTTCTTTCTCTCGCTCTCGTCTCCCCGGCCCTTCACTCTCCCTTTTTTAATCGAGTTACCAGAACGAGGGAATATCGTGCGGTGTGCGTCCGCGAATGGAAGAAACGAGCCGCGTTCCGGCCCCGATTGAGATCCACTGGCCGCTGCGGCGGTTGTAATTGGATTCAATTGTCCCGCGTTAAATCAGTGACTGCACTCTCCTGCCAGTTCTCCATTCTGCGTCTATCCATCCGCTACTCCTACGACACAGCTCATTGAAATGACTCGGCTACAGCGCCGCTCGGGGAAACCGAGTCCTTCACGACATTCGCAGAAGCTTGAAAAGAGCTTCTACCGGGAGTTCCGCCGGTGCATAGAAAAACACCGATTATTCGCGGAAATCTTTGTCTCGCTGTACTGTCGCGTCGCCGCCACCGCCGCCGCCGGCTACGGCCCGATTCATCGCCGCGTGTATCATTTCAATTAAAGAAATCGTCCACTTTACTTCGCGCCGCTCTTCCAACCTCATCTTCGTCGCGCGATGCTCGTGCAATTATTTTCACGAGCGAGATGCCGGTTTTCAAGCATTGTTCCTTGAACTGCAATGCCATGGTTTCGTTTCGACCCCGCCTTAGTAAATCTTATACATCGTTTCACTGAAATCTTTTTTGAAAAATTCCGAGACTCTATTTCGAAAAGAAACGCAAATCTTCAATTCGAGAACAGACTTGCACTCGAATTTCGAATCATTTTGGATCATGATTTCGTCTCCCGAGACTATACAAGAGGAAACTGTAATTGTAAGTTCTAGACGAGTACTACGGAGTCCTCTATTTATAGTATTGATGTAATAGTTTTTAAATTATGCGAAATATGAAAGATTCGGAAAGAATAAGGTGTAGAAGAATTTATGAGAAACGAGTTAAACCGCTGGAAAATGATATAGTGCCTGTGGTAAGCGAATTTCTGGGTAACGCAAAATACATAACACAGCGGTGATTCGTTGATAATTAGCGTCGCTAATTGCTGATCGCGATTGTTTAAACATTAATATAATTAACTTATTAATCTGTTTGAATAGATTCGTTCTATTTACTTTTGACATCGATGAGCATGATTATCAGTATTTTGAGGTTTCATCTGCACGATCTCGATGAACGCTGAGCAATTAATTATATTACTGCAATTTGGGGATGTTCATCGGTAAATAAATATTTTTCTTGTCGAGTGTATTCGAGCGCGATCCGTTCCCGCGCTTATCGAATATCACGGACTAGCGCCGGGATTACGTACATACAAACATACATATATACACGTGCGTACATACATATATTGTTATAATATGGCGAACGAATTTCACGTGACGTTGGGAACGTGTCCGAGCGCAAAGGAATATTCTCTTCAACGTATTAAAAGTTCCTCTTTCATCTCGATCGATATCATTTGCAATTACATTCGCCGCGGAATCGGCGAAAGGGCTGAGGGGAACGGGGTTGCGCTCGACGCTTTCTGATTTTCAGCCTCGAGCGAAACGGAACGCCACTTACCAAATACTCTTTACCCCCTCGCACGCGTATCGATAACACGGCAAGCGGTAATTTTGCTAATGGCATTGCCGCGTCCTTTATATTCTATGCCATTTATGTCCTCCCCCGCTTCGTCCCACTCGCGTCAACCCTCGTGGTTCCGGCACTTCCGGAGACACGGAACGCGATACGTGCGTGGTTTCCGTACACCTTTTGCATCGTACCCGCTCCTGTAAAAGTACGAATACTCGATCCGTTTGGTTCTTGAGCTCCCGGGACCAACGATCATCCTGCGGGATCCCAAAAATCTCTCAACAATTTTAACCAGCTTCACCTCTCTTTAATTATCGGAATGACTGCAAAAGTTCGTCCCCGATCTCCAGAGGTGACGGCAACCGGCCAATGCCAATTCCACGCTCAGGGGGACGTGTCACCGAGTCGGAATCAGTCTACTATAGCCGTGCTGTAATAACGCCTTGCAGGAATAAGACCTTTCAAGGAGGTGCAGCATTTTTGGAAAGCCTTGTAATTTTTTCTTAGTTATAGCAAAATTCTAGAAAGTAAAGAATCCGCTGTGAAATAAGTAGATTGCGAAATTTGTGCATTTATGACAGAAATGGGCACGTACAGTTTAAAGCAGTGAACATGTTAAAAATATTTAATTAAAAGAAGAATACAATTTTTATTTGGTTCCTGTGTCCTGCAATCAATGCGACCTTTCTTTTTATTTTGCATAGAAATTCGCAGTCCAGTGGTAAGTTTTGGAATTGTCGTCAGAGTCGGAACAGACGTTGTCTTTGAAGGTTTAAACGCTGTTATAATAATAGAACAAGCGAGTAAAACCAATAATAAGGCAAATAATAAGGCAAATAATAATTGAGCGAAGGAAATAATAAAGCATGTTCTATTCCTAGCAATTTTAAATATCTGCTGCGGAAGAGTTTGCCGGTAAGATCGTGAATCGTTGATTCTGTTATTAAGATTTTTGCTTTGACGTTCGTGGTGTTCGGATGGTCGAAATCGAGAGCAGTGATTAATTTCTCGGACGTAGACGTCGATCGAGCCGGCGGAGTCTCTCGAGTGCAGCAAGAGTGAATTAATAACGAAACGAAGTCGGCCTTTTTGATTTAATCCTTTTACGCGTAACAACTCTGCGTTTCCATACAAAAGCGAAACGACTTTTCACCGCGAGCCGGGCAAGTTTAATGAAAATAGTTCTTTCGTTTTCATCTGCGGATCTCAAGGGGGGCGTGCGCGACTCCGGTAACGAAGATTCTAATTAACCCGTTGGTCTATACATATAGCGCGCCGTACCCTAACGAAGATTCCGTGGCACATCTAATAAATATTAATACTATTCATTTTGATACGAGTCGAAACGAAGCATAATTTTGGTGTCGTCGATAAAGAACCTCTGGATCGAAATTTACATATTCATTTCTTAGCTGGGAACACTGTTAACGGCGAAGTAATTCCAGCGAATGTGATCGCCGTGGAAATGATTCGAAACTGGACGGTTGGATTGCGGCCGTAACTTAACTCGACGTCTCAGTGGCTAACGAATATCGTTCGCGAGAGAACTCCACAAAGAATAAACGCGTTTTCGTCGATAATCACGCGTCAACGGTCAACGGAAAGTCGATACTTTCATCCGCACGAAAGTCCATTGTGAGGTTGGATGAAGAGAATACCGCGTCCCGATGAATTGAGGCGGTCGCGTTTTAAGCCTCTTTCGCGCGTCTACGCATCGACATCGGGAACATAACGAGCATAACGAGCAAACAGGCCGAGCAATCAATTTCCCTCTTCGTTTCTCCTTCTCTCTGTTTTCTGTTCTTTTCCTTTTTCCCCATTCCCCCCTCTGTGCCTCGCCGTCTCCCTTACTTTTCCGCCTCGCTCTCTCTCTCTCCCTCTTTCTCTTCTTTCGAAGTCTAGGTGCACGCTCGACGGTGGCCTAGCTGTTAGTAGTTAAGAGCAATGGTTATAATGAGACCCCATTACGACGCGACTTTTAAAAATCTGTCTCTGACAGCTGGACCACGATGGATTATTCTTTATCCGTGGGCAACAGTTTATTTAAAAGTAACGAGACCGCCGCGGATAATGAGCTGTCCTTCTTTATTTCCATCCCCCTGTCTGTCTATGAGCTCCTCCGGCTCTCCCCGGAGAGAGCGCGTCGTCTCCGTCTCTTATATGGCAAGCGTAATTGAAGTTTGTATCCAACGTAATAAATGTCCTCCGCTTGCACCGTGTGATTAATAAATGCCGAGATTAAAGAATCACGGCCAGGCGAGCGACGCGGTTACTTTCTTCCTCCCAGTCTTTCTCACTTTTCCTGCGGCTCTCTTTGAAGGAATCCACTGTTGCACGAGGAACATGACAATCGATCGGTCTTCCCATTCTTTGCGAGAAGTTTTACGGTTTAATAATTGACGACCGACGCTGATAAAAAAACGCTCCGACTTCCGCGTGCTTAACGTCTTTCTTGACAAACTGTCTCGTTACTTAACGACAGAGACTTGTTGAAGTGAAACCACAAGGCGCTGTAAAACCGTTAGCACACGAAAACAAATTAATTAAGCTCGGTGCTAATTTTAACAGTCATAAAAATTGTTTTTCTTGCATTTTATCTTTCTACACAATCACCTGTGAAATCAATTAAGGAAGATGTTCTTAATAATTCAAAGTGTTCAACATTCGATGATGCTTTCGTTGCCCCGTGAACAATTGAGCCACATCTCGTGCCGAAATGCATCATTGACGATTAAATTTTGTCTACACAGCACGAAGAACATTGAAAGAACCTCTTTACAAATGAATATACACCGTTTCATCGATTTTCTGTACTTTTTGAAAAGCGAAGTTAAAATCGATTTAGCAAACTGAGCGGTTCAATTTTAAGTCGAAACAGTTAACTCTACACAGATTCCGCTGAAATTTTGCCCACGGGCCGTGTCGCAAGTTCCTGTTACAGGATTACTCGAAATTGTTTAATCTTCAAGAGCTGTACTTATTTCCGATCCCCCGGCGAGTTGCGCAATCTGGTTCCGTTGGCTCAAATCTCTTTTAATTATCGGCGTCGAATAATCGTTCGTCCAAGGCGCGAAATTAATGGATCCTCCCACCTCGTCTCTCCCGTTCCGCGCGGGCTATATTTATTTCCCCTTGATTCCTCCTTTTACCTTTTTCTACGGCGCGGCATCTTTTTCACGAGGTAACGACGGAACCATATGGAGGGGTTGGTTGGCTCTATGGAATCTCCATAATATTCTGGCTTACAGAAAATGACAGCTTTTAACGTTGATGCACAGTTTATACCGGGAGTATTATTTTAAGTGGCGCTGTCTGTATAATTCAAGACGCGGCGCGGGGTGCATCGGCAGAGAGCGAGAGAAGCGCAGCGACGAAGACCCTGCCGATATCAATTCGTAAGAGTGAAAGAGAGACGAAACGAACACACACCACGACGAAGAGGAAGGTGGCGGAGAGGAGAGGTATTTCATCGGCGAGGAGGAGACAGCGCAGGGAGGAGGCGAGATGGAGCGAGAGAGCGAGTTTGCGGGTGAGGGCAGGGGAAGGTCGACGCGGTAATGGCATCGTCGTGTCGCCAGCTTAAAGCTTCAGTGATTCTCAATCACGCGAATCCATTCTCCGTGTCCATCGCGTTGGCTTCGAGTCCGCGCCGCGGATGGAACATCGACGACTGCGCTGCAGATACGTTCCGCTCCGTCGATGGCGACGTTTCCGTCGTCAGACAACTGTCAAATAAATAAACTCAGCCAACAGGCTGGCCTCTCTCTCCCCTCTCTCTCTCTACCTCTCCCTGGCATTCGCTTCGGAAAAATTTGAATTCGTTCGTTCGTCCACCGAACGGGGAACGACGCGACGTTCGCCCGCGGGGCTACCTTGTACGCGAGAGCGTAATGGACACCGTAGACGAAAAGAAAGAAGAAGAATCCCAGAGGAGAGGAAGAAGAAAAAGATGAAAAAGCGGGTGGGGTCGACCAACCGCAGAAGGGAACCAGCTGCGGTCGCCTCTAATCTTCGTAGAGACTCGACCCCACCGAATTAATACGAGGACCCCGAAGAAAAGATAAACATTCCTGTGAATACTCTCTGGGGTATACACACGAGAGAGGTGCGCACATGCGGGCAGCAACCGTGGCCACGCCATGCCATGTGCCTGGCAAGATGTTTTGACCGAGGAGAGGATCCCGTCGTCACGGATGTCGTTTCTGTTTAATTGTTCGCTTTCTCCCCTTCGTATCTTCCTTCCTGCGTTCTCTCGGACGACTCGACTTTCGTGAACGAGACCGAAACGACTCGCCGCGCCGCGCCAGGAAAGTATTTCCGAAGGATAACCATCATTTCGGGTGTACGCGTCAATCTGAGCGAGCGAAACGCGTCGTTCATATTCTGGTCGGGTGCCCCTCGATCCTCGATCGAGCCCGCGTTAAATTCCGATACCGTTGAATTGCCTTCGGAAAAATCCATCTTCTCTCCGGCAGTAGGCGGATTTAACGATATAAGTAACTCGACGGGAATTCAAGGGACGATTGGGGTGGCTGCGCGTCGTTGGTGGTTAAGACTGCCGAGGGGGAGCGGATAGGGACGGAAGGGGAGATTGGGAAGGAATCAGGGGTAAGAGAGACACGGATAGAGGAGGGGACGGACGAAAGAAGATGGGAACATGGAGCCAACGTTGGGGGCCGCAGGGGGCAGAGGGGGGAAGCGAGAGCCGATAGACGTAGGCGCCGGCCAAGTTGCGCCGCTGATTGCACCACAAAGGGTGCAATTATGCGGCCCTCCAGCAATCACCGCGCATTCTGCCCGCCATTTGACCCCTCGGCACCCCTCGACGGCCTTCCCCTACCCTCCCCTCTCCCACAGAAACCTCGCCGTGCTGCTACGAGGCACCTACCCGCCCGGATACATAGGCACACTGCATACTGCCAGAGCACGACAGACATATCACCGCTCCGGGCCACTGTCGCGTTTTATTTAAATGCGCCCCCTCGACGAGCTGACACCCTGAATGCCCCACGGAGCCCGTGCAATTTAACACGGTATCGCGAGAAAAAATCTGTTAATGAACGATTGTCGGCTACTGGGATTCGGATGAAAATATTCTGAAAATTGGACGCCTTTCTTTTCTCCTTTCTTCGCCCGCTCGTTCCCCCTCGCCGCAACGCGCCGCGCCGCGCCGCGCGCCGTGCCGGGTCCCCAACGACGAATTCGCGCGGTGATCAAACGTTTATTCGCCGTCTTCGTTCCCCGGATCTCGGCGTCCCCTACTGTTCCGTGAATTATGACGGAATAACGGGTAATTTCAGATCGAGCGCCCCTCTTTTTTCCAGAAACGGGATCGCTCGTTTCCATCCTGTCGCCCGCGGCCGTCATTGTTATTCTGAATTAACTTAACGAATCGCTAATCTCTTGGCCGCGTGCACGACGCCCTGACTCGATTAGATCGTTCGGAACGTGCGTTGTGCACTGTTAAGCAAAGCGAAGGATTTCCCTCTTTTACTCGAACATCCCCCAGTCGACCGCGTGAATCTTGAATCAATATTTGTCAGGGAAACCCCGAAAGATGGCAAACACGCTTAGTTGGCCAAACCTCTCAAAGCAGGAGTTCACACTTTGTCTATCCAACGCCAATCAATTAATCGTATACTACAATTTTATCTTCTATTTTTAAACTTTGAAATAATTTATCGAAAATATTTTTTCCAAAAGCTCTTCTTCACGATCATAAGTAAAATAGAACTCTGTGAACGTTTCGACGGATACAGGAGCGGTGCAAGCAACCAATCACGGGAATGCTGACATTATGGATTCGAGAACGCAGAGGTTAATCATGCTCGACGTTCTATTCGAATCTTTTCATTATCTTTTCCGTCTCCGATCCGGAGCGGCGGCTGTCTCGCCGAGGTCTGCGCGGTACATAGACGCGAACCACACGAACATCATTTTAGGCTTTTTGCCTATTACTCGAGACCACTCACGATGTACCGATTATGGGGAAAGAGAATGAGAGGCGTAGGACGAAAAAAGCGACGGTGGAGCAAGGGAGCGGATAGATGGCCGAGTTCAAAGTAAGAAAGAGGACGGGACGATCCGGTGAGTCGACGAAGGAGGTGCGGCGGAAGAAACGTTCCAGATGTGTTCCCGGCTTCTGAGCAAGTTCAGAGTCAAGTTGCCAGACCTCGCCCCCTCAGCCGTGGCTTGTAGGCAGGAAGTGCCGCATTAAAGACGCTAATCTGCCTGCTTTCATAGCTCTCACTCTCTCTCTATCGCACTTTCCTCCACTCTTCGCTCTTTCCTACGGGCTTTTGTGTCTTCCTACCTCGCCCGTAACCCCTGTGTTTATGCCCGTTAGTTAAGGAAACGAACGAACCAAGAAAGAACGAGCAGTCGAACGATCGATACCCGGTGTCAGCGTCGGGATACCCGACGACTTATTACATGGTCACGCGACAAGAAAAATGCTCCGTCCACGGAAAAACTCCGATCCCGTCGTATCAACGATTATCGATTTCACGGATCGTTTGCCGACGCTTTTCTTCCCAACGAATTCGACGACCACGCTCCCGCACCCCTTCTCCCTCCATTAACATACTCATTGTTCCGTCGATCACACCCGAATCGTACAATTATTTACTTAGATTTGACAATCAATTTTCAAAAAAGTTACCAACTATCGTAGATTGCGATCGTCGCTTTATTTATTCGACTGTTCCCCACAAATGGAATATTAACCCTTATAAACGAGGTAATCGTTCCGGCGTATTCTCCATCGAGTAATAGTCTTTAAATGATCTTCAAACTTTCTGAATTGAGATTAGCAACAGTCTGTTTATACATATCGTTTGCTAGAGACTTACGATTTTCATGGGTCCGAATTGGACAATCAACTTGCTGTGTAGGCGGGAGGAACTTCAGACATACGAGTCAGTGTCGGATTCCGAGTGTTCAACATTTTTTTAACTTGTACATGATAACGATGACGATGTACGGTGCATTTTTCCGAGATCATCTGCTCTGGCTTAAATAAATGACGAACAGCCCCGAGCGTCGAAGAGGCGAGTGTTTTATGTTTGGAAGGGACGGACCTGGGTGCTGTCATACGATTTTTAATGTAGGAACACGTCTGGAAGCCCAGGCTCCAGGACGCGTGTATGTATTTTCGGACGCGAAACGCGGAGCCTGAGAGCGCCAGGTTTAAAGTAAATTTGAAAAACGTATCCGTCGGCGCCCGACGAGAATCTCTCCCAGCGGCCCGTTCCTGTAATCCGAGGACATTAATTTGTTGGCAGGACGGACTTGAGAGTGTCGAGCCGACCGTTTCCTCGAGGGACTCCTTGTATTTTCTCAGGTTATCTGGGAGGAAGCCGGGAAACAGCGCGGGACGCTCCGGCCAAATTTTACGAGCTGCACACGGTCGTGTTCGTTGACGGGAGGACCGCCTCGTCTGGCGTGTCTGTCTGTCTGTCTGTCCGCCTCTTTTCAAATATTAGATTTCAGATTTTGCCATGTGTTTGGCCGGCGATCGACCGTTTCGATTCCGTTCGAAAAATCCTCCCATAGGTAGATAAACCCGCGTGGTTCGAAGATAAGGAACGCCGAACGTTTCGACTGCTCTTCTCGGAGCGGGAAGAAAGTTTATTGGAGCTCGTAGCGAAATGAAATACTCTGGAGGCGTCGTTAAACCGTATCACTGGGACGATAGGTTAAATCGCTCGCGAGGAACATGGATCGATGGTGATAAATGCCCTCATTGATGCCGTGCTTTCGACGCGTTCATCGGCAGCGGTGATGGTGTCTACTTCGCTGTTTAGACTTCGTTGTTGCGTTGTCGGAACTACGAATTCCAGCAGTCCCGTATGCGAGATAAGTTCCCTAAGGTAATCTTGATCGATACTTAACACTTTACCTAGCGGAAGTCTATTAATAGGATTTTTAATAATTGTACTGCGCCAAAAGAAAGCATAGAAATTTTCTTTTACATTGCAATCTTAAACAAAACTATTAGACGACGTTATCAAGGGTGACTTGTTGGTTCGCGATGAAAATTGCTGTTGTCATTGAAGGTTCCATTAAAAAGTGTTTAGCCATGTACCCCATAGATTGTTAAAAATTATGTAATAATCACCGGTCGGTAATGTGTTAAAATGGAGTTACTCTCGGTCCTGTACTTATCTTGGCATAACATTAACATAAGTTCAAGTCACTTTTGTATCTTTACAAATAAGAAAATATTGGGTCGCCTAAGACGTTCCCTTTGCACTTTGCACGGTTAATATTGTTGGATACCATGAGTAATAGAATAGAAAACAGAGGCCTATTGGTAACAGCAAGACAGGTCTCTGTAGTTAGGAGCTCTAAGCAGCAAATTAGCACGGACACGCGAACCACGTTACGAAGCCAATCGCTTCTCCTGAGACACCGAGCTGACGGTCAACCGGGCCAAAATAGGGCTCAAGCCGTAGGGCGAGAGTCGAGTTCCTTCCGAAATCGGTGCAGCGAGGCGATAAATGGCGGCAATATCCTGTCGATCGTGGCGCGACTCCTGTAGCTGGCCGAGCGTGTAAAATCGGTGATCTCGCGTTCGCAGCGGCTTCTTCCTGTTCGTCTGGTGGTGCGTATCAGTGTTGTCGGCGGCAGAGATCCAGGGGGTGGCTCACAAGCAAGAGCGGGCGGCCAGGCGGGAGGTTATTGCCTGTTGGGTGATTTATCTAGTAATACTAGCCGACAGGCCACGAGGCCGGGGCATGGGCATGGGGGCAAACCCGTGCCTTCTACCCCTACCCGTGGGGCCAACCACCGGCACCGGTGGAAATTAAAAACTCACTTTATTACACGTCTCATTCTGCGCTCCCCGGCCGTCCCCCGCCTCCACCTCCGCCACGCTCCCCGGCAAACCGTCTCTATACGATGCTATCCTCTCCTTTCCTCTTGCCTGCCCCCGGCCGTTCCGCTCTCGTCACATTCTGCTGCCCCTGCAGCGCCTCGTCCACCACGGACCGACTTAATATGAGGCCGGCCATACCTGATGGAACGAATATTATTAAAGTTCGCCCGCACGCGAAACCCGTGAAATATCGCTGCTCCCTTCCCGCCTTTCTCCTCCTTCCCCCAACGGCATCACCCTTCTTCTCCTCGCCAGCGTCGTTTAGACCCTTCACCTCCTCAACTCGGTCTCTGCTTCTCTGTTTCTGTCTCTGTTTCTGTCTCTGTTTCTATCTCTGTTTGTGTCTCGGTCTCCGTCTCGCACTCCCGGTCAGCTCTCGACTCTTGCCTCGAGCTTTTATTATCTGCCTCTAGCTTATACTCGAGACGGTGCGGCGGCGAACTCCTAGAAGCGAAAATAATCGCGGTGTAAGCTGCGATGTAAATACCCCGTATGCCTGCTGCG
Organism: Lasioglossum figueresi; assembly: GCA_028455805.1. Classification (NCBI taxonomy): domain Eukaryota; kingdom Metazoa; phylum Arthropoda; class Insecta; order Hymenoptera; family Halictidae; genus Lasioglossum; species Lasioglossum figueresi. The sequence continues at coordinate 10,680,477 of CM052194.1, read as the reverse complement.
AACCCGCTCGGCGCCTGTCCTCCGCGCTCCACTCGCATCCGACCGCGGCCGGTTTCGATTTTTTTTTTTTTGAGGCACTTGTGCGCGGCGAAGAAACGCTCCGCGGATCCCGACGAGGATCGCGGGGGTAACACTTCCCGTATCGCGATGGATTATTTATGATTCCATGCTTTTATCTGTATTACTTGGTCCGGAGCGATGGTGACGGTGGCGGCGGGCCAGTGTCGCCAGTGTCGCCAGCTCGCTTATGTATTAAGATCGACCCGACCCGATCCGACACGTCGCCGCGGCGCGGTGTCTTGTCACGCAAATTTTCTCTCGCGAATCGGAAGCGAAATTGCGATGTACCGAATAATTCGCCACAGCCACGATTGCAACAGACCCTGTCAGCGGTGATGTCTCTTAATCATCGCGTGGACGACATCGCGCGCACGCGACACACCCGTGTGTCACTCGTATCGTTCTGTAACGCGATCGCGTGAAGTCGTTCGCCCGTTCTATGGCGGCTTCGTGTCCCGCGACGCTTTCGTTGGCGCTATTACCGGCCGAACGAAGAACAAATTCGTCGGAAATGTGGCACGACGGCGGCGGAATTCAATCCCCATCTGCGATTGATGGCTCGGAAAGTATGATTCCGCGAGACATGCCGACGGCCTGGTGTAATTTTATTATTAAATTAACTCGAAAGTGTAGGTGTTACGTGTTAGATGCGTTGGCGTTGGCGACGATCGATCGTCGGCGATCGTCTGCTCGTCTCGTTGGTTGTCATTACGAGCCGACGATCGATTTGTTAGTAACAACCGTTGTTCGTCTGGTAAATAACATTCGGTAGCGAGCGTCAGAATGTAAGGTACCGTTAAAGAATAAATAATCATTTAAATAAACCTCCCATGAAAGCTAAGATATTTTCGAGCTGAACATGATCTCGGGCCACTCCGCTCACCTTTTCACGATTAAATCTTGGTGGTTGTTGGGGCCGGTGCTGCATAATCCGCAGACAATCAAGATTGCCGGATGGAGGTGTGCGGGTAGCGCGATTGATTCAATTTCCAGCTCGAAAGGGGGAGGTTATGGACGGAAAATTGAAGCGCGTCGACGATCGGGATCGAAAACGCTCGTGCTGGATACTTCATCTTATCAAGGTACAGTGGCGAGAGATGTTCGTCTTCCGCTAAACGGTTGGCGTCGCAAGATGCCCCTCTGTCCTTTCCCCACACCTCCGCTCCCGAAGACACCGTTTACGCGCTCGTTTGTATGTGATCGTGCGACTGTGAATAGACGGCCGATGACGTACCCGTCGGTATCTGGCTCGTTTTATTAATGTCAATAAGGCAATTATTGTCGATGAATGGCGTGGGTCGGTATCTCGCTCATACCATTGTCGCGCCGGGGGTTACCTGCCCTCCGGTATCGATGGCTACGAACGTGTTTTTATTCACAGCCGAATGGAACAAGCTTATCATGCCGCGTTTGCGACCGGTTTTCGCGTCGATTGAGTACCGCCTTCGAGGGACATCGAACAAATGGTTGCCGCATGTTTCGACGGATAATTTCGTAGAACGCAAGTACCGTCTGCGGTGGAATAACAAGACAAATAAAAACGGAGGAACGAGTGCACCGGCCCGTTCGTGACATTCAATTCGAGAACGGGTTCGACTCTCTTTGTGTCTCCGTCTTTACGTTGATCTCCCGTTTTGACACCGTGTCGAGTTGAATTCCCATACCACCCCGTGATTCGTTCCCTTCCCTCGTGTAGATCCTACGATCTCGTGCAACCTTCCTCCGGGGGTAAAGCTTATTGAAAATTATTCACGGCAACCGCTTTAAAACTAATTTCTTTCTTGCCGGCTCCTTGAACGTTTGCGCGTTACTCGGCGCACTCGCTGAACGAAATATACCAGGGAATGGGGAGAATAATATAGGAAAGAGGGGTTTCTCCAGTCTCCGCTAAGCAATATCTATCCACCCCACATGCCTGCCTGCCTGCCTGCTCGACTGCCTGCCTGCCTGCCTGCCTGCCTGTCTGCCTGTTCGTATTATCGGTGTGTACAGACGGGCTCTCAGCAATTTATCCATTACGGTCCCAGTCGCGCGCGCACTATTATTGCATTTTTTGAAATTATTGCTCGCCCAGCATCGACAACGCGCTACCATCTTGATTGACAGGCTGTGCCTTTATCGCGGACACGACTGCGCGCGGAATGCACGCCGGTGGTGCATCGATTTTATTGATTTTTTTTCTCTCTCTACACCTTGATAACACGTACACGCTCGACGGGAACCGAGCCGGTTTATCGATAACCAAGACACTTTATGTTATATTAAGACGCCGATAAACGGATAAATCGATGATTACTTTTGAAAGTGATCGGTGGCACAGTTCGCGAACTTCCCGCGAGAAAGATTTTCAACTTGCGATTGAAACTTCGTCTCTCTTCTACGCGTCACAGCGAAAGTTGAGTGTTTGAAGTGCACAAAGCGATTCTAACATAAGTTTAGAGGAACTACTGGCCTATTCTCTGGTCAGTGCGTCTGGGAAAAGTTCTGGGAGGAACTAATACAAGTTTTAATGACACTTGTTGGGAGTTCGATATTCTGCAAATGCAAATTTGCGGAAACATATTGGAGAAGATTAGAGCAAGTATTTTTATAAATTTGTAAATTTCATCCGTCTTACTCGTTGTCGCTTGTAAGTAGACTGTTAATAGATTTATGGATTCTAAAATGCAATAGCACTTTTATTTTCGGAAACTTTACATTTGTTCTTTCATAAACAGATTCGAATTTGAATTGGTCTGGTACCTTGCAGGCCATCCTGTATGTCTGTCCAGTTTCACTGCCGGTCCGGAAAGTTTCCGATATTATTTTAGAACACAACCAGTTTTAACGTTACGAAACTCTCGAGTTTAGCTGGAGTGCTTCAGAAATTACGTTTCTGAACTACTGAGCTGCAAGAAAATGCAAAAAACAGAAAACTATTTTTACACCCCGTCAAACCGGAGGAATCCTTTAATCGAAGTCAGCATAAATAATTGAAAGACACGCGCGGCCTATTTTGGCGAAAATGTCAAAACCAACATTTACGGTACAGCAGCTGCGGTGCTCGGCTTCATTTCCTCGTTACAGAGCGGCAAGTGCGCCACGATATTCGTCAATCTTTCAGAAGATGTAGGTACATGTAGGCTCAATTATCCTGAGTGTGCTAGAAGCCGATCGTGTCCGAGGAGACTTCACCGGACCGGAAAAGCTGGCTCAAAAAGAGGAAGTGAGCGATATTGGGGAAGGGAAAGAGAGAGAGAGAGAAAGCGATGGGAGGAGGAGAGAAAACGAGTGAGCCACGGCAGAGCTTGGTAATACATCGTGTCCGAAGCAACTGGAAGGATATACGTGTTCGTTTGGGGCAGCGAAGTCCGCAGAGGCCCGGTAAAGGTTGGCGCGGTAAAAAATTCAGAGGGTGAATAAATCAAGGAACGTCGCAGCAGCCATGGCGCTCTAGGTATAAGTACGGCCGATGTGGCACGATCCGGCTCGTCCGACTCCTCTTCTTTTGTACATACTTTATGGCGAATAATGCGTGAAAAGGGAGAGGACGAGAGGCGGCTTCGAGCGCGTCTCGTTTCACCGAGGACATTCCCACGTATATGTATGCGAGGTTCGAGGCGTAATCCTCTGATCCGTTTTCAGTCGCGCGATGATTTAGGGCGACCCGGTCCTCCATGGAGAAAAAGCAACGATTAACCACGGCGAGACGCTTATGCATTTGTATCCGTGGTGTCGAGTTCTGCTATTCAAAATTGTCTTCTGCACCGTAGACCGTTCGGTCTGCGACAGTTACTCCCTAATCGAGTACACTCCCCTTTCCAGAACGCGTGAAGTCGACTGAAAAATGCGATTAGCCTCGGCGAGATTTTTATCTCGATACACCACGAGAGCGAGAGAGAATACTCGTCCCATGCTAGTCTGTCCGGTGGTGGCGAGACATCTTGCGAATAAGGAGAGAGCATAGTCCGAGACCCATATCGCCTCTGACATTCGATCAAGCAAAAAGGTACCGTAATTACAAGCCTATACGAGACACTGCCTCGACGCCTTCTACGCTGCAACCTATTCGCAGGGAAAGGGATTAAGAGGCCGGACAAGGAGAATCGAGAAGCAGACTGCGCGGGAGGGATATCAAAGGTAAGAGAAGTGCGGTGGTGATGGTGGTGGTGGTGGTGGTGGTGGTGGTAGAATTGTGAGAAGCAGAGAGACGGAGAAGAAGAAGAGTAGAGTGGGATGAAGAAACGTATCTATACGGTGGGCATAGATCGCACCGTATCGTTGAGTAAGTTGGAAGCGGAGGGCAGGAGGCTCGGAGGGATGGTAGCTCATCTTGTAATGGACTCAGAAGACAGGCGAGTCGGCTAATGGACCCCTGCTCTTCCAGAAAAGCTCTCGGTATCTGTGCCACACTAGCATCGACGCCATCGGGATGCGTCCTTCCAAAATCCGCAACACGCATCAGCATGCCGATGTGTTATACTATCCATCCCCGTTCAACGGCCGCAGCCGATCGATCGATTATACTTTCTCTCGATTCCTCCACTCCCTTTATCCTGCTGTTCGATTTAATAGCAGAAACACCGACCGGTTGTTTTTCGAGTTCACGCTCGAAAAAATATTTGCCGGAGCAAAGGTACGATATTCCACGTGGTTGGCTAGTAACAGGGACGGCGGCCGTTGTGTGTTAGGAGATCGCATCGACTGCCAACACGCACTCTATAAAGCGAGAGAAAGAGACAGAGAACTGGTATACAAATATTTTTCCGGCGGTGATGTAAACGAGTTGGCATTTTTGAGAAGGTCGACCGGTTGGGGAGTAAAAATACATACACGGCGACTGTTAATAACGTCGAGCAGACAGACGGCCGCGGTCGAGTCGAAATAATCTCTGATCGGATTAAAGACGGGAACAACACTCGCGGAAGCGATTAACGAGTAATTAAGTGGACGGGCGAGAATGAATGTTGAAAAGAACGGGACAGAACGGAGAATTTAAAATTAAAGTCTTGTCGCTAAGGATTCTTTGCGAAATACAAATTGTTTGTTCAACCGTGAGAAAGAACAGCCAAATGGAAATATCATTGATTTTTTAGTACTTTCGATAAGTTGAAATGAATACATCAATGTTCTTAAATTCTTCGAAATTTCATCGACTCATTTTTGTCATAAATGCATCAAATTAACAAAACAGGAGATATATTGGATTGCTGTTTACCGAAAAACACTTTTTGCTATGCAATATTTTACATTTAATCAAAGAAAAAATAAAATGTAATAAATTGATGATATTTAGAAAGAATTTCCAATATACAGTTCTGACGCGTGGTCATGACAAAATCGAATACAGTCGACAGAGTATTCGATATTTCTCCTAACATCTACACCCACGGAATTCATCCAATTTCACAGACCTCAATTAGCGCGGCTATCATTGTATCGAAAATAGTTTTGCACATATTTCCAATGTTCTAGGATCGCTGTTTTCTACTTCTTGTATAGTTACGATGTTTTTTTTGTGTAAAGTTACCGACGAGTTGTAAAAAAAAGTAGATACAATCACGTAACATTATATTGTTTAAATAAGTGACATTTGAAATGATATTCGGTAACGTTTCAATACATATTTTACAAGTTCGCATCATGTACAGATGAGCTTGTTTACAATTTGGTATTATCCTATTCTGTTCCAGTATGCAATTTACAGTATAATATAATAACATGAATGTTACATATTACTAATACTACTAAGAGGAATAGAAAATCTTCAAACTTAATTCACTGAATATTTTGATCCTTGCCGAATTGATAAATGTAGCAACATTCAGTTAAAGGTTAAACGATTAAAAATTAAACCGAAGGTTAAAATTAATAACGAAATGTAGTCTTGACATTAAAGATGCTCACTTATCATTAACGTACTATTCAGTTAATATTAAGATGATTGGGAAAATTATTTGTTACAGTTGCGCACAAAATGGCTCGCTGTTGGTAGAACAAGGAATTGCATTACCGTAAATCGTTTTAAAAATAATAGTATAGATGACAGTTTTAGCCAGGTATTCGATATCGACCGAGTGTCCCGTAAGTATCGGCGATCGCCTATTTGCGTGCGCGGATCCCTTCGCGTATTGCCGGTGGATAGGATCGTCGAGGTGGACAGAAACTTGCCTCGGGACGAGGAAACGAGACGGTGAACGACGGATCGGGAAAAGAGGGTCCGAGGCTGGACCGGCTACTCTCATCTACTCCCACCAAGTCTCACCGTCTTTCTTCTTATCCATCGCAGTCGTCCTTTCCCGGTCCACTCTTGAGAATAACGTCTACCTCCCTTGATGGGCAGCGCCACTTGAGCGGCACTAACACACGGACACACGCGTCGGCGTGCTACAGGCTCCACGTAGCTGTCCGGCCGATGTCCGATACATCAGGTCCATGCATAATAAATCCACGGAGCGCGAACACGCGCGGGCTTCAGCCGTATTGGAAGACTAGCCCGCACACTCGAACCGAGACAGGAGTATGCACTTGTTCGAGAAACTTGGAAAACAGAACCCGGACGTTTCGTCACGCGTGTTTTGTCCGTTTACTCGTCGAGAGGGATAGCCCCGGATATCAATATCGAAGGACGTTCCTATCGCGGGAAAAACTTGCCCGGCGAATTTCGCCGAATTCAACTGCCGCTTCGATTGCGGGGCTTATTCCGATTTAACTCTTTCACATTATTACGCAGAAATCCTCGAATATATATTTCGGTTAATGCCGCATTATATTTTAATGTGACATATTGTGTTTTGATCCTTTGGTGAAAAATTAAATTAGAATCAGATTATTTTAATTAACTAATTACGTAACTAGACTGGAAATATTTATGAGAATTGCTATTTCATACGTTATTTGACAAAAATTGGAATATAGTAATCATGGATTTCAATTACAAATGTCCAAAACGTTTTGGAACACTTGCCATGTTATTCTACGATTTCAGCGAATGCATGGCCTGTTTTAATTCGGAGGGATCAGTTGAACGGTCCAACCGGTACATTTTGAGTGTTCCTTCTATGCTCAGGGCGGTTGACTGACAGCTGAATTCAATAAGTTGGCCGGTCCGATGACACTTTCGGACGCTCATTTGGACCGGCCAAATAATCACTGTAACAGGGCTCGTTAACGGAATCGGACATTGAATTGTGTTTTCGTTTCGGGCCGCGCATCGTGGCAATTATAGGGAACGAATGGTTGATCGCGTGACTACGGTAAATTTAGGTTTTATCGAAGAAAAGCTCGATCGAATTTAGAAGTTGAAACCGTGCGAGCTCTTAATTAACGAACGCTAAATAAATCCGTTCGGGGTGAAGCTCGAATAGCTCGTGCACCCCTCCCTTTAGCCTGCCAGCATCGAAGGGAATGGGGTAGGTCGGTGGCGAGCGTAGAATTTATTTCGGCATCGACACGGAACGTTTCTTCGGGAGACAAGAGCTCGGCTAGGTGCAGGCGCGCGAGCAGGCAAGCGGGTAGCCGACCCCGAGAGCCGTTTAGCTTAATACACGTAACGCTACTCTCCGGCTGCTTTTTCTCCCAAATACTCTACTTCCAACCGGTTCGAAGTAGTATAAGTCGTGGACAAAGTAGACGGCGTACAGAAAACCTCCATTAAACTCCCTAGAAGTGATTAGTACCCTCCCCATCTTCCCTGCTCTCCCCCGCCCTTCCTCTGTTTCCTCTATCCCGTGCATTCTCTTCCCACCTTCTCCCGATTCGCCTCTCTCCTGTTCCTTCTATGGTCTCTTTCCCCCTCTCCGCTCGATCTTAAATCCATTTGACATCGTAAAACTTACACTCGAAATCGTCAAACGCATATCTTTCCAGAACTCGAAACTGAACATTGTCACGTGGCAGATGTAAGCTGGATGTACAATGTCGTTAGATGTATGCTAACGACAGTTTTCTACAACGCGTCCCCAAACGGCCACCCTCTTTCGATGGTTTACCGAAAACTCATTTTCGAGTGGGAACAAGCTCGAGGTAGGGGAAAATGACGCTGCGTCTTCGGCGTCTATATCTGTTATTGTCGGCCAGGCTGATGGAAACGAAACGCAACTATGAAAATGCTTCGAAGAGAAAATAAATTAAAAATATTAAATGGTTTTGTTTATCGACCGCGGATGAAACCTAGCAATCGGCCCAATTTCATTTCGTCCGCGGGAAATAGAAGGAAGGAGAGGCACGAGGCTGAGTGGAGGAGCGTAAAAAAAAGGGGTGGAAGCGGACTGTAAACCGTTGCGTCGAAATCCCGATCCGAAAAATAGACCGGCGCGTTTCCCGCGAACCGGAAACTTGGCGGACGTCAAATTTAGCCGCGCGGCGATCGCGGTTGACGGGTTGGTCGGGTGGGTGGGTGGTCGGGTACGGAAGGGTGGTGAACGGGGGTGTAGGTTGAGCGGATCGCGGAAAGTATATCGGCGGATCGTGTAAGTCCACGAGAGTGTCATTATAGCGGGATTAATCCACTCCTTTTCCCTGATTTAATCAGCGGTCGGCCATAAATCAGTTGGTAATTAAACGAAAGCATCACCGATGCCGGGGCAGTAAACATAGCCTAATCCATTTCGTCGGGCGGCTTATAGGTGTGGATGGCGTGGGAGTGAGGAAAAAAGGTCGTAGCCTTTCTAATTTAATCTGGCGAATGATTCCGTGATTCTCGAAGCTGGCGGCAACCCTTTCATTACTTACGTTCCCACCCTGAGGCGGGCTGCGAGGCAAGCACCCTCGCGCTCGCCACGGTGGCCCCCGGACGGCCGTGCCTCCTTCGCCCCGCGGCCTCCCCGCGAAGAACCGGCGCAGAACACTAAATCAGCGACCAGTGTAATTTTTGTAATGGGAGGTGTGGCCTGGCAGGGGTGGTAGACGCGTCTCCCGCCGGGAGAACCGGACATATAGTAGGGATGCCATCACCGCGTTCGCCTCGCGCGTCCTGGAATGGTAGGGTTCGCAGGGGTGATTTTAGGGGTGGAATGCTACGATGCGAGCACGCCGCTTCGGTGGTTAATCCTCCGTCACTATGTCTCGACTCTAGTTGCGATCCACAGCGTCGCTTTTCCTTCGCCCTACCTCCGCCGTTCTCACTTTTTCTCTCACGCTCATTGTCTTGGTATTCAACCCCCTACTACGGACTACTATGTATTTCCTTTGTCGAGGTCTCCTATTCGATACAAAGCAATCCCTGTGTTGGCTTTTGCGCAAGAGGACGGTAATTAAAAATATTTCTCTTACTCTCGCGACGAATGCTCGCACATTAATTAAATCGGGTATAAACGAAATATTTGTATCGTCCCGCGCTGAATCTCCTTTCCGTGGGATGCCTCTTCTTGATTTCCCCTGTTTATTAGTCTTTAATTAACTCGACGCTGGGCGCGCATAAACGAACTATCGAGGTGTCCTATTCACTCTCGAACTTCCGCGGCAACCTCCTTTTCATTGTATTCATCCTCGCGTAACCGTATGCTCCGGACTCTGTATCGCCGCAACCCCTTGTTTTGGTTCAATTGAACCGGCTTGCCTCAGATCGATGAAATGCACGGCCGGCCATCGTGGCGATCCGCGCGCTCTGCCGTAATTAATCGTGTCGTCTTAATCGGTTCGATGCGCGAGAATCACCGCTTCCGCGTCGCAGAGAATTCCGCTCGCAGTTAAATCGTGCGGTGGCGCGAATGGTTCGACAATAAGCAGCCGACGGTAGTGGGGCAGCGTGTGTGGGTTCCGAGTTCGATGGCGGGTGTAAATACGGGTTTCGGCCGGCGCGAGTTCCTTGAGTTCGGATACGGGTGCGATGACGGTCGAGCGCGACGAGTGGGAAGGGGAATAGCAACCGCTAAGAGAAGGGAGACGGATCAGGCGGCGCAGGGGCAGCGACACTTTCGCGGTGGTGGGAGCGAACGGTCGGGAGTGGGGAGACTGTGGAGGGGTGACTCGGCCGAGTGGTGGGGATTTATTACTCTCGGTGGCGTGCCGCGGTCGCACGCGGTACTCGGCAGTTTACAACCGACCGCCGGTCTGGCGGTTTCGGGATTCTCTCGTTAATGGTACGTTCATAGATTGCTTCGCGAAGCCCGAAACGCCCGTGTCTTCACGTTCGGTGTAATTGCTCGTGATCAAAGTCGCAAACGATTCCTATTGACGATACACGTATACAAATATAGTTGGATCTTATTTATTCTACAAATCTGTTGGCTTCTGAAGCATTTAACGCGGTTGTCACACGCAGTGAACATTGTTCTGTGGTGTAGTGATAGATACGTGACACCAGTCATCTGAGCACGGCGCGTTGCGGAAGGGGTGTTTGCAGAAGTTCTCTAGCGTTTCGAAGGTTCTCAGGTAAATGTCAGCTATTATTATGCGGTGCGTACGTTCCGAATGATCCGGTTAGCGGCGAACGGCGGTATGTCACATTTGGCAGATTAATTTTGTGAAACGTGATAGGCGTATTCCATCTGCGACGCGCAATTCGAGTCCGGAGATGATCACTTTAATTGGAGAAAATCGACGTGGTGCCTGGGCGGATAATAATGGAAGAATTCGTAATGCGACGTGTAATTGAAATTTCACCAATTCGACCGCGCGTCCCTACCCGAACGCAATCACATGTTCAATTTAACGGGGAGCTTTCGCGAAAAACCGCTTTCACCCTCGCCGGTACGCTGACAGCACCGCGCGAGCGCTCTTTGCTTTTCCGTTCCCGCTCAATCCGCGTCAGTCCGAAAATAATTATAAAATTCCGTGTAATCCGCCTTTCAAATCGCAGCTAACGACGAACATATTCCCTAAAGAGACGAATAATCGTCGAACTCCCGGATACGAGCTTATTTCTCGTTTCTTCTAATCTTTTCTCACCTACCGATTCCGTCCTTGTCAGCAGTAGCTGACGCGATCGTATGGTTGCCGTTAGCGATACGGATTCCGTAGAAGCGAACTTAATCTGCATCCCGTGAAATGCTGTTACGTTGTTTCGTTGTCTTTCGCGCTGCCAGGTAAGTCCAACTGCGTCGACGTAGCTCGGGTGGAAATTTTTAATTAAGGATTGAAATTCGAGTATCGTGGTCGTAACGCGTATCGTATTGCTGTCGTTCATAATCAGCCGCAGCGTGTCCGTTTTAATCAGCTTGGACAGTTGAGCCAAAAGTGTCGCTTGCGAGTGAGCCCATCACGGATACGTAAAATTTTGTAACAAATTGGAGTAATTTAAATTTAGAAATTTCGTCGACGAATATTTTGATTATAATTCTCCATTCGTTTTTTAAAATCTCTTCACACTTGCAATTTTCTCGAACGTTAGCGCCATCGTTTCGTGTTTAATTCTAAGAACAATCTCTAAAGTGATATATTAACCCTTAGCACTCGAGTGACGCCTCTGAGGCGACATTAATAATTGCTGTACCATTAATTAAAATATTGTTTACATTATTAGATCTGTCGGTATCCGATCAATTGTTCAACATTTAAGTATTGTATGAAGTATTACATCAATTTCGTATCTACCAAATTTAAAAAATCATACAGTTGAAATTTTCCAGTTAAAATAGCTCCGAGTGCAAAGGGTTAAAAGCCATCTATTTGTCCACTGTTCGTGAGAATATTATAGGTTCAATAAGCGAGTACTGTCACGAAAGTTAATACGTTAAGTGAATTGCATAGAATATTCAAATCCTTTGAATCCTACCGTACACAGTTTATAAGTATACAGCGAATGTTTATGCAAATAGAAATTTGCATAAGCCAATTTACAGGACCTAGAGTCAATCAGAACTTTGTTTGTTCGATCCAGTATTCTATCAGGTTCGAAGTAAAAATAAAAGCCTGGTTAAACGAGATCAAGCTTTCGAAAGTACGTAAGAATATATGTATTACGATCGTTAAGGCCCCTACTAACGGTATCACCGAGAAATTGAAATTTTTCGAGTATAACCGAGCGGTCGAAAAATTCAAATGATATTTACAAAATTCTCCAGAGGCTGCCACGTGATCCAAAAAGTTACACATTTCCCTCCACCACTATCGGTACTAAATCCATTTGATCGGCAGCACCAACAGAATTACGCGCGGTATTTAGTATCTTAATATCTGCGCTGCTCTGCCTTTCTCTTCGCGCATTCATTATGATTTATCGCGACCGGATATCGAGGGGTGTTCATTGACCGCGTCCCATCAGGTTAGTGACGCAAGAGAGTATCTGGTCGTTTGAATTTCAATAATTGGCGGTAGTTTTCGTAGTGGCGATCTCGTTAGCCCGCCGCTCGAACGAAGTGACTTAATTATTTCGTTTGAAGTCCGCGAACCGGCAGACGGTCGCACGAAACGATGGGGTTTTGACAGTGCGGGACGGAGCCGAGGGAGTTTTTGAACGTTGCAGACGCGGGCCACTCTCTCTCTCTCTCTATCTCTCTCTCTCTGTCTCTGTGTAGGTATGCCGTTCGCGCGCGGCTCACAAGTAAATTGAGAAAACTGGAACGAGGGAGAGACGACCGAGATAGGAGGGAGGAAGGGGGCAAACGTTTATTTTACGCCGACAAATTGGTGCGGCTAATTAGCTCCGGCTAAAAGCAGAAGTATGACCGTGACGCGGAGTGGCGCGTTGTGTCGCGCCACCGATGTTTCTACCGCCCACCGTTTACAGTCGGCCGGGTAGGAGCGATTTAGGCCAATTGTCGTCTTTCGGTGGCTGCTGCGGCACGCTCCCTCGCTTCTCCCTCCCGCCCCCAATGGAAAATTAAATAGAGCCTCGGCTCCGCGTTCCCGTTTACCCGCTGAAACAAGATAATGAAGCCATTAACGTTCGCCTGATCTTTTTCACGCGTCGTATAAAAAATCCCGTATAGTCCGGCCGAGATACGTACACGCTTTCCTCGCCGCGGCGGTTGCCCGTTTCGGAGGCGTTCGTGACAGGATGATACGTTTTCGCGAGGTATCTGTCGGCAGCGGTGAGGAAAGTATAGGGGAACGCAGTGGTGATATAATTTAATAATACCGGGTGCGCGTAATGTCTTTTGACACGCGTCAGCGATAATTCCGAGGCGAATGTCCAATAAAAAGCCACTTTGCCCGATCGAAATATCAAATGTAATCCTCTTAAGTCGGGTGCACCGGTCGAACGTGTATCTCCGGGACTGACCATCTCACGCTATCCTTTTTTTCGTCCTTTCCTCTCGCATCCTACCAGTTTGCCTCTCCTTTTCTCGCTCTGCGCGCTCCCTCTCTTTCTCGTGCTCGGTCGCCCTCCCCTCGGTTCCCAGTCTATCTCCATCCTCGTCCAGTTCGAGCGATCCACCCGCGAGCTTCTAAGTTAACTTCTGACCCCTCGCCGTTCTCCGTGCCTCCCTTTCCTATCCAGAGGCGTTGCTTTTACGGCGATTGAAGCTTCCCGCGGGTCCTTGGGCACTCCGCCAGATGGCAGTGCCGCGTCCTTCTGGGCGTCGGCCCCCAATATTCCATTTAAAAGAATTTTTCGGAAAATCCAACGCCCTCTCGTTCCGAACGCGTGGCCCCTCGACGTACATCGCGAGGCTACAAATTTTACACCCTCCCGGCCCCGTCAGCGGCTGCGAGGTTATCCCCGGGTCTGGCTGTTCTAATTTTTCGCGTGCCGCCCTCTGCCCGCCACCGAATGGGCGGGCTGCGATTGCACGCGAACGCGAATATAATTAACTCGAACTTTAATTCGTTTCCGTCCGCGTTGTGGTTTGATTATGCGATCGAAGAGAGTGCGGATTTCGAGACCGTTCCGCCGCGCCGCGCACCGAAGAGAGAGCGTACATCGGTCCGAGAACGAGGGTGGTTTCACCCAGAGTTTGCCGCGCGGTTTTATCGCACCCCTCTATCCGTCGATCCTTTTCGAGGATTTTTCGCCAAGGATAGAAAGAATCATTATCCACCGACCGACATCGGTGCCCACGATCATTAAAGAACCATTTCCAGTTGCACGGATGACGACCGATGTTGAATAATTAACCGGTCACCGACTAAAATCGATTCATTAATTAATAAAGCGGCTACGCTCGCTCTACTAATAACGCCGCTCCACAATTGAATAGAGATCGCGTTCATTAACGGTCCGTGTACTATTAGCGGCGGTTGTGGTATATTATGGCCCGAACCTGAATCAACCGAACCGGATGATCGGGTTCTCCCAGTCCGATAAACAATTTTTACGGTGGTGGTCACCTCCCACTTCCTCTTCGGCGGCCTCCTCCCCCTCCTCTATCCCTCGAAGCCCCTCTGATAACTCGCGAACGATCTTCGCGTATCGGGAGCCATGGATACGAGCTTCCGCGCCCTAAACCCCGCGAACAATAACGGCTCCGTTTCGTGTCACGGGACTAAAAAGACTTTGTTCCCATTGTTAACCGGTTCGGCGATCCCCGACACGGGACGGCTATCGGCGTCGCGGGGTCGCCGCTTCTCCGTGCCGCGAATTTTCCTCCCCGCTTCCGGACCATCTCGATCCGACGAGAACGAACCAGAAGAGGAAAATTCCTGGCTCGCTGACTCGCTCGCTCCGTCGTTCCCGTCGGCTGTGCCCCCGCTATTGGCTAGGATATCTTTCGATTATCAAGACCATCCGTAGCTACCGCCTTAGCCGACCGGGCGCCGTTGTCTTCTCGGCTCTTTCAATTAATGTTTTGATTGATTTCGGACCCTTGCCTGGAGGCCGGCCCACCCCTTCCGGCTCGCTCGCTCACTCGCTTCACTCGCTTCACTCGCTTCACTCGCTTCACTCCCTTCACTCCCTTCACTCGCTCGTTTGCCAACTCACCTTCGATCTCCTATACCGCGCGGTTCTTAGTTCTGCAATCCGAGGTTGTACTCGCGCCATCGATCTTCTTACTTATCTTTCGCAGTTCTATTGCTTCGTTTATTGCCTGGTTTTCGGTTAACGTACTCGATTGTCTGCTCGATAGTTTTTTAATGTACACACCGTTGTCTTTTCTCCATTCCTCGCGAAACGTGTCCCGAAAGCTTTTCCATTTATCGTTAATCAGCTTTGTAAATACACTGATTTTTATCGACACAATTACTTTTTCCTGCGCTGTTTTATCCGAGTTTACAGAGCCTGATTAAAAGTTTAGTTATTGACACTAAATGGGGGGAACGATCTTTTACTCCTTTGTGTTCGCTGCAGTGTTGAAAAGTTGCTGCGTCAACGAAATTGAAATCGGTGTGTTTGTTGTTTTTTTATTTATCGAATGGCTGATGTTTTTTCGGTACAATTTAGCATTGTTTCTGTAGATGAACGTTGGAACATGTATTAATATTAATAATTCGACTGTGGATGTATTATCAGCAATGTTTACATTCCTAAATTGCTAAGATTACCGAATCTCGTATGCATAAAATAAAAAATCATATAGAGTGGAAACTTTCTAGGTCAGAGAAATTCAAGTTTTGAAGTTAACACTAGATTTACGTTCATCGTTCACACGACGGGTTCTAATATTTTAAATTTAGGATCATCGAGATCGTAAAGGTGAATTATTCAACAAATTTATTTCTCTGAGTACAATTATTTGAAAAAAGACTAAAAATTTGCATAGACACATTCTCGTTATTTTTATAAAGTAATTGTTCGCGATCGCGCGAATTCGAACAGACGGTTAACGCGACGTGTCCTCCTCGCCTCGTCGTGACGTCAGCCTCCTGATCGCGAGATCCCGACTCGCGTTACCACGTCGGGCTTCGACAGGATCACGCGATGATGATCACTCCCCATCATCGGGTGATCCTCGGTAACCAATCCCCATAAATTCGTCATGCGGAATCTCCAGATTCCACGAAACATCATCGGATTTCTCGGATTGTTAGCTCATCCTTCTATGAAGTCGGTCGCCGTCTCTATTCAATCACGCTAAATTCAGATTTGGCTTCTCACTTTGTCTTTCACACATAAATTCACGACGCATTCAACTCACTTGAATAGTGTAATTGATTTTGCGTTATATTCAAAGAACAAATAAATACAGTCCACGCTCGTTTATTCAATCAGCGTTTTCGAGTTTTCTCTACATTCTTTTTTCACCTTCGCGCACAGCGCTGTGCGTACTCCGTCTACTCCATCGTTAACGTAATAAGTGGCCGTCGGTCGATTCCGCTACATTAACGTAAGATAGTAATTTCAATGCTCCGTAAACCTATTGTTAAAATAGCTTTGACTGCAAAGGGGTAACAATTATTGCTAATGCAGGCGACGTAACTACGCGAATGACGCAAGACGAGAGGACTGGCATGTAACTCGGGACACTACCGTATACCAGAATAGAAACACATTTCCATTCCTAATTAAATATTATCGTCGCCAATGTGCGACGAGGCGGTGAACGTGTTAAAGACAGAAATGTATATATTCCAAAATCTCGCTGAGAAGTTACGCGAAGACGGCGCGGCGTCGCCACCGCCACCCCTAAACTCCCTAAATCAAAGCCCGAGCGATTTAAAGTCATCGGTGGGAGGACGGTGTAACCGATAGCCGGCAGCTTTCTTCCCGGATTAACCGTGACTTCCGTTTCCGATGCTCGTGTACGTGCTGTATCCACGGGAAGAATGGAAACCCCCGCGGAGGGTGTTTGGCAACGCACGAGGAGGCGGTAGCGATGTCGTAGACGGCGGGCGGCGTCGCCGACGACGATCCCCGTTGCTCGGTAGACGGTTGCTCGAATCGGTGTTATACCGGTGGCTGTTTTATTGCGAGATTTGCGGCGTGGCCTCTCCGTGTAACAAGACTTACTGAGATCTTAATAGAATCTGAGGCCACCCCCTCTCAGCAAGTCCCGTAGCACACGGGCTAACGCCGTCTTCGACTACAGCACAGTAGCCGTTCGTTTCCTGACTCTCTCTCTCTCTCTCTCTCCCCTCCTCCTCTTTCACTCCTGCCCCTTTCTCTCTATTTCTCTACCCCTCGACCACGTTCTTTCGAGCTTCCTTTTTCCGGCCAACCATTTCCTCTGTCCCTCTTTCCCTTACCCTGCGTTCCTTCTACTCAGAGAGGAACGGGATGGGTAGGGGTAGGGAGTTGACCCCGGCGCTGCATCCCTCTATCAGGAAAAGGGGTGCTTATTCTAAGCGTATATAAGAGGGGCAGGAGAATGCCCGGGGTGGGCTGAAGGGTGATTTATGAATATTGCCTACCGAGAAAAGTGTATCGCGCCGCCGCGCGTCGATTTCACCTCGACGCTGCCGAGGACTTTGAAGCGGCCCCGCGCCGCGCCGGGCGAACTTTCTTTTATAACATTCTTGTCGTTCCGATTAGCGGGATAGGCGGAATGGAAAAAGGGGTTCGCTAACGCGCTCGCACCGGATCGAAACCGACCCGGTATAGTGAGTTTTCTGCCGGTCCGATGGATTCGAGTCGCGTCTCGACGGGAATTTTCGCATCCGCGCGCGACGCGGTTCGCGTGTCGTTGCTCGAACGGTAGATAATTGAAGAAGGGGCTTGATTTTATTCGCAGGCACCTCGACCCCTCTCTTTTTTTCTGTATTCTCTTTTTTAAAGTGGTCGGCGTATACCAATATCCTTGAGCCAATGATCACGCGCGCGCACGCCCGCGAATAATACTCGATCGCCGAGATTACGCAGACGCTCGCGACAACCGCGCTATTCTTTACCGGGTACGACGTAATTAATTTCACGTTTTATCGTCGCATCGGTGATTAATTACTGCGGTGCCAGAGCGGAATGAATGGTCCTCTGGGCGACAATGGAGAAAGCTTGTTAATAAATATGCGCTGCGTGCGCGCGTGTCGCGTATCTTGGCCGCGTGCCGCGATAATGGCGATCGCAAATTCGAAACACGCGTTTCTGTGTCATCCTGTCTCTCCGCTCCCGTTCTGAACCGAATATTCGCCGGGGCGTTTCGCAGCGCAAATATTTTCTTCGGCTCGGAACGGTAAACATCGCGCTCCGCAATGATTGCAAGGGCTCGCTCCCGTATTGAATAAATCCGCGATCGATATTAATAAACGTCCGGGCATCTGGAAAGGGAGAGAAAGCAAACCGTTCAATCCGTTAGCAGAAATACTGTGGAAATCGGATCTGGAGTACCCTTACGATCCGACTTCGATTACAACGGTCCTTTAATTCCTGTCTTCAGATCTCTCGATGAGAAGAAATCGCAGAAAGAAACTGTGGCTGTTAGCGATTAAACGATGGGCAATTAACAAGGCACGGCGAAGAGTGGCTCGCCTCGTCGAAAGAAAAATTTTGTTTTTATTGCCCCTTTAGTTTTGGATATATGTACATTTATTCTTTTCCTTCCTTTACCCTCGCCGGACCCCTCGAGCAGACCAGAGAAGATTGCACACATGGAAACGCGCTCGAAGAAGAATGGGGGAGCCCCGTTGCTGTTGGTGATCGGTTGGCAGAAGCAATTTTATATTTTATTCCCCTATTTAAATTTATCATTTCAGATATCGTAGGAACAAAAATAAGTTTAAATTGAATTCTGTTCCCCCCTATCCACGGCGGCGACATCTACGTGCACCCACCCACCATCTATCCCCGTATTCTTCGTACCATCGAACAATTCTATTTCGCTTTTCCACCATCCGCAACACTGTCATCTCGATACGTCGTCGTCGTCGTCGTTATTGTACTCGTTTCTAGAAACACTTTAATGGGACCAACATCAAACGGAAAACTGTTTCATGGATGCAACCTGCTCGTTGAGAAGTCTGCCAAAGATTTCGCGAACTAGAATACAAAGAACCTTAAAAATATTGTAATACTCGACTTGGAAGGACTGTCCGAAAGTTTCGTCGAAATCGGTTGACGTACAAAAAAGCTGTTGTCGCAATCTTCACCATTTTTAATTATTTATTATTTATGTAGATTTAGAAACAGCATGTTTTAAATTTTCGTTATAGGCACGGATAAAAAAAGTTAAAAATCTGGGCGTTTAGTTTTCTCTTCGAAATTAAAAGATTATATATTTTTGTTTAATATTTTTGTCTCGCGCTCTCTCTACGTAAAAATTCTATTTCTCTTCATATAGACTGTGTACAGTAGATTTCAGGAACAACTAAGCTTCAGCAATGAATGAATATTAATTCGATCGGCGCGTTATCAATCCATAATGGAGGCTGTTTCAATTCGCGACAATCTTTGCATTCAACCGGCATTTATTCGCCGTTTAATACGATCCGTTTTCTCTCTTTCTCTCTCTCTCTCCCTTCTGTTTTCTACGCTGGATTACCTCGCTGTTCCACCCTTCGCGATTTTCCACCCTCTCGGTACGGGCTGGTTTCTTTAATTCAATAACGGCGCGCCGGATAAACAGAGAGGCAGGGATGAAATTCCGCGGGTTATATTCGACGACGATAATAGTTAGCCTAGTTGCCGGCTAATTGTCGCGTCGCGTCGCGTCGCGCGTCGGTTCGAAAATATCCGACGCGGTCAGAAGATGGCACGGGAAAAGAAGGGACGAGAGCGGGAACGTGCACGGAGAAGAATATTTTATAACGAGCTCGGCACGAAGACAGCACCACCGGTACGGTTGCCTGCGCATATAACGGCAGGATCGAGAGTAGATCTGTCTCCCCAGGAAGCTTGTTAGGCGTCGGCGAGCTCTGCTATCTTCTAATTGGCGATATAATGATTCTGAAGGATGGAATACCGTGGTCCTGAAGGGGCCGAGGGGCACCCTACTCCGTGCCTTCCCTTGTTAGGGGCGAAATTAAAATTTGGCTCTACCTTCTGCCCTCCCTTTCTATCCGTCGACTTCTCTCGCTCCCACCGGCACTGTTTTCAGCTCGTTCTCTCCTTCTTTTGCCGTTCTATTCATCTCACGCGGCTTCGTCCTTTGCCATCGTTTCTCCTCGTTTCTCCACCTCCACTTCCCCACCCCTCGTACCACGACTACCATCGTTTCGATGCCACTTCTTCCCTCGTGGATTCGTTACGCGGTCGCTGTGAAATTTATATGTTCTTGCGCCCACGGGAGACACGGTACCGTCGCGTCGCGTCGCGTCGCGCTGCTCAAATTTCGAGGACTTTTTCTTCGTGACGGAAGGATGCTCGTCGACCTGCTTGATTGCATTTGTTTCCCTCTTCTCGGCTGGCGGAATCACGGCTCCGTGGACGGCGACGCGGGATACCTCGATGCAAAGGATTGGAATACCGACAAGGGAACGGCGCGACGCACAGTGGTCGATGAGCACGAAAACTGGGCCATAAATGAAATTATTTTAGAAGTTGTTACTTACCTGATCGCGTTGCGTCGCTACTATCTGTAATTAAATTAATTGTCTATAAATTATTTTATATAAACAAAAGTAATAAATAATTTTATAATTATGGTACTTCTAGTTCATACCTGGAATTTGATTAAAGATTTCATAAATTTTCCACGTACGACATTCGGTAAATCAATCCCTTTGCACCAGGTTGACTCCATTGTGAAGCCGACAAAAGAAATGGACATAAATAAATTCAGAAAAATTTCTAATTTCTCTTGTCACAATACCATATGTATTTCTCAAAAGTTTCATCGCGAGAGTGTGTTCAAGTTGTTGATGGTGTCAAATAATAGAATTTAATCGAGTCACTGTTCATGCGATAGAAATGCAATTTACAAAGTTTTTAAAATGTTCATAATAATTATTATCCGACACGAGTTCTGTCAACAGTAGAACGTCGTAGGTGCAGAGTTTCTGAATTTCAATCGATTCCAGCATTGTCAATCGAGGCGTTCTTGAAATCTGATGAATTCCAGGTTTCCCTGTTGGCACCGAGGTAGAAAGAGATGGAGAGAAAGAGATAGGATCTGTAATGAATTTTTTGGCCATGCAATTTCAAGGCTTATAATTGCGCGGATCAAAGGCGTCCCATTAGCGTTGGTTAATTGGATGCCTCGGATTGAAAGCGGGCGCATCAAGCGGCGATTTCGTTTCATATCTCCGGGAACTATGACTCGGGAAATCAACGGCGGGGCCGTAGTTAAGCGCCAATGCTTAATTAAACGTTAATCTCGTGTACGGGCGGTCGATGGCGGGGAGGATAGTAGAACAGCTGAGAAAGGGGGATGCGGAGGCTGCGTGGCTGTACCGAGCACGAGGAGGGTAGGGCCGGGGGTGAGGGCAGAAGGGGGTGGTGGCAGCGAACGGAGGTAGTGGGCGAAATTAAGGCTCGCCGGTTGATTCGAATTCTCCTTGAGAAATTTCCTTTCCCCGAGAACACCCTTCGTGCGCTCTCTAGTAGTTACTAAACTGGTCGTCTCAATTAGCGAAACTTGCAGCTACGTTACCGACTTCCAATTAGTCATAGGTTGCAAACTGTATCGCGCTTACTGGAGCGAGACTAATAACTTCTAGACCACGAAATATATGCGTAGATGCACGATGCAAATTAGTGGTGCACGGCCGTTCGAACGTTTACGAAATATTTCGCGGGTGAAGAAAATTTTATTCGCGGCTGGCGAATCTCGAGACGGGCCGAAACGAGTCTTTCAATTTAACGGATGTCTCGCACGGGTTTCCTCGAACGAAGAATGTTGCTACACCTTCTCGCGGTACGGATTTTTTCCTCCCTGGTGAAGGTTCAACGTTCCCCGTTAACGAAAAGAAAGAACCGGCTCGTAGCAATGGAGACAAGTGTGTGTGGGTGTTGTGTGTGCCTTGGTGGACGCACGCGCGTACGTGTTGGTGTGCTCGTGCTGCCGAGGGTGTGTTACACGGGACACCGAGGACGTCGATCTCGGCGAATTTACGAAGACCCTTGTCGCGCGGCTGATAGTTACAGGCCTGGTCTCAATTAGCAGAACTTACGTCGCTAGGGTCCAATTAGACGTAGGCTAGAAGCTACACCCTGTTTGCTCAAGTTTGCCGTACCTGTGCACCCACCGACCGTCGGATGGGGTTGCTGCCCGTCCTGTAGCTGCTGCCGAGCCCGTTGAAGGTGTCTTTTTCCTACGCTAATGACTAATTAGCAGCCTCTCCACTTCACAGTATAATGACACGGGATACAGCCTTGAGCCGTCGGCTGGGATCATTATTAAACCCCGAAATTGCAGTCGTGACTGCCGTCTCGTGTTATGCGCCGCGCCGCGCCGCGCCGCCCCGCGTTCCATCGTACCCTATACTTTGCCCTATCCTGCGCCCTGCGTACCCTTGGCTAGTTCCTCGTTTCTTGTCTCTGTGGAGTCCACGATCCACGGCTCGGAGGACACGCGGAAAGATGCGGAACGTGACTCAACGAGGACAGGGGTTGCGTACCGATTCGACGTCGGCGTCGGCGTCGTCGCATCCACCCCCGTGAAACCGACCGTTCTCTCCCAGTTCTCCGATTTTTCCTCTTTCGTTACCCCTTTTCCTTTCAACTCGACGGAACAGGTGCGCTCGCGTTTGTCTCTCGACCGTTGAATTTCTTCGGGTGCAAAAACATATGAAGTTTCAGCTGGATAAGGGATACGTGTAAAATTGCGAGTCTAATTGCTCTGACGCTGGACGCAATTAAAACGTAGCCGACCTCCGATGTCTGGGAATCCTGATAAAGGCGAAGCGATTTTTAATCGCGCGTTAGCCGTTTGCCATGGAAATCTAGAACACCGGACGAGAGTCAAGAAATGTTGTAAATGGGGACTCTATCCCAAAGTCTTTACAAAGGAAACCACCCGAAGAAAGTTGAGCGGTTCTCCACGTGTGCAAATACCGAACCAGCCGGTTCCAGCGGGAAGTTCAGAACGGTGAAAAAAATTCGAGAATGCAGGCTGTGTGTGGACAGTTTGGCGACACACTGACCCTTCCCCATCCGTAATATTATATGGATGCCATTCTCTTACGTATGGATAACTTCGTCTCGTCCTTCCGAATAATATTTTCCTTTCGACCCCTGTGTATCCCTTCTCTTTCTCTCGTAGCCTGTTCTCCGGACTTCGTATATCCCGCATCGCGACCAGGGGACAATTTCCCCTGCCCTCTCTCCTTCTCCTTACATTTATTTATTTCCTAAACGTCCGTCCCCGCCGGCTACTTTATATTTGACATTTTTATTAAACCAGCCGGCAGCCCTGTCCGTAGCGACGTATTTCGGGACGACGCGACGCGACGCGACGCAACGGCGATCTGGGACGAGGTTGGCCGCTAGGTTATCCCGTATTGCTGTTAGGGCAGTTTCGTAATCTCGGAAGGGTGGCTCTTATATTGACCGAATAAAAAGTCGTATCCATCGCCGATACGTCGGTCGATCGGATATCCCCCAGTATCCTTGCCAATCTTTCTCTCACCCTCGCTCCTCTCATTTCTCTCTTTCTCTTTCACGTTCGCGGGTCAAAAGACAGTCGGCGCGGGTACGATGTACCTCGTATCTGGCTCTTTACCATCCCATTTCTTCTACGTGCAGTCGCCCTCTCGAACCTGGCCATAAATAAATTTTTCATTTTACGATTGCTGTTCTACGTTCGCGAGGCTCGACGCGATCACGGGTCCTCTCGCGTAAGCCGTTTCTTGCGCGAGAACGATTTTACACCGTCGACGGGGGGTTGGAAAAAAATTTTCTCTCCTCGAGGCTGCAAGTGACCGCGTAAATCAGAATCGGCGGGTGTTGCGCCGAGTATCGTCGTCCCGCCGCGCCCCGTTCCGCCCACGCGTCCGCCGATATACCGCTGCGCGCATTGTCGCGAAATAATGGGACGGTAAATTGACGGGATTAATTTAATTTTATCTAACGTTTCATCGGCCTGGCCCCGGATAACGACCACGGCCTCTCGCTGTAGCCGGCTCGGAATTGGATATTGCGTGTGCCCGACAAATAACTGTGTGTCCGTGAAAAGTCCGATCGGGTACACGAGCTAATGGCCAGGCTGGGGTTAAAGAGAGTTTTCCTCGTTATCGATCCCCACGTTCCCGTTTCGACTATCCTGGACGGATCGGCAGTCGATCGTGTAATCAGTGATCGATCGTTCTCCCCTCTCGCCGCTTTTCTCTCTCTCTCTCTCTCTCTCTCTCTCTTCCTCCCTCCTTCTAATGGGAGTGCCTCACGCAAGTGAAATTCCGCTCCTTCGTCATTGACCCGGCTTCCTCTGCTCCCTCGACACGAAATTTTCTCAGTTGATTCCTCGTCTCGCGACGATCCCATCAATCGAACTAGGAATGCCAGAGGAAGAGATGGTGTGTGTGAGAGAGAGAGAGGGAGAGAGAGACTAGGGGGAAAGTCGTTAGAGGACGGAAAAAAGTAAATCCGTGGAAAAAATGGAGCGCACAGATCGTTTGACGAATCACGAAGCGTCCCTCGGATACCGGGGTAGGTGGGACACGCTAAGAGTGGGGGGGGGGGGGGGGCAAGGGGATACGCGGCAGAGGGATGATGTTTTTTTCCTCCGCGGTGCCTCTTTAATTTGCCCTCCAATTAACGGACGGGGTCCTATTTGAAAAATACCTGCCACGACGGCTGGCAATTATACTCCTTCTTTTTTTTTGCGCCACGAGCGCGTTATTAGCGCTATCCGTCGTTCCTTTTGCTCCTCCTCACCCCAACTTCCTACCCTCCCTCTCTTTCTTTCTCTCTATCCACATCTCTGCCCCTCTCGCCCCTCGTCGAGCTGTTCCTCTTCGTTCCCACCATCCGCCTCGTCCACCACCAACACTCTGTCACCCTACCGTTTTACGTGCGTGTTGGCCGCGTTCGCGTATCCGTATCAGCGACAGTGTATGGGTTTTATGTGCATTGCAAAGTGCACGGCCGTTGGCTGTGGAAGGGGCGGGGAGCGAGATACTTTCGCGGGTAGGACACACGGGCCTGTACAGAGAAGAGAGAAACGGTGAACGTTCGAGCGAGAAGGAAAGGAAGGACGAAGAAAGACGGCTAGAGACAAACGGCGGTAGGAGGAAGAAGGAAGGAGAGACGGAGAGGACGGTAGAGGAGGTTGGTGGAAAATGGGGGAGGGATAGAGCCGGGGTGCTGGCGAGTTAGAGGAGTGGCGTTTATAACTCGTGCCTGGGTCTCCAAGCTTTGAGAAGGCCAATTAGCAGCATAAAGCTACAGCTCGGCCCCGGGGCCGAGGATGTTTGTATGTAATAATGGATTGTTACTCAAAGTATCCGGCTAATTAATTAAGCCCCCGCGCCTCGCCGTGCACCCACTCACCATTTTAGCCGACTGTCCTCCTTCCCTCGAATCGCCTTTAGAACGCGTTCGTTCCTGTGATTGTGTGTTCGTTCGCGTTTCACTATTTCTTTCTCCCTCTCTTCGTCATTCCCACCCTCCCTCCCTGTCTTCCTCCCTCTCTCTCTCTCCTCCACCGTCGTCTTTCTCTTTATCGCGCTCTCGCTCTCCCTTGGTTGCAACCGCTTTCCACCACGAATGTTTGAATGTTACTGTGATCGATGCACCCACCCGCATTTCCCATTGATCCTCGGAACGCGGTCACCGGATGTTTCGCCAGCACCGACGGTAA
Organism: Lasioglossum figueresi; assembly: GCA_028455805.1. Taxonomy (NCBI): domain Eukaryota; kingdom Metazoa; phylum Arthropoda; class Insecta; order Hymenoptera; family Halictidae; genus Lasioglossum; species Lasioglossum figueresi. Next base: position 10,655,008 of record CM052194.1, on the reverse strand, counting down.
CTGCCTCCTCAAATGCAGGACTAATGGGGCGAGGGTCGATCGGAGTCGCCATCGGAAGACGCTACTCGTATCTATTATAATAGCTTCAGTGGATGATGCTCTCAGGCTCTCAGTTATCTTTGTCGCGAACGTCGACCACGTGGTCCTGCGCTGGGTGCGCTGGATCGCGATTTCCACGTGTCGAAACGTAACGAACTCCACAAAAGTACTTAACTACACTGCGTTCAGTGTTCGTCTGAATTTGTACCATCACTTGCGTCCTATCATCGTTTGTACAATGTAAATGTGTTTCAGAAACGTATGATTTTGAAAGTGATTTATTAAATGCTACGTATCCTTACATCTCATCGTTATGCAATACCTTTCATTTGATATGCAACGCTTCTTTCGAATTTACCTATATTTTGATATTTTATGTGGAATTTACAATTTTTGTATATTTATCGATGCAATGGAATAAATACGGTCTATACGTGCCACGTAAGAAATTTTTCTATAACATTTAATATTTTCGGTTGAAACGAATGTGTTAGGATTAATTATTCTCGCGAAATATTGTAATGGAACACACCATTTAGTGCCGATCGAGAAAGGCAGCTGGATGTGCAAGATTTGACACACGATGACGGATGACTAGTCCAATTAGCGTGGATCATTATTGCACGTTGTCGGCCACTTACTACGCGCAGACGCTTATTACCGCGGCGTTCGTGTACATTACTCGCAGACTGCCTGCGGGACCATTGTTACGAATGCACAATGGCCGCGAGACACGATTCACGATATCGTTGATTCAACCGGTCCTCGTTCTTTTTCTGTTTCCAGACGGCGTTCTAGCCAGAAGCACGATGACTATGGATGTGAGCAAGTCTGAGACGAATAAAAATGGCACCACGCCACAAGAGTGTGCCGGCTGCGGGAAAACGATCACGGAGAGGTGAGTCACCTTGTATGTTTACTATTTTTTTGAAGGTAAACGACAATTGTATCGCACGTTCACAAGTTCGCTAAATTTCTTGCAATGGAAAATACCAATGAAATATTAAAGATAGAATAGTAGAAAGTTGGGGAATAATGAAGATTATTCTCGGCGAAGGTCACGTAAAGGTCAGAGAATCGTTTTCACCCATTTCTCTCATAATTTATTTTACAGCTACAGTGATTAGAATTTTCTTTTGTTCATAATTTCCTATGAAGAAAAGAACATTAATATCTATCGCATGCTTACATTTTCTCTAATAACTGAGCATCGATAACAGAAAAATAGAATTTCACGTCAAAGTGGGAGAACTTAAAATCTTCCGACTCGAAATTATAAGGCAAGTGTTTTGCGTCTCGGTTCAGGCATCCGTCTATTTCAATTTGAAATATCGCGCTTCGCGACGCGTACCGGGAATTGATCGTGAATCCTACCATAGAAAATCGCGAACCGAGAACGCAAGCCGAAGGTCAATACCTTGCCCTCGAATGGCGATAGTAGATTAAGTGGTGCGGATGCTGGGCTACTGGTCGGTAAGGAGGAAAACTATGGTCGGTTCTTCAGGTTTTACCTCAAGGCCCTGGACCTCTACTGGCACGAGGATTGTCTGAAGTGCGAGTGCTGCGACTGTAGGTTAGGAGAAGTCGGCTCTACCTTGTTCACCAAGGCCAACCTTATTCTCTGCAAGAGGGACTACTTCAGGCTGTTCGGGAACAAGGGATACTGCTCGGCCTGCAAGCAGCAGATACCACCGTTCGAGCTAGTCATGAAGGCCAGAGCGAACGTCTATCACCTCGACTGTTTTGCCTGTCAACAATGCAGTTACCGGTAAGTTCGAATAACCTACGGATCAAGAGACCCGACGATTCGAATTCGAGAGATAAACGGATTCGAAAACTTTTTACTTTCTTCTTTAATCGTTTAAACTCAGATTTCTTAATTGCCATGTGAACCATACAGGAGTAACGGTAACGTGTGGATTGGATTTAAAAATGAATTGGTGAGATTTTCAACGAAACAAATTCGCAAGGAAACGGGTAGAACAAATATACTTTGTTAAATCGTAACTCGTACGCTCGTTCGTTTCGTTCAAACGTTATTGTGTCTTCGCGCAAATTTTATAGGTGCTAGCTCGACAGTAGTGGCGCTAAAACCCAGCTCGTTAATTGTATTACCGACGATATTAGCCGTAACTCGCATCATTGGCAACTAACGGAAACCATCTACGTACGAATCAACGTCAATTAACTTCTAACGGACAGCGCGAATCGTTTCTAGCGAACGCGAACCATTTAATATCACGCATTGAATACCGGTAGCCATTGAATTCGCGTATCGCTTCTGTCGACTGTACACTAATTGGACCGTCCCTAGGTCGGTCAATTTAATATTGAGCACCATTCGTTAGTGTATCAGTTTTTTTTCGTCCTGTACGACGCGATTGCGTTCGTTCACCTCTTTTTTTTGTGCAATACGGTTAACGACTGTGTCGGCGAAGAAAGAGGATCGCGAACTGTAGGGAAGGGAGGAGGAGGGGGTAGGGGCACGGGAGCAAAGACAAAAGGATGGACGAAGGAGACTCGTCGAGAGTAAAGGGTACGGAGACATATTGGGGGGGAGAGAAGAGGAGGGGCACAGGGACAAAAAGGAAAGAAGCGACTACTGGTTTGCGAGACACAGTCCACTCGGGAGTTGCTTTACAGGTCAGCTGGGAAATCACCCTGTGCTCTATCTGTCGCGGAGAACCCTCCCTCCCTCCCTCCCTCCCTGTGCTCGCGGCGCCATTCCACGCAGGAGGAGGCCAACTTCTCGTCGCGTTATTCCTGCGCCACGTTCCTCCACCCCCTCACCCGCTGCCGCCTCTTTTCTACCGACCCCCGAGACCAGTTATGTAATTATCTAGATACTGCTGACATTTTTGTATCATATTGCTCCACGCCGCGCCGGGGCAAGCGGGACGGTCCCTAAATGCCGAACACACCGACTCGTCCCGGCGAAACCTCACGAATTCCGGGTACGACTCTAAAATTCTCACGACCCGTCTCCACGTACCTTGCGAATTGAATCGCGGGACTGCCCTGTTATCTAATATTGATTTTTATGTGGACACTGTGTCACGGAGGAGATCCAGTAAACAACTGGAGGGACGCGAATTTGCTTGCCTAAATAAAAGACGCGAACGTCTTCTATCTCGGACTCGCAATCCTCTCGAACAATCTTAGAACAGCGTGGACCAGCGAAACAATTTACTCGTGTTTATACTATACAGTCGTTCACGGAAGTGTTCTTTAACACTAAACCTACCGAGCACTAAAAGAGTGATTAAAGCGTTTCAGTTTACAGGAATGACAACGCTCTATTTGTTTAGATTTTGCGCAATTTTTATTACAATGTGTGCTTGGATAAAGAAATTTTTCGAATCAATTTCTCCGTGTACGCAACTTCATAATTTCAATAATTGTAAGATAAATCGGTACCTATAACTTTTTTCAAATCGGACCGAACGACCTGACTTGCTTCAGCCATTTTTTTCATTAAAAAATAAATTTCGTGGTTCAGATACCCCTTAAATGTATATTTTTTTCTCGGGACAATAAAATGTTTAAAAATAACCATTTCATTACACCAAAAGCAGTCTGAGTTCTTACATATATTTACACAAATTCTTGTTTTGAGTCAATTATTTAAGAGACACTTTTGTTATAATAAATAATTTTAAAAACTGTTTAACGTTGATTTAATCCTATTTTCCACCGAATCGAATGAAATCAAACTTGCGTCTTAATCGTCGCTAAACAGCGAATCTTCGTGCAAAATATAAATTTTCCACCTGAATTGCAAACTGGAGCGAATAGAAAAATATTTTCTTTCTTGATACTAAACCTACGAACACCGGTCTAAATGACCGATTCCAGGTTTTTTTATTTTACAATTAGAAAAGTAATGAAACTTATTTCATCATAAACGATTGTACACGAGTAGATATCTGTAGCAGCGAGCGTGTTACAATAGGAACCGCGCAAAGTCTAAATGAAATCAAACTTGTCATTTTTATAAGGGAAAATGTACCGGTACTTTTGAGGCTCGGTAGGTTTAGCGTTAATACATATAATAGGTTGAAAATAATATAACAACATTTTTAAATTCTTCGAATGATTTAACTGTTTCAAATTATTCCTATTCATTTTAGTCATAAATGTCTAATCATCGCACATAATTAAAAGTCCCGAACAGTGATCCAGTTAACGGGTTAACGGATCACCGGATCACCGGATCGTTCTCGATTTCCATCGGTGCCACGGCCCGTTACGTTCCCTTTTCACGGCTGCTCTTACGAATGTTTCCTCTTCCTCCCACGTCTTCCCGGTTTTTATGTTTTATTAAAGTTCCGCAATTTCGCTCGGGGCAATTCTCCGGTTCGGGGCCTGCCATCTGGCGCGTAAATTACATCGGACATCCCCGAGTAATTTGCCGGGATCCGAAATTTTATTGCAACCGGTAACGAGGCTCGAACCGGATTCCGCGACCCCGGTTCTTGCAATGCTGTATGAAGGTTCGACTCGAAGCGGAGAAGTATCGCGAGATAGGTCTCTCTGAAGGTTGTGTTTACGGATGGTCGATTGATACTAGAATCGTGTGAACCTGTTAACTGTATATGCCAAGTATACACGTCATAGGAAGATGGCGTTGTTTTGTTTAATGACGAATATACTCGTAGGAAAATTTTTTGCATTTGCTATTAAATAAAATTGAAGAGAATGCGCGGTCTAATGTGAAAGAAAAAAAGGTACAAAAATAATGAAACATAGAAGTGCACGTTCTTAAATGAAGCGAAAGAGTTAACATGTTCAGAACGAAAACTGGCGGGGTCGAAAGCGGAAGCGTGGCTGGTGGGAGTTTCGCCGGGATGAAATCGAAAAGATAGGAGCGCAGACGGCGTTGAAAATGGAAGAGACTGCTTGGAAGCGGTCAATGTAAAGCGATCAAACTATGGAACCGTGGCGGAACACAATACCGAGCTTATTGACGAAACGAAAGGTTTCGAGGATTGTCGGCGACCAAAAGCGGGTTGGCAACGGTCTGGACAAGGGGTAAGGGGTGCAAACTAGAGAGAGAGAGAGAGGGAGGGAGAGAAAGAGGGAGACAAAGTGGCGAGCGAGATCGCGGGGGCGGTGGGAAGGAACGGAACGGAACAGGAGAATGTAGTTTGGAGCCAATAACAGTGGCTCGTCCAGGCGTGCGACAAACGTTGTACAGCTTCTCAAACAATGCGAACAAAAGAGCATCAATTTTACGTTTTTATCGCGTGGCATTGTCTATCTTCGACAATGGGGATCGCCGAGCGCGGGCAGCGGCTCAGCGCTCTCTCTCTCTCTATCTCCCTCTCTCGTTCTCTTTTTCTCTGTGTGTGCAGGCATGCCCAAGGCATCGTCGCATTCGACGTCACAACTGACTTTCTGGGAATCAACGGGACCCGCTTTTGTCTCGTAATTCACCCCTATAGAGGAGCGCGAGATATTCTTGCGGCGGCCACGGTGAAAAGACTTTTTCGCTCGGAACCGGGCCCAACGGCTCCGACAATTGCCTTGCTCGGGGAACGATTACCGGCAAACGGAGCGCGTTGTTCGAGTTTCACGGTGACTCGTTCGACCCGATTTCTATTGCGGTGCCCGCGACTTTGACCATTTCGAAGCTTAATGAAACCACCAAGTACTATCTGGAATACCAATTGGTCCGTTTCCCGTTCGAAAATTGCCGTACGAGTTTTATATTAGTTCCACTTCCCCACGCCCCCGTCCCCCCTCTTTTCCGTCGTGCCTAGTGGCCCGTGAATCTACGGAACCCTTTGCAAGCCTCCTTGGGACGGGTAACGCAATAAAGAATGGAAATATGAAACACCGTTGTTCCCGTGACGCTCGGTCGGTCAAGAAAATCCTTTCAAACTCGCGTGACGCACGCGTAAAACTGAATAGCGTTTGGCTAATGCGTCTGGTTATTGCCGATCGTTTCTATTTACGGGACCGTTAATAGCAACTCGCTGCGATCTGTCTGTCGTTCGGTTGAATATCCCAATGTATATTGCATCGACGCGAGTATCAAGTTTTCCCTCAACAATGTTAATGGGTACGACTACTGGCATCGGTAGAAACATCGAGCAATGGTCAGACATGCGAATCCACTCAATCCTTCAGACACAGTTTTCAACTAGCATATCGCATCTGCGAACACTTTGCTCGTATCCTGAAAATATACCGTATAAACTATTTTCGTCACCCCATTTCGTTACGTTTCCGTTTTCCAAGTGAAACCTCGATTATCCGTACCAAACAGGGGCACGTAGGAGTTCGTATAATAGAACGAATTACTTTATCGATTCGTACATTAACCAGCGTCGCTTGTGGTTACCTTAGATAGATTTATTTAAATTTGGAGAACTTCTCTAGGGAGAACGCTCTAAGATACTTCAGACTTTTCAAAGATTGGATGATCGAATAATCGAGATTGCACTGTACTTAATTTTCAGATATTTTTACCGTTCGATCCGCAGTGCCAGCTTTCACGAATGATTAAACTCGCGTACAATGCAAACATACCACCGGGGCTGCCGTGAATCTATAAAAAGTACACTGTCCATTAGGGGTGAGGGATTCGGTGACCGACCCTCATTCGGCAAATTTAGACACGTTGAGCCCGGGGATCGTTTCCAATTATTTCGCTAGTAAAAAACGAGCGGGCGAATTCGAGGAGGGCAATTATTCGCGGGGCGCCGAGACGTGTAACGCGACGACTTAGAGTTTGCAATTAAACAGCAACAATTACACGGGGTAACTTTAGACTGTAATAACACGGAATAAAGGGTTGCCGGTGGCGGTGCCTAGCCTACCACCCTCCTGGTTAGAGGATGATTTACCGATCCAATTAGATATCTCTCTCTTCCTACCCGCCCCTTCTGCCTCGCGCCTAACCAACACACGCGATGGGGTGTCGTGTGCACCGACGCCCCCTTCGGCTCACCAACACAACCACCGATGCCAGAATTCGCGTCCCCTCGACGTTTCTTCGATCCTCTCGAGAAGACGTCCGGTCAAATTTAACGACCGCCCAGTTAATGCGCGCCGACTACAAATTGGAATTTGCCGACGTAACGTCGCCAGTTCGTAAAGGCTTCAATGTTTTCCGGGGATTATACAAAATAATAGCGATATTCGTGCAAAATAGAAATGTTCTGCACCTCTTGCAAGAAACAGAAGCTTGATTTCATCCTGTTCATTTCCACGCTTATAATTATTTATCACGATAATGCGTGGAATCGGTAGAAAAATTGGAGTAAATTTGATTCGCAAGAGGGCGAATTTGGTTTGCAAACGGGAGAATTTGGTTTTTAAAAGGGTGAATATGATCTGCAAACTGGCAAATTTGCAGTGAAAAACTGATATCAAAGGTCTACCGCCAAATACTATGCTTTTCGTTACTTTTCTTTTATTTATACACGATCAACAAGGTGCGTCACCATTCGGCAATGAAGTTGGTAATTTAAACGCATCGATAGCGAACAAAGAATTGCAGAAAATGACGGAAGATTATAGCCGTTGTACATAGATACATCCGTTATAAATGAACGATTGAGGAAACAAACTTTGTGTGCGTTATTATTGATGCCGCTAACAGACATAAATAGTTTAATTGAGCGTTCCTAGTACGTTTTACTGTATAATCCATCTGTGAAAATATGTTTTTCGATACATATAAGTAAACTCCACGGGTACAAATTTCTTCACGAGCATTTTCCTCTTAAAGTCAGAAATTCCGACGCTGTTTCAGCGTGTATCTCGCTAATTTGCACAGCGAGCACTTCCCGCCTCGGGTATCCTTTTTAATTCACTTTTTACGGGTGGCAATCGAGAAAATTCGCCGCGCAATACTTCCAAAGGAAATTAAAGCGGGAACCGTCGCGCGGGTGACGTTCCCGAGCCATGATCGCGAGTGAGTGAGCGAGAGAGAGAAAGGGAAAGCGTGTGAGAGAGAGGAGCTGGTCTGGTTGCAGCGGCTGCGTATGCAAATTTTATACAAGAAACCCGTGTCCCTTCAAAGAAAGGATTCACAGAGGACCGGTGAATGTTTTAGGTGGCTGGTGCCGGGTGCAAGGAAAGGCATTACTCTGAGAACGTTACAACTGCACCAGTGCCGAACATGTCCCGTAAAGTGACTCTAATGGGGTCACGCATTGGCACCGGTTACTTTATTTATTTATTCGAAGCCGCTCTCCTCCAGTGTCCATTTCCCCGAGACACGGGCTTCGTACAATTTTTCCTCGGATTCCGTTACCTACGTCCACGAGATCTTCCGGGTTTCGCAAAGCCGGTTGATCCTCGTTAAAGATTCAACCGAGTTATCCGAGTCCCTGGACCACTCCTCCAACCTCCCCGCCCCTTTCTAGATTGAAATTTTCCATGCGAACCAGCCCAGTCCTCCGGCTGAGCGAGAGAGACCAGCTCGCCTCTTCGTCTTCGGGCCGCGCGCGGTCAGTTAATATTTCAGCCTCGACGTTGTTGTGGGATCGCGCGTATACCTAGCCACCCCCTTCAATCTAATTGCGAGAGCGACGACGACGCAACCCACGCAATTTTTCCCATAATCAATCAGGAAATATGATAGAGAGACAGCTCTCGGTACGTTGTACCAGTAACGTCGCGTCGCCGCCATTTCTTCTCGGGACCCGACCGGTTTGATTATTTTAACTGATCTTAAGTGGCGTCTCATTTCGCCCGCCACTTCGAACAAAGTGGATTTAGCCTTCATGGCCGAACCAGTCGCAAAAAATTCCGCTGCAACGTTACGCGAACCGATTCCATTTCATCCTCCAATTTCAATGGAATTACCACGCGTCAGCTAGTAAAGTCTAACAAGGTATTAAAAAAGATAATACCTGCATACTTATTCGAACATATTCATTTCTATTATGCAACCACGTTTTTCGTACTGCGAGGCGAACTCTTGTATCTTCTTCAGAGAAGTTGGCCATTAGGTTCTACAACCGACTCTCCGCTGCACTATCTTCGGCGTTATGAAAAATTTCAAAACTACAAAAAGAGATTGAGATCGCTAACTGCAACGCGCGGACTATAAAACGAGCGGTAAAAAAAAAGTTTCATTTATTTGTCAGGCGTGTTTCCTCAACGTTCCTAGCGTTTGACAATGCATCGCGGAGTTTATTGTTGTACTGTAATAAAATACACCATTAAACTTTCGGGTGTGGGAGCGTGTTGATGAAATTGCTCATTTATGGTAGTTAGTACGATCTCGTATACGAATGCGACCGTGCACAGAGGATATATACGACCGAAAGATAGGCATTAATAGAGCGAGTTTGGGTAGGATGAAAATGGGAACGAAAGTGGAAAATCTGGGAGTATGACTGGTCGGTATCGTGCCGCGACAGACACCTACACCGGACGTGGGAATTAAAGGACTGGGGATCCACGCGGCATTATTCGCCGGATGATAATAGAAATTCTGGAACAAGTGCGCTCGCGCAACGCGATAATGCTGCCCGCCGCGCAATTATAGGAATATCTGTTTCGATCCAGACGGGCAGGGGTATGCGTTCGCGAGGATTGCAACGTTAAATCCCCGAAAGTCCATCTTATTGTCATCCAAATATATTACTCTTTCGGACTCTCTTCCTCTCTCTCTACGTATCAATCTATCATTAGTATTTATCACGCAAACAAGCTGCCAGGCATTATGAAACGGTAGAATATTTCGAATATTTTTCAAGGGACGTAATCTGTACGTAAATAAGCCTTTGACTCCGCCTTCATTTTCATGGCGACCGAGACGACGCGATCAATCGTTATCATCCACGTCGAACACAAGACTCTTTGCAATCACTTTTATTTACACTTTTATGCTTGTTTCAAGTCAAATGTCAGCGTGTTTAGCCATTATGCAGCCAACCAGAATGTATAGATTATTTAAAACCTTCTATTTAAAAACTATTTAACATGTTTGCACAAATTCTCATTTTAAGACTATAGATTAATACCTTGGTGAGCAAAGAATGGACATTCAGAAAAATTTTGCAAGATTTTTAAAGGAACATTAACAAATTGTTGAAAGAACTGCAGTAAATGGGTAACCGGTTGGGGCTACGCAAGGGTTAAATTGGTAGTCAGGCATTTATACTAAACACGAAACGAAATTTATTTTTATATCGACTGAACTGCTGGAATGGCGATGAATATTTGGATACTTTATCACGGATACTGGGGAAATTGATTATATGGAAAAGGTCATCGAAACATTTGGCGGTAACATCAATAGGGAAATTCATCGAACGTATACCACAGTATGGTGATTTTCACCATAACCGAACAGCTAATTCTTCGGTCTGGCCTAGTGTGCGGTGGGGGGAACAGGCGCCGGAAGAGCCAATCGCGAACGGTCGGCAAAGTAAATAGCTTTGTGTGGTTTAGCTGACGGGCAATTGGCAAGGAGAGTACCTTGAGAGCGAGAGACCGTTCGTGACGAGATCTCGCGCCGGTCGACAGGGACCAGGAATCAGCAGGTGACGGTCAGCCGAATAGCGCGCGAGGTAGAGCAGCGTGGCACAGAAGGATGGAGATCGTGAAAGAGAGGAAGAGAGAAGCGGAGAGCGAGCGAGAAAGGGCGAGAGAGGAGAGAGGGATGGAACGACGGAAGAGTGAAGGGATGAGGATCGGAGTACAACGTCATTTAGCAGACGACGCGTATAATGGGGGAAACGAGCGAAACCCGGTATAAGCTATGCTCGCCGGGAACAGCCGCGTGCAACGCGATAATTCTATTTGCTGTACGATTATGAGAGTATCTACCTCGAACCAGACTCTGCCGCTCTCGTATTTCGCTCTCGCATTTCCTACCGGGATCAAAGCGGATGTGAGACCACTCGCGGACAGAAGCCCGATAATAATTATTTGTCCGACACGTTGCGATACGCTCGTTATCCGCGGCCCATCCTCCCTGTTGCCGCCCCATACCTGGCAGTGTTTCCCTTCAGTTCTTTGTTTTGGTGTCTTTTTTTCATTTTGTACGTCGTGACAATCAACCTATTATCGACTAACCCCCACCCTTAACGGGCTGCTCGCCGTCGGTTCGTTTTACCGAAAGAATTCTCCGCGTGGTCATTTTAAGTTTGCCTTTAACTCGTGCGCGAGGTGCAGGCTTAATTGTTTTATCGCTTTGTGGAGGAGTGCGGAGAGGAGGATGTTGGAAATAATTTTTTTGAAAAGATGAGTTAACATATTGACACAACAATACAGTAGAACCCCGCGCAACGCAATGAAAAATTAATATACGATCTTTTTGAACGATTACCCTTGATATATGTTCCAAGGCATAAATGTATTAAATAAGTTTCCTATAAATGCATTTTTACGATCATGATAATTGTACAATAAATTACAAATTTTCGAACACCTCGTTCCGACGGGTCCCGTAAATCTGGTGTTAATACAATGTTCAATAAATCTGCTGTACCGAACGGGAGATTAAAAATCTCCGGCTTTCGCAATAATCCGAAACGAAATTACAAGATTATTTCACTGGGGGTGAGTTGTTGGTGCAGAAGTTGCTATTGCTGTTGAGAGATCTACTAAAAAATGCTTAACCATGGACCATAGACTTTCACAATCGCCAAGTGGTTGTAATAACGCGGTCTCCCACAGTAAGGGTTAAACTACTGTGCGGATCCTGCTGGCAGACTGTACCGCAATAAAACGAGAAATAACGGAACAGGAATGCATTGGATCGGATTGTCGAGCATGACAGTTTCTCCGGCAATGTGTACGTCGCGTCGGCCGGCAGATAATGATCAGATCGCGCGTAAACGCGGCGCGGTGATTCGCGGGTCCGGGCGATCAGCAAAGCTTCGACAGTGGCTGTTTCTGTTTGCAGGTTTTGCGTCGGCGATCGATTCTACCTGAACGAGAACAAAATTCTCTGCGAGTACGATTACGAGGAGATGCTGGCGTTCGCCAATATGTCAGTACAAACACCCGCTTCGCTGGCGTACATCAAAAGGCAACTGCCCCCAACGCCGACGCCGCCAGGCCAGAACATGCATCCCGGTCACAATCCACAACAACCTCATCAGGGACTTGGCCCGTCGGTGGGTCAACATAATCACGCGTCGAACGTAAGTTAAGAGAGGCGGAACGTTTCAAGCGTTTTACACGCGTCTGCGTGAAATCGTCCGTCCTTTTGTCGTTGTTATCGATACCCGGGAGTGCCTCGCGTTTTAATTGTACCACCGCGATCATTTCACTCAGCCCATCCCACCTGTCTCCCTTCTCCCCCCGCCCATAATTATCTATCATTTTTGCGATGCAAAACGCGCGTTCTTTGCGCTATCTTGTCCCCGTCAGTCGCTGTGCTACCAATTTCACGGATTGTATTAAGATGCTAATTGAAGTCGTTTGTTCATCGACTAGGTTTCAAACGAACGCGGTATAATATCCTTCTTCGATCGAATGGTTCCGATCGTTGGACCTAATTGTAAGAGCATCTAGATATCAGTTTTCAAAATTACCAGCGACTTTTGATGTCACCGATTACCGCGAGTGACAGTTAAAATTTTCTTGAAACGTAGCTAAAACGAGTAAAACGATTGTTGAACATTAATTTGACATTTTTAAAGTCGATTTTGCTTATCGAATGTCCGCAGCATTCATTCCCCGTATCCTGCATCTATTTCTGGTGACACGTTTATATAACTTGTTTTACCTGCTTCAACTGGTACCGTTAGCTTCCTTAACACGTTGGTTGCGGCGCGATAAGCTTGCGTATCGCATCTGAGTCTTATTTTGTATCATGATTTTCGTACTTAAAATATTGTTAGTTATTTATGATTATACTATATGCGCGCGTAGCATGTTGTCGATGTTAGATATGACATTGTTGTAAAATCAGAAGAATAGACAATTCGTTATAACGGAGCAGTCTATCCAATGAAACAAATTCCAATAGCCGATCAATTTTATTTTCTATTCTAATCGTTTCAATGTTCATCTTGAAATTACTTAAGACTAACGCAAGGAAAGGGAATCTCGTAGAAAGTTTGATTTTATATTTCTCGATTTATTGAAAATAATGAATTAATGGCTGCAGGGACAAATGTCGGGGAGCACGCCGACAGCGAATGGTGGGACGGCCATAGGCGTGGGTGGTCCAAGGGCCCCCGGCGACATGAACAACAACGGGCTGTCTGGTCCGGCTCTGGGCCCGGTGAAACCTCCGCCGATGTCCGTGCAGGCGTCGACCAGCTGAAACGAGTTGTCGCCTCCCTTGAAGAAGCTCAGGTGTCTCAGCGGTTACTAAGGCTGCCCGGCGGACCGAAGCTGAGAACGTTGTTGACGGAGCGAAGATCGGGGACAGGAGTTAGAGGGAGCTGGAGGGAAAGTACGAGAGAGGAAGGGAGAGTAAGAGAACGAGAGAGTGAGAGAGAACGAAAGAAATAGAGAAACGGGGTAGTGAACGCGAATACGCGTGAGGTGGACTAGAGTGAAGGAGAAAGCGAGAAAGAGAGAGAGAGAGTGAGAGAGAAAGAAGGAAGGGTGCGAGGGGCGCGTCGGGTCGCGAGGATCGCGATTCCTTACGAAACCGAAGAGAACAAGAGAGCCGACTTTTCGGCGAAGTGGTTCGCGAACGCCATAGGTCGATCGAACGTTTATACGTCACTTCGTCGAGAGGTTCGGTGATTTAATCACTGTGATCGCGAAGAATGTGAACAAATTTAACGGAGGATTTGTTGATAACATTAGGACCGTACGATCGTATTGAATGCGTACACACCAACGCTCATACACACTCACACACACATACAGAGACGTGTACACAAATGCACCCACACGAACACACACGCCACAGGTACATGCACCTCCACATGTACAGGCAAACGCGTCTTGTAATATATGATACCGGCGTATAACAATAAGATAGACGATTCATGTAAGATATATTTCTAGCGTGAAACGGTGCGAGAGCGATTAGAAGTGTGCGCGCGTGTGTGCGAAAGAGAGCATGTTTTCGAATGTAGCAGAGTCCCCTTGTAAATATCCGAGATCGTCGACTCTGCAACCCCGAGAGACTATCAGTATACGCAGACCAATCGATGATTTTTAATGGTACTCGTGATTCGTCGCTATTCGACGTAGCAGCTAATCGAGCAGGCGAGAGTACGGAGCAGCGGAGATGAGAGGAGAGGAAGGAATAGAGAGAATGAGGCGACGAGGGATCGATTACTGGGATACTTTAGACGACCGTGACGAACGCAGGAATTGTTGAATCGTCGTTAAGCCTCGTTTGTTCTAAAACTATTACATTACTATTTCGCAAATCGTTACGAGTATACGTATTTGTTTTGTTGTTCGGTTAGGTTGATTCGCGATCCGTTATGTATGTGTACGGTGTTCTCGATTATACGTCAGTGTCGAGCTCGTGTCGTCTCGAGGCGAGTTTGATACGCGAATATGACGAATCCCGAGGGGTCTCCGAATCGCGGTATACGAGCCGAAAACGTGGCGCAATTGTTCCAGATGGTTGATACCAAAGATTAACGATAAAGAATTTCGATGCCCGCTCGTAGGCAGGTGGAAGATTTGGATTTTCGGATTTCAAGCTCGGCGAAATCGCAAAACCGGCGGCGATTTCGACGACTCTGCTCGGAGCGAACTTCATTGGCCGCTACTCGGGACTGCTTCCCCAACTTCATCTGCGTTTCTATCGAAGGTGGGAACGACCGTCAGTACGATGGGGAGTAGTCACCTCGAACGGCCAATTAATTTCGTTTCCATATCACAGCCTATCGGAATCGCTTCGTTTCCCACTCGAACTCTGAACGAAGCTCCATCTCGAACGCGATCCCGATCTCGATCCGTTCGTGTTCGGATGTCTGCCGTACGAGGGGCTTAGTCGCGGCTTTACGCTTTAATGCCAAAAAAACAAGCTGGAGAAGAAGAGGCAAATAAGGAAATGAGGGCGACACCTATACCAAAACACGGTTGAGATGTACGACGAGCGACGCGCGTGCCGATGCCAGATCCGTTCCGTGTCGTCCGATGAAACCGAAGATCGCGTGTATCGCGCACGACGATCCTGGAAAACTTCCCTGGCCGTGGAGACTAGTTGCGTTCTCTTTCCTCCACCTCCGAAAATGATCTCAAACCCGTCGTATCTGCCGGTCACGGAGCTTTTCCATGGATCGCGGGACGATCTGTCAGTTGTAAATTATTCAAGATCGTGAGCAAAATTTGAAACCACCGTATCGATTAAGTACAAAGAGGTTACAGAGAAAGAGGGAGAGACAGATAGAGAACGAGAGGGAGAGAGTAAGAAAGAGCGAACGCGAGAGAGAGAGAGAGAGAGAGAGAGAGAGAGTGTGTGAGTGAAAGTGAAAAAACCAGAATGTTGCACCAGCTGTGAGATAGAGAAAAAGAAAAAAGGAACAACCGTTGATGTATAACACAAAAGATGTGAACTCTTTCCTCTTTTTTTATCAATCTGTATATAAATATCATTTATTAGCGCACTAATAACGTATTTACGGATCGCCTCGTTAGAGGCTGCCCCATTACTACCGAGAAAATATAACATTCTTATAAACACAAAAAGCACGCTGACTTTCAACCGAATCATCATCTCGTTTCCAGGGACTAAAGGCGAACGGCAAGTTGGGCGTTGCGACGAGCGACAGGTTTGTCTGATTTTTGCCTTTATTTATGGATCTTATCCCGACATTAGCCTAACCCTCCCGCGTCTTATTCGCTGCTCGCCGGAGTCGCTGGTGAATCGACGAGACGCAAAATCGTGTCGCGCCGCGAGATCCGCTGATTTGTGGGGGCCGTATTGTCCGCATGCTACAGGGAAATATCTAGAACCGAGCCGGCACGTTTCTGACGAGGGGTGGAATCGAGGGTGGTTCGACCGGGAAAGGGGTGAGGGAGAAACAGCCAGGGGGAGGCAACACGATTTCCCTAATGCCTTCCAGCCCACGGAGTTGAATGTTATTATGCACGGTGAAGACTTTATAATAGAACGTTGAAACTCTTTAAAACTCACGGTCCCGTTCCACTTCGCTCCGCTCGTCGCGCACACCGAATTCCACCCTCGTGTCGTTTATCCCCGAAAATTTCCAGCGAACGTTCAGATTTAAACAATTTCGAGCTTCATGCGGACGCTTCGCAGAATCGAATCTTCCAATGGAATTCGTCAGTTGTATGGGTATGTACCTGCAGCGAACCACAGTAATATTCGGATATTTGTAAAAGGACGATAATTGTTTTAATATTGGTACATACGACTGCGAGTTTTTATTCCAATGCTAGAACAATTAGTTTACTACACGGCGTGGAAGAAAGTTATGAAAAACTGTAATTGATCGGAATTACAGACAAAATATTAAATGTTGTAGTTTGTAACTTTTTTATTTGAGCGTATTTTGAAAATTTAAAAAATTCCTTTCGTAAACCTGTATCGATTATACATATTCTGATAATTTTATTACATTCTCTGTCAGCTTATTCGCTGAATTTTCAAAGTCAATTTCTTCAAAATCGAGGCGAACCAAACCAAAACATGTCATTCCTTTTTTCCGACTTGTTTCTGCATATAGAATCACCAACCCACTGTAAACAGTGTTTATTTTTAGTAATTTAGTTATTTTTATTAGCGCGTGGGCCTCGAGGAATGTTGAAATAAAAGTAAAAAAATCGAAAATATTTTATGAACCCTACACAGCTCCGAGTAACATTGAAGTCACTTACCGATATATGAATATTCTCGAGTCTAATTTTATTTTTAGGCACAATGTCAAATAAGTAACTTGCTTTGTTTTGTCTGCTTCGTGACCAAAGAAAGTTATGCATCGCCATTGTCAATTCTTATTTCACGCATCAGAATAAATCCAATCTTTTTCTGAACTGTGAATTCAAAGTTTATTTGTATTAAAAGAATTTTGTTTGTTGTTACAAAATTACATTTCGTCGACATCCATAATACAAATTCGGGCTATACAGAGCTAAAGGAAATCTTTTAAATGAATTTTGCTGAAATTGGCACTTATTCTCAGTCTATAAATAATTATCGTGTCCATCTATTATTCACTGGTTCTACTTCACCTCAATATACGATCTTCCCACTCCGCGACAATTTGTTCGAGTCGATCGTTGAATATTTAACATAAAGAGGAGTCAGACTGCTTAACCTGTCTGCGGTTGTCAATATTCATAGTCCGCGAATATTCAAAATAAACTCCCTCGAAAATGTCGTCTCGAATGAAGAAATTTCATTCATTCGTCCAATTAATTTATACAAGGAGTCTCTCGATTCGTAATTGTATCTCGTACCTGTCCTATTAATCAAATTTAACTCTTGAACATCGGCGACCGTGCAACGAGAAATTAATACTCGAACCCATCGAGTAACTGCCTTACGACTTTTCTTATTAATATTTACAATATACAGGGTGTCTCAAAATTTCTTTAACATCCGGAAATAGGAGGCTCCTGAGATCATTTGAAGCGACATTTTCCTTTGCAAAAATGGCGGCCACGGCTTTGTTAAGGAGTTATTGACGAAAAACACGGACCAACCAGGGCGCGACCTAGACGCGTGTTGGCACAGTCAACTGTCAACAGCGCCAACTGTCAACAGCGCCAACTGTCAACTGGCCGATTGTGCCAACACGCGTCTAGGTCGCGCTCTGATTGGTCCGTGTTTTTCGTTGGTAACTACTTAACAAAACCGCGGACGCCATTTTTGCAAAGGGAAATGTCGCTTCAAAAGATCTCAGAAACCTCCCATTTCCGGATGTTGAAGGAATTTTGAGACACACTGTATATAAAATCGGTATAAAGTTAATATATTATGAATGTCCCATTCTCTTGCAGATACTATTTTCGGTAAAGACTTTATCGACTAATTCACTAAAATATTTATTTACATATGTTACGAGGATATTTGAAGTCTGAAAGATTACAGAAAGGGACTAAAAAAACACTGCATACACAGGGACTGCATATACAGGGTGAAGCACCTAAGACTGCCACCGAAAATATCTCTATCGTTTTTAGTAATACGAAAAAATGTTTGGTTCAGTGGGGCAATTATCGTGACGGAAAAGTTTTTTTCTCTCGGTCATATTTTCCGATATTTCAAGGTCATCGTCGTATTTTTAAATAGACTTACGTATTAATGTAACATTATTGCTAATGAAAAGACAAATAAAACCGTGTATAACGTGTTGATCTACAAATGACCTTCGAAGGAGTTATTCTTCAAAAAGCATAACTGAACGTACGAAGACCATATTCGTGCACAATATTAGGTGCTTCACTCTGTATAATGTGTTAAGAAAAGGGTGGGGGGAGGGAGGTTGAAGTAATAAAATTCTCGAAACACTTGACACTCGAAACGGCAAAAACCGTGTAGGCGAAACGAACATCATCGTTGTCGGCCGATCGTTCCCGGTATCAGGAATCTGGCCTAACGGGGCGCGTGCTCGTTGTGCCAAGCAGGTCCCACCCCCATTTCGCGCGAGCGGGGATCGCTGTCGGTGGGCGCGCGCATAAATTAATCGGTCAGCACGCGAGCGCGGGCCTGAAAGGTAACGCGAATCTGAATCGCTGTTTGCTTCGGTTGAACCGCCCGCTTCGTTGACCCGGCTCGCATTAATCACCTCGGCTGCGGGGGCGGACGAAACGGGAGAATCGTGGCCGGGGCTGGCTGGCAGGAACGCGGAAGGGGAGGGGAAAGAAAAGCAGAACCCCTTAAAATAATCTAGCTCGAAATGAAATCAGCCAAGGCAATTTCCAGCCCCTGTACCCAACGGTGATGTTAACAGCGCCGGTGGTTTTATCCACCCACTCCGGCCGTCCCTGATTCCAGCACGGTGCAACCGACAAATGACGACGCGGCAACCCCCTCGCGGCGGCTCACGGAATTAAAGATCCCGAGATAAGGGTGTCATCCTTCGCTATGCATTATGTGTTCGGCAAAAAGCTCGCCCTCGCTATCCTGACGCTGGTCCGTCTCTCTTCCTCGTTCCCGCCGTCTCTCAATTTCCCTTCTGGTCTTCCACCCCTGTCTTTTTTTTTTCTTTTTTTTACGGGTGAGGGCCCTTTCTTCGATTCACTCACCCGTGTCCATATTTCCCGAACTCAGCCACTCGTGTTCTTGGCGATACTGGTAGCGATAGTGATAATGTTAATACAATAATAGTACAACGATGATACAACGAATTTATCATGTCTGTTCCAGGGATGCCCCCCGGACGGCATCACAAACCAGAACAGACTATCGATTTCGTCGCATATCATATATGTTTTATTTAATGTCTATCTTCTATTAGTTTCATTATAAGTTCTGTAGTTCTGTTTTAGTTCTAATATTTTTGCTCTAAATATTGAGCATGCCATGGATCGTATCAGATGGTCGTAAGGCATCTTTTCTTTACAGCAACCCAGACATCGTAGTCCATTCGAACAGTCCTTTTGCTCGTGGCCATCGTTACCGCATTTCCTGCAGCGTTTGTTTTCGGGTATATCTTCTCTACAGTTTGTGCTATAATGGCCAATGTTGTGGCATCGGTAGGATATTACTATTTTTGGCATCGGGCTGAATCTAACTATCATTTTCCCTATTTTGGGTTTATTAATTTCCTGTATTTTTGGTAGAAAGTCTAACGGAAGTTCAGCAACTGCCATTTGAGTTCCTATTTTGGTGGTCCGTAAGATCTTGATTTTTATTCCTCCCTTTGGAGCCTTTAGCATGTTCTCCAGGTTCCCGATGATTTCTTCCTTGTTGACTATAGGATCCAGTTCTCGTATCTCTAAGTCGAATGATTTTTGTAAAATTTGAAGTTCGTTATTTTTTCCAAGTATTGTATTTAATTGTTCTTTAAGTGTTTCTCGATTCGTGTTTCCGGAGAGTTCCAAGAGTAGATGTCCCTACGGTTTTTCGTATTTTATCAATACTTCCTAATATTTCTAAATTATTTTTAACTTTTTCGCATGTAGTATAAAATTCTTCAGGGTTATTAATTTTGATTATCAATGCATCTGTTTTAGGAAGAGTCCATTTTGGTCGTTTTATTTTAATAGGTTGGTGGGACTGAATTTCTGTACCACTTGTCTGCGAGTCTTCCGTTGTTATTTGTTTTTTAGTTTTGTGTTTCCTAGATTCCACCGCTTTCCAGGGATTCTCTTCTCTTTGTCTGACTGTATTATTATCAGTACTATATTTGTGTTTGTTATTTCTTTGCATGACTGAATTGTTATCACTGATGTATTTGTCTTTGTTGTTTTTATTTGTTTTTCCTATAGATGATGTATCTTGTCTAGGTTGTTTTTTGTTTTTTTCTTGCTTTTTCCTTTGTTTATATTTTTCTAAGAAGTCAATCAATCCTTTACAAAGCTCTAATTCCGAATCACTTTCATCTTCTGCGGAGGAGGGTGAACGTGATTTTTCTTGTCTTGTTTTTCTGATATCCTCTTTGTTTTCCTTTTGCGTAGGATCTCACTCTGAGTTGTAGAGGGGGAAATATTACCTTTTCTTTTAGTAACCGATGCATATGTGCTTTCGCGATCTCGGCTTGTCGATTCCGACTCGGATCTTGTTCTTTTAAGTATATCGGTTTCAGTTTCTATTTCTATTCTCTTCGTAGGCCTTAATTGTTTTTCATTTCTCTCTATATTTTTCTGTTTTAATAGTTCTATTTCTTTCCTTAATATTTCTTCCTTTCTATTGTACATTTCTTCTTTTTTATTATTTAATTTCTGTGTTTGTTCTTCTTTCCTTAAAGATTTGATTGAATTTTTCTTCCGAATTAAAGTTTCAAAGTCTATTACCAGAGATTCTGATAAAGCCTTTGCGTCTGCTCTTACATTTTTCATTACCTGTATATAGCCATTGCGATCTTTTAAGTAATTTAAAAATTCTTTCATGCTTCTCGACATGTCCTCTATTAATTTAAGTAATTTATCTTTTTTAACTAATTCTTTTGTTTGTAAGTTGCTTGAATCTGATTCCGATACCGATGATCCTGCGGTATTATCCGTCCAGCTAACTGTTTCCCTACCAGAGATTGGCCAATCTGTGTTCTCTTTAGAAGTACCAGGTTTTGCAAAGAAAGAAATCTTGAAATTTGGTTTGTTTTTTCCTATGTTTTTGGCACTTCTTCTCCTTGTTTCCCGTCCTTGTCCATTCTTTTGCCCTTTTTCGTTGCCGGTTCGTTGCCAACCACCTCCATACGGAGGTGGTCTTCACCTGTAGCTCTTGCTTTCCCGGACGCCAAGTGGAGAACGTCCGCGGACTCGCAGTTGAGGGATGACGACCCGGAGATGGCCTGCTCGCCCCCCATCTCCGTGCCGGTACTGGGGATCCGACCACCTGCACCGTAAACGTTTCTCGGGTCTGGTGTACTGTCCATAATAATTTTAAGTAACACCGCACGCTTGCCCTGGTCCGTCACAAGTCGCACGCATATAGAATAAATTTCTCCTCCTACACACGTATATGCGTGCTCGATCCAAAAACCCGTCGGGAAGCACTGTCCTCCTGTGTAGTGTCCCATACAGAAAAAGCACCAGACAGTGCTCCCCTGCACCCCTCGCTCCGTTAGTACATATCGAAGTATGTTCCAGGGACCACCACGAGGAGATGGAGGTGGAGGAGGAATTTTAGGAATATGACCGTCACCACTGTGACATACCTATCAGTGGATCAGAGTCACCACTGATCGACCCATATCCCCTTGGTCCCCTTTCTACCCCTGTCTGTCTTTCTCTTTCTCTTTCTCTTTCTCTTTCTCTTTCTCTTTCTCCTATACGAGCACCCATCTCTTCGTGACTGTTTCCTCGGAGGAGCTTCCAATTAATCTTCCTTGTATCTTTTTTTCCCACCCCGTAGAAGATACCTAGCCGTTCGGCCAGCTCTATCGGCGTCGAGAAGCTTTTGACATGTGTCAGGTTGCTCTATTCCGGCACCGGACGGCCTTTTCGTTCGACCTGCTAATCGACGCTGGAACTGCGTAAGTCAGTTTCGTTCTACAGCGGACCACTGATCTCGAGGTCTGACGAAATTTCTCCGAAAACGATCGATTATACGAAGTCGATTCGTCAGATGGAAATTCTTGAAACTTTGCTGAGATTTGTCACTTTTCCTGCGACCACCGTGTTTTTCTTGTCACTTAAAGCTATTAGACACTCGACAGCTACGCGAAATGAAGAGCGACAAGCGAAGAAGACGGAATCATTTGTATCTCCACTGTCCGGGACTGATAAATCTGAATATGTCAATCTCCGTCGTATTTTTAGCTATAACAGGATTTTAATCTTTTATATGTCAATGTGCTCAAATATGAACGAAACTTATTTTAACTTCTTTTACACCGATATATCCTCACTTTCGTTCGCAATTTAACGTATAGGATCATTTTAAACAGATTTTCGTCAACATCTCACCATTTGTGTTTTTAAATATTGTTCAACTAACCGCACTTATGGCTGCTGAAAAATGTTACATTTGTCGTAAATTTTCTGTTTCACCTAGTAACGAAAAGCAATTTATACCTATAATTATCATCTGTGAAAATTGACTACTATCCACGGATGAAAATATTAGACAACTCGACAGTGTGCCTGACCATTTAACAATGCAATTCCCAAAGACGAGGCAAAGTAAATAATTTGATTCGATCAACATTCGGTGTTAAAGACATGGTATTTTGTTGTTTGGTAAACACGAAGAACGTCAGAGTCGAATGCGAACGTCGTTGAAAAGCGCGTGTGGTGTTTGACGATCGAGGGGTCACGTACTCGAGGTAGACGAGAGTTCGAGGAGTTCGAGGATCCGTTCGAGAGGAGTGAGCGTGTCCTTTTCAAATGGTCGTGTAAAGTAACTCATGAAAGCAACGGGGTGTACAGAGCGCGGGCCGTTATGATCCGGACATCCTTTTCGGTCGAGGCGAATAGAAGTTCGACCACCGTGCACGCTCGTATTTCACGTTTTATCGCTCGAAAACGTCGAGGGTGGGCCATGTCGGTCGTGCTCGCCAAACCGTGCACGAAAAGCACGGGAGACGGCCGCGAGAAGTTTGAAGGAAAATAGGCCGCGCGGCGCTCTCCCCCGTAGTAGATAAGCTAGGACACCTAGATGGAGCTTCAGAGCATCGACCGTACCGATTGTGCGTAATTTCGAATCCCGTATCTTGGAAGAAACGCAGTTCGCCCAACTCGACAGACTGTCGATTTTACAATATTTTTACTTTTTTCGATGATCAACTATCGCTATCTCTCCCGAAGCAGCACTATGAACTAAACATGATGCGTCACTCGAGATAGCGATTCTCTTCGTGGAAGTCATAGAGCTTCTGAGCAAGAACTCGTTAACTACGTTCTTTAGCTATTCAATTACTCGTTGCGATCTGTATTGACTCCTGGAAAGTAGGTACTACAGTGTTTAGGATTCGAAAAACTTCCCGCGAATTATGGTTCCGCGAACGCCGATATACAATGAGATATCGCAGGAGCGCGACACGAGACAGCGACGAAAATTGCGTATCGACCGCTCATCTTCATAATATTTGGACTATTGTCTTCGACGCAGAAAGCCTTACACACTTGCTCGTGAGATATCACCCGTTTAACACGCGCTCGTCGCTTTTACAAACGTTCCGATTACTGCGTATTCGGAGTCGATTTCCCGAAGTTCAACGGCTATCGTTGTTTACGCGCATATCGCTTTCCATCTTATTGCCGGACTATGCAGAGGATAAAATAAAGGAAACCGCTCAGTTGTGCGCGCGCGTGCACGTTGAATTACTTCCTGTGTATTTAATCGCCGATTCACTGTATATCCTCGTCAGGATAGTCCCGGTTATCCTCCTGACCATTCTGGTCACAAACATACAGAAAGACAATATTTGTGTTAATTGCATACTACTTGCACAAGGAGTTTATAACGAGAATTTGTGTAATGTCTTTAATATTCTTTCATTGATGTATTTACAATCGGTACAGTCTCCCTGAAATCAAATTACTTAGAAATAAATATTATATGTAAGAAATTCTCTGTTATCTGGTTACAACTATTCTTACAAAATGAACCCGCAGGGACGCGATCCCGATTGACAATAGCAAAGACAACAGGGGATTGAGATTCGTTTCGGCGGTGTCCGGCGTGAAGGACGATGAACGAAGAACGAAGGACGAAGAGGAAGTGCGCGGGGCCGAGGAACGGTAAGGAAGCGGTTGTAACAGTGGTTGGTCGGAATCGGAGTCGGTTTATCCCGGTGTATTGTCGGCGCGCATCCTAAAGCAATCACACGGGCGGCCGGCCAACCCGCCATTACACGATATACTGCCTTAACTTTGGACGGAGAAGCGACGCCGGCGTCGGTCTGCGTCGCGCCACGCCACGCCACGCCACGCCAGCCCAGGCCAGGCCGCATCGCGAATGTTACGTATAGGGTGTACCGAAGGAAATAACCGTCATCTGTATTCGCGATAACATCGTAATTGAATGCGGTTGACGGGGATTTGCTGTACGGCAAGCGACCACCGGGCCCATAACCGTTCCCTTTTACCTCGGCTGCCTTCACCCTCCGTCATCCTTCTCCTTTTTTCCCCGCAACCGCCACGTCCCGTCCGTTTCCTCTCTTGCTCTCCCCACCCCTTTCTCCGACATTTCTCTCTTTTCTCTCCTTTTCTTTCATCCTACCCCACGACTCCTCCACAGGTTCTCTCCTTGTTCCGCGACCCGAGTCTCACCCCCTCGCGACTTCCATCCGCCTCCGCGCCCCTCGCGACCCCCTATGGTCCTATCTCGCCGGGATATTAATCATATCGAGGTGCGGAAAAATCTACTTCGCCGACGATTCGACGGTGTCTCGTGGTGGTATAGTCACGTACACACCATTCCCGAAGAGTGTGGTGGGCGCAAGAGCGCGCCAACGGGACAAGGAGACTGAATGGCGATACAAAGATAGCGAACGTAGGAAAGAAAGTTTACGAGGGGTGTTTCTCGTTCGAAGGGATTCCTCGTGTGTTTCCTTGCGCTCCCGAAGTGGACTGCGTCCCCTCCTCCTCCCCCGCCGTCGAAGGTTTCCACAGGCCATTCTTCTAAGAAGCAATCTCTCTCGGATGAGAAACCGAGCGGCGAGGCTGAACCCCTGAGTCTCGATTTCAATTAGTTGCTATCGCCGGACGATATCGTGGCCCGCGGACTGACTCGCGCGTGGACCAAACGGGCGCGGACCCATTTCCATGGCTACGCGACAAAACGGTGACGTCGTCGCGGCTGTCATAAAGGAGCAACCTCGCCAGGGTGTATCAGAGTGTAAAAATCAATTAACAGAAAATAAAAAGACACACTTGGGCGAGATAGCCGGAATTGTCCGGGTGCATCGATGCTAGGTTATCGAACCTGTACAGGGCTGCTAAACGCGGAAGAAAGAGGACGGGGATCGCATATCGAAATAATAAACGGTGTGGGAGGGGGTCTGGTTTTGGGAGTATATCGAGTCCGCCGCCGACGCGTTGATGGAAAATACTTGTTTCCTCGGGACTGTCGCGAAAGCTGATTGGCGCATGACCACAGGATTTCATGCTCTATTAATGGTCCTTCGCACCACTCTCGCTTCCGGTCAAGCCTCCTTCTGACCTTTCGCCGCCCGGATGCCGTTGTCGCACAGCCGCGGTCATCTACGATCGACTTTTTCCGACACTCTTTTTGGGACACCCTGTGTGTGGCGAGAGCTGCGCTCTTCAAACATCTCCGAGGTGTGATCAGAAAGTAAAGTGACGTTTCGAATTTCGCGTGATACCTACAGTCGATTTTCGTTTTCTTTTTTTTCTTATGCTGGTACACTCGTCCCGAACATATGTTCACAGTTTCAGCTATATAGCACTTTTTGTTTGTTCGTGAGAAGCATAATGGGTTAGAAGCGTTTTGCGTGTTCGGCGATTTTCTGCTGTCGAAAAAAAATGGATCAAAGAATTTGCATCGAATTTTCTGTAGAAAATGGAATTAAGTGCTCCAAAGCATTTGAAATATTGACAATGGCATACGGTGAGTGTACTTCGTGTAAAAAATGTTTATAAGTGGTACAAGCTCTTCCAAGAAGGCCGAGAAGATGTTAACGACGAAGCTCGCCCTGGACGCCCCAGCACGTGAACAACCGATGAAAACGATGAAGAAGCGAAGCAAATAGTGTTGGGGAATCGTCGAATTACCATTAGAGAAGTTGCCGATGATGTCGGCATCTCGTTTGGTTCGCGCCAAGCAACTTTAACGGAATTTTGGAAACACAATTCATGGATTTTGCATCGCGATAATGCACCTGCTCGCGCATCGTTGCTTGCGAGTAATTTTTTGGCCAGAAACAACACCACGATCATGCCTCAGCAATGACATTCACCGGATTTGGCTCCCTGCGACTTTTTCCTGTACCCAAAACTGAAGAGACCCATGAAAGGACGGAGATTTGCAACGATCGAGGAGATAAAGACTGCATCGCTGGAAGAGCTGAAAGCTATACCAAAAAGTGCTTATCAGAAGTGCTTCGAGGATCGGATTGGAAAAATCGACGGCACAAGTGTATTGTATCTGAGGGGGATTACTTTGAAGGGGACAATATAAATATTGATGAATAAATAAATATTTTTTGATGAAAATAAAAATTCACCTTACTTTTTTATCACACCTCGTATAACTCCTTCACTCTTACGAATTTAAACAAATCCTTTTGCAGACTTATTTTTAAAGACGCGTTCTTTAAGAAAATGCAATACCGATTTTCAAGGTTCTATACCAGAAAACCGCTAAGACAGCTATCATTGTAGCTGTTTAACCCTTCCGACCCGAAGGACGTACGGTGTACGTCCTCACGATCTATCGTCCTGATGCAACATGATGAATTTTTGTCTTTTTTTGATTCTACGATAGATATTTTCAATAAAAACGGTATTATTTAATATCTCACTCAATCATTTTTTAATTTTTATTTATAAATCTTTATTTTATTCATAAATATAAAGATACGAATTCAATTCGCGAAAACGATGCGTCGTCGGCCGTGCGAGGGGACAGACTGCGTATCTCCGTTGTGTCGGAAGGGTTAAAAAAGAGTGGTTCCATTTTAAGAAATGAAGGTGATCTCGATATGTCTAAAAAGAATTACATGAACACAAACATTTTTTGGTATCGTGCGAGCCCCATTTTACCATTCAACTTTGTCCTCGAGACGTTAAACGTATCTTTGAAAACGCCAAAGATATTTTGGGTACAAACGCTAGGTGAGTCACCCTGTATAAACAGGCTGGGAGACACGACAGTTTATGCAAGGTGTCTCCGAATATATAAATGGCTGAGTGGCAATTCTATTAATTATTTAGCCTAACCTGGTCGTTCTCGTGTATGTGGAGTCGATTACAGACGATCGACCCTGTAACGAACGTCAGTGTCTCTGCTTCGAGTCGCGCCGATTAAGATCCATCTCCACGTAGCAATTGGTCGTGACGTCGCGATTCGCCTTGCTCGCTTCTTGGCCGAGCTAAGTATAAGCGTATACATTATTCGGCGGTACGTCACGAGGACGGGCAAACAATTCGGCTGCGAGGCCGCCGGAAGATCGATAAATTGCATTACATAAATAACGATCGGCCCACGGCGTCGGTGTTATCCTGCAATACGTTAGAATGAACTATCTTGCTCCGCATTACGGATGATACCGGTGATCTGTGGCACAGGCGCCCGCCAACCGCTCGCTCTTCTGCCAGGAATTATAGATCCGACACTTTTACGGTGGCTGAAACGGGCTGGGAATGGATCGTTTTTCTGCGATTGTATTCGACGTTTCCGTTTCATGCCTTGACGAATACAGCCTGCAACAAAAACGATGCGCACTAACTTCTTCGAACAGAGATCGCGAAGAGAAGTAATGTCTCGATATGTGTGAGAGAGATGTGTATGATACCTGTCAAAAATGATCATTAGACAAGAAACTTGGTCGGCGAGAAGTGTAGCTGGGATTGGAATTTGATTAAAAAGTTTTTGGTTTCTCATTATTTTCTTATGTAGCTTTTGTCGGCATGTCTGCGACATTTTTCAGATTAAAATCATGCGTTATAATTCAGACCATATTTACTTGTGCAATCGATGATTCAGTGGAATATAATTCGAATAACAATAACTTTTGCATAAATGCAAAAAAATGCGCAGTCATGTCATTGTAGGAAATAGAAGAATTTGAAAGATTATATGAAGATGAATGCAGCCCGCAACAAAAATGATGCGCACCGACTTCTTCGAAAGATGATCGCGAACAGAAGTAATGGCTATCGATATGTGTGTGTGTGTGTGTGTGTGTGTGTGAGAGAGAGAGAGAGAGATGTGTATATGATACTTGTCAAAAATGATCATTAGACAAGAAACTTGGTCGGCGAGAAGTGTAGCTGGGATTGGAATTTGATTAAAAAATTCTTGGTTTCTCATTATTTTCTTATGAAGCTTTTGTCGGCATGTCTGCGACATTTTTCGGATTAAAATGATGCGTAATAATTCAGACCAAATGTACTTGTGCAATTGATGATTCAGTGGAACATAATTCGAATAACGATAACTTTTGCATAAATGCAAAAAAATGCGCAGTGATGTCATTGTAGGAAATAGAAGAATTTGAATGATTATATGAAGATGGTAAATCAATTGTGTGGCGTGCGCTTCGTCCATCGGAACTCGTCGAAGGCAATAATCGCGGGTGGTCAGGGCATTAGGGGTAAGTTAGTTGGCCGTAAGCCCCCAAAGTACGAATTAGTGTTCGTTGAGCACCATCGGTGGAGAAATTGTGGATCGAGTCATCCCCTCCGCTCTTCTACAACTCCTTAACCACGAGGATGTGAACCTGCAAGCGTGAAAATGGCGGGGAAACTAAACTAAGAATATTACCGTCGGGATTACCCGCAAACTAGCCGATCCTAACTGTCTCAGTATTTCAATTTTAGGTGGCATCGGTCACGTTGGCGCGAGTAACGGGTTTAGTTTAAACATATATACAGGCTGGTTCGCAAATGAATAAACAATAGAATCGAAATGTAAAGCAACGGAAACATGGGAATCGATGTAACATATTATCGGCTAGAAACGAGGAGAATAATGAGAAAGTAAGACACAAGATAATAAAAATATCAGACGATTTATAAAATACAATTATATTACCTGGGGTTTAATAAAATTATTAAGAGAAGAAATAAATATTTAATAAATTTATTAAAAGAAGGAGAAATGAACATTTTTATTTTGAATAAAGGTCCGCAGTCTAATAATAATAAATAACCATAAATGCCTATAAATATGTATAAAGATTAATATTTTCTTAAGATACAGGTCAGTGTGAAATATACATAGAAAATGATTTCTCTAATTCATATGTGTACTAGAAATTCTACAAGAGATACTGATTTTTACGCGAATTCAAAGTGTACAGATCAATTCGATGAGGGATAACAAAACGTGTAAAAAATTACTCTTAAATATCAGAATAACCAAACGGGCACGAGTTAATATCTCAATTTTAATTTACCGATCACGTTTGCGCAAGTAATAAAGTCAACAACGTTCGTACGTGTTCCACGATTTAAATATGTTCCGGTTGAAAGGGGCAGTACATGCTAATTGGTCAGCTATACGAATCGGCTGTGAGTTCGGTGCTAACTACCCCGATATTCCCAATTTCGAGGACAAGAGTTTTGCTTGTGCAATCAACAGGCCGCTGCAAAATGCTCGGCTCTCGTTTCGTCTGATTGAAGGAGTTTTAGCAGAAAATGTAAATTACCGCGAAACCCGATTTGAGCATTTTCTGTGCCTTCGATTCAATTAAAGCTTGAAATTTACCGTTTTACGACCGATATAAGGATATCGTTCTTGCAGCAAGAAATACAGCTAATATTTCCTTTCCTTTCTTTTTTAAAAAGAGTTCGTGACATAACAAGGTACCTACGTTCAGTATTGGCGATCCTCCACAGGGAAGGAATGCTGCACCTCGGTTTATCCACCATATCAGCAACGCCGACCGGATGTTCGGGCCATTCCCTAATTTCGTGTCAACAAGGTACCTACACTCACACAATACATTGTTAACTTTAGATAACGAGACGAAATATTTCGTTGTTGTAATAATATTATGAAAATACGCTTATAATTCGCCGAATATTAGCAATCGAGTCCAGTCGATTATTTCGAAATTTTTGTGCGTTAAGCACAGCTCGTTCCTCGTGTGCAAACAGAACGCGTTAATGCGTCTCGTTTAAGCGAACGAATTCAACGGGTTCTGATGCTGAAACGAGCTGTCGGGAATAGAAAATCTGTAATTACCGCGTCCTCGCTCGGGAGATGTAATTTCGCTAATTAGTTGGAGGCATTTTTTCATGCCGCCTGTTTACCACCGCCGTCGTCTCTCATTGTTTCGTGCCGCGGTATTCGACTCGCCCCCGACATCACGCTCGGATCACGTTTTTCGTCGGTCGTTCCTCTCTCTCGCTCTAATTCGAACGCCCCCGTAATCGGGATCGCGGCTAATCGAACGACGTCTACTAACTTGCCATGTCTTGCGCGTAAAACGATTGCGATCGCGATGTAATAAGACGTCTCCGCCGTCGAAAACGTTCATTCTTACGAGTAAATAGAACCTCTTCTTCTTCGCCCCGCCGCGCAACGCGCCGTACCATTCCCACCCCTCGAACGCTGTATTCACCCTCTCTCACTTTCTCTCAGATTCCCACACCCCGTGAACGCTTATATTTCGCTCCCTGCGATTCAACCACGACCCGTAGCACCGTCTCTCCTCCTTCTTTCTCCGTTTCTCTCGCCCCGTGTAAGCCCGACGGGGATCGTTCACGATTTTACGAGGGACTAGAGTCGAGTATCGGTGGGCAATTATCCGCGAAACAAACAGGTCCGCGAGGGAAAGTCTAACGACTGCCGGGGTCTTCCCAGCGATTACCTCAAAGCAAACCGCCTAACAAGACATTGTTCCGAATAGCTTAGCCATTCTCCCCCGGCGTGGCCCTTTTCCACCCTCACACCCACTCCAGCGGAACCTCTTCCCACATGGAAGAACCACCACATCCAGCCCGGGACGACGACCGAACTCGGCAGCAGTTAACAACCCTGGTCTGGCGACGGTCGTTAGCAACCGACCTCGTCTCCACCCCGCATTTCGGGGAGGTTTCTGGCTCTCCGTGCTGCACACCGACTCCTAATTCAAATCCGTGCTCCGTGGCTGTACACCGTGGACGCTGATGAGCGTGCAGGAAACGTCCGCGTATCACGGAAACGGTCCGTTAATAGCTTCAACTCAACCAGGCCGAAGGTTAAACGTCCACCGTGATTCTTCCCTTTCTTTTCCTATCTCTGCACCCCTTCACCCGAGCCTCCACCACCACACGCGGGCTGCGCTTTTCGACTGGAAATTATAGGCTCATCGTTTCGAGAAACCTGGTACAATGGACAGCCCCCCAGCGCGTCCTCCTCTCACTAATTTCAAGAATTAGGCTGGAATTGGGTAGCTTGGAAATAAAACGTTAGCTGCTGCTCGCTGATCTCCCTTATAATTGAATTTTCAGGATTCCATTGTCTTATCAGATAGATATTACCAATGAGGACGCGATAAGAGCCGTTTCGAATGCGCACAGGTGGATCTGGCTATGCTTGATCCTTTGATTGACAAAGAAAATCCAAATAATTTTCAACACTAATTTGTTAATTATAAAAGCAATTTTGCAAATATTTTAATCACTTTCGTATGGACGACAACGATATCCTTACGGCTTGAAGAAATGTTCGTGTCGCAAATGATCAGCCACGATTGATTTTTACTCAATTGTTTATTCGTCAATATTTACAACACGGTCACCGGCCGAATTAATATAGAGTGACTGTTTTAATCCGGAACAATGGACTTAGCGGTAGATGGAGGATACGGCGCGTTTTACTAGTTTGCGATTTATCAGCGCGATTATGCGGCTGTTCGAGAGATTCCTTGAGTTCTGTTCGCGTGCGCGACTAGTGTGATTCGACCGACTGTCGAACGAATCTCGAATGGTGATTCTCGAATCCGGAAATTTGAATCAACGGTACCAGCTCTGCTTCGGGGTCGGCTCCTTATATCCTCACGGCGAGGAGGCGTAAACAAACTCTCTTGGGATAAAGAATCATCCCCATTCGTCGGTTGACCGGTAGAAGGAGGGATTTTAGGACACGCGTCACCGATGGAGGAGGAAGTCCCCATCTCAACTAACTGGCCAAATTCCGGAGATGCAATAACTGGGTCCGGAAGCAACGCCAATATTCTCTCTGGCCTAGGTCCGGTGACGAAGGCCAGAGGTAAAAAGACTCGGACGGTCCGAGTGCGCTTCGTCGTTGCAATAAAAGTATCAAAATGGCCAGCATTTTCGGCACAAGGCGTGCGACACCTTGGCCGCCGCATTTGCTAACCATTGCCCGAATCAGTGGCCCTCGCGTACCTAGCGAACGGTGCCCAGGTCGAGAGCCGTACGAATTGTCTTCATGGCCACCTGTCCAATGCCATCGGCTCGAACCCTAGAGCGCCTTGCGATAGGCAACTTGTTCGGTCTCTGATCAGACCGAACGTGAGATTTACAGGTATTCGTTTAGAAACGCAAGATTTATATATTTATTTAGAAACGGTCGGCTCTAAGAGCTCAAAACACCTCGACGCCACGCGACGACCCCAGAACAGTTTGGGTGTCACCGAGCACCACTTCGAGACCTCATAAGCGAACCCATCGATAGGGCAATCTTACGCAAACAAATAGCCTTAGTTTTCCACATCGCCTTTCCGTATCGTCGAAACTAATTTATTGCATGCCCTAAACACAGATGCACTAGAATGCCCCTACTCCGACGACCAAAATGGACCACCCACTCGCCAATAGAAAATCATTTTGTTACCTCATACAGTTTTTAGATAGCCAATGAGGATAGACCCGAGTTGACCTTACGCATAACGCCACACCGAAAGTCACTTCTTTTAACAAATCGCTCGAAGTCAGTCGTCTTCCAATAAATCGCTCGAACTCAGCAGAGTTCTAACACATCGCTCGAAACTAACTTGTAACAACAGTAATTTACCTCGAACACCTGTTAAGTTAATTCTGTATCTTTAAGTTTGTTAAATATATCTTAAGTGTGTTGTTTCCTGACCGCGACTTCTTCTTTTCAACCAGACGTGGTTATCTTGCATAACCCCGTCAGCGAAGTTCGGTATACGAACTACGGTACTTTGGACGCTACACAACTCGAGGGTTAGCGTTCTTCTAATTGCTCGAAGGATGTCTAAAAATCGGAAAAGGGCCTATGGCGATTTCGAGGATTATAAATCCTTTAAAAAAAATATTTTACGTTGTGGGGATATGCGGACCTTTTCGCGAAATCCAACACGTAAGGTGACTTTTTGAATTTCGCGGGACACCTACGGTCGATTTTCGTTTTCTCTTTTTTCTTATGCTGGTACACTCGTCCCGAACGTATGTTCACAGTTTCAGCTATATAGCATTTTTTCTTTGTTTGCGAGAAGCATAAACGTTAGAAGTGTTTTGCGTGTTCGGCGAAGTTTGTTCCGAAACTGCTTAATTTTGACCAGAAGAAACGTCGCACGAGCATCGCTCAGGAGCTGTTGAATGACGTCAACGATGATCCTGATTTGCTCAAAAGGGTCATAACTGGTGACGAATCATGGGTTTATGGTTATGACGTCGAAACCAAAGTCCAATCGTCCCAATGGAAGTCCCCGGAAGAACCAAGATCGAAAAAAGCACGCCAGGTTCGATAAAATGTCAAGGTTTTGCTCACTGTTTTCTTCGATTATCATGGCGTAGCGCATCAGGAGTTCTTACCGCAAGGTCGTACGGTTAAGAAGGAGAATTACCTTGAAGTTATGCGCCGTTTGCGTGAAGCAATACGAAAAAAAACGCCCGGAATTTTGAAAACACAATTCATGGATTTTGCATCACGATAATGCACCTGCTCACGCGGTGAGGCAATCAAGTCTCAGCCACCGTATTCACCGGATTTGGCCCCCTGCGACTTTTTCATGTTCCCAAAACTGAAGAGACCCATGAAAGGACGGAGATTTGCAACGATCGAGGAGATAAATAATAATAAAGACTGCATCGCTGGAAGAGCTCAAAGCTATACCAAAAAGTGCTTATCAGAAGTGCTTCGAGGATTGGAAAAAGCGCTGGCACAAAGTGTATTATGTCTGAGGGGGATTACTTTGAAGGGGACAACATAAATATCGATGAATAAATAAATATTTTTTGATAAAAATAAAAAGTCACCTTACTTTTTGATCACACGTCGAATGCAAAATTTCATTAATTTATGAAAATATCATTGCAGCCATTTCGAGAAACAAGGTTGTTCGCGATCGCGCGAATTCGAACAGACGGTTAACGCGACGTGCCCTCCTCGTCCCGTCGTGAAACCTCGATTTTTTGACATCCAAGAGCAAACTACCCCCTCAAGAGTAGAAAATATTCTTCTCGCAGATGGCAGTGTATCGAAAATCGTTGTGCAAGAAAGGAGGATTACATCGAATTACACCGAATTACATTAAACGGCAATTTCACGCAAAATTTCGTAAACGTCGCCAGATAAATTTCAACGAATCTCGTGGCTGACGATAAGAGAAAGGAGGGAGATCAAGAGAAATGGCGCGGCCGAACGGCGGCGGTCTTCTTTAAAAAGTTCCTTTGAGTATATTCGCGCGTTAACGGTATTATCGTCGCCGCGATAAAACCCCCCGGGTGATAATATATTCCGGTAGGCACGCGGAGAAAAAATACAGATTAAGGTACACTAAGCACAGATTTAATGCTTATTTATACGCCACTAAGCACCGGCATTACCGGCGTATTACGATCCTGGGCAGTCGCGCAAACTTTTTCACCCGTCGCGTCGCAGCGCGTTTCTCTCGCGAGGAGAGCCTCAATTTGCTTCCTTCCCCTAGTCTTTTCGCCGGAAATCGGTCCGAATGGGACCAGTGAGAAATATCTTCGGACATCTCATCAGAGTGCCAAATCGTATTTCAAGATTCGCCGGATATTAAACGGGTGTGGACAAATGTAATAAGCAGACTGCGGATTTTATCCATTTATGACAAAAATTGACAGATGCAATATAAGACAGTAAACCGATTCATAGGATTGAAGAATGTCAAAATATTATTTTCAACATATTCAAATTATTAACGAGGAAAATGAATGTTCATTTAGCTCTTGTATCTTGTCATTGATGCACAACAACTTGATTTTGCATGAAGATCCGCAGTCTAGTAATAAGTAGACTGCAGATTTTATGCATTTATGGAAATAATGACTAGCTGAAATACTAAACTGTAAAGACACTTTAAACCAAGTGGTTTATTTAGAAGAAATGTATTTTATGTAGTTTATTTACTTGAAATGTATAATCTTCAACTTAGGTCTCCATTAGTGTATTAGCTACCAATTGAGGACTGTGGATCGTTCAGTTAAAAGCGTCAAACACGATCGGATTTGTTTTTACAAGATCCGGAAATCATGTAATTTCCAGGTTTCGACGTACGAAGTTAGCGCTTAGGCGATCGTCGTTGCGAAAAAATTAAGTATCACGAATGGCAGACTTTTATACGATAGCGGGTAAGCTCGGGAAATCGGTGGCACGTACGAGACGTTAAAATTAACGGCGCAGTAACAAAGTATCGTAAGTCTGTCGAGCCGGGTGCTCGAATCGCGTGCAGAGCCGGCGTTCCGGCTACTAACGAATAGCAACGTTGGCTCGTTCAGCGCGAACGCGTTACGGGCCTGCAGGGTGGTAATCAAATACTTAAAACTCGGCGCGACGATGGGAAAATGGAAGGAAAAGCTGGTCCGGCCGAAGCTCGATGGTAAATCACCCGATCCTCCGCGTCTCACAGCCTCGTAAACCGCTTCGTCTTCTCATCCCTTATTTCTACGGTTACCAACGCTCGCCTTCAAACTGTTCCGGCAACGAGCAAAGAAGAACTCGCGATCATTAATGACGCGTAGAGACCACCACAGGTTGCGGAACGTGTTTTCCCCGTCAACCGGATACTAAACTCGCCGTGACGGTTCTGGTATCTGTAGTTACAGCTCATTATTGAGACAGACCTAAATACACTGGCTGCAAAAATGATTATATTATGGTCTGCCGAACAACTTTATGGAACCCAGTAACTCTCGGCCCTCTCAAGGACAGTGCCAAGCTGAATAGGTACTCTCATCCGCCCCAAGCCATCACAGACTGGAACATTTGGCCGGAAAAGTCCGAAAAATCTATTTTAGCGCTATTTAAGCGCTCAAGATCGTAATATATTTAAAAAATCAAAATAATCTTTATTTTCTATCGAAAATTTTTTTTTCAAAATTTTATATTTATATAGAAATTTGTAGATGTTTAAATATTCCTCAAACACACACTCTCTCTCTCTCTGTCTCTCTCTTTCTCTCTCTCTTTCTCTCTCTCTTTTGTTCGAAACATTTTTTCCTCAGATTATCGGAAACCCTTGAAAAATCGTGATAATAGAGTGCTTCCACCAAAAGTCTGGACAAAATTATTTTAACACGAAATTTTTCAATGAGTAAATATTAATATACGCTGCATCACGAAAGTATGCCACACGTAAAATAAACTCAAAAAGTTGCAGCTTTTTGTTTTTTAGCATTGAAGTTAGATAAATTCTCGACATTTTGCAAAAAAAATTGTCTGGGACGCACTGGGAGCATAACTAGAACCTTAGAAATGTGTACTGTTACGTCCCAAGATGGCCGCAATTTAAGATTGTGATATTTTCATGAAAAATTAATTTTATATTTATATTTAGGATATTACGCAGTTTTTGAACCTACCTGCATTCACCTGCTTCGGTTCGGGTAATTGACGATTTCTTAGATTAAAATGGTTTACTTGAGGATGTGGATTAATTGAAGTCGAAGTTAGGTAATTCAAAAATAATTGGAGATCTTGCTTTTTATAATGAAAAAATATACTTCAAACAACAAATTTCAGATACATCGAGTGTCTAGGGTGGTATTGCAAAAGAATGGTTTTTACTTTTTCGGGCGTTTTGTTTTAATAATAAAAGAAATCCAGCGGGTTTAACACGCCTTCGCAAAAGTGTTACACGCACACAAACATAAACACATAAACACACGCTCTTAATTATTAACGAAATGTTGCACGGACTGATTATAAATTAACAAAATACGTAATGTGTCAGACTAATGAGTTGTGAGTCTTTTACCAGACTAATGGGTTGTGAGTCTGCTCCTGATGAGGAGTCATTCCTTTTATAGAAAAATCAATCCACTGTTCATAGCTTAATCTTCATGGGGTGAGCGCATCTTCATTGATTTCTTCGTATTCATTTATCATTTCTGATTGGACCGGACGTACAGTATTCCTTCCATACTTATCATCCTATTAGTTAGATCGAATTGCTCTACGCATCCTCCCAGGAGTTAATCATTAGTCTTTTGTTTATTGATCTTTTGTCCATTTCTCCTACGTAGCGTTTATTCTAGATTTCCTGTGGTATATCTTTTACATTCTTCAACGATAAATTGGTTTCAACGGATGTTTTCGTTTGATTAGCGGTTCGCAAGTTATATTTCGAATTGTTTAATAAAATAGATTTTCTTTTAATTCTATCGCTCGCAATGTGGTATAATATACGATAATTCGATATTGATTATTAATTATAACGTTTAATACGTTATTTTTCTGTGCAACATTAATGGAGCAAATATAAAAAAAAGAAATTCAGTATATATATTATACATGATTGATTTTATTAATTATTATCCATGGCCGGTCCAACGGACGCGACAGTACTATGTATTTTTATTATTTTTTTAAGGTAACAAGATGTTTACTGTAACCAAATATTACAACATTTTCTAGAAACATACCACGATATGTAATCCTTCATTTACCACCAGACGAACGAGTCATATTAAAAGATTCATGTGAAATATGTCATTCATCGATATGTGTAATTCAATGGGAGAAACATTTCGATGATTCCCGAGTTGAAAACACGCGATTACCCGTTCTCCTTAACGTAATCGGGAAGACGATCGCCTATCTCGCAACTCGATTCGCTGTCGTTAAAGGGAATGCTTTCACACCACCCTTGGGAACGGCACAGCAGAGAGAGATTATCACCGGTAGGCCTACGGAATTAATATGAGAGCGGCTCCCTCAGCTCACGATATATCGAAACTTTCCAGTTTTAAACAGACGCGGAATAATCAAAGATTTCAGCGATAAGGGAGCCGATAAGAGATCGGCGACAGGCAAGTTCGGCGAGATTAACGTTCCAGTTTGGATTAGTCGATTTACGGGGATGTCGTAGGAAATTACGGTGAAGGGAATTCCGAACAAAAAAAAAAAATTCAAAACGAAATTAATTATACGGTAAAACAAAAATTCCGTAATGATTAAATATAATTACAACTGAAAATGAATAAAGACTGATTATTCTAAAATAACTAAACTATTGATTCCACGCATCGATCATTTTCACGGTTATGCAAAATCCAACGGAATGAAAAATTTAGTGAAATGTTACAAGCCTTTTTTAATCCTTTCAGAAATCCCTGAACCATTGGCGGTACAATTGAACCTTTTGTCAATAACTTTGTCAAAGACTCGTAATTTGTCAAACGAGTTCTATATGCAATCTATTCCGCACGATCTAGCATAGCCCTTTTTCAGCGTCAAGCGACTCTTGACGCGGTCAGGTATCACTAGACAGCGGACCTTTACGCATTTGTGAAGAAATTTGTTGGGTGAAATACAACACAGTAAAAGATTTAAAAAATTCAAGAATGTTGCATTTAATTTGCATTATATGTAACAGAGTCGCTAACGGATGAAATCAATTGTTAGATCCGCAGTATAGGTATCGATATCAATAATGAACAAAGGCGCATGTTTCCGGCTCGGCGATTTTTATCATGTAGAGAGCAGATCGGCCACTCAATTTGTTTGCGAGCGCAAAGGTAGGGTTTGTTGAACGATGCTCGTCCGAAAATACGCGTGACTATACTTTCACGCGTGCTGGACCATTTCTCTCATTCGCTAGGCGCCTAAAACGAGCGCGTATATTGAATCCGGCAATTATGAGGAGTGTCATCATGTTTCTCATGAAAATCCAATTTGACCTCGAAAATCTCGGCCTGATACGGCCGACTCGTTTCGATATTTCGACGCTCGTTAATACCCGCGACTCTCTTTCGTCACTTTAATAGATGTCGCCCGGGAAAATCAATTTGTTCCAATTTGCGTGTTTCGCTCGGGTTTCGGGTGAGCTTGGATTTGAGCGGCGCGATCCCGGCCGTGTACGACGGGAATCGTTCATCCTTAACGATCGCGCACAACCCGTGTCACCGTAAACAAACGTATCCTACGTCGTTACATTTTACGAATTCTTATTTTTCACCAGCCGAAACTTTTATTCACAGCGATCCTTCATGAACCCCGCGTTAGAGTTTTCCGGCGATCACCGGATGCACCGACGATGACGCACGTCAAATAAATAGCAATATTTCTAGAAATTAAAAATTTCGGTCGCGCTATCGAGTTCACGTCAATAACGGATATTTCCATGAAAATCCTCATAAAAATTTCCATGAAAGCTATGAGTTTTTTTTTAGCAAAGTCAACTGCAGAAAGATATTTCCGGCGGGTGATCTCTGTTATTGGAAGCTGGAATTAAATGGATAAGACTACTTGTCCATGAACCCATTAGATGAAATATATAAAATACAATTTCCAGACATGCCTATACGTGCCTGGAATGACCTATTTTTTCATTTTAATTTTGATTGAAATAGTTACAGATCTCAATAATTGTGCTCCTGAAATGTTTATAAAAATTAATCACTTTAACTGCCTGGTAGGTTTCGTATTTACACTTTCAACGAATGTTATAATTCATTCCGTAAGGACATTTAGAGGATGACTAGATTAGTTTTTAGATAGTAGTTTTGAAAATGTAACTGCAAATTTGATCCACACTGGTCTAGCAATCTTCCAAATATTTTTGGTATCGATTTTCAAGACGTCACTTTCAAATCCAACAGTTTCACGCATTTCGAAATAAAACTTTGGGACAGTAGTCCAGAAGGATCGTACCATTTTCGAAAAATCGGATGTTTCTTCATTGTACCGAAGGTAGGTAGCCCCTTAAATGGTATCGGTTTCAGTTAAAACAATTTCAATTTTTCCAAGGTAATTTAATACAACCACGCCGCACTAAAATCTGTTAATTTGTATGGCGGCGTAATTCCTGAACGAGCCGAAGGGGTGGAAGTAGTCGCGCCGAAAAATCGCAGGGACGAAGGGAGAATCGGAAAAGCGAATGGTTTGATTAGGCTGGTATAGGCCTCTGGATAGCAGTGAACCGATCGGAACGCGTCGCGTAACAGCGGCGGGCTGCTATGTCAGGTCCACGGAGTGAAGTAAAATGGACTTGAAGGGTTATGGCCAGCCATCCATGGGCTTATGGTCTGATCGCGACCGATAGAATCAGCGTTCTGCCACCGTGCTTCCGCTCATAATCACTTTTCGATTAATTAAATTTTACGCCCTCTGTCGTCGATAAACATTAAATTTAACGGGCTGCTTCAGCCACGCCGTTACTACTTGTTACGGTCTATAAGCTCGGTGCGCCGCGGTGTGGCGCGGCGTCCGCAACGAAAATATGAAACGTGGCCGCGTTGCAGACAAATTTTCCCCACCATCGTGTCCACGCGTTTCTCAAAATGTCCATCTCTGGATTCCACCGTATCTCCAACAAAACGATATCAATCCGATTTGATCTCGTCGGAGCACCGGTACCGGTAACGTTTCGACGTTGAAACGATCGTCTAACGAGAGACTGAGAGTGAAAGACGGGAGGCAAGAGCGGGTGTTAATTGGATCGAGCGTCTAGCAAGAATATCGGTCCAATTAAGAATGGTAAGTGGCCCCGTTAATTTAAATTCCACGATGCCTACGCGAGGTTTCGGGCCGTTTCCTTTGGCCCGCGACGCGGCCGTTCATAAATATGCGCTCGATAGTTAACCTTTTTCTCGTCGCTCTCGTCATTCATGAGCCTCGCTCCAAAGAAATCGAGCGGATAAAAGGGCGTGCGAGGGAGAGGGAACGAGAAAGAGGAAAAGAGAATTTGATCGAATCGTTTCTTTCCGCGGAGCGAGACCATTGCGTAATCATTATACTCCCCGGCAGAAACGAGAAACACAGAGAGCTATTCTTGGAGTTGGCTATTCGCGGCGAAGGTTGGGGAGACGCAGAGGCAGAGAGGGGATAAATCTGGCGAAGGCGGTAATTAAATTAATTAGCCTCCTCGAGGATGCAAGGATGCCGCCCGACCGGGAGAACCGACGGGAACAGTGAAACAGGAGAAGAGAGATGGAAAGTTCGCTTCTTTTTCCTTAAAACGGTCTTAATTATCAGCGAATTTTACTCTCCCCCGCCTCCCCCCGTTCCTCGCCTCAACCTTCCGTCTACGCTCACAGCTTTTCCTACCCTGTTTTTTTTCTTACTACAACCCTCGCCTCTCCCCTCCTCTCTCTCTCCCTTCGTCCTGGCCCTTGCTGGTTCGCGCTCACGTTTCCTGTCTCGGTCTTTCTTCCGGCTATTTATTAAGTTTTTACTTATAGCAGAGACCGTACAACAATCGTCCCGGCCGGGCCGCGGGCCGATTGGAACCGCATCTCTTCAACAGCGGACGAAACTTTCGCTGCAGCCCGCCACGGGACGGCTCGTTTTCCATGAAAGAAGCAAAGCACTCAGAGTAATTAGAAGTGGAATTATATTCCGCCGTGTCCTGTTTCAGTTTATAAACAAGGACTCTTAAATGAAGTTCCCTGCTGGAGCCGGTCGCTTTAATGCCCCAAAAGCCGCGCGTTCACGTGTTCCTGATCCTGCGGGTCTGCTACTGATCCCGATAGAGCGGTGCCTCGGCAACGAAATTATTACTGGCATAAGCGTAATCCGGACTCAATATGACACGCATCCTTTTTCATCGCTAGCAACCAGGACATTGTTCATTAGAATTATTTACTGCCTGTTTATTTGTTTTTCCTGTATCGCAAATGATTATTTCCAGGTTACTTATTTATTCGCGTATGCTATGCGATTTTTTTAGCTTTTTGAAAAAACCGGGTTTTTCATTATTCAGTTTACTTAGCATTAGACTGCGGATCTTTATGCAAGATAAATATATTCTGCATTGGTTGTGGGAAGCAGGAATAAAATAGAAATTGATTCATCCCTTAATAACTTTATCGCATTAAAAACAACATTGCAATGTTCTTAAAATTTTTGAATCTTTTATTATTTTATATTTCACCCAGCCAACTTCTTTATCAATGCATAAAAATACACAGTCTATTTAGTATTTATGGAACTACAAAAGTGTATCATAAAGTTAAGCATACTCCATACAAGACCGAATAAATAAAAAGAAGACTAAAATAACTAAAACTAGTACGAAAAGTAGATCATACATTTTGATTTCATTTACCGATTAGATTTCCTGAATAATTTCTACAGGAAATTTATAATAATTTCAAAAGACAAAATGTGCGTTCAAAGG
This sequence comes from Lasioglossum figueresi, assembly GCA_028455805.1. Lineage (NCBI taxonomy): Eukaryota > Metazoa > Arthropoda > Insecta > Hymenoptera > Halictidae > Lasioglossum > Lasioglossum figueresi. The sequence goes on along the minus strand of CM052194.1, from coordinate 10,612,307 downwards.
TTACTTAATCTTGCACTCCGTGTCGATTTTAAGTTGAAATCTTAAGGTTTTTAATTCTAATAACAGTGTCCAACAGCCAAAAATTATTTCGATTCCCAATATGCGATTCTTATAGAGTTTTTCGCGCTGATTCCGAATCTGACCTTAATTTTTCTCCTATACGTACAGTTTTTGAGAAAATTGAGTTAATGATTGTTTAAACATATGTTTAAACAACGATTAAAGACGGAGAGACACCATCATTGAAATTTGTTGGACAGTGTAATTAATTGATTAATTTTTATATGCTCATTGTTGCAGGTGTTCTAGATGCGTCGCTATCATCTATTTAAAATTGGATATTGCGCGGGCTGTTGGTTTTTCCGAACGCCTCGCTCTTTTTCCGTTCTACATTCTCCGTTTCCGATACGATATCGATTGAAGTCAAGACTCAGCGGGCCATTAAATTGCGATAAATAAGGCTGCTCGAGGCGTATTCTGTTTTACTCTCCAGGGGAGAGCAGGGAATTTTCGAAATTGATCGTGGCGTGAGACGATACGCTGTTAATAAGTGAGAGTTACGGGGGCGAATTGTCGCATCACCGCGGGGGGTGGTGGAGGGCGTCCACCATTAAAATGGCACGTAAGCGCCACACCGATTTTCTAAAGGTAACCGGCATTAACTTACTGTTAATAATTATTATTTGTCGGTGTATCGATTGCCTGGCGCTCTGGATAATTGGTCCCCTGGACCGTTAATAATGCCGCTGGCTCGTTGAGTTAATATTCATAAATTAGCGTTACAATAGAGTTTGTTACGCGTACAAAATACCGCGGCCGAAACGCTGCCGAACCATTTCGACCGATCAATTTTGCGAGTCTGCTTTCGCGGTTGAAGTTACCGACACCGATAAATTCGCATAGGATTGCGTGTAACACACTACGTTTTCTTGGGAATATTAACTCGCGATCCACTTGTCGGACCTTACGCAATCGTAACGTAATATACAGGGTGAGGCGCTAGAAACAGGCCGCACTTCTTAAAAAAAGTGCCTCTTAAAAAAACATACTATTCCACTTAAAAAAATGAAGGTGACCTTCATATGTCCTTTACGCGTCGACCTACAAAAAAAGCTACTAACATCAGATTAATGACCCCTCGAAACCAAGCAAGTTCCATCTGATGCATTTCTTCCTAACACCAATACCAGCCGAGTTATTCAGGTGGCCTGTTTCTAGCGCCTCACCGTGTATAAATGTATATTAATATAAATAATATATGTACATATGTATATATATAGAGATGACTGTAGCGAGTGAATCATTTATTTCGATGTTATTGTAGTTGACAGACTTGTCTCGTCACTCTACCTTCCTCTTCAACGACGCTATTACCTCGCGCTTCCGTCACGACCCGGTCAAAAATGCATATCTCACAATGTCACGTGACTAATCCGGTACTGGCAGAAAAAGAGCAACTTTTTCCCACGATTCAAGTAAATTCCCAGATCTGGCGACTCCGATCACAAGTGCGAAATAATTAGATCCAGATAAATTGATTGCGCATTTTTATACAAAATAGAAATTTTCCATGCCCGGTATAAAACAAATGCTGTTGAACCAAAAATTTGTTTCTTCTCTTAATAACTCTTCTTTAACGAACTCGAAATAACACATTGCTGTTCCTACATTCCTCTGTCGTTTTCATTGTTTTCAATTGTGCCCACTCATTTTTCCCTCGGTGCATAAAAATGTGCAACCCGAATATACAATTAGCGGGCGTACAATGTGTTGACGAACGCAAAGATGTTTCAACCACTGTAGCCTTGTAGAAAATCATACGGTAAGCGCTTGAACGATTAATAATTCTGTCTTGCGATATTATAAAAGAATATCAAACACGACAGCAAGAAATGATCAATTCGGCGAATTCAATATGAGAAATAATGTTCTCATGGCATTTATATTATCTGATATAAACCGGAGATTTCGTTACCCAGCGAGCTCGGTCCCTTCTCGAAACTAATTTGGAGTGGACTCGGCGCCATTAGCTGAATTCCGAAAATTTATCGATGTAATCAGAAGCGGCTCGATTTCGCTTAAAATCCTGCGAGCTAAAAATCCGGGCCACTTTAATGGAAGCTCGATCACGGAGTATCGGTCCCCGGACAAAGCAGCTGATTACCACGTGATGACGGCGCGGCGGCCGAGCATCGGCTTACAGGTAGATCGGTGCGCATTCCGACTCGAGCGATTCCAGGCTGGACGAGGCGGGACGAGGCGGGACGAGGCGGGCCGAGGCGGTCCGTAGCTGGCTCGGTCGTTCGTTCGTTCGTTCGCTGACTGATTTTTTCAAAAGCGGCCTAATTAAAGAACGCCTGACAAAACGTTAATTAAAGCACTCGAAAACCGAGAGCCATTAAAGGAAGTGGGAAAGGAAGCGGAGGCGGAAGACTGGGAAGAGAGAAATTACAAGCGCCGCTGGCGCGCGCATAAAAGAGGACACGGCCATAGCGGTGCTGGGGAAAAAGACGGACGCAGAGGGTGACAGCAACGGAGGAAGAGGAAGAGGAAGAGGAAGAGGAAGAGGAAGAGGAGGAGAGGAGGGAGTGAAAGAAGAAAGAAAGAGGACCGAACGGGGTGAGGAATAGCAAGGCAAAGATGGAGAGAGATAGAGAGGGACAAGGAGAAGGGCAAAAGTTGGAGCGCGTCCGTGCTAGTGGGTATAGCCTGGTTAGGGCGGGCGAAAGCAGCCAGCAGGCAATTCCTAACGGGTGGAAAGATATGCAAATGCGCGAAAGGGAGACCGCGGGCTAATGCCTAGCTACCTGTGCCGAGCTGGGACGCAATAATCATTAAAAACTAAAACGCGTCCACGTCCCCCCCTCGCCGCCACCCGTCCCGTTCTTACGGGGACCATCGTTGTGTCTGCAGAGGGGGCCGGGGATGCTGCTGCCGTCGCGAGAGGGTGGAGAACACCAAGAGAGAAGGAACGCGGATCTTGTATGGGTTGGCGGAAGAAGCGAACTTAGCCTGAACTTACGTAGTTCGAGCCTCTCTTCCAAGAACAGCGACGCGCGGAGGGTCTTCCCACTAATTTCGCAGTCGCGTTGCGAACCTACGGCTACGTATCGAACTACAGCTCCCTTGGGGTCATTCAGCGAACACGCGTATTCGATAACACCGAGATCGATGGCGGGGCAAGACCGCGCCACTCTTCCCCGCGAAGCGATGTCCTCGAATATTATCTCGTGAGGGAAGAGTTTGCATGCAAAATGGAATCATAATTCAAATACTGTTCCTCCACCAGATGATGGCTAGGCAGTGTTACGTCGTCTTTTGATCCTAACTCCTCTATCTCACGGATTGTTGCTGTTCGCCGAAGACGATGACGAAAAACGACAGCGGCCATATCGAGATAGCTCAACTGTCAGTCTAATATTAAAATATGAAAAATTTCTATAAAGCCACCATGTTTTTTGATAAATTCTCATTACTATTCCATACAACTGAAACATTGGTACCGTGTCGTAATTAATTAAAGAAAGCGTATGCGTTGGTTACGAAAAATAAATATACCACTCATTTCAGGAAAAACAGACATATAACTTAACAGAAAATGAAAAGCGAAACTTCTACAATGCTTCGTACGAAGAAATAAATGTATATATTGTACAAAAAAATCGAACAAGATATCTATTGTAAATGTAAATTGCGGTTCGAATTTTTTCTCCCCAGTCGCGCTTCATCCGGGCTACTGTGTTTCCAAAATATCCGCGACAATGAAGGCGGCTTTAGAGAAATTTCGTGCAGTTAGAGATAGTGCGTTTAGCAGAAGTTATTTCACGCGTTTTAGCGGCTCGTTTGAAAAGACACGTCTCCCCGCGAACACCGTAATTAACAGTGCGAGGCGCTGTCACCGAAGTTACTTCTTAGAGAACGAAGGAAAATTCGTGGCTCAGGTAACGTGTCGCGGGAGCCACGTATCGTTGCGCATCGTCGGGATCGTTCACTCGAAATTACAATACTCCATGGGTGCAATTCCTCGCCGGCGTTTCTCGATACTCGCGCGCCATTAAACTCTTATGGCCGCGATCGTCGAAATTCGCGAACGCTTCGCTCTCCTTATCATCGGAACGAGTGGGTTCATAACCTTCTCGTATCGAGCGCGGTGTGGTTTACACGTTATTTAGCTGGTTTCCAGACGTAAGGTGCTCCTCGGGAAAGTGTTGTCTCGCAGCGCGGTTCCGCGAACCGCTTTTACATCACGATGTCGTCGCGTTTTACAATCTTACGCGTGCTTATGGGGTGAAATGTAACGCGTCGCGCGATGGTTTGCCTTTCGATAAAATGCGTCGCGACCGAAGGCCGAATGCGAGAGCGAGAGGGAGCGACGTCGAAACGGACAATAGTTTGCCGACGGCAGCTAGAAACCCCTGTATAGAGATAATATCTGTATTTCATTAACATTATTCTCTGCGGTAGCATCGGGGGCGAGTCTGTGTTCGGTATACGCCGCGAGACAGTGGCGGGGTAAACGGCTCTTACAGCCGGGACTCGATTGTGCGTTCGAAACCCTTCCAGCGTCTTGGTCGCGATCTTCCACGGAACGCACGCCCCACACCCCCCTTAGGAACCCTGCGTGGCTATAGTCTCGTAATTAGAAACTGATTGCGCGCGGAGACCCATTTAAATTTCTGCCTGTTCACCGGAACGTCTGTATTCCCTCTTCCGAGTCCAGCCCTTTAGAAGACACACCGTGGAATATAGAACGTCACCGTGATTGGAGTGCAACGGGTAACTAGGTAATTCCTTGGGAGAAGACTGGGAATTATCGCTCCCCTGCACAGAATTTTAGAAAATCGTTGAATAGAATTAACTGCGGTTCAGTTTACTCGAACTGTGTCTGAGCGGTGGCTCTGAATGCTTAACTTCTTGCCGTATTATTTTCTTCGTGGAACCATCAGAAATTGTTCTTAATCATTTTCGAGTAGGAAAAGAAAATCTGTTTGTATTGTATGTCTGCGGGTCCAGTACTCTGAATATTCATCACAGAAACATAAAATTGTATTTACCCTTCGCGCGCTTCTCGGAAACAGTTACGTAAAAGATAAGAGTGTCATCCATTTTTGCTTTACACTTTAACGCGACGTTTATTATGTTTCATATGTAATATCACATTTCAAAGAAGTCTCGCTGAAGAAATAAAATAGAAAACAACGATTGAACGGTAAGAAAAGTCGCAGCGCGATTATTCCTGAGAGAATCAACGAGGGGATTCGCGGCCCCGAAACATGAACGAGGAGCCGCAGTTTTTGCCAGGATCGTTACGGAACGGCCGCGGTATTCAATAGCAACAAACTCCCGCACGGATATTATTCGGCAGTAAAATTTTATTTCGCCAGCATTTATTGTCGCGTTCGCAAAGCCGAGCCGGATCGAGTCACCTCCGCACCATCGTTATTTGATAACAACAAATTATTGTTACGAGCAAAAATGGCGGCGACCCGCCTCTTTTTCTCTCGCTTCCCGTGCCAGGTTCCCGGATTCCGGTGGTCAGCTTTGCGACTGCAACGCACGGAAGAACAGAGACAGAGAGAAGAACGGGGAACGGAGAACGGAGAACGGAGAGAGGAAGAGCGAGTCGGCTTTGGGCCTGAGCCTCCAACAGCTATCGGGCGACGTGTCCGAACGCTAATCTCTCGATATTTTAGCGGATTTATATTTTCACCGGTTGCACCGGTGCCGCAGCCCGATCCCCCGAGATATCTGCAGGGAAACGTACGACAGGCATATCATTCCTCCTTCGACCTCTACGGTGCACCCTCGACGCTGTACGGCCTATACCCTCGCAATGCGTATCGACGTTCCGCAGGCGAAAAAGGACTGTTCAAAGGCTAAAACACCGTTACATACATAAATTATGGATATATTTCACAGCGGAAAGCCGAGAAAGGATCCTAACGAATTCGCGAAACTTTTTTTCTACAATTACAAAAAGAATATTTTTCAGAAATTTCAAATTAAGTCGAAGAAACAATATATTTTATTTTGAAACTAAATAGTATCTTAGATATGTTTGTAGCGAACTTAACATAACAGGGATCATTGGATCGCGTGCGGTGTTTAAAAGTGAATGAAATTAACGCAGAAAATTACAGATTGAACTTTGGTAGTTTCGGACAATACGCCGATTTTCGGGGCGGCAGCGAATGGTAGCGAGGCGACGGTTATTAAAGTCGTAATACGACTCGTAACGTGCCATCGGTCGGTTCTATTATCGGCGTCGGGACGCGTTTCCGTCGTCCCGGGACGCAGATAATCACTGCGGGCAGTTAGATCGCCGCGCGATATTTTTCCAATTCGCGGCGGGGATCTGGTATGCCAAAAAACTGGAAGGTATTTCTGGACCGAGCGCCAGAAAAAAAGGAGGGTGAAGTTAGCGAACGGGGGAAGAAGAAGAGGGAGGGTAGGGGGGGGGGGGGGAGGAAAACCGGTGAAATTCTGGCGTTGGCAGTGAGAGCGTTAAGTTGTTTCGTGTTATGGTTCTGTTATGGGATATCGGACGCGCGCGATAGGAGGACGGAGGTAGAGCGAAGGGAGCACCGCTCCATATACGCGCGCGGATATATCCTGACTGCCGATGGTATACTCGCTGCACCTGATCCTGATCGGCTAAATTGATGATATAATCCGTCATAACTCAGGATTACCGCGGAGGCTCGGGTATGTGCAGGCAACGCGGAGAAACTGCGCAGTCTTCGACTTGTGCCACAAGCGTCGTGCATTTCGCGCCGCGTATCTGCGACGCGTGTAATCCTTCGTGTTCTTTCGCGACGATCCGAGCCCGTTCGTTCCGCAGACGTCGTCGAACCGACCGAATCCAGTATTTCATGCTTCGCGAGGAAAAAATTTTCACGATCAGGCAATAGATATTAATTAGTCTATGAGCAAGTTCCGCCATGGAACGGTTAATATTGATAATTCATCTAGATTGCAAATGAGTGATAACGTTACTCGCTCAATTGGACTGTGAACGTATCAATTATCTCATCAGTAAACACATTAATTGCATAAATCTACACTAGGCGAACTCACGTTCCGTATCCAAAATACAGACGAAATAGTTTCGCAAGGCGTTATTACGCCTACAGTGTTGCTCAGGAATATTATTGTATGTTAAGACATGTTACCGCGTCGAAGATGTTATTTTGTTACTAAATAGTTCATAATGAAACAACACAGCATTAGAGCTCGCTGATATAAGCGTGCGCACTCGGCAGTCCTATTATGCCGAGCAACCCGGGAGAAGTGATTTGTTGAAGGTTCCCTTTATCGCAAAAAGTAATTCAATCTTATCAATAAATCAATAATTTTCTTTTAAATAAAATTTCAGATGCGTCGGTACGTTATATTAATTCTAAAAACGTGAATAATTAATGAAATTGCTGTCTCTTTTGAATCATTTAAGAATTATTTCTCAAGAGAAATTCGATTTAGAAAATTTCCGGTAAACGAATTGTTAAGTGTACGAAGCGGATCTCGAGAAGCTAGAGTGAACCAATGCTACTGTTCCCAGCAATCCAACACCCGACTACGATGTGTCGAACGCCATCCAGATATGGCGAGGCAATGGATACAGCGCGAACAATATCGCTAAATCATTCCTGTTGGTTTTGATGATACGTAATTTCACGGGCATTTAAAAAAAATTTATTACCCGGCGCAAATTTTATTGCTTCGATACGGCCGCATTAATCTCGGCGAGCGTCGAAATTCGATCGTTAAAATTCGCAGATCGCGGCGTCGTGGACGGTAAATCATGGCGGCGGCGGCGGTCGTGTCTGAATTACGGAGCGCGGCGCGCGTTTGTCGATTTATAAAGTTAACTGGGCGCCGTTCTTGTTCCGCGGGTCGTGTCTCTGACCCGCGGCATTGTTCGTTCCAAGGGCTGTGGCTCCGAATGGCACCGGCGGCCGATCGAGATGAAACTTGGTCGGTATTGTAGCGGGTCTGGGTATACTCGAAATATTCAATCTCAGTTTCGGGAATTCATGTATGCGGAAGATACAGCTCCATTTACAGTGCGGAGCACGTAACTGTGACCACTTCGATTACCGCATGAATAATGATTTTAGCGAAAACTTTCGGATAAAAGTAGAGGCCGCGCGAAGGTCAAATTTGTTTTTCGAATGGAATCATATATTTTTATTAGGTCGATCGATCCTGCCCATAATTCTGTTTGAAAAACTATTAACCTGTTGATACCTAGAAATACTACGTAATTTCATGCGTATTTATCAAAAAGGCATAAATAGAAAAAAATAAAGAAGGGATTAGGTAACGTGTGCCTCCACGCACCTAACATGATGATAACTAGATTAGGTTATGGGTTAGACTGCATTGGTTTAGGTAGAGTACTCCTAACGGGATAGAAAATTGTTCGCCGTGCGATGAGCTTTCGAATCTGAAATTTCAGATCTCCTCACGACGTTCGGCAAGTTTTATTCGGGTCCGTTGCTGTTCGAAAGCGAATCCATTCGAAGTAGAGAGAACAAGAGAAGGAGCCGGTATCCTCGAGGACGCGACGCGACGTGTCCAACAGGCTTTTTGATTCTCCCCAGCGGACTGACGACCGGCTCATGCTTCAGCGATTGTCCACTGTTATCTCGCGGAGGATCATTGCACCCCTGCGAGCCTCTTAGGTACAGTAAATGGCGGACCGACAGAGGGGCTGAATCTATGCCAACTCTCAACCGGCAGCTAGCGACCACCAACTTGTCGTCCGACGTTTGCCATTTACCGGCCGGCATTGTCGGCGTTGTCACGGCTCGTTCGAGGTATCGCAAAAACCTACTTAAAGGTCGTGCACACGGATCTCGCGGTTGCACCAGGATTCGCGACCCTTGCGGCGGCTAGCGGGCAACTGGTTTGCCTCATTGTTATCCACTGCTCCCCGAGGAGGAAGACGACGGCAAGGATGAAGAGAAAGAAGAAGAAGAAGAAGAGAAAGAAGGGTCCAGTCGGCTCGCAGACTTTCTGCGGCCAACGTTTATGGCACTGGCGTGAGTTAAGAGCTCGTTAGTTCCGTCGGACGTAACTTCCGGCAGATCGGCCGATAGAAAAACGGAGGAGAAGTTCCATCCCTTGTTTCCTTTCGAAACTCCTCTTCCCTCCTGAGTCATTCGCTCGCATTATTTAACGACCGGGCATCGTGTAACAAGTTGTTGCACGACGATAACTAAATTTCAATAATCTTGAACCTGCTCTGCCGGTCGGCTGAGGATCTCCGTCCAAGGATTCGACGGGGCGCAATTAGCGGGACAACGAAGCATTGTACATTCTAGGGGTAGGAAGAGCCGAGGGACGAGAATAAAACAAAACAGGCCGGAGAAAAATAAAAATCGACGAACGACACGGAATCTCTCGGACGTATGGCGCGGACGCTTAAGTCCTGCCATAAATATCGCTCGTTTGCGAGTGGCGGGAAGCATGAAGCATGACCAGAAAAAATCCGTTCCTCAAACACGTGGAATATCGAAATTTACAGCCTTACGTAGCGGATGAGAGGGACGGACGGCCAGCTTTATGCAGATTTGTAGATTGGAGAGAGGACATTCTCCTGCGGTGTGCCGGATTTCGCCGTCGGGGAAAGGAAAACACCGAATTAACGAAATCTGAAATATTCTTGTTTGCCGGTTGGCTGGGGAACCCCCAAACGACGCTTGTGTTTGTCCTCCATTTATTGCCGTGTCATTCGTATGTGGCCGGCGGAATTATTTGTCTAGACTTAATCATTAGTTTTTGCGCCGATAGATTGCGTGTACATATTTAGTTTGCTTATAGCAATTAAGGTAACCGCGTTGATGGAAAACCGTTTCGTCACAGCAGAGGGTTAACCGATAAAAGCTAAAACCTTCGCGAGTAGTTCCTGAAAGTATTAACTTAAAGACAGGAGAGTCTTAACAGAGTATTAAAATTATCGAAGATGGTATGCAACTTCATTCGTTTTATTAACACCATACATCTGTAAACGCACGTATTGCCTTTTCAGCTGGTCCAATTAAATCTTAATTAGCGAAGTATGAAAAGGAAACGAGCGTTCTTGCTTTCTGAAAGTCTGGCAAGTTTTGTTTGATGGACGCCCTTAGATCCGTACAGTTTGTCTATCAGAATGCCGTTTGCAGTCAGTGTCCATTAGGCCGCTACTTCTCTTTGCCAGTTTCTTACGTGTCTATCCGAAGTTCCGTCACTCTCCAGCAAATCGATAGGATTGTCGGATCACGCCAAACGAGGTTGGGTTAACTCTTCTCCCCGGTGACCCTCCGGCGGCGTCCTGCTCCTCGTTTTTACGAGGATATTCCAGCACGCCTAACGATACGCAACCCGCATAATTGCGTTCCCGTTGTTCTCGAATAGGCCGTACTGTGGCGTGGATACGGATCGAATACAGAACGAGCTACTTTCGGGGATCCTTTATGACATACATCGCAGCTCGGTTGACGAAGTACCAGACCAGTGAAGATCAGATTCGCGAAAATGACTCGACCACACAATTCGATAACATCGTCTGGAAGCCTACATAGTTGGGCGACTCAAACTCTTTTCTGTTGCTCCTATCCTACGATGTTTGTCCATGCTCGACGCAAGAAACGACATAGTGGAATCTTGCTCGCGTGGTACGTAGACCACAATTCCCACCACAAATTTTGACAGTTACGGTAGAGATCTTGTTCACAGTTACGGAGAGAATGCTGCAACTAGTTAAACTGTGATATGTAAGTATTAAAAGAGATACAAATGTATATTTTTATTTGACATCTGCAAGGATAACTATTGATATTAATTGCGGTGGACAACATCCGTCGCGTTTCTCCGTCCGTCACGCGTCAAATCCGACAGTGTTGCGGAAATGTTTGGCTGTCCAATAAAGGAATTGATTACGTAATCGTCGCGGGAACGGTGAAATATTTGAAATCGTTTTCACCGGTGGTAGGACACGGTTCAAGACGTTGCGGTAACAGGAAGAGATTACGCGGCACTTTGCATGGTAATTTTCTGATCGAATATTCGGCGTATCATCGATAGCGATGAAGGCGAGATCGCTCGTATTTCAACGCTCGATGAAAAGCAACGACAACCTTGCCACGGTAATGTTTCCTCAGTTTCGAGGATTACTTCACGGGGAAACCTTCGACTCTGGCGCCATGGCTGGTACCCTTGCTCGGTATGTTCATTAGCGGTATAAGCTTCCGAGCTCCCGATCCATAAAGAGTCCTTTATACATATAACTAATTAGTACCGTTGGCATTCAAACTATTTACTTCATTTGTCTCGGCTTAGACCTAGTTACATCCCAGCTTTTATTTCCATCTCTCCGCTCCCTTCACCCTTTCTTTCTCGTTCTTTCTCGTTTTTTTACATTTTTTTGAAACGCTGCCATGCTCTCGCGGTTCCGTTACTCGCGAACACTTTGATTCTCGCGAAAGTCACAGACGCATTGTTTCACCCATCCGCGCCTCGTTCAGAAGACCACAGACAGATTTATTAGGTGTAGGAAGCACAGTGCTTTCAGTTTTATAATCTATATTGTCACTTCAAATCGAGACGCGTTCCGGTCGTTTCGATTGTATTGATTGTATTGCCGCATCCAGATTCAATTGTTTCAAAATATACAACGATCGTTATCGACCTCGAACCAGCAATTTAAGTGATTCATCGGTTCAGTGACGGAAGAAGACACACGATACCTTAAATTTCATAAATATGCACGTGCTATAAGTGCATAAAGGTCCGCAGACTGTACACATTCGGAAAATTTTTCTGTGTCTTGCTACAAGTATAAAACACACAGTATTATAAAAATTTTCGAAGTTTTTACTTTGGAAAGCTCAAAGAAGGTTTTTAAAATTTGCAGATGCGCAAAAATCAGCTGACAAAGACACAGGCACTTCTTCTACTGGAAAAATACTGAAAACTGAATGACATTTTTTACCGTTTGTTTTATTAAATGTTAAAGCAATATAAAATTTAAATAACCCGACACAGGCCTTTCTTCCAGACACGCGTTCAAATAGCATTCAAACTTCGGAAATACTTGCAAAATATAGATTTCTTATCGAAGTTTCAAAGCGATTAAGTGGTATCGATCATATTAGTAAGCGACGGACAGGTAACGACGATAATAGAGAGCATTTTGATCAGCTCGTTCCTATTGAATGTCGTTTAATGAAGCGAGGAACCTATTTTTATGAAAATTAACGTGTTTGCCGTAGGAATTTCGAATTGTATCGGTGAACGGGATAATGTAAACTGACGATCGATGGAATTTCAATCGTGGTAGCGGCCAATGCGAGTCACAGAAAGATTTACAGCGGCGTTCCTCCCGGCCTTCATCAGAAACCGATTGGCTCCGGTGGAAATTGCTCGTGGCGGAACAATATTATTACAGTCTATAAAACTATAATCCACGTCGTGAACTTTTTGCGAAGCGTCTGGTAACGTGGTATTTGTTAACTGGATGGCAGAAAAAATTGTATCCGAGATTCTTATTTCTGCGTCGGACGGATCGAGAAACGGGGTCCAGTCCGTCCTTGTTCCTTCGAATACGAAGTTGGAAACTGCGACGATAAAACCGCGCGTAAAAGTATAATAGTTTATAGACTTAACCAGCCACCGTGGTCCAATAAAATTCGCCGCGGCCAAGAGCTACGTCTCCCTTTCTCTTCTTCCGTCGATTCGGACGATGTACAGGGTGTAAAGAAATTATATGTCGCGGCTACCATAGGATGATTCTACACCCTCGATTCGGTTGAAATTGAACTAAGGAAGGTGCCGCTAAATTGTCCTTGACCTTGAATTTCAAGGACGAAAGTCAACAATTTTTATTTTAATATCGTCGCGTATTTTACTCGTCGCGGTTGAGTTGCGACCCATGGTTCCTTTTGCACTTTTGTCCTTCGCGACGAGTAAAATACGATGCAATTAAAAAAAATATTGTTCACCTACTGACCTTAAAATCAAGGTCAAGATCAATTTTGCGGCACCGTCCTTAGTTCAATTTCAACCAAATTGAGGGTGTAGAATCATCGTATGGTAGCCGCGACATATAATTTCTTTACACCCTAAACACTGGAGCGTTTGGCCCGAAAAGTCGGAAAAAAATCGATTTCAAAATTTTGCATAAATCGTAAAATTTTTACTGTCCGACGTAGTTAATGGTCCGAAGAATAAGGTTTCAGTATTGCTTTTTTATTTGTACACCTGTAAAGTACCCTACTTCATCGAAATTCGAGAGATTTTATAGCACGCTTTGCTTTCTTAAACAGTCTCTGTAACAACGTTCATTAGCGATTTTGAAGGGTTTTAAGAAAATTGTGTAAATTCTTACATTGCAGAAGCTTTCAAGTAGATACACGCAGAACATTTTCACACATATTTCATTTCGTTATTATCTAAATTAGTATAGTTATTAATATTTGAACACAATCAATCATTCTGTAAGTTTTTTTACAATTATAAAAATTCATTGACGATTTTGTTATACTATTGAGTAATATCCGGTGCTCTTTCCGGTACCATTACATTCGATAAAGGTTTGTGATCATGATGCAAAAGGAATTAGTCCCAGATTTGCACAGATTGAAAATTTATAACTAATTTAAGTAGAAATGAGCATCAACAGTCGCAGCGTGTATTGCCTAATGAAAATCAATAGTAAAAATTTAAAAAATTTCGTAATATATATATATATATATGTATATATTTACTTATTAAAAAATTTCGTGGTCTACACATTTAGTATTAAAATAATAAATTACATCATTTCAACATAATTTTTTCCAGCTTTCCAGTGGAAGCAGTCCATTATCACAGGTTTTTCAAAGGTATCCGATAATCTCAGGAAAAAATGTTTCCAACGAAAAAGAGAGAGAGAGAGAGTTGAACAGTATTTAAACATCTATAAACTGCTATATATAAAATTTCGAAAAGAGATTTTTCAACAAAAACTAAAAATCATTTTGAGTTTTTAAATGTTATTACGCAGTTTTGATTTCACAATTTTATAATTGACGTTAAGACGAATTCAACGACCTACTATGTTATAACCGTAAATAACGCGAAAATAGTTTATTCCGATTTTTCGGGCCAAATACCCCACTGTGCGATGACGAAACGTTTTGAGAGACGTTTTCCTCTCGACGTCCCAAGTTAACGTCAGCCTACATCGATTCGGTTCCCTTCGTCTCGTCATGCGTGACAATCGCGATTAGCTCTCCTAACTCACTAGATCGTATCGCGCCAATTATATAGGATTATCCCGGTCGACTCTACTTTGCTGCCACTTTTCTCCTCGTAAATACACAGCCGTTTAACCATCGACTTTGCCACCCATCGCCCCCCGACGCGCGACGGCGAAATTCCCAAACGAAAAGGAACGCTACCCGCGTGATCGGATATTGGAGAAGCATTCGCAGTCGCTTTGAAAGAGGCCCAACGCGGATGCTACGGCTCCATGTGATACGCAAACGTTTATGCTCGTGTTGCAAACTGCAACTATTCGCTGCACGACGGTTGAACCGGCGATTTTCTTTATAACGAGCTGCTCGAGCTTCCCGATGCCGTCCTTGCTGCCATCCGATGCCGATTATTTCAAATTTATAATGAGCATCGATCTCAAATTTTCTATTACTGTGGGAATGATACTTTGGTGACGAGGTTTTTTTAACACTAGGCGCACGGAGCACTGAAACACACTATCAATTACTTTATCGAAATAACGAGAATGTGTCTATTCAGATTTTTAGCCACTATTTAAAATAATATGTACCTCAAGAAAAAATTTTGGTGGATAATTCCTCGTAGATGCATCTTTACAATCTTAATAATCGTAAATTAAAAAGATTAGAACACGTCATGTTTCTTGTTGATGGGAAATCAATCTTACCGTCCGGTTCCGCAGACTGTTTATGCTACTAAATCATATTAATTATGCTTTGTTAAAATTGAGGTTTAAAATCTACCTACAGCAGTGACTTTTTTGTAGCGAAGTTCTATAATTTAAGAAAGTGGTCAAAATATAGTAGTGCGTCATTTATCCGAACTAGATTGGGATTGAGGTGGTTCGGAAAATTGAATTGTTCGGATAGTAAAATGCGCGTGTATTTGCCCAGTTTACAATTATAGGAAATTTAGGAAATGGATCTAATACTACTTATGAACTGCAACAGAACTATCGCGGTAATTTGAAATGTAACATGAGTTACTGCGTACAGTAATATTACTGCGTATAGTAATTATATGGTTAATTCTATTGGGTTGGAACGAAAATTCGTAGCGTTTTTAAATTAAAATTTAAAGATAAAATTAAGATATTTATTCGGAGATTTATTAAATAATATAAGTCACCTAAAAAATGGCAAAAAGTAATAGAAGAGAATGGAAAATATGTTATTGAACAAACCTATGTACAAATATCCTAATTTTATCATTGAGTTTTAATTTAAAAACGCTACGAACTTTCGTTCCAATCCAATACATCAATCGGTACGGTTACATTGGTCCCAAAATCATCTTCGGCGTTTTGTGAAGGGTGAGGCATTTAACGCCTGACCACCTGAATAACTCATACGTAGAGGACATACGAAGGTCAACACAAAGTAGAATATTTTCAATCACAGCCGATCTTCAATGATCTTGAATAACCTTGAGCCGTAGATCACTGTATGCATCTTAAAATGCCCTATCGGACAGTACATCGAAAAATATATTGTTCTATTAAACAAAAACGGAGTTGACCTTCACATGTTATTAACATGAAATTAGGTCATCCTCAAAATGAAGCAAGTTTCGTGTAACACATTTTCTGCTGTCAGCTAGAGCAACCGAGTTATTCACGTGGCCTGTTTTAAATGCACACACTCTGTATAATAAACCTGTAGGCTCCAATAGTACCCACTTTTTGGTGAAAACGCTTCATAAGATTTGCCCCCTAAAATCGGTCATTTCATATGCGCCAACATAATATAATTACTGGACTGCGGATTTTATGCATTTATGACGAAAATGTACAGGTACAATTTGAAGCAGTGGATCGGTTAAGAAGATTTAAGGACATCGGTGTATTAATTTCAGCTTAATAAGACAATTAAAAGAAGAAAGAAATTTCTGTTTGGCTGCTGTGTCTTGTAATCGATGCAATTATTTTTTATTTTGCATAAATATCCGCAAAATGTAATTATCATTTTCTCAAGATGAGGGTTGGAGAGTGATGCGGGCAAGTAAGAAAAGACTACATCCTCAATTGTGTACGAGGCATAGGATTGTTTATAATTTGTGTTGTATAGTATATAAAGTATTATAATGTATTGAAACGTTTGTACAGTACTGCAAAATAATCTCTTCCTTGAGATTCAAATTGCGTTATTAAAAAAATAATATGCGAGGGCAGAAATGAGAATATGTGTTTGGCCGGTGGGATGAAAAAAGTTGCATAATATTCGCGGCGGAATGAGAATACAGTGGGACAGGATTAATGGGCATCCTTATTATCGTTGGTTGGAAGGTGTACATGCGCGACGCGGTCGCAAGTTTCGAGGCTAGCGCGTCTGCGGCGTCGCCTGCCGACGATGCTGTGCAAGATTTTTAATTAATCGATCGAGACGCTAGCGTCGGGCTGCCGTCGTTTGCGGTGCGGTTGGTTCATTAGAGACTCTTAATTAACTTGCGGCGCTCACGCGACTTCGCACAATGGGACATATATATATATACACGGCACCGTGCAAGCTTACGCCATTCAATTACATGTTAATAATATACACGGAGCGGAGTTACATTGGCTCGCTTTCACGCCGGAAGCCTCGGCGAATCGAATTCATTTCTACGCAAAATCGAGCACCGCGGTAATCTCGAGCACGAGCGGGAACAAGACCGAGCGAGAGCTAGTCGAACCGAAGCGAGGTCGAATGAACGGTGAAACACGGATCGATCGGTAATTGCGCATTCCTGCAACGAATCTTTCTTCGTTGACAATGGACGTCAGCGTATAATTGACCGGTACCGGTTTGCGTTTCGTACAATTAATTAATAACGAACTCGTACGGGAGAAATTGGATGCGGTCTGGCTTGAATATCAACTTGAATTCCCGAATAATATGCAGTAATTGAGCACCAACAAAACCTAATCGCATCCCCCGCTCGATAACACGTTGGTTTCATCGTGATAGGTTGAATAATAGAAGCGTGCGCGCGCAATGATAGTATTTTAGAAATACACGGAATTCGATTATGAGAAATATACGCGCTCTCCCGGGGCGAGAGCCAAAGGATAAAAAGGTATTCGGCGACGGCAGCCGCACTTGAAAATCAGTTCGCGTTCAATTAAAGCGACTCGACCAATTTGCCGATGCGGGAGCACCCGTTATTTACCGAACGATAATTAACGATCGAGTCGTTAATCGTGTCTATTTGATCGCGTCTACGCGAAGTACCCGGGCGCACGCGTGTACACTTGCAAATTTATCAAAATGTCGATGAACGTTCGCATCAAATAAGTGGATTCTATAACGATCCGCCGGTTAGCCCTCTCGTTGCTCTCATTATCCGGGAACTTTAAAAACCAAGCCCATTTGATATCGTCCAATGTACAAATTCAATTATATCGATGAAGCATTATTACCAGGAAAGCGATCAACTGTATGGAAATTGAGTGTTACAGTATTACATTGCGATACTATGTTCGAAGCCTTAATTGGTACAAGTGTTTAGAACTGAATCAAAATGTTATTCGAATTTATCTTTCTCACTTCGCGAAAAGTAATTCTACAACGTTTTATTGGGTTGGCAAATAAGTCATTGCGTATTTTGAATAAGAAAAAAAATTCAAAATTTTTGCATAAAAATATAACTTTATTCAATTAGGTATTGTCCGTTTTTGTCGATGACCTTTTCTCATCTTTCAGGCAGTGTCATAATTCCATGTTCATAAAACTTCTGATTTTTGCCAGCAAAAAACTGAATTAAATGCGATTTTACATCATCAGCGTCATTAAAATTTTTACTATTTAAGGAGTTCTGCATGGAATGAAATAAATGATAATTTGAAGGCGCAAGGTCAGGGCTATATGGTGGATGTGACAACACATCCCAACCTAGTTCCAATAATTTTTGGCGAGTGACCAAAGATGTGTGGGGCTTTGCATTATCGTGCTGGAAAACAACACCCTTACGATTTGCCAATTCTGGCCGATTCTTGAACTGCATCGCTCAGTTTGGCGAGTCGTCGAACGTACACGTTTTAATTAATCGTTTGGTTTTTTCTTTTATTTGACAAATCAATTTTGAAACTGCCTTTCCTACAAAGCTTAATTCCCATATACGGCACATAACTTTTGGTGTGCTTGCGACGCGTTCTTGCCTTTTCGGAAATAATACAATAAAATATGTCTGAAATGCACGTCTTGTTCTTCCATTTTTAAATTGGGATGAAAGCGAAACTAAATAACTAATCGATACAATTTTTTTACTAAATTAAAGGTGGAAGTCCAAACAACAAGAAAACAATATAGGTTAGCTGCTTCGAACACGTTGACAAAACAAAAGAATGTGCAAAGATCAGTTATTGACAAAATACGCAATGACTTAGTTGCCAACCCAATAGTACGATCAAAGCCAAATATGCTGGAAAAACAATGAAACTAATGCCAGTGTTTCTAGAATTCACTGCCTTGACCTTCGCAAAAGTATAATTCTACAAAGTGATGAAAATGATTTTGGAATTCGTCTCTTTCATTTCGCGGAAAGTAGTTCTACATAAGTCTGGTCGGGCCAAAGTCAAGGATGTTGAAAAAATCGTCTAGAAAAGACCACAAGAAATCTTCAAAGAACTAGCTCTCAGAATCCGAAAGGCTTAAAAACCTCAAACAGACCCTAAAAGTCTCAAAGAACCCACCTGAAAGGGGAATTAGAATCCTGGAAGGAAACCTGCAAGAGACCTCAAAGTGTCCTGAAGTGGGTACCTGTCAAAAAGGTTTCAGTTTCTGTTGGCGGACCCACCTCAAAGAAGTTGAAAGCTTCCGAATTGTTATTAACTGCTATAAGGCCCCATTAAGTTCTAGAATCTCTAACAGTAATTTTATGGGGCCTTGGGAGTAATCTGTAGACTCGATACTTAAAGCCCTATGTATAGTGTAAATACAAACTCATCATTAGATTACAGATGTGTATGAGTTTATAATAAGTAAAAACACAAATGAAGAGATATAATAAAATATGAAGTACAATTAGATTAGATTTGACTTTTTCTATGGTTTAATAAAGAGAGTGGTCTGACAGCAAATTGACTCCATGTTAAACGAGAAGTTAATAAGCCAAAAATAGAGGTCTATTCTCAAGAAGATTTTGAAGTTACGTTTTACTTTTCACAGTGATATGTGCATAATAATCTTATAATTTCCGTAAGAGTTATGAAATTACATACGAAGTAGCAAACCTTTTTCCGAACGAAATGCGAATGCAGTACTTGTAAGATTTCAAGATTACTTTCATTTAAAAAATAAAATGGATTTAATTTTTCTATAAAAATCCTGCCAAAGCTATAGGTCAATATTAATGCCTAGGCTGGGGCTATTTATGCAAAATGAAAATGTTTCGCAACGATAGCGAGTAGCCGAAACTAAATAAAAATTCATTTGATCACTTAATAGATTTTTTACATTGAAAACATCGTAATAATATTGTTAGAATTTTCTAATCTATCAATGTATACAATGTATCAATTCATAAATGCATAAAAATTCGCAGTCTATTAATGCCCTCACAAATATTTCATATGAAGAAATCATATAGAACGCGACATAATGTGGAATAATAAAAAAGAACTTTCGACGGGGTAATCTATGAATCGATCGCCACGGTATTTGAGCTATTTCTAATAGTTTCACACAGGAATGTTCAAAATAAAAGTGCGTTGGTATCTGTCAAGTGAAAAATTTATTGATAAGCAAACAGACCATTTGCAAGAACATGGATTTGATCCACTGCGCAGAATCGTTTAAGCGTCATAATAAGGATGCATTTGTTGCAACAATTTAATTTCTATTTAATTAGACTCCAATCATGAAGGTTTACATATGCTTCAACGAGTTAAATAGGGATTATTGCGAGCTTCTTTGAGAAATACGGCGCGAGGTGCACGTGAGTAGCGCAAGAACGCTGCCAAGACCAGTGGAAACTGGCAACATATGCTCAGACAGGGTCGCCGCGAACGCGACCCGTATATATTAGAGACGACATCGGTGTTTTCCGGCGAGCTGGTTAACCGCACTCGTTAAACGCCCCATAACGCACCGGCTCCATAACATCCACGACGCGTTGTTTGTCGAATTACAACGTTTACTCGCTTAGAATTACTCTTTTTCATTCCTCTCACTTCGGGACATAGAGACCACTTTAAAAATATCATTGGTACGAAACATCACGATTTAAAAAAATCAAAGAAACTTGTTAGTTTTTTAAAACGTACTCCACATAAAATATACAACTCATTTTATCTGTTTTTACTTTAGAAAAAGATTTATATACTTCATATACCATTCAATATACAAACAAATTCGTATCTCACGGAAAAAGTTGAATAGTTTTTGTGAAAAATTCCTAAAGATTGCGAAAATCGCATTCAAAGTCAGAATTTAACCTTCTCTCTGTGCATGGGGTGCAAATGCACCCCAGACTGATAAAAACGGAAATAAAAATTCGACGAAGGGAAAATTTCCAAAGATTTTAAAAATTTTTAAAGCGTTGTATATTTATCTTTTAATAATCAATACAATTTCACAAATACTCGTGCAGACAAATTTTCGTATATACCCCTGTGCACGGTTAACGTTTAGAATAGCGGTACACCGAGAGAAGGTTAAATCCGTTTTAATGACTGAAATAGTGTTTGCGTTAGGAGTCTTGATTTCCTGCGGGCGGGCGTTAATTTAAAAGATATTGGAGGAATCGAACGGCATTTTACGTAGCGCATTAAGAGAACAAGCGCCGCTCAACAACAAAACGGGAGATCGATACGGCTGAGCGGTTCGAAAGACTAGCTCAACAGCTCATAAAAGGGCGGCCGCGGAAAATATATATCGACATTGAAAAGTTTGTCGAACAAGCCGGGCGACATGTTGCTCGGATAGCACCATAACTTAACGGGGCCGTCGATATGGGAGACGATCTGCCGCGTTTCTCTCCCTCCCGGTGCCGTTCTCCCGATTCTGTTCACATTTCAGCCTCGTCCCTTCATAAGGTACACCTACGGCTGTGTGAACTTAAGAGCGGACCGACGCAGTATTTTGCGCGCGGTGGAACGATAAAAATGTGTCGGACCGATTTACAGGCCGCCCTCGACAAATGCCACGGGAAACTTCGGCTACAAGGGATATCGGGACTGGAAAAAAAAATAAGCACAGCAGTTTGGTGAGGAAAAGGATCACCCGAACGACGGAGATCAATGTTCAACCCGGCAACCATGCGACAGCTGAGATTGTACGATAGTTGCGAAGTATGATATTAAGGTGAGCAATAAAATGGGCGCAATGGATTTATCAAGATAAATTAAAATCTCGAGAATATTTTGAAAATATCTGGTAACACACATGGCCGGACTGCGGATCTTTATGGTAAATAAATAAATAATACACGAACATTCTTAAATTCATGAATGTTTTCACAGTTTTATATTTCTGCTATTTCTTTTTGTCATAAATGCATAGAGATCCGCAGTCTACATGACCGTTTATTTTGAAAGTGGTGCAAGTCCATTTAAAAAAACAAATGACTTTCTATTTACACTAAATTGATCACAAATTATGCGAGGTCTCATTTTTTAAAGAAATGGTCTTGCACCACTTTCAAAATAAACGGTCCAATAACAACGCGATTCGCATCTGTCAGAGCAGTTGAAGATTTTTAAATACAATATTAATTATATTACGTGATTAGTATTTATTCGTCTTACTGAAATTTCGCGTTGGCAGCAAGCTCCAAAACCGGCCAATTACCACCACGCACCTCTTATCTAGCGTTTCAATACTAACGCACTCAACTACCAACGAGGATTAGCAGGCAGGAAGCAGTTCCGCAACGAAGAAACAAGAATCTGTTGGTCCGTTTCCCTGTCCTGCTAGTCGGACAGATTTCTAACCAGCTTACTCGGTAGAACCGGATCGAAGCGAGGCATAGAATTCAACCAGTTCGAGTGGAGAGTGCATCCAGACCGTCAAAGTTCATCGAAGACGACAAGCGAAGCGACGATCGGCTGAAACGAGTTTACCGTGGAGCATTCTAGCTACGTACAGCCCTGGCAACGGTTGTAGGCTGGGGTCGGTGCAATTAAGGGTATTAATTAGCGGGTACTTCATGCCCCCTCGCTCCTCTCCCGGCCGAGCCTGCTCCGTCCCCCTTTCCCGGACCAAGCCCTCCCCGTGACCACCCCTCGCCCCCTTGCCCCTGCTCCCATCCACCCCCGTACACCCCCGGCTTTCCTGTACGTCGACCGACCCTCTTCTCTGCACCCCTCCTCGTGTCGCTAAAGTGCACCGCACCGCACCGCACCGCACCACTGACGGAGCAATACGGACAAGAGGTATATAGCTAATTACATGATTTTATGGCGGTGTCCGGGGAGTGCGGAGCTGGGAGGAGGAGGGGGCGATTGTGGGGGTGTGGGGCGGCGGCACAGGAACACTCAGAGCGCTCGTGACGTCAGTGGCGAGCGGTGCAAACCGAGTTTCCGGCGCGCGGCGTCGGGGGTAGAATCGAAGAAGGGTAGAAGGGTTGTTGTGTGTGCGGAATTTTTTCATCTCCTCTTCGTTTTTCCTCCTTCTTTCTTGTTTTTTTTTTTTGTTTTTCTTTAACCCTACCCCCTTTTCTCCGTCTTTTTGCCCTCTTTTTCGCAGTGTTTTCCCTTTCCGCGACGCGAGTCAGCGCCCGGCGCGCCGGTGTACTTTGTTAATCGAGACACGCGTTTGATTCTTCGGCGAGCAAGCGCATGCCTGTGATGTCGGGACCGCCGCGCGCTGCGGAAAAACGGTATCGTTCGATGAAAGGGGCTCGCTGCCGGTAATTACGGGTACCAATGTTCCCGCCCGCTTCTCGGCGCGCTCGACGATGAAAACGGAACCGATCCTTAAATGATTCCGTGAAAAAAGAAACGACGAGGGAAGACAGATTATTCTCGCAACGCGTCGCGCGTCGTGGTTCGCTGGAGATGACCGTAGGCGAGTATACAGCTAACTCGTATCGAAGGAAACGAGCGATCTCGTCGTGATGTCGTGGCCGCTATCCATCGGTATCCGCTGGATGAACCCGTAAAGCCGCGATCAGGCTACGGCACATTGGGGATGAGTTAGATATTCATGTATTTAAATTTATTTATTGGCAGGATTTTTGCTCTCCCGAGAGTGTCGCCGGAAGGGGGCTCGACTCCCCCTCGCCCCTGTCCTGTCCTAGCCAGCCCACCTTACAGCCGACTGTTAAAACCTTTGCCGCTCGACAAGCCCTTCTGGGTAATTTTCCCGCTTAAAGAGATCTCGGCCAATTACGCGGCCTGTCCGACGGGCGTTGAATTTTAATTGGAAAAGAGGAAAGTAGAAACCCTCTTTGCCGGCTCTATCGGCGCAGCCATGGCCACTGTGTTTCGAAGTGTGGGTGGGAAAGACGCGCGCCCACTCCGGTCCGACACCGTTTTCTTCTCGTGTAGAACGGATCTCCAACGGTGTACACATGCTCTCTCTCTCTTTCTCTCTTTCTCTCTCTCTCTCTCTCGCTCTCTCTCTCTCTCTCTCGCCCTCTCAAGGAGGAACTCCTCGTTGGAACGTGGAACAGGAATGCCGACGATTCGCAGTTCCGTGTCCCCAGCAGGTCTTTCCCAGCATTACCGGGAATTCCAAATGAGAGGACTTCGCCGGCTGACCCACGGCGACTGCACGACCGTTAAGTTTCGCGATTAATCGCCGCGCGAATATTTTACGCAAATCGCGATATTAGCTATTCAGAGTTATTAGCGGTGCGATTTCACATTCATTTTTGTTGGCCGCCGTGTTCCTTGAAACAAATTCACCGGGACACGTTGCTTCTCGTTTTAAAAGGATTGAAGCGGGAATTCTAGGCCGGATATGATTGTTGATATGTAAGCGAATTTAGATTTTGCACGATTTTCATTTGTATTTTCAAATTTGTCCAAAACACACGAATTACACCGAAAGTCGTGAGTGGTTCTAATTTCTTGACCAGAGACTGTACGAGAGTAACCATTGGAATAATATAATTATAGTTGTTCTGTGATTTTAAAAGTGAAGCAATGCAACATGATCTCTTGATGTAAAAGGTGTGTTAGAAATTGATTTTGAAATTTCGTTTTATTTTTCATAGCAATATGTGCATAATAAAGCAATCATGCAAATTGTATAAAGTGTGTAAAAGTTATGAAATTACGCAGAAAGTAGCTCACGTTTATCGAACAAATTGTCAAATACATTCCTGAATAAAGATTAGCTTCATAATAAATAAAAATAAATACAAATAAAATGCATTTAATTTTGTTATAAAAATCCTCCCTGCTATAGGTCAATATTATAGGCTTCAGAAGTGTTTCGTATGCAGAATTTATATAGAAAGCGCAATATTCTAATAGTTTGACAACGGAAAGTTTCAAAATGAAAGTGCGTTGGTATCGATTAAATGAAACATTTTTTAATATACGAAAGAAAAATTCAATGTTATAGTATCATGTTTAATTTTGATTATCTGTACCAATTTTGTTTGTTCAATTGTCACCTATGACTTCGTTACCTGTCATAAAACTGGCATTTTCAAAATGAAAGAAGTTCCCACGACTGCGTAGCTTCTAAAAGGAGTCAAAGCATAAAAATTGCATTTTTGAATTGCATGAAAATTGCATTTATTGTAATTTGAACTTCTTTTTATATCGGTAAATTCTTGATCCAATGCCAATGCGCTTCTGTTTGAAATATTTTTTTACCGAATTACATTAGAACCCCATTTTGTATAATATTGCATGAGAAATAAAAAAAACAACAATTTAAATCAACTTTAACACAGGAAAATTCGTAACTTTTCCATTAGAATATCTGTTTTTATATTTTGCCAGAGAGGATACATTACATTTGATTAAATATTTATAACTACGAAGGCTATTGTTGAAACAAATGTCGGTCGCAAACCTGTTAAACCGTATATGTTAATACTGAAATAATCGACGGGCTCGGAAAGGATTTTAAAATAGACTCCGTCGGAACAAGGCACGGGTGCTGCCACGTCGCGGAGAAACAATAAACCATCTAGCCACCCCCTTACCACCCCCGTAATCAATTTCCTAAAGTATCCACATACGATCACGATCTTCCTTGGAAGACAACGGCTTGTTTCTTAGCTGAACGAATACGTTATCCTCTATACAATTGATAACACGAAAAATCGATCGAAGGGAAACAAACATTCGAGAATTTCATTTCCGACGTAGCAATTAAATTGCTTTATAGAAACTCGCTGAAAAAACCAAACGAAACGATGAATCTCGAAATTCATTTTTGCGGACCGTAGCAATATCAATACGATTATTTTCACCCCATCGTTTCCTGCCGCTTCTGGCGTATCATTCTTTCATACTCGCAACGAAAACAAGGAAGGGTTTATAACCGGAAACGCGTGCGCCCGTACGTCCGTACCCCACCCTATATTACGAAAGTTTTTCGACGCTCTCGTCGACTCTCGCGAGAATACGTGCAAAAGCGATCGCGCGTTCTCTCCGGCGCGTGAGCTAATAAGTATCGAGAAACACGGGGGGGGGTCGAAGTAACTTTTAAGAAGTCCGTGCGCGAGACTAACGAAAAAAGGAACGGGGTTTGGGGTCGGTTTCCAGGTTTCCTCAGGGTTACAACCCTAAGGAGCCGCAGGGGTGAGGGGCCGACCGGTGGGGCCGGCAGTACTTTATGAACACGCTTCACATAAATTGTCGCAGCTCTTTAAGAAATTGGAAAAAGTCGCGAGATTCTTGGTGGAACAGCTTGCGTCGAGAGTGGCTCGAGAACTTTTTGAACTGTTGTAGGACACCGAGCAGAAGGGAAAGCGAAACAGGGATGAGGGATGTTCGTGCGTGCGTGCCTGTGCGCGCGTGTGTGTGCGTGAACGTGGGTTTGTGCGCAAGCCCTTCGGAGGGATATATACGAGGCTGAAAAGAAAGAGAGAGAAAGGTGGGGCACGAAATGAGAGAATAAAAGGTGACAAGGTGCTTCCGTGTATTTACGTAACGCCGTGAACGTATACGTAGCCTTCAAGGACAGACCTTCTGAAAGACGTTTTCACCTGAGTTGCGCATCCTCTGCTGAAACGATTGCGCAACGTCAAGGAATAATTCGAATTCCATGAAAACTGTTTACTGTTTTTGACAAATTAACGAACCGTCGGGTTTGCGAACTGGGAAACGAGTTTTTGAGAAGGCGATCGAAAACGATAGTCCTTTTCATTGAACGTACGAAAAAGTTTTAACCGTGGATTTCTCTATGACAGAATTATATCGTTACACTGAAAATAGTTAGCCTATGTCAGCAATGTTTTTGTATATAAAATTATGTCTCTTTTAAAAACCAATGCATATATCTTATCGTATAGTCCTACATACAGTGAGCGTAAAAAGTATTCGTACGCCCTTTAAAATAGAATAACTTTTTTATATAATAATTGTACCAAACGACCTGATTTTTTATCATCAATTAGAAGCATTGGTTTACGAAATGATATGAAAAAACGAATTTCCAAAATTATGATTTACACGGTTACACGCAAAAATAAAAAAGGCATTTTTTAAAACTTTTTTATTTGGACCCTTAATGAAAATTTAAAATATATGTTTTGTAGATCTGTATCAGTTACACACATGCTGAAAATTTCATCGAAATCGATTAACATACACACCTGCTACAAGCGGTTAAATATGGTGAAAATCATAGTTTTGATCAGTTTCTGCTTAAAATCCACAGAATCGTACATCCTTCGATGCGTGTCGTTTTTTCATGCGTCCACTGGTTTTGATGAAATTTTAAGTATGTGTATAACTAACATAGATCTACAAAATATATATATTTTAAATTTTCATTAAGGCCCAACTAAAAAGGTTTTAAAAAATGCCTTTTTTATTTTTGCAAGTTACCTTGTAAATTATAATATTTGGAAAATCTTTTTTACATGTCGTTTCATAAACCAATGCTTCTAATTGATTGTAAAAAATCAGGTCGTTTGAAACAATTACAAAAAAGTTATTACACTCACTGTAATTGAGCTAAATATCTGAAATCAGAAGAACGTTGGAGCTATTCTTCCGAAAGCCATATCTCCAAAACACTTTGTGGCATTTCTCAAATTTTATATTAAACTTGTCAGAAACTGAGTCCTTGTGCAAGCCAACTTTGAAGAAATAATTATAAAAAAATTTGCATTTATTAGTACTTCAATATCTCATTTTTTATCCAAATTTTTAGGCTCTTTTGTTTGCAAGAAAATAATAACGTACGAATTAAAAATTCACTTCGTCTAGTACTAAATGATAGCCTTATGAATGGTACTGTAAAATTTGATCTAAATTGAATCGGTAACATTTCAGATATTTCTGGTATTGATTTGGATAACTTTATTTCCAGAAAAACAGATTTAAAGTTTTCATTATTTATCTGTTACCACTACACACATACACACGCAGTACGACTCTACTTTCGGAGCTACAAAACCAGCAGTTTTACGAATTTCCAAATAGAACTTTGGGAGAATATTCGAATAGGATCGTGTTTACGGAAAATGCAATGTTTCTTGTTTTACCAAAAGTACATAACGTCGTAAGAATTTATGCAATTTTTTACTCGTAAACTCAATATTTAATCCTCGTATAACTCATTTTGATTCAGAATTATAAACGCTCCATCCAAATTATAACTTTCAACTATCCAATTTATATCGTTAGCTACTTGCTTTATTCTTATTACATTGTTTCCAACTGCATTAAATTTTGTAGAGATATTGCCTGTACGCTGCCGCAGAACAAACCGTATGTGAAGAAAATTGATGTGTAAAGATTTGATCGAGTCTAGCGTGGCTGCCACAACACATCGCCAGAATCATCCGCCTTAGACAGGGAATCTAGCGGCGACTGTCTCTGTGTACATAGAAAGTAGCGTGGCAGCCGATAAGAAAGTTTTTATCAATGCTCGTCGAGGAAAGATAATTCGTAGGTGAAAGAAGAAGGGGTCGAGAGATAGGATGGCCCCGACAGCCGGCGGGGCAAAGGAAAATCGATGTACCTGGGGGACACATTTTCCAAGCAGGTAATCTTCGTCGGCGGACGAGATATTACATTTGAATAAACGTCGCTGTCGATAACCGCGACAGATCGCAAATACGGTATCGATACGCGACGGACCGGCGCCACTGTAAATATCCCGTGGGAAATGTTTGCTAGTATTGATCATATTCTCATTAATAGTATATAGGTTTGGAAGGCGACAGCGGAGGAACATCCCATCGTCTCCGACGGCATGACAGTCTTCGCATCCCGTCAATCCCCGTTCGAACAGTTTCTCAAGTGTTCCCCAGGTTTAATCGACGCCGTGCAATCGAGTGGCGGGCATGCATCGGGAGACGAAAACAAAATAGAGAGCAAGAGAGGAGAGACATGGAGAGAAGAAGGGAGAGAGATGGAGAGACATCGTGCGCGATATATATACACACACACATATACAGAGGGTGAAAAAAATGTACGTCGAAGGCAGACGCGAGCGTGAAAGGTTCGCGCGTGTGCGACCACGCGAGGGACAAAAACTGGTTGGCGGAGGGAGGAGGAGCGGCGGGCATTTATCTCGGTGGACGATGATAAAGGGAAACAGAGGTTCGCGGCGTGTTGGAGCGAATAAAACGTAGTCGCGGGTTGCGTCGAATAATGCCTATCACGGAGGGTAAATCGGAATTTACCCCAAACGCGAAGCGGTCGGCCGGCCGGCCGAGCGAGCGAGCAAGCAAACGAACGTGCGACCATATCTTGTTGAGCCCACCCCCTGTGGCCACTCGCCGCGTCCGCCGGTGTTTACCGCAATTATTAAATGTAAACTCATATTTCGTAATTGCCAAATATTGGCGGTCCGATCGGTCGGTCGTGGCCCGATGCATCTCGCGAGGGGATGCTAGTGCTCTCGCACGTTTTCATCCCTTCTCGCATAACAATCCTTCCCGGTGGCCCTCTGAATGAATTAAACCTCGACGAATCGATAAATGGATTTGCTGCGGCGCCCGATTCCGGCACGCGTTTCGCCCGTTTCGACCGAGATCCTGACTTTTTATACAAACCTCCCCCCCCCCCCCCCCCTCCCAAACTCTCCCACCAACATTCGTCGTCCTTCGTTTAACCGCTAATATTTATACTACGAACGAACAATTTCGAGCGGACTTTTTAATGCGAGCGAGAGCGGTCGGTTTTAAAGAAGTTAATCGGGTACGCGATTTTCGATAGCCATAGGGGAGGACCGGCTCGCCGTTCGTTGACGAGGGTTGTCAACGGCCTGGCGTCAGCTTGTGTAACTATCGGTAATTAATCAGAATCATCCCCGTATATCGTGTCCGTTGGGTGCGGTGAAGGTACCGGGGGGTTGGCGGCGGTGGCGGCAATCGTGGTGTTGGTTGCGAAAGGGTAGTTAACCAGTGACGTCACGCCCGTGGCGACATCTGGTCCGGCACTAACCACCGGACACTGCAGAACGTTGGACACTGGACACTAGTCTGGCCCTAACTCTGGATCAGGATCAAAATTAACCTTGCGATCATGCCTAGCCTCCGCAACGGCAGCTGCTTCTAATTAATTCCGCGTTCGGTATGGTCTACGACCTCTCCTCCATTTAAAGGACGCGAACACAATCAGGACGTAACGACCGATAAAATTACTTTATTAGGAAAGGGGGCCGAAAAATTCTTTCGAGGTAAAGGCTGTCGAGACGATGAAGCTTAACCTCTCAACTACGACGAGACTAAACGCGGAATGTGCAAAACTAACATACAAAAGGTTCGTAGAATCTTGTCAACGAAATTCAGTGTTTTATTAGGTTGTTAAAATGTACGTTAATAATTTCCTTTAAACCAAAATAAAATTCTATTTTGGTTTTGTTAATATACAGCTGTTGGAGAACATGTATGCATACAATTTATATAAATATTCTCCTTTTTTAGGAAATTACGATCTATAAAAATCGTTCTAGTCACTGAAACCGTAAAATAAATCGTAAGGCAAGGGGTTAAACAACCGCAACCTTTTTTACAGAAACTTATTGATCAAAGAAAGCGCCATTGTCAACCTTTTTGTACATAAACTTTAAAAGCACCATTGTTCTTGATTGCATCACGGAAATTGAATTCTTTGGTCATTCACGTGCTTCGTTTACGAGATTGTCATCTCCATTTTGTAGTCTTTTTTACTGATAAAAACAGGTAAGCATAATTGAATCCACTGCATTCGGTCAACAATGCGTTAAAATTGATCGAGAAGACAACGATTGTATTGGTTCAGTTCTTTTATTACCGGACAATGCACCTGCCCATTCTCCCGCACAACTTCTACAATCTGAATCCTCCAATCTCCCAACGTCGCGTCAGTGCCGCAGCCAATGAACCAAATGAAACAAATCAGTCATACATAGAATCTTTCAAAAGGCTGTACCGAAAAACTTTATTACGATGTTTGTCATTTGCTGATTATATGTGTGATCAAATATTTTAAAAGTTAATGGTTCAAACACGCGACAAACAAGTGAGCAACTATAATGTACCGTTCAAAAAGATGACATCAAGGGAATCTATAGTGATTTACCGTGGCTAAAGAATTGAGCAACCGAAAATTCTCTAACATCCCCAAAATTAAGTAAAATTTTCAGGCGAGTACTAATTAATTATAACTAGACAGCGGATTTAATGCATTTATGACGAAAATGAGTAGGTGTAATTTAAAATAGCAAAAATATTAGAAAAATTTAAACATTATATAATACACATATATTATATATATATTAAATATATATTATATATAAGCATATATTATATATTAAAAATAAACATATATTATATTATTCTCTAGCTACTAAACATAATAGGGAAGAAAATAAATTTCTATTTCACTCCGGTTTGTTGAAATTCGGGTAAGAAATTTCTATTTTGCCTAGAGATCCGCAGTCTGTTAATAATTGCTATAAAACTTCATATTATGCTATACACTCTCCACTGCATTTCACTTCAACATGAAAGTTCTATTTTCCACGACGCGCGAGCGCGCTCGCCGTCAGATATCGTAAATAACAAGAGAGGCTATCACGAGATATGTTTTATTTACAATTTAATAGATTCGAGTGATCCGACTGAAAATATTTTACATTGGCAAGCAAATAAAACCGTCGAGCTCTCATGTTTCTTTTTTCCGTTTATTATTTCCTCTTTTTCTTTTATTATTTAACATCTCTAAAAGCTAAAAAAAAAGATACAGTTTCGCATGGTCAGTTTTCAAGTGGTTCATCCTTTACTGTTGATTTTTACACGATTTCCAGCCGCGATCGTTTTTTACAGCACGTACACAGGCCGGTGCCCGAAATTCCACGGCACGCACACTTTTGGGGACAACAGAGATAGTTTGGCCACGGTGTGCGCTCCGGTGCGTAACGCCAGGTTCAAGCACGTTCCTCCATACTCGTGGCTATCAATTGCGGCTAATCCTTTCCCAGGACCGCCGGGAAACTCTTGTCCCGGTTCCCTTTTATTCCACTTACAGGCTCGAGAGCTGATTATACGAGAAACGACTCTGTGAAAATTGTCGTTCGCCGCGGGATCATTCGCGCGCTGTACACGGGATCGTATCGACGCATAATCGGCGATCGTACGGCCCGCGATCACGATCAACGCACGGTTTTAAAACGTCGGAACGCGCTCCCCTGGTGGACAGTTAAAGTCCGGCCGGTCCGCGGAACCGGTCATGTATATTAGATACCCAATTCCAGCGGTAATCCAGCCATAAATATCTTTGAATTATATTTTCCACCGAGCTGGACACCATCACGAACGATTTGTTCTAAAAGGGGGATAGAGAGGGTGAGGAAAGTGGACATCGGTAGGAAAAGAGAGGGCGAACCAGCGAGAGGGACGGGAAGCCAGGCTTTATTTAGCCGTTAATCGCTCAATTAAACTGGATCGCTCGAATTAGCTTTTAATCCCGGATGCGGCGGCCGCGCGATGCGTGGTATTTAAAAAAATCGAAATGAAATTTTCAGAACAAATCCTTCCTCTTTTTTCTCTTTTTCTCCCTCTCTCTCTCTCTCTCTCTCTCTCTCCTCTACTTTCGATCATACATTTTCTATTCGGTTTACAGTTCTACGTTCGCCGTTATTACCCCGTACCGTATTACCGTTTAATTAATATCTGGGCAGCCTTCTAACGTAATCAAATCGCGAAATTATATATTTACGTGATCGATGAGCCACCTCGCTCGTCATTCAGGTACAATAATTTTTAACGAAATTGGTAAACATTAAAATCAATTAACGATCATTTATATCTTACACACTATTTTTCAGATATCTTCTTTCTCCAGGGGTCGTAACAGTTTACTGAAAGCGAACTTATAGGTTCTGAACGAGTATCGCGTTATGCGAATTGTTCTTAAAGTTTAACCCTCCGAGTGCTGTGCCAGAGTCATTTTTGACCGAGAAAATTCAAATTGTCATTTAAGTACTCAATTGGTGTCAATTAAACTAATTGAATAGCTGTTTCATTGAGCATATCGGAAAGACGAATGTGTCTATACGAGATATCATCGAAAGAAAATTCTTAA
This sequence comes from Lasioglossum figueresi, assembly GCA_028455805.1. Lineage (NCBI taxonomy): Eukaryota > Metazoa > Arthropoda > Insecta > Hymenoptera > Halictidae > Lasioglossum > Lasioglossum figueresi. The sequence goes on along the minus strand of CM052194.1, from coordinate 10,579,420 downwards.
AAATTCTTAAATAGAGCTGTGAACGGTCCTAAGCATTGTCAATTATATAGCTATAAAAATCTTCCGTTGTCCGAGGGGTAAAACATCAGTATTTGAGGCTTCTTTCAGTGAAAGAATCTGAATTTAGAGAAGAAGGGCTCGAATAATTCGGTCATCGAAGCTTACCCTCTCCTGCACGCTTTTGAGGGTAAAATTTTCAGTCTTGGTTCTAAAGTAATTTCGTCCATCTCGAGTACCGTTCCGATCAATTTTACTTCATCGGTAGACTCAGAGCCTTCGTGAAAAATAAAGATGTTATGCGTTGATTCAGTTAAGCAGAAATTCACCAAAAAAAGATGTCTCAATTTCTCTGGCAGATAGAGGCACGAGAATATCTGATACAGTCTTTTGCGATGAGTTTCCATGGCATCAGGGCTTTGCGGAATTTTTTTTTCGCATTAAAACGATACCGCATTGTAGGAATTCCATGTTGTAAGAGGATTTCCCCAATTATCGAACAGTGATGGAGCGAAACTGTATTTCAGGAGTGTTGCATTGTGTAGGGAATACCTGCATGTATTCCACAAAATTATTAACTCACCATTAGTTGGACATCCATCCATTGGCGTGCATTCTGCATAAATCGATGGTCTTATATTTACATGATGTAGAAAGGTATGTAATCGCATGCAGGCAGGCCTATTGTTATTATTTCATTAATCGTGAGAGAAACGACACTTATTTATTGATTCGACATTGATCCAAATGTGCTTTGCGAATCGTAGCGTACGGTTATTAAAACAATTTTACTATTATGAAAGTAATGTGGCAGTTTGAAAAAGAAAACTGTGCTTGTGTCGCAACAATTCAAATTTCAGGGGTTAACCAACATTATTTCCGTAGAACACTGACAATTTACATCCGAAAATAGAAAATCCAATATACCGTTCCAACAACATATTTTGAACCAAGAAAGAACGGAAATGGAAAATCCGTTGAATGCACAGCTGCGCGGGAAAACAGCAAAGCGGTGTCAATATTTATACCTGAACGGGTATTTGTGAGCCACGGGGCTCGGAATACTCTCAGAAAAAAACACGGACCGTATCGCAGTCCGATGCAAAACGAGATATTCTCTGTTTAAGAACCACGGGCAGATCCCGAAATTCTCTGTTTGGGAATCGTTGGTGTTGTACCCGAACAGATTTGGCGTGCGCGCGCGCGCTTTCGGTGCCGGGCTAATCTAATAGCATTTACATCGCGGGATCGGTGCCGAGATTGACGTACACGGAAATAAATCCAGACGCGGGCTAACGCGTGCAGCGAGCCCGTGTAAATCCGTGCTTTCCTCCCCGAACAAATCGAACGGCGATCGATGTAAATGAATTCCGCTCTAATTGCAATTATATGCCGCGAGCGCACACGTAAATGTACGGTGGCTGCGCGATATATGACGCGTCACTCACGCCGGACCTGTGCGTCATTACGAATTTATGAAACACCGATCAGCCGGATTTGAATTCGCGACTTGCGCCGCGCGTGTCATAATTGCAATCAATAGTTGACGTTATACAGAACGATCAGCACCGAGACGGCGGCCCATTACATATTTACGTTCCGTCGTCTGTCCGTTATAGAAGTATCCGGAGCAGACGCGACCGCCACGATTTAATAAGACCTAATGAATCATATCCGGCCGTCCTAAATCCGCGAACGGCGACGTTGCGCCCGTAATTGTGGAGTCAATTATCCGTCCCGTTCCGAACCATCCGCGTTCGTCCCGCGCCGCGGTTGGCTCGTCGGTCGGCTCGCCGTCGGTCGGCCGAAGATGAAACGTTTCAAAGGCCGCGCCGACGTCCGGCTCGAAAACGACACAGATGAATAACTAAATTACATTTATTCAGCGTGAACAGCAATCAATAATAAATCACGTTACGCCGTCCTAGCTCGAGTGCCATTCTCCAAGGGTAAATCATTAAAACGGTGGTAGCCGGTGCACGCCAATCAGCAGGCACACCGTGCAAATACGTGATGGAAATCCTACTCTCTCCCCCCACATACACCATACAAACCATCGTATCCCGGCGCAGCAACGGTCGCCGCGCGTACTCTTCCCTGAAATCACACTATCCTCCTAACTGATTCGCTGTTTAGCTAGACCGATTTATTTATCGGTCGGCCGTGATTAGACTTTCGCTTTACCACGGACACGCAACCTCGTCAAACATTTACTGGACCGGCCTGATTTGTTAACGATCGACTGAGCATCGCCCCGCGCCGAAAAACACTTTGCACGACGATACTACGCCACCGCGACCCTTCCGCTTTCTTTCCTCGCTAATGCCAAATACCCTCCACCTGTTGCTACCGAAGAAAATGATCTTGCTGCGCTCGTTAATATTGTATCTTACCCACTGCCGCATGGACGACACAGAGATCTGCTTTCCTTCGCGTGTCACGTAGAAATCCAAGGACAACGGTGAACGGATCTTTGGAGTGGGTGAAGAATGAGGGAGCTGGAAGAATGGCTTATGTCAGTTTCTTTAAATTTTACTGGAGCGCAATCAGGAACTTATCTCGCTTTAACATTTTAGAAAACAAACCGGAAAAAATGTCTTCCAGTTTACAGTCTTTTTCCAATGAAAGAATTTCGAATGAAAGAGTTTCTATTATTGTAATTCACGTTTGAGTTCGAAATTGCGCTACTATCAAATTTTAAAAATCTGACACAGGCTCTTCTTCCAGACACCCGTTCATTTATCCCTACGAACACGAACTTCGTGACGAACTTCGTCATCATCACTTTTCTGATATTAAGTTCCACTTATTTAAATCAAAGTCAAGACTTTACAATTGTTGTAATATTTAACGATACCAAATCTTTTTGGTTGCTAAATCACCTATGTTTGTCAACGTAAATAAATACATATGTGGAATTATATTCTTTCTGTGTCTCGTACCTTCGACTGTTTCGACGACTTGAGAAGGTACGTATGGGTGTAATTATGTTTTACATGTAAACAAACCTACGAAGTATTGGGGATATCGTATAAGACCTTTGAAGCAATGTTTGCAGAAAATGAACGAAGCGTGCAAGAAGCTAACGTAAAGCAATGTAGAAATTACCTTAAAATATGGTTGTGGTACAGTCATGGTCTGGGAATATTTCAATGCTTGAGAAATTTAATCACTACTGACTATATATAAACAGTAATTAAATATATGAATGTATTGAAATAAAATGTAGAGAATTGATTTCGTAGCGAAAATGGAAATATGAAAACAATTTTACGCTTCAACGGGACAATTTTTCAAAACCAGCACAGCCAACGTTGCAATGAGATTTTTTGAAGGAATTAATAATCCCCAAAAATCATTAAAAATCACAGTAGGAGTGGCTTAGCATTCGCAAGAAGTAGAATTGGTTAGCCATGGTCAGACGCGTTAAATCCCCGGAATGTTCAAACTCCACTTTCAAGGAAACGAAGCTTCAAACGAAAAATGTTTTTTTTTACTTATTTTGGCAAATAAAATCACTACATGTCCGCTTGTAGCACCCATCCTGAAACGCCTTGTACAATAATGTTTATTCTGTTCCGCGAATCAATTTTCAACATCTAGCTTGACATACAGTATGTGCTTTATAAATGTTTCTTTGACAGAATTACCATCGTAAACTATACGACGTCGTCATCAAACAAATAAAATGTGAAATTTTCTGATATACACAACAAGTATTACTTCTGTATACTACTTTCCTGACTATTGTAACAATTTCAGTCTAGAATGAGCTGGTATCCGAGGATAAAGTGAAAAATGTTTCTTAAATGTTTGTCTGTCAGTATAAAAATCAAAAATTTTAGTTTTTTGATCGACCCTTCCAATCACTGTACCATATTAGATAATGAATTGTTGTTTTTGAATTTCCAGTATATCAAATATGCCTCTAAAGTGAAAAAATCGAATGTAGAATATTACCAAGAGGAATAGTTTACTTAAAAAACTTCTTTTACATAATAATAACAAAATTATTTTGTTACGTTACTAGGAGTGAATGTTTGCTATACAATTGAAGTCGCTATTGCTGTCGAAAGGTCTATTAAAAAATCCTCAGCCACGCACTGCAGACTTAAAAAAATTATTGAATAATCACTAGTAGATATTGTGTTAAATTACGAAACGAGACCAAAATATTTCTATTTCCAATTAATGCATGTCGGTAGATAAAGTGAAGATTCTACAGGACAAAATTCATTGGTGCTCGTGGCCAGAGAAGAAAATTCGTTGAAGAACATTAACAAGAAGACCCAGAATTGCGAGACCAGATCCCGGGGAATCTTCGACGTCATTAGTTTCCCTTAATTACCGACGAAGTCCAGCGAGAGCGCCCTCTCCCCTCATCCCACCCCCACACGGCTCCTTGCCGAAGAAGTCAGTTGGCAAGTTCTCGGGGCTTGGACAGGAGAGAGCGGTTCTCACGCTCGTTAGGAGCTGAAGGAAAAAGCACGTTAGGGGTGGGATAGCGACGGAACGTGCCCACCCACGAAGACGTGCCCCTTTCGGGGATGCCCTATCATCACGTCGAGCTTATTCCGCCCCTTTACTTCTGGCCACACCCGCAAACATGCGCAGTTTCCACCCATCGGCCAATGAAAGCTCTCGAGCTTGCAAGCTCTGCTGAGCGGCTTTCGAGCCGAGCCACTCCGGCAAACACCACGTGCCACGCGGCCGAGTTGCACGTGCGTTCGCGGAGCTGTCGAGCTTTTGGGCGTCCCGACGTCCCCGCGAGTCGAGCTTCCAACTCACCCTCGGAAGACGAGCGTCGCTGGGAACGCGCCCGGTCGATTTTATCCATTGTTCGTCCGCTCGCGACGCTTTCCCCCCACTTCCACCATACCCCCTCTATATTTCCATCCAACTGGAACACCTTCTGTCGTTTCTTTTGTTTTTAAATCGTCACTTCGGTATAATTATATAAATCAAGTTTGGCCAACCAGGAAGAAACCAGTCGTGATCTGTGATCCTGTGAACAAGACTCGCCGACTAATTTTCGCGAGAGCTGCTCTACGTTTGCGGAATCGCGAGACACGTAAGTAATTTTGCTTCTTTTTAAAGATAGATTTAATTCGCGCGAGACTTGTGGTTTTTGATAGTTGTTTAGAGTCGAGTCCGTTTATTGTTCGGTTTGTGGTGGATCGGCAATTGAACGTAGAAGGTCCGTAACAGGCTTGGACGATATTCAACAGTTGGTCTTTCTTTTATCTTCGAAGACTCGACCCTCCGCGCTACCCCTACTTCGAAACCCTCGTAGGCCTGCTCTTACGTTACCCTCGGTTCCTGCAGTTGTATTATAGGAGATTGTGTCCCTTAGGTGAGAGGTTGTCGACAGGTTCCGTTGTGAAGGCACCGACGATACGAAAGGGGTTGGTACGAAGAATACGTAATAGCGAATCGATTCTCCCTCGACGTATAATTAGCCCAATTAGTTCACAAAACTACACTTGTTGTCCCGCGAATCGTTCAATCTCAACGAGTCCGCGAGTGATTCCCGGCGATTATTTAATCGGTACAAAAATTACTTGAGCGTTAACAGAGATTTCGCTTTCACGCAGCCATACAAGGTCAATCGTATCACTTTTATCTATTGTTACGATTAGCAGTATCGTTCAACTCGAAATACGTTTATATGTCTTTCATATTTTTTTTTTTGAGTTTGAAATGAATCGAGTCACACAGGGTTAATTGAATGGCCGACAATGTCGAAATTATTATTAACATAATGAAAAAGAACGATTCTATTTGTCGGTTCGATGGAGACGTTAAAATCCTCGAATTTACCATAAAATGTAAAACGGAACATTTGGGGAGAAAGGTTACAAAACGAGGGAGAGAAAAAACGCGTAGAGCAAACGCGAGCAAACGCGAGCAAAACATTTATCCGTGTAATTCTTTTCGCGGACTGGCCGCATGCCTGCAGAGGAAGCCGCGAGCCGTGGGCAATAGGTGTGGCCATAGGTGTAACATATTTATGTTGTGAACCGGCCGAGTGCGGGCAATAAATAGCGAGCGAGAAAACGGGCACGGGGGTGAAGGGGGTGCAACGGGTACAGAGGCACGAAGCGTAGGGGCAGTTCGTTGAGGTCCGGGGCTAGAACGATTACGCTTTCCATACCCCTCGTCGTTCGACCGAGTCACTGGCACCGCCACTGGCACCACCATCGGCACCACCACCGTATCTACCCCTTTCACCCCCAACCACCACCAAACCCCGTGCACCCTATTTCCATCTATCTTTCTCTCCTTCTTTCTCCCTGTCCCGTATCTCGTTTTGTCCCGCGCCGTCCCCGCATCCCGGCTTCTGCTCACCTAAAATCCACCCTCCTCCAACCCCCTCGCTGTCCCGTCCCAGTGGACCCTCTATGGTGGCCGAACAACCCCATTCGTTTGTTTCCAGCCCGTATGCACGCATATACGGAGGTATGCAATTTTAGTGTTAGGAATGCGCGGATGAACGGACCCGTTTATTCGCAACGCTCGCGTTCTTTTCTGAGGGACACCTTGCTCTTTCTTCGAACCTCTCCGAAATCTGCTTTCGCAACGATCAGCGAAAATAGAGGTTAAACCTTCCTGAATTCGGTTATTTTAATATTTTAATCGAAACGAAAATGATTAGTCGAACAATTAATCTTTTCTTTCTTTAAGATCGGTTACTTCGGTATTTTAAATTGACTGCGACTGCGAATGATTTATAAACACATTATTACTGCAGACAATGTTAGACAAATTTTTCCTAAATACAATACTCGTTTATTCATTCAATTTAGATCTCCGGTATGTCGTTCCGTCCCACCGAGAAAATGAATACATACGAGACATCGCGAAGCATGCTGAAAATCAATTCCCATCCGCGATGGGTAAATGGGAATAAAATAGGTTGATTAATTGTGTAATGTATGAGTAGAACGTGGAATGTTCGGACCATAAGCGGATCTCTTTGGTCCAACGAGAATCCTTTGTACGTCGATGCATGGAATTCTAATGCGCAATTATCGAAGCTGGTATGCCTTGAATCATTATCAACGGTTTCGCTGACGTGCCATTTAACCGATGACGCCACTACGGCTATTTCATTTTCATCTATTCAAAAAAAAAACAGTGCGATCACTGTGAATGTAAATAACATTTTATGGGTATGGAGATTCGAAAAAGTTTCCCAACTCTCGACTGCAGTTGCACGCGTATTTCTGCTGAACGACCCTCGACGGGCGGTCTGGAATGAGCTATGCGGGACATCTTAGAGTCAGGCACCCCTCAGCATTCCATCGATCTCGACCAATCGAGAATCGAAGGATGCAGGAACGCCGCGCCGAGTGGGCACGCGTGTCGGCTGTCCGGCAATCCTAATGATGCATATCTCTCCTCGGCCCGTTATGTCTTGAATGTCTCAACGATGCGATATCTGGTGGACGGCTATCGGTTACACAGGCAAATCCACGAGGGCAGAGGAGGGGTGGGAGGGGGGTGGTTGAACGACGGGGAGAAGCACGAAAGCTAGTCGGAATCGGGGTGGCTTCATGGTCGCAATGAGGTTGAGAGCTTGCGGCCGGATGCCAGTCTAACCATGTCTAGCGTACGTTTACTTGCAAGCTCGCCCAGACGGTCGTACGCGTCCTGGACGTATCGTCAGCATCCGAGCAATGCGGCTCTCAAGAGTCCGCGTCGCGTCGGCGCTGACGATGCACTCCTGCCTGCACTCGGCTCCTCCTTCGGCTGCGGCTAACTTGGCCGGGGCCAACGGCGCTTCAGAAAATACGCCGGGAGTATGGCTGCGAAGATGGTAGTCGTGCCACTTGAGAAACTTGGAAATCTTTCTATTCGGATGGTGAAAAAATAATTACGATTTTCATCGGTACAAACTTCAACGATCTTTCGGAAGCGACGTTCTATCTCATTAATATACAAACCCCCGACAATACTGGAAGACATTGCGTGAATGTACCAGTAAGTGACCAGTTCAGAGTAAGATCATGCTACAATTATTTATAACTAGACTGCGGGTGTTTATGCAGTTTGCAATTTTTGTAAACGAATTTCAAGAAAGTCGAATCAAATGAAATCGTAATTTCCAGTGGTACTAGCCTCCGCAGGTCTGGAATAAATAAAAATCGTGTTAAATTCTGTCAACTGTTATACTCCAGCATTTTTTGAAAATTCTCTGGAGCCATAAATGCATAAAGATCCGCAGTCTGTTTGTAACTTTTCATCTTTTGATATAATTAGATAACGAGCAACTTCTTTTCGCAATAAAAAAACGAAAATTTTATGGACGATATTAATTACATTTTATTAGTAGATTGAGAACCTTTATGCAAAACGGACGTTTTCTTCATCAGTTGCTAGACGGTGGGATCATATAAAAATTTCATTCGTTAATACTTTCAGCAAATATACAATAACATATAAATGCACTTACATTCTTTTAATCTGTCTACCATTTTAAAAGTCTTAATTGCTTATCGATTAAATAAGTTTGACACAAAAGTAGATTACTTAGCTTATAATATATGTGAAAACAGGTCTTTATTACAATTCGCGTCGGAATATTTTTCGGATTAGAAAAATGAATGTACGTGCATTCGAAGATGAATTTTGCGTGTTTAACATAATTCGTTTCGATTGAAATTCTACGTGCACGAGGATTATTCTGTGGCCGACAACAGGAGAAAATTATCGGCCGGCCAACGCTCCCGACCAAAACACGTTAAACGAAAAATTGTTTCTCTTTCGGTCGCTTTGTTAAGCGCGGATATCCTTTCCATCGATGCGTTTCGAGTCGCGAATTCTTTGTTCGGCGAAACGGAAAACAAAAATGCGCGGCTCGCGGCTACATTTGGCATGCAAACACGTACACACAGGTTTCCCGCTAATGAATTTTTTAAGTGTCCTTTTTGCGAAAGCACGCCCATATTTCGACGGTTCCCGGTGATTCCCGGGCGAGATTCGAGGACACACGCGATGGGTAATAGGCGGCCGGCCAACGAAATTTCCTCCCTCGTTGGTGCGTGTATACCGCGCGCATTCCGCAGCGAGATTGCGCAAAAATCGGGCAAAACAAACGCAACTAATTTAACTGCTTTCGAACAATTATTCCGAAGCATTTAATTTAATTGCGCCGCATCCCGTCGAGACCGGTCAGCGTCAGTTGAAACAACAACCGATGCGAAACCCGGCTGAAATTTTTGACTCGGCGCGTTCGGATTCCAATTCTTTCGTATGCAAACAAAAAAAGATATACACGCTTGTGCGCGCGCACGCTCTCGTGCTGGTACACACACACACACACATAATGACACACGCGTTCGCACGCTATGAAAATGCGTCACCGTGGACACTGAAAGATGGAAGCTATGAGACAATAGCGGTGGAAAAAAATCAACATCGGGGAGCAATAGAATAGCTCTGAAAAACCGTGTCATTCGTTGTCCCAGGGAAACACGCTGGCTTTATGCTTTCAATCTCAGGAGACACTGCTCGTAGACAAGTTTGTTGTTATGTTTATTCTATGAAGGACTTTCATCAACGTGTTCTAATCTACTACTCGAAGAAAGGATTCTTCGACGTGTTAAAAAATATTGATGACCTAATGTTCTCTTCGTTACAAATTGTTCTGGTTGAATTTAGGAAAAAATGTTACAGGAAAAAGATGAACCGCTTCTGAAGTGTTGCAAGATGGTGTCAATCGTTTTTCCACAGCTGGAATCTTAGCGTTCATACGAAGATCATCGACATTTTTTTTAAATGGACACCTACATTCTTTTATACACATTGATTCTCCTTGCTGAAAATTCAGAGTTAACGATATAATTAAAAATATTACGTTAACGTTCTTCGCTCGAGTAATATAAATGGTCGATTAAATCTGACATCTATAAATTAAAGTTCTTTTGTGTATATAGAGCTTAGCGATGGCCGATGTGTAAAAAATATTATGAACCCGGTGATTTTTGCGGGTTCGCTCGGTAGAAGAAAATCGGGGGGATGCGTGGAGGCATTCGGACGAGGTAGAAAGCGAGGTAGTGGGTGGGTGTAATTAATAGCAACCCAGTATAAATCAGAGACAGGTTGGATGCACGTTGGTATGCGCCGTTACCGATGCAGGATTATATCCAGAGGGGCGGTTACCCCACGACCCGCTAATTTTTCAAACGGCCGCCATAATGGTCCTGGCTAATTACTGATTCTTATCTCCGGGAGTCGGAACCGTGAAAAAGAGCAGCCACGGGCGAAGAGGGGCGAAGGGGAGGGGGGCAAGAGCGTGGATCGAAAAGAGAGGGAAACGGGAAAGAGAAATACATAGGATTCGGGTCACAGGTTGTTTTGTATTGTGATTTTATACGGTTGAGGAATTTTCCGCGATACCCCGCGGCCTATTGTGTCGGTCGTAGTATTCGAACGGGATCGGTCACGTATTTTTGGCGAACTCGTTGTACCATGGTCTTTGTTTCTGCATCAATGGCATCATTCTGTATAATACAATATTCACTGATACAGAACCATTGGTACGCAAGAGGATTAAATTTATAGCTCGTGCTTATGGGTATTAACGCCTCAAATTGCTGTTCAGAATGAATTCTGTTCAAATTCCGACTCGATCCGCTTACGAATCTCAATTGGCAAAATGTGTGTAGTAAACCGTCTAGTCCTTGCGAAAATCTTTCTCACGAAAACACATTTGCTTTCGGCTATCTTACGCTCTGACATTATCCATTCGAATGTTTCGATTAACAATTTCAGTTGATTATTTCATTGTGCAACGTATTTTATGCATTTTAGCAACCACAATATTATTATTTACACTGTACAACATGTGCTGTCAATTTGAACTTCCATATAATGTGGAATGGATATTTCAGACTTAGGCGGACAAGAATAAAAATGGGGTTTGCCGACGTATATTTAGCAGCACATATTTTCCCACCGATAATGTCGCATTTTTGCGACTTCCTGTGGAGATAACGTCATCCGCGGAAGACGAGTGATGCACACGGTTGGATCAGACAGATAGCTCGAAGTTCCCGGCGTTAATGTTTCTGATTGTTCTGGAGGGGAGGGGGGGGGGGGGCACGGAAACTTACCGAATCTACGAGAGGATTGTTGCTCGCGGCATCGGGCGTTTCAAGTTGCACCCAGTGAGAGAGAGTAGATACAGCTAACTAGCCCCAAACACCTATGTACTTAACGTAACCCATGTAAGCTCACGCTAGAACAAATTTACCCCCGGCCTCCGACGGCCGCACTTCGCCCGACCATCCACTTCGAGTCCCTTCTCACCCCCTAATTCTCTCACGGAACACCGATGTTATGAAGTTGTGTTGAACTTTTCACGAGCATAGTTTGCAGAACAACCTCGGGTGACTGCGAGGCTTACATAGGCTCGTGACATATATATATATATACGCGGGGCTCCAGACATACCGGCGGGGAACGAGGGGGTCTCCAACAGAGACTAACGACGACGTTCGCGAAAACGGGGGGAACGGGAGGTGAGAACGCGAGTCGCGGAAAATTTACGGAAGAATGCCGTCATCCCGCCTCTTTCGATTTCGACCACGTACACTAGAAGAGTCGGTAAATTGGCGTCAGCTACCTGTTGCCCGACCGCCGCTCGTTAATCGACAAGTACAATAATTCTTGTGTTACGGAAATTCTCGCCGCCATCGGGCCATTTAGCGGTTGCAAATGTATACATATAACTCCGATCCCGTGTTACTCTCCTTCCGGTTCTTCTGCAAATTCTGGTATGATTATGAGTAGACTGCGGATCTTTATGCAACATAAAAATTGTCCGCATCGATTGCAAGAAATAGAAACGAAATTCAATGTTATTTCTTCCGAATTGGGTACTTTAATTTCAAATGTTCTATAGTAAATTATGTAGACAATAAGGAAGACTCCGAGCATGTTGGTTCCAAGTGGGAACATTGAGCTCACGAATAAAACCGCATATGTATAAAGTTCCCATTCAGGAACAGTCACAAAATCCAATAAATAACATTTTTCTAATAAAAAATTTTATTATTTATTTCATGACCACACTCATTTTTAAGTAGACTAACATACATATTTTTTTCGTTAATAGAGGAGAAATTATATATTGACATCTTGAATTTTTAAAATTTTCCAATAATTTTTAATTTCATCAATTCAATTTTATTATCAGATCAGTCTAATTATGAGATATACATAAATACTTATAGTATATTCGACTGTGCGAAATAAGACTTCATATATACATTTGAAATATTCCTCAAGAATATAAATCTCCATCTTCGTTATACAGCCACCTAAATATGTACTTAAAATATGTACTATATACATTTTGTATGTAGTTTCATATTTTTGAAATGCATACACTGTATATTTATGCAGTAGGACCGTTCGCAGTCATCGAGATCTTCCGGAAATGTGTCTCGCAGCGGATCTTTCTTTTCTGTCGGAAGTATGCGTACGCGGCGTGTATACAGCGAAAACGGCAAACGCGTTAGAAATTCTCGGCACGGCGGCAGTTGGAGCCAACAGGCCCGGTAGAAACTTACGGTCCAACTTTCCGGGGTCGGAGAAGGGGTAACAGCATTACAACATTATTAGATTTACCGCAAGCACCTACCCCCGAGGCACTCCTGTACACTACACACATTGCTCGGCTGAAGTATAAGTAACCCTAAGCGCCGCGGCTAAGGCCTACCTCGTGCCTCCTCTGTCTTGCACATTAAATTATGCGCGTGTGCCCCGCAGGTACGAATGAGAAATATTCCTTGGTACTTTGAACGGGAGACATAGTTGGCCTGCGTATACTCCGTCTACGTCATGACAGAAATTTTTAGCGGTAAGTTTTCATAAGCATTGAGGACACACATTCGCTAACGTGTTCGTTGCTGAATTTATAGAAGACATAATTCTTTATACCAATAGTCGTGAAAAGAGGAAAACAATGTATAAGAGAATGAAACTGTTGTAAAGCTTTTACGTGTTTCATCTTGTTCAAAATAAAAATTGTCCAAGTCAATTGTAAGAAATAGAAATTTAATGAGAGTGTATTCCCACTTTTAACAATTTTCTTCGGTCGAAAATAATTCACGAAATTCGAAACCAAATATTCTATGCAAGGGTTTAATGATACGAGGATTACAATTAATTTAGCGATCAGCAAAATTGAAATCCGTTCAGAAAAGTCCGAGAAAATATAAGATGGAACGCCGAAGATAGAAACCAGAAAGGACGACGGAATGTGAACGAGAGAAAACGGTAGAAATTTCGGTGCGACTAGCTATTGAGTAGCTACCCTTAAGATAAGGGTGGCTTCACCCCGTCCCTCATACGTTTCCGCTATCTGACGCTAAACGGCACCGCTGCTCGTGGTCTTCCACGTAAAAGGGATGGGCCTGGCAGGATGGTTCTACATAATACGCCGGCACATTACTGTCGAAACCCCATTAGATAAGCGGAATTTAGAACGGCGAGACAGGATTTTTGTACGGACGACGTTCAGTGAAAAATCACCGACCGTCGCGTCGGCTCCGCCGCGGAAACTTTTTCTTTTCCCTTTCTTTTTTTGTTTTGCACCTCCAGTTCGTTCCGCGAGTAAAGATTGACTTTTAATTGTGTGTGGGCCAGCCGTCGCGTCGGTCGAATTTACATTTGTATCCCCCTCTGCAGCTTCGTCGAGCGTTACACGCCGTCTTTCAGCTTCAAATTGCGATACGGTGACAAAGTAATATTCTTGCAAGCATAAATCTATACCATTAGGTACCTGAATACGATTCTGTCGTTTGCTATTAGGTAGTTGCGTATGAAATGTCCGACTTTAGTAACGTTAAACATTGATCGATGAAAGTAAGCAGCATTGTAATCAAGTTCTCTCAATGGATTTCAAGTTTCTTCATTGGATTAGGGTAAAAATTTAATTTCCTGGTCATTCACGTTCTTCATTCCGAAGATCCTCATCTCTATTTTGTAGTTTCTTTTACCATTAACGAACAGTGTGTCAACGCATCACCACATTTTAACCAAAATTGTCAAAAAATTGTGGATTACTAACACGAACCGAATTTCTTCTATCGCGCAATACACTTGATACGTGAAAAGTGTGAACAGGTTATAGTTAACGGTGGAAAATACTTTGAATAAAATATTCTTCATTTTTCTATTTGAACTAAGAACTTTTACTTGCCAAAGAATCGGCAGAAACTTATTCAGGTACCTAATAGTTCCTGTTTTAAATGGCAGAATGTATTGACGAGAAGAAGTTTTCTCTGTCACGGATATTCGATCTGCTATCACGCAAGACTGACATCAGCGAAACTGATTTCAAAAGCGGGAAGATGGGATCCACGCAACAAAAGCCTTTACACGTCTCGTCCCCCACCCTCTTAGCTCATTTAAGGCTAACTGTCCACAACGGGGGTGCAAACTACCCTTATCTGCGGACGTTTATGCCCATGCCTTATCTGGCAACCCCGGACTGCTTCGTGCTTGCTAACAACTAGGTATTCTCTCTTCCAAGCCAATCTCCTTCCTCGAACAAAACGACCTTAAGTTTCGCCTTCTCTCTCGCCCCGACTATCTCCGCTTTGTCATTTGTTTCTCGCCTTCCTCGCTCCGCTCTCCGCCGGGGTTTATTTCAATTTCCTCTCTGCCGTGGTTTTTCAAACGACAAATAAAATGAATCCCCCGAATTTATTCTGTCGGGATCTCGAGCAATCCTTAACATTCTTCGGCGATTCTCCTCCCTCTCTCTCTCTCTCTCTCTCTCTCTCTCTCTCTGTCGCTTAGATCTCCTTTCTTCTTTATCGCGCGTATCGGCCGGCCAAGTTAAAGGGGAAGAAGATGAAAACTTTTGGAACTTTCCATTTAAAAACACGATACGTGTTTTATTCCGTCAAATAACTCCATATTTATATTCCTTTCACGCGCTGTAGGATATCGATTCACGTGCATTTGGCCGTATTTTTTAAACGTACAATCGAAAGCGAAACTCGAGCGTAAAACTTTTTGGACATTTTGTTTGTACGCCTACACTTTTACAATAAACATTTATCCGCTTCTTACCGAGTGTACGCGAAGGGGAATATTTTCTAGGATGGCGGGTGATAATGTCGTGTAACTCGTTCAATAAGGAACTTGGCAAACGATGACAAGACATAAGGTGATTACTTATGAGAAGATAAGAAACTAATGATGCAATACAATTTTTTATTTGTACTTTAGTCTTCGAAAAACTCGAATTTTGAAATTCGTCGGACACGCATGGTATCGAATAAAAATTGACTGAAGCAGAATACACGTTTCATTAAAAAATATTGGTTCATACTCACCAATATTTATCTTTATACGGCATATAACGGGTGCCATTGCTTCCATACAGTTAGTTCAATATTAACTCCATTCTACGTTTTTCCAATTTAATTAATCCTTTTTTGTTAATTCAACACAACGACGCAAGCATGATACGATGAAAGGATAAATAAATAATTTTCTAAATTCTTTAAATAGAGCTTCAAATTTCAAGCTTGTTGGGATAATGGAGTCTTCAGATATGCAAGGTTCGGATAATCGAGATCCTACTGTATTTTCAAATCAGACACGAATTTTTGCAGTCTCCTAATAAAGCGTAGTTTATAAAAACTTTTATTACGAGTAGCTTAAAAATTACGCTGCCGAGGTCTTTATTAAATGGACTATAGTCACGAAGGAACTAGAAAGGTGACGATACGGAAAATCGAAAGGCAACGACGTTCCTTATCTTAAGCCACGTTCCCTCGACTGTCGGAAGAACGGTTTACCGAGCGGATGAGGGTCGCTGGCCGGAGGATGCTGCGGTGAAAACAAAGACGTTACCTTCCCCTATCTGGGGTTGTAAAATAACCGTCGAACGAGATCAAAACAGCGCCGGTAATAAGTGAGATAAACTTCTGAGATAGATCCTCCGCTGGTGCGAGGAAATATCATCGATGCGGAACGCATCAGATGAATATCGTTTTTTCGGTCCACAGTTTGGTTTCCTGTGGACATGTTTTACCAAGGGCAGGTATTTCCGATTTTCTCGATCGGCTTCACACTAAACGAAAACACAGAGAGAATTGAAATGAAGGAAGCGACGTATTCGATGGAAAATAGAGGAAATCAAAAAAATGTTGGTCCGCATACTGTGGGCAGCCGACTGCGAGGTCGAAAATTGTACATGTAAAAGTGAGTCGAAAAGGAAGAATAAAACGCTTTTGTCCGACGCCTCGTTTTCGAGAAAAACAAGTGTAAAGAACCGTCAGGTTCGCGTACTATAGTACTGTGCGCAGCACGAAAGATTTGTAGCGGGATAGGAACGGTGCAGGAGGAACGGAAAGGACATCTGAGCGGTCGGACTTCTTGCTCCGTTCCCTTCCCCCTACAATTCTTTCGTGCTCCGCACAGTACAATATATGCACGAAGTAGAATCGGTAGGTCATGACCAGACGCATCAGCCGATTGCTCTCTAAGAGCACGAGTATTCGGTGAATTTTCAAACTCGATATACTAAAAACCAAAGCGTCGAATGAAAAAATTTTATTCTTTCTCTTCGACTCACTTTTACGTGTTGAATTACTTCTCAATAGACTGCCCACGGTATGCGAAACACCCTGTATATATGCGCACGCATTGTTCAACTCTTTCCGGGGTGTCTATTCCGAGCATATCCCGAGAAATATAAATGAAAATGATCAATGGTATGCGGTCTCTATCATGTACATATGAAATACGAATGAATGACGCGCCAGGGCACTGTGCTGGCACAAGGAACTAATTGAAAATACCTAGACCCTATTGGGCCATTAAGCTATTGTTTCAAACGCTTCGTTCTATCATTTGTACTTTAGGAATTCCGAAAAATGTGGACCACCTACGTGACTTAAACAGTAGGTTCCACACCCCTAAAGTGTAAAATTGGGCCTAAACGAGGTACACCGTTATTCTTGTCTTGAATCACTCTGCAAACCCACAAAGTTTCGCCTAAATTGATGAGTGCGAGTTCGCGGTGTTCCCCCATAAGCTTCAAGCTGTTACGTTAAAGACTCGAGAGAGGAGACCAAACGAAGCCCACCTAACAATCGTTATATTTATGGTTGAAAGATTTCTTTGAAATTGTATATTAATTTTTCGATATGATTTCACTTCCTATCATTTTCTTTCGATTCATTGCTCCTATATTTGACAATAGCAGACCGAAGACCCTGGCTGTATCTATTAAGTGTACAAATTAATTCGTAGGCCTTTAATTAACCTTTGGTTACTCGCACTCTACTTTCTGCATAACTGGTTACGTGCAACTTTGTACCACTTCAACATAAATAAATTTATATTCAATGACCAAATAACTACTTTAAAGCAAAATAAATATTTGCTAGCGTGGTCGACACCTTTGTCTATTCTTGAAACACTAAATTTAAAGTTTTGAGATTGGGAATACTGTATGCGAGTAATTAGAGGTTAATGGCGTGATCCGTCTTTTTACGAAATTATAACAATTTGTTTGTTGTATTGGACATTTTTGGAGCCATTGTTTATTTGATGTTTTTTCCACGGCGAACTCAAGAAGCCCTTATTCATTCTAGGGTCAACAACACTCGACATATAGGTATTCAGCCGTATGCATCATATTGATTGGAATCTACAACGACCCCTCTTATTTCCAGCCCGTTGTTCCGCGCACTCGAACCACCGTTGCCGTCGAATAAACAAACGCGACTAATCCGATGTCATTCATTAATTTCGAACGACTTCACCCGGCTTGATATCCCTTAAGTTTTTAAGCGATCCATCGTTCGTGTCGTCTCGCGTACCGGTGATTTCAATGAATTCGCCAGGACCTGGCTGGAACGCAGCGACGACTGGGAACATATTTGGACCATCATTCGAAGGATTCGAATCTCGAGTTTATTCGCTTCGTTAGGTCAAACTTAAATTATCGGCAATGCAAAAATATCTTTGACAGAGTATTTTCAATCTTCATTTCATTATGTGTCCGTAATGTCGTTTGGAGTTGAATGGAAAGTTCACTTTCACGGAAATAGAATATACTATATTCGTATTAGAATGGCTATTCGTGGTTTTGGTATTTTACGGGCTCACAGCGTTCCAAAAACGGACAGTACTCATAGAAAATTCTGGCAGTGCCCGAATTAAAACAATTCTTTATTTAGTCGGTAAATGTTCTACCTGCAACTGATAATTTCGTTTCGTAAATGATTAATAATAGGTTATGTTTTAATACATGGTAGTTAGGGATTGCAATACCGGACCAAAAATACAATACCGGTATTCGGTATTTTTTTAAACGTTGTACCGGTATACCGGTATTAATACCGGTATTATGAATTTTCATGAAGGTACAAAAACACAGTTGTTTAATAGAAAAAAAACATTAACTAATTTATTGACTTCATATTTTTGAAATGTGATTGTAAAAAACATAATGCATCTATTGAACTGTCATTAAGCCTCGAACGTATTTTTCTGCACAAATTACCTGCAGTTGAAAATGCTCTTTCCGCATCCACGATGGTTGGTGGTACCGTTAATAATAAGCGATATACTTTCTCTAAATATTTGCCTCGATGTCCTTCATCTTCTAACAACTCGGTCTCTCGTCCGACCGTTTTGGATAAATCTATTTTTTGTATTATTTTTCTATTATTGTTCGTGGCAATTTTTTTTATTTATAGCTAATTGTAATTTCTTCTCGAGAGACAATTCTTTTTCGATATTAACATCAACATCATCTTCAACGAATTCTTCTGGACAGGTTTGTGTTTGATTTTCATAAATGTTTTTGTGGAAATTGACGACGAACTTAATTAAATTTGACCTTGTTAGCTTCTTTTCTTCCTTTCCGTTTTCTTTTTTAAAGCCGTTATAATTATGTAAATACCTTAAAATATTTCCTAGTTCGCTATACCTTTCCTGTATACGAATTTTCAATGCACTGTATAATTCCGCAGACAGTGGCGCGTCCTGATCTTCAAGTGATTGCAACATAAAATTTATTGCTGCATTCGCTGTTAATGAGTTGGAATCGTTCCGACATAATGCTTCCACAGCCAGCTTTTAATTTCAAAAATCGTTCCATCGTTAATAACAAACTATTCCAGCGTGTTTTAGAATCTAATATTAGTATAAGTTCTTTTTTTATTTCGGTAAGTATATATTTTTGTAAAACGGCGTTTTTAGTAGGGGAACGTTTAAATATTTTAACAACTTTTCGGATTTTTTTAATTACAGGAAGCAATCCTTGGTAAGTTAATATTTCGTCCTCGTTACTATTATCTTCGTCATATTCAAACGAGGTACTTTCAACAATTGTATTATTATTTTCTTCATTGTCACTCTCTTCGAAATCAGAATCAGAAGTTTCTAAATCCAGAGTATTTGAGCGGCGAACATATTTCAAATAAGAGTAGATGCCCAAAAAAAATATTTATTATTTATAGCTAATACCGAAAATACCGGTATTTTAACTTAGCAAATAGATTGATATTAAATATCATTGAATTTGTAATAAATAAAAATTTTTATTTATTTAGAAAACCGAATAATTTGTACTTTTTTTCGTATAGTAATTTTTTATAAGATGTTAACGATATGAATAAGATTTTAATGGAGAGCTATGATTTCTTTTAAATGGGTCTCGTAATAGGCTACTATAGCCTGTTACAAAAATGAAAATCTTGAAATTAAGAGCGTTATTTGCATAAAGATTGGATAAAGCGTTCACAATGTCCTGCGGGTGGAATCCATTTAATAGAATTTTTCTTCGGCTCCCGTACGTTCGACCAAACAAGATCGTATGCCTGGAAGCGAGGCCACGGTGAAGTGTATGACGCAACGGAAGCGAAAAGGCACGTCTATTGACATCCTGTAACCGTGCCATGATTTAATATAAACTGCACAAAGCTTCACCTTTGATAGTCAAATATGAAATACTCTGGGTCCAAGAAGTGCCCCTACAGAGACGGCCAACTCCAGTGCTGGAGGGTGCGCTCGAACATCCTGACTAGCTGCATCAAGCAGCGATTCTTTTTCCCCCGTCTGTCTCTATATCTACGTCGAATATTCCGCAGCAAAAGGGAGTTAACATTCAGCTCTCAAAGCTACGAACGCCGACGGAATGTTTGGACCTTTTCCACGGATGAATGTCGTGTGTCCAAATTCCTTTCGTTCCTTACGGAGCTGGACTTGGAAATTGAAGTGAATTAAATTGAAATCGCAGAGAACAATCGAAATGTCAGACAGAGAGTTATAGTTGACAACATCTCGATACGGACGGCGGTCCTTGGAGATGGCAGGCTTGGAAACATGTTAATGGTAGGTAAAGGTGGTTACCGTGTGAAATCACTTTACTTCCTTAGACCGGAAACTCATCGTTATAGCTAAGGGTAGACACAAATTCAAACCGGCGATTTCATTCGTGTATAATTAAATTGCGTGTTTTATGCATTTAACCCTTTCGGTACTACCGTCACCTATTGGCGGCATCCACCAAACATTCTCTGGGTCCTACCGCCGCCAATTGGCGGCATCCAAGTATCAGTGCGAACAATGTAATGTGGGCTTGCGCGTTTCCCCTTGTTTCGAAAACTATCACACCAAGTTACACTATTAGTTTTGTCGTTGATTATATTACACGATCAGTTTTATTATTTATTATGTTACACTATTAGTTTTGTTATTTATTTTAATTTTGTGATATTGGAACATATTATTCATATCAATGACATTTACTTTAATTAATGTACTGCGAAGAAATAGATATGATTTTAAAACGTTAAGCGCCATGCCTGTTTCGTTTGTCTTTCCGTCTGATCCGCGAGATAAGATTCCGTCGAAATCGGTTTTCGGCCCAGGATTGGTTTAGGTTACGACAAAGCTGTATAAAAATTTTAGAAATGTTTTTTAAACACGTTATATTCCGCGTCGGTCACCGATGACTGTCGCGGTCCGAATGAAAAGTTTAGTGTCGATCACGCTCGAGATTTCTATGAATGCCGCAAAACATGTTTTCGCGGCTTACGCTGTCGTACAGTGCAACCACTCTCGCGGAAAACTTCCTCGTCCCACGAATGTATAACCGCGGCCAGGTCCTCCGTACCGAAAGGGTTTAAAGGATATCGATATGTAATTATTATACTCCGGATCTCCATGCAAAATGAAAATAATATATTAATACTCTTAAAGTCTTTTAATCCTTCCACCGTTTGAAACTAATCCTTCTACCATTGAAAAAGAATGAAGTGGTTTGGTCCAATTTTAAAAAAGTTATTAATTTTTAAATGGTGTTCGATAAGCGATTGAAACGTACCTTTGGTCTCATCGAAATTCATTTAATTAAGTTAATTATATTTAGTTCATATATCGAGGGGTTAAACGACGTTTTCTACAAAGTGTCGGCAGAGAAGAATTAACGATGTCGGACCAAAAAGGCCTCGTAATCGTGGAGTTTGAAAACAGTTTATCTGGCGCAGGACAAGACGAGAAGATTGGGGAAGACGTCTAGAGGAAGAAAGCGTTCGTTCCGATATAACGTGACGCGCCCGTAGTATTCGTTTCAACAGCGGACTTTGATCCTTTATTACATTTTTACAAGCGATTACATTGGCCAGCCGCTGGCTATCCTTCGGGGCGACCTTATTTTCTTCTCCTTACGACTATCCCCGGCGATCGTTCGCCATCGCCTGATCTGGCTCCACCCCCCCTCTAACAAAGTTCCTCGACTGACGAAGGAAGATATTGTTCTTGTTTGTAGCGAAGTTAACTCGAGTTCCGTCTCGGACGTGGTTCATTCGCCCCTAATTAGATTTAAGGGATTATAGAATTGCCTCGCAAAGTCGATTACGAGATTGCGACGGGCCCGGCAGAAGAGAGAACGGCGACCAAGTAGCCGGAGTTTTCAAGACACAGACTTCCTGCTAGAATTTATCCGATTTCGTGGAACGCGACGAGCCTGGCTTTGCGAGCCCGTGTTAAATGTAATCAAAGCGCTTTGGCTGCTTTCATGACAAATGGATTAGCATATACCTCGCTAGTCTTTACTTTTCGTTAATACTACCATGCCATTTATGTTTTCGATTGCGGCGAGCAGACTGCGGATAATTATGAAAATTCACAGTTTCAAACGCCAATTTCGAGGAAAGAGGATTGCGATAGAAGCTTACCATCTCGAGGAATATTTTTTCTGTTACACTTTTATTCTACTGGATTTCGTGTGGAGCGTGTAGACAGGTAATCTATGCGTAACCAACGTGACAGTCGACGTGTTAACAATAGGTGTATCTTCAATAAAATGCACGTTCAATTTATGCGAACTTCGAGATGTCATCTTCAAAGATTATAGAACTTGAAAGCGTCATTGATAATGATGCTCCATATCCGGCGGAGGATTGAAACAGATCAAAAAGATCGATCGCGGGAACAGTCTCTATTTAGAGGTGCAATTGGTGCTGCCATTCTCTTTCATCGAAATCAGAACCAGACGGCGCATTTAAGAGTACGTGAACGGGAAACTAGCCGCATGACCTCTAATTGATACCCGTCGGGGTAGTTAACGGGAAATCATAGCTTTGAAAGGCAGCCGCGTCACGAGCACAGCACAGAGAAGGTTACGCAAGGCGCCGTTGGCAGATCCGCCGGGGTGTTACGTCGGTGAGTGTAGAATAGTGGACAGGGGAAAAAGCCGAGGTCTAGGAGAGGGTTTGAGGGGGTGGGTTTCGGAGAAAAGTGGCGAGAGGATGGGGTTACCAATTTTAAACAGTCTCCGGCGACTCGATCCTCCGGTATAGCGGAGTCCGGCTAGTGAGGCTGAGCGTGCAATGATTGATGCTGGGGGCGTCGGTATGGAGGGGTGAAAGTGAGGAGGGCTAGAGGATCGGTCCTACGGCCTGGGGAAATTTAATTAACGTAAATGCCGCCGCCACGGCCGGCGTTACACGCCGTGTGTGGCAATCGCTCATATGCAACTGCCCCCAACTCCCGCGATCGTCCCGCTCCACCTTCGAACTCATCCCACCAAGGCCTCTTCCCATCGCTGAACGGCATCCTACTGTTCACCGCGCGGCGGCGCTACGGCCCTCTGTTTCTGTTTCTCTTTCTCTCTTTCTCTTTCTCTCTTTCTCTTTCTCTTTCTCCTTCTCTTTCTCCTTCACCCCCGTACACCCCAAGCATATCCGCACTACCACGTGCGTCCGCCTGATCGGCCAGCTGGGGTTATTAAATGTTCCGAACGGGGGTAAGGGGTTTCAATTGCGGGTCGACCGATGAATCTTGGACTTCGTGTTGCTTCGATTCTGAATATCCGCGATCTTGCCGATTGCCAATCAGTTTATACCGGGCCCGGTGAAGCCTCGTATCGCATACAGGGTACGTCGGTACGATTGCTGCAGTCGTCGTGCCGATGACAAATCTAGCCGGTCGAAAGTCCAAAAACAAGGAAATTTTACAGCAAAGTTAACTGAAATTTCTCATTTTTTTATCGCGTATCACCAATTTAGAAGCGTAAAATAATTTGCTGTTACTTGGATACTGGGTTAGTTGACATGTACATTAGTTATAAAGTACATCGCAATTTCTATATTTATTATTATACTATTTTTACAAATATATTTTGAGTTGTGTCACTTTTCTCTTGTGACCGAACGAAATGTACAGGCCACGAAATTTTTACAGTCCCATGGCTAATTTCTTCGTAATTTTAATTCAGTTTTAAAAAAGAAATACGGTGTAATTATGCCTGCTATATTAAGTCGGCCAGAACAGTATCTGAATAGTTTAAAATATTTTCTTTTCTATTCAACTGGCAATAACTGTTCGTATATATTCCTATTCCATTAATAACCTCGGTTTTCTCGAAAACGAAACGTCGAACAAAATTGTTATTTCTTCTTTTCGATTTCACACGCAGAAAACCTTATCGTAATCTGCCAGGTTGTACTACAGCTGACAGAAAGCTCTGTAGAGGCGATTGAAACTCGGCGATTCCTCAATTTTTATTCGCGTCGCGATCGTGTGAAAAATTCCCTACGCAAAGAGAGCAACGAGCAAAGCTCCATTTTTAATTCTTAATTGCTCGGGTCTTTTCCAACGTAACTGTTTGATTTATGCAGGGTAGAATTCTCACGTTTCATCATAGTCGAAGTACTTTGTACGTAGTAGTTAGTAATTTCAATTGACGATTGAAATGGTTTTTCCACCTTAATAATTCTGAAATATAAGTTTAAAATTACGTGGCTATGCATAGTATAACGATCGATCACTTTAAAAAACATTTGCGTAAAAAAGGGAGGCCGGAACCGTTAAAATGTCTTCGTCAAAATTCTCGACGAAGACACGCGAAGAGAAGAAAATAATTACAAAGAATACAAAACTAATCAAGACTGTGTCTGGTATGCCAGAAGGAGAATACTAACACGGCAGCCAAATGTTAATTGGTGCCCGTAAGCCGACGGCTATCCAGGTGCGTTTGTCGGCGGCGAGGCCCCCTTTGAGACTGAAGGAAAATTTCAATTTTTTCCACTTCGTAGAGTATCGATGAAAATGTATTTGGCATATAAATGCGAATCTCGTATACATTTATGGACAGATAACAGCGTATATACTGGGTGACCCATTTCAAATTTCGTACAGAATAATTTCCCAAACTGTATCTCGTTCAAAAAGATATTGCAAATTTCTATTTGTATCATATCCTACCGTGTTTTATGTCGATTGCGGGGATTTTATGGTGGACGTACTTCATAGGTTTCAAGGTGTCCTTTGCTCCTTTATACAGATCTCATTTAAACAATATATATCTCAATTTTTTGCTAACAGGGTTGCCGTCGATTTCACCTCTGTTAAGACCTATAACATATAAGATGAAAGTAATTGCTATAATAAATGTTTTCTCTATTCTCGGGCTGTTAAATAAGTTGTTCTGACTTTATGTGACTTTTACGGGCACTATTGTGGCAGTGAACACGTCAACGACACAATAGGAAAACTGGTACCATGTGATAAATGTCTCAATAAACGTAGGGACTACATAGAAAAGCGGTACTTAGACTGTATCTGCAAATTAATCGACAATTAACTTGAAATACCGAACAGTTTATTTTTTCTTCAATTCGAATGCAACTGTTTGACTTTCGATCGTACAATCATTTTCGTAGGATCGGCACACCTGGCGGTTAGGGAATTGATTGAACGCGAACAAAGACTACGATTGGCTCTACGGAAAGCTGGGACCAACATAAATTTACAGAATGGTACGGTTCCCTTTCAAACTTCCGTGGATCGAAGAACAGTTTTCCCGCGGTAATCGTGAACCATCATTTTTGCGGGGGTCTGTACACATAAGTACCGAGAGGCAACGGCTGCTGCGGTACCGGTACGCTCACTCGGTGAGGGTGTATGGGGGTGTGTGAGAGTGTACGAGGGAGCGTAGTGGTGCACAGGGGTGAAAGAGGGTGGATCCGCTGGAGGTCGAGATGGGCAGAGGCTGTCGAGGCACGGCGAAGAGTGCGGGAGGCGTAATGGCCGCGGCACGTGGTGCGTGCCCCCATTAAACCGATCGCACCCCGGATTGATTTTCAACCTTTCCGCATTTGATGCAAACAAACTTCGTTGTCGATATAATTGAATCGTCGCGAATGTCCGCCTGATTCGGACGCAAATTAACCGAACGCGACGTGGGCCACGGGGTGAGTCCCGGAGCTGGCGACGATGGAAAAAGCGTTACGCGGGGGATGGTGGATGAAGAAGGTTAGAGTTGCAAATGTAACGCCATAACTCGATCACGCTTGGCCACTACCAACCCGATATTTCGCAACGATACTTAATTCCTGTCAGATTCGTCAGTAACTTCGTTACGGGTGGCTTTATTCCTTTTTGACGTCTCCCTTTTATCGTATTACACGGCATGAATGCGTAATCTTAGAAACGCGATAGCGTATTCGATGCCGTTCAATTGGCGCTGACTGGATTCAGATGGATTCGGTCGTTTGGGTCCGGACGAACGAGTTCGAGACGAAAGTGCAACACGGCAGCGCTGCAGCGAACAAGCAGCAGAATGCATTCGTGCGGTCTGCGGCCCGTAACTGCTAATTAGCGCATACAGGTCTGTATGGCTGGCTCGAGGGTTGGACGGCCGCTGGTGCAGGCTGCGCAATGCGGCCCTTTATTAAATACCATCGAAATTAAAATTATAATTGCGTTCACTACCCCCTCCCCCCTCCCAGCGTCGGCAGCGACTGCGTGCGGTACCTTCACCCGCCGGTTGGTTCCCCTATTGCCGGGGCCCCCTTTATCGTCGAGGATTTGCGGGGAATTAAAAATAGGGAAAGATCACTCAACTACGGGAACACTGGGGTGTCGTGTTCTTTTTAGAAAATGCCTCCAATTAAATTCTATTTTTTTCAGAAGAGTTGCCAAAACCGTTAAGACGACCAAGCGGCGAGGACACAGTATTGTATTTTCATCTACGAGTAGATTTTTAACATGGAGAATATAATAGGTTCTTCACTGATCCGATTAGAGTCTTTTCTAATCGTTCACGCATAACGACTTATGATTTGACTGCTGATTTCTATTCAAAATGAAAACGATATAAATCAGTTGCAAGAAACAGAGCAAAGAAATAAATCCCAAGGAATCCCAAGGAATCCCAAGGAATACAACAATACACTGGTAAGTCGAAAATGTACAATAATATGTTTTCATGTGAGGCTTTGTTTTCGACAAACTTGAGTTTGAAAATTCGGATAACTCGGATGCTATCCAATAGCGGTGGTCTGTCGCGTCTGTCCACGACCGACCGACTCTACTTACAGGTACCAGGGCGCGCGAGCCTGGGGGAATTTCAAACTCCATTTTCTTTAAAACAAAGCCGCGTATGAAAAAATTTTATTATACATTTACGACATACTTTTTATGTAGAATAACCTCCTTTTCGGTTGTACCATTAGTTGCCGATCACCCTGTATATTGCTTTTTAATAATGATAAGATGATAATAAACAATTTTATAATATAATTATATTAATTAGAGTAATTAATATGGTATAATTTTTTTATAGTATAATAATATAGTATAATAATATAGTATAATTTTAATTTTCACATGTTTGAACGAAGAAATTTAGTGACACATTTCACATGAAAATACTTCTATAATTTTAAATTTAATAGAAAGATTGGCAACCAGTCATTTTCACCTGTCCGTTAAAGGATTTTCGAGCACCCACTTTGAAGGGAATATTACTTTGTGACTAAACTGAACTAAACAAAAATGTGCAAGGTACAGTAAAGTCGATATTACTGGCCTTTGTTTATACCAGGTTCTTTGTCCAGTGCCTACTCACTCCACTGGCAGCCGACGCCGGGCCATGCCGAAGGCGGCGATGACTGATCTCGGCTCGGGTATATCGGTGTAAACACCACACATTGACTCGAATGAATCGAAATGTTCAACTTTCTTAATTTTCATTATTTTTTTAATGAAATTTCACTATCGTGTTTCTGGCATTTTTCTGATTAATATAAGACCAAACACGATATAATTCCATTTGTATTTAGTGGTTAAATCGACGATTCAAGTTTCGGTCGCAAGGAAGGACAGCGTATTCGAAAGAAAGAGACACTCATTCTGTCCTTCTCTATGTTCGGCTTCTCCTTTGAATTTCATTCTGTCCTTCTCTGTGTTCGGACTCTCCTTCGAAGTAACAAAAATACGATCAAACATACCAACCTTACTGTCCACCATAAATACGGCTGTTGTACAGTAATATCGACTTTACTGTATCAAGAACGATGATCGACAGTTTTTATTAAAATGATTAATAAAATAAGTAAATTCCTATATACATATATATTTGGTTGCGGTATCTTGTAGTTGATGCAAATAGTTTTTATTTTGCATAAAGATCCACAGTCTAGTAATAAGGAATGCGAGGAAAAAATGGTTGAAGACTTCGAGATGTTGTAATATATTTGCGACAGCAGATTGAATCAATCGTTAAGTGTCTGGATAATGAAACGTAGCAGGTCGTTGTCAACGAAGGAATTTTTGGATCGGACGGATATGTTCGCTGGTAGCGGCTTGACGTTTGCGGTTGGATACTGGTAGGCGGCAAGGCGCGTTTGATTTGTCGATAGTAACGACTAGTAATGGCACGATCGACTGTTAGATATTCTAATTAGGGGTAACACGAGCCGGTACTTCGCCAGCTGAGTAAGGCATACGCCGCGCCGGCGAGATTTTAGGTGGAAACGATGCTGAGGTTAGGGCCGGCTGAGGTAGAGGCAGTAGGTTGTATAGCCCCTGTCAGCCACTGTGCCACTGACGGCTCGCTAATTGCTCGAACAACCTCCAATCCTCCTCTGCCCCTGCCACATTGCGCCACCCTTCAAATACAAATCCAAATTCATCCCTTCGTAGCACGGCCGATACTCGTCCTTTCAGAATTGCTAGCATTCATCGAGTATCGTATGATGACGAAATTTCTCGACGCGCACGGCCGAAACAACTGTACCCGGCCGCGATCGAGATTTCTTATCGATCGAGTCTGCCGCACCGTACAAATCCCTCTCTTCCACTACCGCCTCCCCTCCTTTCGCGAGAGCCTCTCGTTTCACGTAGAGGTCCACTAGAATTCGAAATTGCCCCTTCGATTAGTTCGCCCGGTTGCTGCATCAATGTGATCCTAATAAAAGGGAGAAGATTCCACCTAGAATCGTTCGAATTGTTTAGCCGCTGTACTAGTTTTGCGTGCTATCAATTAAGCTCGCCGCGAACCGCCTCTGCGCTCCCATCCATCGATTTTGTTTCGATCGTCTTCTCTCATCATAATCGCCATCCTATCTCAGATAGTAGTATCTTTATTTAAACGTCCATTACAGGATTCAGAGCCAAAATTTTCGATGAACCTTTTTTCTCCGAACAGTGAGCCGAAGAAGAAAAAGTATCTAGTTCCCTTCTTTCATTACTAAACTGCGGATCTTTATGCAAAATAAGAATTGTCTGCATCGATTGCAAGAAATAGAAATTAAATTGAATGTTATTTCTTCCCTCAATGATTTTAATACAGGAAAAATCATATATTGACATCTTCAATTTTTTAAATTCTTCTATAATTTCAATTTTGTTGTAAACGCATAAAGATCCGCAGTCTACTCATTATAATCACCACCTGTCTCAGGAAGTAGTAGCTCCAGGGTTCAGACCCTCAACTTCTGACAATCCTCCCTTTTCCTGACCAACGCACAGCTTTCGTAACAATGCTAAAAAGTCCAAGTTTTGGTAGAATGTATTACGATTTAATGTAAAAAAACAAGCAATTATTCTATGTTCACCACAAGGAACTTCCACTCGGTGGTGGAAGAAATGTTTCCGTTCTTCAGATATATACGAATTAATTCACAAAAATGCGAATTTGCATAAAGGTCTAATTATTTATCAATGTATGTACGCGGCTAGGTAATTAGCGGTGTCAGCAGAAACTCGCGAGTTTCTTGCAGAAAGAAGGGATATGGAGGAAATAGTTGAAAGGTGACAAAAAATGTGTAAGATTTATTTTAAGTCGCGCATTTGTTGGGAGACTTGGACAGAGAAAGTAGCAAGGTGCGTGGGTGCAACATGCTTCTATGTGAAATCGATCGTGTCCGTCGTGCCAACAGAAACGAATGGGCGAGTAAGCGAACGAGCGTATCAAGGGTCGGCACGGTCGCGAATTAATCGAGCATATAATCGATGCGCGTCTGTCGATATATATATATATATATGTATATATATATATATCTGTATATACACACACACACACATGTATGTATAGATCTACATATATACATATACATCCGGCTGGTCACCCTCGTGAACTCAGGCCCCTTCATCGTTAGTCAACAGTGCACGCGGTAACGCTAATTTCTGTAGCGGACGTGTCCTGCTACCCTGTCAAAAAACGTTCAACGTTTTCGCCGGGTCCTTATTTCAATACCCATTACTGCTCCAAATCCAATTACCGGACGTTGCATTCCGGAATCTCGACTTCGGACAATGGACATTTACCTGGCGTACATCGAGCTTACATGGATATGTAGATCGATATCGCCAATACTTCGTGGCACTGGTCTCTTCGCAACCGTTCACGCACCGCTCCAATTTTAATTATAATTATGATCCTAGCCAATTAGCGTCCACAGCGTTTAGATTATCCATCACATTTAACACTATAAAGATCACCGTTTAGAGAGGGATAGAATCTTGATGTGCTGGCTATCCCTGGTATGTACCTAATTAGACTACGTAATTAGCATGCCCTATATATAGATGTGCTCATTAGGCCACTGTATTAAGTATATACAAATAGGAAAACCATTTATAATATTGAACTTGTTAACCCCTGAAACAGTTTCATCCGCTACTCGTCGTTTCTTCTTCTTCTTCGTTGTTTTTCGACTTTCGGGACATTAGCGGTGGTAGTGGATCTTACTTGATTATACTTTAACGAACATGTTCATTTCGTTGAGGTATTCTACCGTCTTCCTTACGTGGCGATAACATAGAAAAATTAAAATTTTATAAAATTATTTCTATTAAATTGAACATACCTTTAATTTCTTCAATTTACAATTAAATCTAACGTTTCATTTTATAAAAATTTTACCCCAAACTTTGCAAATTTAACACTGGCACTGCCGAGCCCGTCAAAATGGAGTATTTCAGATCTTTTTCCTATATAACTCGTGAAGTTATAGAAATATTTCCTTGAGAAATTTTTTACTGTACTTCTTTATTCAAGCACGCGTTACCATAAAATTCCTATGAAATCTGAATAAATTCAATACTGTTATTATTATAAAGGAATGTACACACCAGTTTCGTTAGGGCTCGGTAGTGCCAATGTTAATCTCCCCCACGAGTTGTTGGAAGTGCTGAAACTCGTGGTGGGAATTGTGGTGGTTACATGCAGAGTCGCCAGATTAAGACTTGCGTCTCCACTCTACCTTCCCCTTCCACGACGCTATTCCCCCACGCTTTTCCGTCACGGCTCAGTCACGTGACGCGTTCCGTCACTGTGAGAGAGGGTAACTTGTTCCCCTCAATCCGAGTCAATTCTGGATTCTCGAGTCAAATCTGACGACACAGGATACACGATATCCCGAGTTAGCTTGGAGACTGGAGAAACATGGAGTGGAAAAGACGAAATACATTTGATTGATTGCCTCTTTCGTTGCACAACCTCGATTTTTCTACGCATTTTCGGTCCAGTTTCGTGCAACGAGCGAGGTTCCACTGTATCGGCATTTATATACGGGAACACGTTCTAATGAAATCATTCGCAATCGACCGACAACGCGGACGAATCAATCTGAACTCTGATTGATCAACGAGACGAGTCCAGCGGAACGAGGCACGCGCGGCCAGCCAGAAATTAAGAGCAACGAATGAGATCGTCGCAATATCTGGCTAGCGTGCATCTCCGGGCGTATGCGTGCGCGAGTGCGTGCGTGCGTGCCAGGTGGGTTTGCGCGAATTCCGCGGGCTGGCGCGATTCTAGTCGTAAAATTTATATCTGATTTTCCGGCGGGACGGAAATCAGGGAACAGGACAAAATTGATCTGCCTTCTGATTTATTACCGCGAACTAATAAACCCACCGGTATCGAACGTGGCCCGCGGGCACTGTACGGAACGACCCGATAGGTAACCGTATCACGAGTCGTGCGTACTCTCTGCGATCGGTTCAAATTCATACTTCACAAACGCTGCCGCGATCCTGGCGTTGTATTAACGTTCCTCTCGCGGCGAGCGCCGAGCCGCGCCGCGTCGGCTGCGTCATTTCGACCACTGACTGACAAATGCATCGAACAATGAATCGGCCAAGTCTGTGGTCGCGGCAGCGTATTCCGCGTTGTTTGCTAGTCATCGTTCTTGACAAATGTAATTATCTCGATCGTGTATTGTTCGGGAATCGTAAACGGTAAACAGAGGTGGGGCAGACGGGACCGGAAACAGAAAAAATTTGCGAACCCCTAGGATATCTGCATTAAACAGTTAACAACAACGATTGTTTGATAGAAACGCGTACGACTTCGATTACTCCGACCGTTTCTATATTGACACTATCGAGGCAGAATAAATGAATTCTACCGTATCAGATTGGTTTGTCGAAGTTTACCAATAACTATTATAGAAAATAACAAGGAATGTTTTTCTACATATTGTACAAACATACTCGCCGGGCAATCGCTCTGACCCGAAGGGAATGAATTTGACGAGCGCCGTAAAAGTTCGTATTCGATCCACAAATCACGTTCCCGTCGGCCACGGATTTTCTTTTATCTTCGTTTACCCGGAGCCCACACGAGCAGGACGGGCTCGTTACCGATTGCATTTTTAATTTCAGCTTCCCAGTAAGCTTTGCGTGCCTGTATTGTTCCCAAAATCCAGCCGCCGTGAAAGATCGAGATAAATCTTTGAAAGATTTAGATAGATCCAGCAGCGCAAATAGTGGTTCATCGAAGTAAATCAGGAAAAGTCATTGTAGAAAGAAAAATATTTCAAATATCAGGAGAATGTCAACCTGTTCTTTCGTCAGGTCACCTTTATCAACAATTTGGCTACATCTGCAAGGCTTTGGAATTGTCTTCCGCCTTCGTAAACACGTCTTGCTAGTTGTGCCCAACAATTTTCAATTATGTTGAGATCTGGCGATCTCGCTGGCCACTTTAAGACGCTAATTTTGTTTTGCTCAAAGTACTGCTTAACGGATTTTGCAGTATGCACTTTTGCATTATCCTGCTGAAATGTAAAATTTTCCCCGGAAATTGTCTGTCCGAATTTAGTTAATTGTTCGTTTATCAAATCTCTATATAAATTTTGCTGTTCATAGTTTTCTTAATAAATTTTACTTCGGTCACTCCTCGATAACCAATTCCGGCCCAAAGCATTACTCCTCCGCCACCTATGTGTCCGCGGCTTAATATTCTTTCTTCTTTCCGCGGATCGTGAAAATAGTGTGCGAAACCATCCGGCCCATCTAGATCGAACCTTTTCTTATCGCTAAAAATAACACGACGCTATTTTTTTCTCCAATGTACGTGCTCATGTGCAAATTTCAGACGATCCGATTTATGCTGAACGGTTAAAGGTGGTTTTTTCTCAATTTCATTCGAACTAAGTGCGGACATTCTTTTATTATCCTTTGCACATTATGTACATTTGTAGGTACGCCAGCTGCTTTAGCGATTTGTCGTGCTGTTCCCGAAGAATTCGAAGCTTCTTTTAAAATTGCACGTTTTCCGCGATCGCTTACTGCTTTTGGTCGACCGGGACTCTTTTTTTTTACCGTATGTTTTAGGATTTTTTAATCAATTATACACCACTTTTCTGCTTCGATGTTTAATACGTGCAATTTTTGAAACCGAGTAATTCTCTTTATGCAATGTCAAAATCGTTTTTATTTTAGCATCGGATAAAGATTTTCCACTACCCATAGTGTAATTTCAATAGAAGATAATAAGAAACACGCGCAATATTTAATGCACGGTAAAATAGTACACGATACAAACAGTCTGACGGTCTAGCGTTAACTGCAGAGAAAGAATTTTAAGACTGTGCCATCATTTTGTCGCGTCGGTGACCCCGGTTCTTTACATTTAGACTAGAATTTGTAACCTCCGCTTAACTCCGTCGGTGTAAGTAACCTTAAAGCTCCACCGAAGTACATACACGGAGAGAAACGTATCAAATTTCATCACAGTTTTCAGAAATAGCAATATTTACGGGTGTGCCATCTTTTTGTGGCGGACTGTATTTACGGTGTGTACCCGTATCAGCGAAATTTCGTATTTTTCAACATACCGTATTTGTACACAGATTCGGTTGGAAAAGCATCAAAAGCATTATCATGCGCATTAAATTAAATTTCATGAATAAAAATTCACAGGATACTTGCTGTTGTATTATGCCGTGGATGAGGTGCTGAACAATGGAGTTTTATTTCGTTTAATTTGCCAGCACGGCAGATATATTCCTCCATTGCTCCCTTCCGTTTGTTCTTCGTTACGAGTTCGCATTCAACTGAGCGATATTAATTTTCGTCTGTTCCGTCGAAGACACAGAGAGTTGCTCAGCTGCGAGGTAACGAAAGTATTGTCACCGGTATAATTAAATAATACTCGCGTACAGTTAGAACAACACCAAAATGCACGTTTGAAGTTGCGCCGCGCGCAGCGCTGGCCCGACATCGCACGGCTATTGATATTCGATCCTGCGAACGGAAAATCGAAATACAATATCGGGAAATCGAGTCGCGATAGAACCAACGTGCCGGCTGTAGGCAAGTGACGATGAGTAGCTGGAATCCGGGCAGAGTCTCAATCGCAGATATTTCTGTCGCGAACTGAGAGGAGAATCAGGAAGATACGAATACGTAAGGAAAATCTTCTATGGAGGCATATTTCAAACAATTTCTTTATCGCTTGTGTTGAATGACTAGTATAATCAACTTTAGTCAAATTTGAAATTGATCCTTAGACCTCCAAACATTTTGTAATACCATTTTGTGATACCGCCCTTTGGGGAACAAATATTTTATCCTGAGGTGAGAAAATTGAAAATGTTCGTCAATTTATTTACTTTAATTTCTTTGATTAGCTTGTCTTATTTTCATGCAAATAGAAATAGTACTACTGCTATTGCGTAACTGATTATAAACGTCGCTGCAGTGACGTCAGTGGAGTTCAAAGTGATAAAATCAACTTTGAATAAAACATCGAAACTCTTGGTGTTTCGTGATTTTCTAATTACCGGGGGGTGATCACGTACTGAGTGGGACAATTGCGAACGCTACATTAATTATGCCTATTGTTAAAAAGTCGCGCGAATAGCATCTACACGTGCTCCATATGTTGCTGCAATTTTCGTGTGTCCATAGACTACAGTACATAGAGTGGAAGCTCCATTAACCGAGGTCCGATTTTATCTGAAGCGAATTATACAGTGTCAAAAGTATTGTAAAAACGTAGTCCGGCGATGATCGTTGAAAAGTATGTTCTGATAAACAAAGTTCCGCTATGGCGGGCACTTACTTGGTTCTATTATACGATAACATCTGAAGCGGGCCGATGCGATCGCTGTCAATAGAATCGACGGACCTGGGCGAGATCAGTGAAAGCAGAGAAAAACCTGGGAAAAGAGGGATCGGCAAAGCAAAGACTATGGGCACAGAAGCAGTTTGATACGCTCCGGGGAATTTCACGTACCGTTTACATTGACCGATCGGATGGCGTATTATATTTCTCCGCTTCATTTGCACGAGACGTAAAATTAATTAAATAGCTGATACGTACGGCACGCCACGCTCACGGGCAGGGTACTACCTAGCGCAGGACGCCCCGGGGCAGGAGCACTGGCAAAACAAACACATCCCCTCTTGAAAATCGCCCCGGCCGACCCGTGAGATTTTCAATTTACGCCACTCTAAGGGGATGTAAAATGTTACTCTCGGACGTGTTCTGCTCCGTCGCGTGGAATACGTCCGCGGCGTACATACGTGCCAACACATACAGCGGTAAGGAGAGCCAAACGATCTGCGAAAAAATTAAAAAATCGGTTCAGCTCACCGCCATGTTAATTAAATGATACGATCCACGAGAAATTCGTACGGTAGTTGTTGAATATTGCGATTTCTTTGTATAATTGGCTGACCGAGTGATCTGTCATCTATGATCCGTTAGTTGAATATCCGTTAATTGAAGAAATAGCATGTTAATATAGTAGGTGCTTCCATCTAACTAAGATAAATTTGGAACGACACTGAATGACCTAGAATGACTTTGGGAAACGAAAGTGTTAAAATAATTAAGTGTTAAATCTTCCGTATGAAAACAGAGGTCACTTTGAAATCTCGGAAGCACGTTTACCTAGAGAAGAATTGTGTGTTACCGTTTGAATTTTATTCGATCATACCGTGACGTAATTTAGGAAAAATGTTAATCCTTAAACCACAACAGTTTTTCTGGTGAGCCAGAACCTTTTCTGGTAAGTTGATGTTCTGTCTGATCTCAAATAGACTGAACTACTTAAAGTATGGACGCACAGATTCTTCACCGTACTGCTAGGCGCATGGGGTACACATATCTTTAAACGTAAAAACGTCATAGAATATATAAAGTTTGATTTTATTTCAAAGTGTTTATTGGTTAATTTATAAATTTATAGATAAATATGTCGATCGATTCTACTGTGAACTGCCACATCACTTAACAGGTTAAAGACTCTACGCTGGTTACAAAATTAATTCGCAAGTGCACCAAATCATAGTTTGAGATAACAATCATATTCTCAAGATGCAACGTTGAACATCTAAATATTTTCGTCTTATTTAAGCGACAGCTTTATTGTAGCCTACTACATATTGTAATTAAGTAGGAGCACAGTTGGTATTATTGTAGAACATTTGTTTCAATATGAAGTATAATAATTGAATGTCGGTGAGACATCGGGAACGCCGGGAACGGTAGCGACAGTTCCTAGCAGCACGTGTTTTACGTACACGGCAAATTCGCAAATTACGCGCGCATGTATCCGCGCCTCCCCGAGACAATTTGAGCTCATAAACATAATTAATGGCGTAGCATTAATTCAGAGATTTTTCGCCGGTTGCAAACACATGTTGCCGTGCGCCGCCAACTGTCTCGCAATTTAGCTAAATAATTACCGAACTTGCTCCCGTGGACGACGACGCATTGCCAGCCACCGACGAAACTTAATTGGTAACGGAGGCGAACTGATGACGCTCTGTTTGGACCTCTTTAGTTTCAGTTTTTGTCATTCATTCTAGCAAACTAGTCAGCCATCGAGAAGATCGCAGTGGAAGGTACATGTCCCGAAGTATTTGTCAATAGGGGAGCTGCTCGTTTGAATTCGCACCACCTACTAATTTAATGAAATTAAAAAATTGAATTACTTGTCCTGAACATAATGGTGTATTAAATCTTTATTTCGAAGGAACACCAAACAGACTGAAAATATTGAAGAAATCGTATATTTGGCAACAGTAATTCTACTTGTACGGTGTAACTCGGAAAGTAGAGAAGGAAACAAAATGTTATTTCGTATCCTAATACGAAATATTTTAAAAATTTCTGCCGCCTTCAATTTATTAATAATACAAGAACAAGATTAATCTGTACATCATGTGAATAACTCTAATATTTGGCAAACTGCGTGTGCCACTGTTCGGACACAAGAATACGTGATTATAGCTCGCAGAAGTTTGAGCATAAGTCGTAGTTAGGAGCTGATGGCTCAACAAAGCCGGTGCAGGGCTGGTCCGCGTGTAGTTGAAGGCGAGCGCGTGTATGCAGGTTTCCCTTGTCCCGGGGCAGGGGTGCCATCCTAAGCTGGCTTGACTAATTGGTAGCGTTATAATCATGGGTACACGGTTAGGTTGGTATTACCGCAAGTTATAGCCCCGTCTCCACATCGGCGACCGCCACGCACATTCGCGCGTAAGAGGGGTGAGCTTAATGACCCCGCCGTTTACGCAAATTTTCCCATTATGCGACGTGGTTTTGGCCCGCCCGGCCGCGCCGCACCGCGCCGAACGGAACGGGACGATTCCGAGGACCGTCGGAACGAGTATCATTTTCTCTGACTACGAGGAAGCTCAAAGCTTTCCAAAACTGCGTACACCGGTTTTGACGCTGACTATCCCGTATGGTGTGCCCCGATGACAGATTATGTTTATTTTTAATTCCAACTCTCCTGCAGGCTCCTGAGTTATCGTGCTTATCTCGTTCTTAACCCTTTGACAGCTGATAAAATGACTAAACCTACCGAACATTGAAAATGATTGGCGTGTGTTGCCTTATAAACTACACTGCAGATTTTATGTATCTACAGGGTGTCTCAAAAATGTTATACCTCCATTTGAAGTAACTTTTTCCTTTGCAAAAATGTTCTCCGCGGCTTTGTTAACCCTTCGGGGTTGCATTACAGATGTTAAATTAGTATCTAAATGATTTCGACTTTTAGATATCATCCCTATAATTTTAGATATTATTCCTCAGAAAAATTTCTCAGAGTCAGCGTACTGGTGTCGGGTCCGAGGGGTTAATCCTCGTCCGTCCCTCATTTCACGAACTGAATCTGTCCCTCGGTGTCAAATTGACACGGTGATAAAAGATTTCGATGTTTCTTTATTCAAATCGATGAGTTAACATTTACATCTTAGGTTTTCCGGCTACGTGTTTCGCATTAGAAAAATAAAAGACAAAGTTTTGGACAAATTTACCTACATGTAACAGAGCAGTATAACTTATTTCGGGCAAACTGTGTCAAATTGACACGAGGGACGGATGAGGGCTAAGCAGTAATCAACGGAAACCGGGGACCAACCGTGGCCCGTGTTTTTCTTGGACAGTGATTAAATGCAAGAATGTTCTGCTGACGAAAATAAGTAGCGTCATTAAAATTGATTTTTATCAAATATCATCAAACTATCGGTGACTCAAGAAATTCCGTGGCGACCTCGGGGTCTGACGTTGAAGTTTAAACAACGCGGGAACGATACGAACAAGACTGATTATTCAACAGTGTCGGTTTGCCCGTGTCGCAAGACAGATAAATGCGTTTTGGTCAGTCGGGATAGCTGGAGCCCACGGTCGCTCAGCCGAGATTTACAAGTTTAGTTAGCACCGATCACACCCGCGGGATTCAAACCGATGGGACGCTGGACCAGCCGATATGAAGCTTCACGCAGCTTTTTCTGCCGCTTTACAAACGTTCCGAGTGATTTAAACTGAAAAACATTCGGCATCAATGAAACCCCCTATGCGTTCCTTCCATAAAAGATATCTCGTAAATCAATAGCTTAATGGCCGACGATTATTTTTGCAGCAGTCCATTTGACGTTAACGATGTTATCATTTCGGCTGTTTGCGAGGTGTTGATATCGACGCTCGGCAGCGGTATCGCGTCGGACAACAAGCTTCGAGAGAGAAGATTCTTTCCCTTCCTTCGGCGACGAGAACAAATCTCGTCCACTTCCTAACCGTTACAGATAGCCGGCCATTAGACCGTCACTTTTTTTCCCACGTGTATGAATGACCGGACGCGGATAAGCCCGTTGGAATATATCGTCGCAGGGCCGCTCTCCGTGCGGCCGCATTTGTTTGAATTATTTTATATCCCGCGATTTTTTATTATCAGTATCTCGCGCGACCAAGCGCGGGGATACGTGTACCGAAATCGGATCGTTTCGATTACCCGACGGACACACACTCGATAACTCGCCCTTCGTGGATTATTTTGACAGAATCACGGGAACGCCCGCGAATTATTAGCTCACCCTTACGCTCTTCACTCTGACAATGAATGAGACTCGTACCGGAGCGTTAAGCATTTATCTGTTTATTTTTTTCAAAACACTCGAACGCGGTAAATTTTCAAATGCTGTTTTCGTCGCGGAATCTGAAAGCACAGATTTTTTATTGTGCTCTCCATTCGCGTTTTAGCTGTATCTGTTTCTGTGTCTATTTCGATTCGCTCTACGAGTGAATATGTCCTTTAACAAAATTAAATTGTGGTAAAGAACGGTCGGTTATATATAAATGTCGAATTATTTTCGAAGTATATTTCAATTACGAATTTCGCAACATTAAAAGAATATCCCGTTAAGAATGAAGTTGCGCATTTCACTAGACTGTGGATTTGTGACAGAAATCAGTGGATGAAATTTAAACCTTTCTTCTTTTAAACTTTCAACCATATTCAACCTGGTTTTATTGGTTTACTCGATAGATTCTAATAAAAATTAATTATCGCGATTGATATAAAATTTTGTCACTTAGTATACAATAACTATACAGTTCGAATACGGGTTTATAAAAACGATATAAATACAGCAAATAAGTGACACAATAGAACAGTTGAATGAAATAATGGTATACACGGTACATTGTTAATAGGAAACTCCAAGTTCTGATGATAGAACAACGAGCAACTGTTTTCTAAAGTTGGTGGAGCACCGCGAAGAGGGTTCGAGGGTATCCGACGCAACTCCGGCGGCAAATTCAAAGATTTCCGACCCGTAGCTTCGTGCCTGGTGACTTCCATCCAAAGATTCAAACACGAAGACAACGAAATGAAGGGACAACGATCAAACACCTCGCAGTCTTCGCTCCTCTCCCATAAACTTAGACGCCACGAGTTCGCGTAGAGACGTAATGGCAGTTTCTAGGGAGGCTCGCGCGCCGGCAGGGCATTAGAAACAAAAGCTGGGTAAACGAGGAGTTACGAGGGCCCTTTATACCTTTGCCTTCGCATCCGGTTGTCTCGCGTATTATGACTGATGTCTTAGTTAACCGTTCCGGCGAGGTGGTCGAGCCGCTCGAGGCTATAATGTCCGTCGGCGGAAGAAAAAGAGAAAGCGAGAGAGAGAAAGAGAGAGAGAGAGAGAGAGGGAGAGAGAGAGAGAGACAGGAAAAAAGAAAGACGCTCTCGCGAGATACCTACAACCACTTGTGTCAGGCCGCGCTCCACCTTCGCCGCGAAATTGTGAGGGATGGTTATGGTGCAGGGTGCACACGCGATACGATCCCGCGAGCGGTCACAAATCATACCTGCCGCGCGCATTTGCGTCGCTTTTTTTCCGGCCCTGAACCGAGGAAAATTGCAAAAAGTTCGAAGCTCCGTTGCCTTCGATCGGCGCGGCTAGTGGTTCCTCGCGACACACGATCTGGGCGAAAGTTAGGGTAGCCCCACCGATTAATCTGTCAGCCAAGGTATCCCCGCCACGCCGTTGAATCGATGTTTCATTGGCCGTGTTCCTCTCCGTTCTTTATTTTTAAATGGTTCAATAGATTTAAACAGCACCGGCCGGCTCTGCACTCGTCGTTGCAAGTGCTTTTAGCCCCGGCACAGGCGTGTTCGGTCGTACGGTAAACTGAAATTTAAAACGTTGAAATCTTATGCCGAACGCAAACCAAGAACGAAACTTACGCGGCGAATATCGAATTTACGCGTCAATATGGTGCGTTTTAAAACAGAATTCTGCCGGACTCGGATCCGATTCGACACGGTTAACATTAATAAATCGTTAATTACAACAAGCCGGGATCAAGCGGCCGGTTATAAGAATGATATTATGTTGTGCCTTCGCGTGCCACACCAGCCAAATAATTAACGAGTGTTTAATGCTTCCTGTGGCCGCCGGCCGGTGCGCACTACGCGCGAACTTGCTCCGGTTTTTCCGCAGTTTTTCATCCCCTGCGAGAAGCTCTAATCGCCGCCGCTTCCCGCGGTAATATTTAATTTTTAATCCGAGCGTATTCAAATGCGGCCCGGCTCGCTCGCGGCGCCGCTCCTAATGGGAATACAATTTATTCCCTGGCCACCGCTTATTTTACATTTTATGCTAAATAAGTCCCGGGTACGCGCGTCATCTATACTACCGCCGGCGAATAATTGCGCAAAAAAACCGTGTACACAGGCCGGTAATGCGTTCCTGCTCCGCGAAGAGTAAACGAAACGAGCTACCGAGACCCAAACAAAATAACACACAAAGCGGCATCTAGTGTTTCGGAAAAATTGAAATTCCCTCCGCTCGACGAAAAGACACCGCTTGCCCTAAACTACGGTTTACGCTTATTCTCGAGCGTCAGAGAGGCAGAGAAGGCATACAACAGTTTGTCTAATAATTAGACTGCGGATTTTATGCATCTGTAACAAAAATGAGTAGGTGTAATTTAAAATAGACAAATTTGTACGTACTATTATATTATTCTCCACCTGCTAAGCATCACAGGGAAGAAAATAAACTATATCGCTCCAGTTCGTTGTAATTGTAATAAGAAATATTTATATTGCACAAAGATCGGCAGCCAACACGTAATTAATAACATTTTTATAAATGGATCAAACGACCTCGATTTTTCCAAAATTCTTATTACATACCGTCTAGGAAACTAATCCATCTAGCTTGAAAAAAAGTAATTCTCTAATTTAAAGTGTGTACCATTAATTATGGGTCTGACTCTATAATATTAGAATATTGTAAATAAATAGTTGTGTTCGCGGTTCACCTCTGTCATAAAATAAAATGTGCTTACCGGCAATGAGGATGCAGAACTCTCCACAACAATAATAAGAATTAGCAAAGCCGAGAACGTAGTTGGGAAATAACGAGTGAAACGAGGGGAGCGAGAATCATTCTCGCCGCTGATCCGCGCGAATCCACGTATTAATAGAGGTTTGCGAAACGGGCGCGCTTGACTACCGTCTCAAGTG
Organism: Lasioglossum figueresi; assembly: GCA_028455805.1. NCBI lineage: Eukaryota > Metazoa > Arthropoda > Insecta > Hymenoptera > Halictidae > Lasioglossum > Lasioglossum figueresi. The sequence goes on along the minus strand of CM052194.1, from coordinate 10,537,091 downwards.
CATTATCTTCTCACGAACCCTTGCCGGAAAGTTCCAGGGGTTATATCCGACCCTCATAATTATCTGCCGGAGAAATTTGGTCAACCTGGCCTAAGGGTCGGCGAGAAACTCGGTTACAGCTTGGTCAGCCGGACTCGAACATTCCCGGGGGCACCTTTAATCCACGATTTTTAATCCGGGATCGATTAAGGGACTAATAGGCAATCGGAGACGGGAATTATCTGTGGCCGGGGGCCAAAGTGTTGTCCAGCTTTGAGCAGCTTCTTAATCTACCTCACGTACGCTCGTTTTATCGCCTAGAATCTCTGCCACCATTCTCACCTTTCGTCTGGCTTTGCTTACGCTTGAATTACGTGTGAACATCGAAATTGCCTGGACCCGTTTGTTCTCCGGCACCGTTTTACCGGTTTCTCACGCTTCGTTTGATGGCTTCGCAAATAAGAAACAACCCCATTCGGCGTCGGTGACCGGTCCAACTGTCTAACGAGGCACGCGTCAAAGCTATATCGCGCTCGTTTAAAAGTTATACACGAGTAAAATTGCTCGATTTCAAGCGCGTTTGGCAGGTTAGAATGCTGCCATATTGATTTTCAGACATAGAAGCGAAGTATGATCTAGTGAGCGGATCCGCTAGGTCTGGGATTGGTTTTGGATCCCTCGCATTAGAATTCAAAGTTTTAACATTTTTTCATCGAATTGTATAACATTACATTCACAAAAGTTGAAAATTTGCGGTCTCCCGAGTGAAAGTTTAACCTCTTTCCCTGGAAGAGCACTGCATCACGAAAAGATTCCTGTGCATACCAGCCGGCCAGAGAACTTCCTTTTCACTTTTCAATATCTGTTGCTCAGATTTTCATTATAATCAGTCGAGCGAAGTAAAAATTTCATGTTCTACCTCAATTAACCTGCTCCGCAGAATCTGCTGCAGCGCTTTAAACTTCTAAAAAAACGTGAGTGTTATGAACGTTTACGGTAGGTCAAAACAATCCGACAGCCGTTCACCGAGTTGCTAACTAAACGTTTGTAGTGTAACGGTTAATTGACGGCTGTTGAACACGAGCGTGTGCATTGACTCGGTTGCAAGTTTACGCAGCCGGACCATGTCGAATTCCAAAAGCGGTCGCAAGGGGAACGAAACCAACGACTCGTTCATAAGCTCAGGCAAACGGGAAGATCGCGACAAATCTCTCTTGCGATTCAATTAAACAGGCATCCAAGCAACGTCTGCTGGCGGACGTCCGCTCTGAATCAGTGATGAGTAGTTGTAGCTTGTCTCCGCTCTCATTTCCGACAGGATGGACAGTAAAGAAAGAAGGGGACTCCCTTCCGGCTATATCCACCGGCTCATTTTTCGGCTGCCTCTTCATGCATTATTTAACACTCGGACCTTGGAAACGAGCGTTGAAGTCTCTGCTGGATTTCACAGACGCCGCTGATGGATCCATTTAAATCGATCGCTTTTCACGCCCTGCGTTCAGATATACCCAGCTTCGAATGCTCGGAAACCTATAATGTCGGATCGGATTTTAGTGAACTGACTCCCAATAACGTATCGGTAATAATGTGGCTTTATTACTAGCTCATAAAGGTAGATAGGCGAGAAAGAATGATATTAACGAAATGCATTAATCGATAACCGATGTGCTCTATAGTTCACTATAGGGCGAGCACTTATATTCGTATACGTTTTTTAAAGTTTCGCTACGACGCACGGTGGGGAAAAGTGACAAATTATGCGTCAAAATCAAACAACTTTCGATAGAAATGATATAGACCGTTGATTTTTTTTTAGATTGAAGTTGAAATATTGCGGAATAAGGGAAATATACAGAGATTGCGGTACGAACGTTATTTAACTTTGAAAATGTGTGTTAAACTTGCATTATTACAAGAAAATTGTGATTTATCCAATTTTATTAAGGAAACTTGAAAAAAACATATGTACCTACGTCAAGCTGCATGTTCTAAACTGTTTATAGAAATATTTGCTCAGGCCGGTTCTACCTAGTTATTGCGTCACACAAGAAAAATACGACACTAATTTTATTAAAACATCATTTGATAAGAGCACAAAGCCTTCGAAACTTGTTATTCTATAAAAGGTGGACGCTACTGCAGGGTACTACAAAGGACATACGTGATGACTGCCAGTGCACAAATAATATGATTACCGACGGCCAGGCCAGTAATAGCGACTAACGAAGTTTTCTTCGGAACTTCTTTGCCGAGCGTTCCGCGTTAAAATGTTTGGTACACTCTGTATTTTCTACAAAATTGAATCAAGTGCCGGAAGGGTTCCCGCAGTTATATACTCGCACGTTGCAAAATTCAAAGCACCACCGGGCAAGTTTAGATTTCCTCCGCGGGAAACTCCGGACATAGCCTAGATCTCGATTTAGACCGACCTAACGAGCGGCGGACTTGAATAATTGAAGGAATCATAAACCTCGCGTCCGGCTATTACCAACGTTGAATATTAAAGCAATCGTTCCTCTGCGGTGGACGCTTGTTCACGGTAATCAGAGCCAACGGAATGTTCTTCAATGATTGCTGGTCAATATTCATCGTTCTCTGCGAATTCGATGACCTCTGACTGGAAACTCTGCAATACGTTGTTGTGCTTGCGTTTCGAGACACAATCGAACATCAGAAACTCGAAATTCGAAAATATTTTTTGTATTCTAATTTTACAATATATATTGTAATGTTAACCCTGTACCGAGGTGTAATTAGACCCATGTCTTCAATGCAAAATGTAAAGAAAAAACTTTGGTTTTTTTTTAAAAATAAGTCACAGATAGTATTCCTAAGGCCCTCCGTCCACGGAGCGTTGCGTTATAGACGCGTACGCGACAAAATATCGATTGCTGTACGCTTTAGTGCTGCGACCAATGTAAAAGAGTTGACGTCTGTCCACGAAGCGTCATCGTCGCGAAATCGTCGCGAAATCGTCGCTACATGCAGTCGTCATTAAAACCCGAATGCAAAGAGTAAATATTTCTGATTAAATGAATAATTCTAACATTATAAACTTCCGATCGTTTGAAGCAGAATTAACGCGCATTTGGCAACATACCAAGTTATTGTAAATCAAAAAATCACCAATCCAGAGGAAACACAGAAAATATGTGGAATGAAGAAAAGGAAGTGAAACGTCGGTTTAAAATGGTTTCTGGTTCCATGGTGGCGTAAGAAGCGACGATAAGTACGAGGATTACATACGAATCGTCTGCGGAGACCAAGTCGGAGGGGGACGAAGTCTGTTGGTCTCCCGGAGACTCGGTTCCTCTTGGTAGCACAGCTCGGGATTCTTAAGCACGATTTGTACGAGTGCCATATTTCTTCGGTAAGAGCGCCGTTTGGTGGTAATAGTTGCAGTATTATTTACTGTTAACGGCCCACTTTGCCCGCGTTACGCCAGGGAATTAACTTACTGCGGCCCGCCTAAGTGTACAGCCGACGGATACTTTATAGCTTAGCGACCACCGCGAGCCCTTTGACTTGTTTGCTTTCGCGCGACTTCAACGATAACCGAACTTCCCTTACTCGCCCAGCACTTCTCGAGGATTCACGAGCGTGTGCCTTTCACACGATCGGGATCTCGTGCAGGTAACGATAAAACCGCGTCGACCAATCTTCACGCGGCCTCCGGAAGGAGGTACTTTAATCTCGAGCGAAATTAACGTTTTCCTTAAGAATATATGGACTCTCGACGCGTTAATCGTCCGAAGGAAGCCGCACGTTCGAGGGGCCGGGACTTTTATGGCACTCTTAGCTAATTGAATCGATAACTATCCGAACCTGTTATCGAATTATCCCGCCGTTACCTGCAGGGACAATCGAGCGACGGTTCAGTAAACCGTGCATCGTTCGAGACACATATTTTTGGTTCCCTCCGGGTGCTGGCAATGTCGTCTTCTTAATGGCTGGAATGGGGACTGCTAAGGAGAATTTAAGAATGAACGAGTCGATTACTTTATCATGAAATCTTCAATACGCTATCGGTGATTCGGAAAATTCGGCTCGTCTTGTGATGCAGAGAGATTTTACTTAAAGATAAACTGACGATGCTCTTAGTATTCAAACAGAGTCAAAGGTAATGGAGTGTGAATGCAATAGCAATATAAAATTTTATAATTGGTTAGGTAATTAGTTAGAAGTTGGTCCTCCTCGCCGATTTTAATGACCTTGCAGTTATTGTCAAGGTTATACCGATGGGCAATTAGCAACAACGTCCGAAAGTCGACGTGTACCCGATTAAGTGAGCTCTGAAATGAAGTGAACAGTGGAATAGCTAATTACTCGTATTAATCCAGCTTTTGCATTGCCCCGATTAAAGCTATAGATTAGTTACTCGAAATTAGTGCTGATTCCAGTGTTTCGCTCAAAGTCAGCGTACTAACGTGCCGTCAGAGGACCGATAATTCATTGATAATCCGGGTACGATACCCAACGAAACGCACCGAGAGCCAACAAACAGTTTCGACAATACGAGAACGATCGAGAGCGATCGGTGGCGAGCCGCTTCAGGGACTGAAAGTCATTAAAGCGGTATCGCGATACGGAGTCACGAATGACGGGGCCCGGGATTGGTAACACGGGGGTTTAACTATCGCGGGCATCCAGATACCCTGACAACACGTGCACCGTCCGTAGAACTACCGCCTAAGATAGAAAGATATATATTATACGGATTATTAAGTGTTCGCGCATTCACTTAATCCCGTAGTGAATATACCATGGTATATCTCCGAGCCGATCAATCACAGAAGGGAGCCGTATAACCCCTAGCCAGAGGCGAAGCAAGAGGGGCAGAGGGACAAGCGAGAAACAGCAGGGCAGGGCGAGAGAGCCCGTCGGTTTCGGTTCTCTCCTCTGTTATTCGCGGCGAGTCATATATCATTTCGTTATCATCGACTCTTTATATGCGGTTGCGCTCCATTTTCTGTCTGTTTGCTCCGTTAAACGGCTGGGCTCTGGTTTGATTCAGTGAAACCATTAGCCGGATTTCGGTCGCCGGCCGCATTTTCCGTTCTCGCCGCTATCAGCCGGTTATCTCTCCGCATCATACGCGACTGAATACTGCCATTATCGGGTACAGACCGGCGCGAATGATAATACCCCCAAGGGGTGGGGACAGGGGGGAGAGGGCAGACTGCGGAAAAATATCCCGGGGTTGCCTGCCACGGCCCGGCCCGGCACGATTTACTATAAACAAAATTATTGGTCGGGAATGCAGCTTTGAGTGCCGCCATGCGAACACCTGACCAGAATATACTATGCACGCTCGGCATCGACCGCGATCGCTCGAGATTTCTTCGTCGATGGGGTTTTAACACGGACACCGGCCGCGCTCGTTAATTCGACGCTTAAAATGCTAACATCGTAATTCCGCTTAATCGCGCGACGCGTCACGCCGCGCTCTGCCCGTGCAGGCGTTAACGAACACCCAGCGGCCCGGGACTGCTGTTCGTTTCGATTTAAATGATGTCTATCATATTTCTCGGCGAATCGTCAATTGTTTTACAATAAGGTCGGGAGGAGAGTGGTGCGAAACAATAACACCGAACGGAAATCGAGTGATTGTCATAGACGAACGTTAATTAATACGATCGTTACCGTCATTTGTTTGACTGCCCGCTGACGCACCTGAGAATGTCGTGGAATCTCTAAATATTAGGCCGCGTACTAGGACGTTAACGTTAAAACCTACCAATCACCAAAAGTGGCAGAGGGGTTATTGTATTATAAAAATAATACGATTTTTATTATAATACATATATATCGGAATAAGAAAATGTATTCAATCAATTTCCATGAAAACACATTTATAATTTCAATAATTGTAAAATAAAAAATCTAAAATCGGTCATTTGACCAGCGGTGGTAGGTTTAGCGTTAAATGGAAAATTGTAAGCAATTAATTTGAATATTTTTAACCCCTTGCACTATAATATCGAATCAGGCTCGCGATGAAGATTTCTAACGGAAATTGCCGGCCTCCAAACATTTTGCAACTCAGAGGCTCACCGTCACTCTTCCGCACGTGGCTTCAAACATACGGAAAACTCAATCGAACCGCATTTCAATCGTACAGCATCTCGGTCATGATCTCTCTCTCTCTCTCTCTCTCTCTCTCTCTCTCTGTCTCTTCATCATACTTACGTAGCATACGTATACCATTCGTATCCTACAATATTCACCGTTAGGACTAAAAGGAGTTACGTGTGCCCCGGCTACTCCTGGAAAAAGTCATACGAGGAGAACAATCGATCGTTACGTGAACGCTCTGTCGCCAGTTAATCGGGCAGGGTGCACGCGTAAGATGGCAGCGAACCAAATACCTATAGAATACAGATCTTGTTCCATGGCTTGCTCTCGCTGTGTCGGCGAAGGGCGAGGAGGAGCGGTGAAGAGAAGGGAATGGTGTTAGTTTCCGTGGCATTGACGTTCCACAATACAGGCCTGATGCCGTTGACACCCCCATTTGCAACCCCGGGGCCGCAATCTCTGCCGTCGTGGTGCTGCGTACCGAAAGTGCGTCAGGGTGAATCTTATTCATCCCCTTCCGTGTCTCTCACGATATTTCCTGTCGACCTCGTACACGACAATGAGATTTCGGGAAAAGCCAACCTCGGATCATCGAGGGGCCATCGTGAGTATTCTTGGCGACTCGCGAGACCACCGATAGACCCGTCGCCGAAACGACGAAAATATAAAGAGTCTCGCTGAAAGCGATAAACCGTCGTCGTCCGAAGAGTTTTATTAGCCCCGGTTTACATAGCACCCGACCTGCCATTGCCGGAGGAAACGGAGCATGAATCCGTCCCGTAAAATCTATTATCGGCCCGCTTATCGGTCCTACGAGTAGGACAATGGATAATATCGGCGTTAACCATCCTCGAACGACCGCGACCAAGCGTCGATCAGTGACATCGTTATCAGTTGTTTCCGGCTCACCAGCCACTTCGGAACGATCGCTTGGCAAGATGGCGACCGGGGCTCGCACAGCTGGTTTTTGGGTTGGACGCATATGCATCGATATGCACGTAAATCAGACGTCAGACAAAAATTAAACTAGACAAAAATGCTAGTCCTTGTCCAAGTCAATTTTGAAAATATGAATTCTTTAAAAAGTTTGCAATTATTCGAACGCGACTAATATTTGATCCAATTTTTAATAATATACAGGGTTTCAAAGTAATTTTAAATTTACCGCCTAACATTGATTGGTATACTTTAATCTATGATCTTATACGTTCTTGCCCAATGTTTACTGTTTACCTCAGTGTCTCGATAACTGGCATGCACTCAACAAGTATTAGTGTCACGTCGAATTTATTAACGTTCATCGCAAAGCTAGCGAGTAGTTTTATTACCAGCACTTTTCCCTTTCTCTGTTATGTATTCTTAAATTTCAAAATATTCTTAATTTGTTGAAAATAATTTTTCACAGACGCAATTCTAGTAACCCTTGAAGATGATCTGAATGTAGATCAAAACGTCGGAATTACTTTCGTAATTTGCAAAATGGCTTTGTAAATTAAGTAACAAACGATCGAATCGTTGCGCCGAAAGCATTAACAATTTTATTAACAACAAATACGATCGATAGAAAGCTATAAATATACAGGGTGTCCCCCAACGTTTCCACCTCAAACGTCTTTGTTGTTGATAAAGATAATATACTTTCCCTATACGCTTCCTCCGTCTGTGTCCTTGAATGACCTTGAGTAATTATAATCACTGAATATCTAATGAAAGGGACTAACATCGTAGGTATTTAAAAAGGGGTTATCCCGTTTAAAAAATGCAGGTGACCTCGAGATCTTTTCTTGGAAATCGTCTTGACACGCGTGACTATTCGGTTCCAACGGCGAATACAGGCATGTAGAAATGATCCGGCGCGCCATGACAGTCATGGGAAACATTCGGCACGCTAATGGGAGTGACGCTGATCGTGTCGTCTTGTCGAGCATCGATAAATTCGAAAATCACCGATAACCGATAACTGGCTGTCAGAACAATCCACTCGTTCTGACACCTGTGTCACTTCCGGTTATTCAAAGCCGGAGGGCGCGCCGTCGAAAACATTGACAGCGCCTTTATCTGTCGCGTTTCGAGATCGGCGCGGGCAGAGTCCTCGGTTATTATTAATCGCGAGCGGCCAATCGTTTTAGACGATATTCTTCTTCCGTCGCGATCGGCAACAAAACACACGCGGCCACCGTAAACGCTTTCAAAGCCGCGTCACGGTCGAAACCGCGCGTTTAAATTTCACCGCTCGATTTTATTATGTGAAAAACGTCACCGTCGCGTTCGCGATCATTGTCAAAAGAAGAGCGAGACGGCCACAACTGTGCATGACGTGAATACGTTTCCCGAAATCCTTCGGCCGCTTTGAAAACAAGCTGGTTTATCGCGGACATGCAGAAAAATGCACCTGAAAACTCTGCGAGAGAGCTGTCGGTCCCTTAGTTAATGCCATTGTTGTCCGGCGACAGTTAGCGTTTAATTGGCATTTATTTGGAATTCAAGGTGCGTGATTACACGCAATGTTTTATAGAATGTGAACGCAATACTTACCAGCGGCTGTTCGACACTTTGACTGCCAAGCAGTCTCAAAAATGACGGCGACGGGTCAGGTAGCAGCGAGAAAGGTGTTGACTGTTTGTCCATCTGCTGGCGATCGTAGGAGGTAGCCGTCACAGTTACAAAGTGGCGCAAAGCCACTTCGCTCCAAGTGTTTTCGTCCAAGCTGGCAGTGGAAGGGTTAATAAGGGGAATTTTCGCATAAATCGGGAGTCATGGCGGCAGCGTGTGCTGGCTTTCCCAGGAGCCGAAATGCTCCCAGAGTAAACGTCGAATAAAACGATTATATGAGAACTCTCGCTGACTTAGCACGCTGAATGGGCAAAGCGCGGCGACCGGGGCTGTGTAGCGACTCGCAGGGCGTGGATCGAAGGGTTGAGAAACCACCGTTTCCTACAACGATATCCACTTTGGCCGGAGTCCTTATTAATAAAGTCGGATTAGCATAACTGCTCGGATCCGTCGGCCGAACTCCGCATAATTAAGCCGCGTCGATTGCTATCTTAGCCGGTGGAGTTCGTAGCCGCGAGATAAGCCGATAGGTCTGGAGGAGATCTTGAAATACAAAGTGGGTGGGTAACAATTCGAAGCGACGGAGAAGTAGAGTTCGCATCTGGTAAAATTTCGCGGCGAACACTTTTCAACGTAGACTCGTGTAATAAGTCCCGAGGGATAATCTGCTCCAACGATACCTGCACGGTGCCATCAATCAATATACAGGGTGAGCCACCTAACGTTTGCACCTCAAATATCTCTGTTGTTTTTCAAGATACGTCAAATTTCTTGATGGCATGATGAGGCCCACACGATGCTATAAAGATATTTGTTTTTGTTATTTTATTTAGAAGACATTTTTTCTAAACGGTACCACCCCTTTCTAAACGCATAGTTACTCGAGACCATTCAAGGTCACAGACAGAAGAAACGTAGAAGATTTACAGCATGGGAGCAGAATAACCTAACCCAAACCATCCTTTTTAAAGAGCTACGATGATAGTTTCCTCTGTCTATGACCTCGAGCAATTATAATCACCGAATTCCTAATAAAAGGGGACTATCGTCGTAGGCGTGTAAAAGGGGGTGGTCACGTTCATAAAAATGGAGGTGACCTTGAGATTTTCAACAAAAAATAAACAAATATTCTTATGGCATCGCGAAGTCTAACTGCATCGTTCACCTTGCCTTTAGGACACTTGGCGTATCTTTAAACACAACAAAGATATTTGAGGTGCAAACGTTAGGCGACCCACTCTGTATACATTGAAATAATTATCATTTCGAGAGAAACCAAAGCATATTCGGATTTCTAAAGGACCACACAATCGTTGTATACGATCCGGAATTGCGGCGACGAGCGGACGGTAAAATTTTCAATGATCACACCACCGTGCCGGCAGCATTTCACTTGGTACACGGTGTAATTGTGGCTGCGATAATAGCGGCGATGATATCGCGCAGAAACATTTCGAGAGTCGAGAGAGGCGACGACAGAAGTAGGCTGGGGGTGAAGGAGCAGGGAAAACGAGTGGAAGAGAGACGAAACGAACCCTTGTCATACGCGTTGCTTCAACCGTGTACGCGAGAGCACACGTGGGCCCCGATAACGAGTTCTGTCAGTGACTGGTGCCGCTGTCACGCGGGATCGTCAACGAAGAAAGGGTGCACGTTTGTGTTTTGCAAGGCAAAAACTAGAGGCTACGTCACGACGGCGTAACGGCTTATCGGCCGGTGCGGTACATTAAGCACGACCGTTTACTGGCGCTACCGCAAAACGGGGATGCTGTCGGTCATGGTGGCAGAGGGTTGGGGGGGAGGGGTATCGGGAGGGGGGAGAAGAAGGGTGTCGAGAGATTATCTTGTCGTATTCAATATTCCTATGGAACGTTCGGGATGATAAATCGACCTTCTCGATAGGAAAGATGCGTCGGAACCACGTTCCACCAGGACCTCGATCGACTCGCACCTCAGACCACTTTGCGGTCCGTTGCTCTATAGCTCCATTTTGCCCCCTGCCCCGTTCGAATTCACCGCAGAGGGATCGAGGAATCGCCTGCAGTCAGGCTAGTCAATAACGTCTTAACGCTGTCTTCCTTATCTCCTTCTGCGACGGAGTAAAACAGTTTATTACACAACGAACAGGTCAATCAACGATCGCTCCGAATTTTCTGGGCAATACGGAACGATCTCGCAAAAGTATCATACTTGCCAAATGAAACTCGAAAATTAAGGTCAATTTATACTGTCCGTATAGATACGAAAAGGTGATCGGTTCAAGGTGGTCGTAGTTGCTGGTTCAACTAGTTTTATATCTACAGGCCAAGTTTAAGTTGACACAATCTACATTTTACGCTTTCCAGTGTAAATGAACAGTCTGGAATTATGAAATTTTTAAACAAACGCCAGCTTTTTTGTTCGAACGAAGAGTTTATGCCTGCTGAAGTCTGTCACTAGCATTCACCTCGCAGGGTATTTTCGAACCCTGAGAACGATGAATCGTGGAAACCACGGGATCGGCCTGGATGGGAGTGCGAATGCGACCACCGAGAAATCCGGCGAGTATCAGTATAATAAAACCATTAGAATGATCCTCGTACGTGCATTCAAACCGTATAAATATCCGCGGAATCCCTCGCGCCGTTTCCAACTTCTGTGTAATGTTAAAGTTGCGATAAATCCGAAGTGCCGACCGGGGGTGAATCTCTTGTCCCCGGCCGCTTAGGAGAACCGTATCATCTTCGGCCTTGACCACGGACAGTAAATATCCTGCCGGCATACGTGAAGCGTGTGGAACCCCTATGGCGCTGTCGCTCGTATTACGTGCGATATATTTTTTTCTCTCCCAGACCGGTGTACTTTCGAAGTTTCATTATTTTATGTGCATTCATCACGGAAACAATAACTCGGTTGACCTTTCTTTTTTCATTTGCATCGGGATCGGCGTGCTTTCGATTCGATCCCATCCTCATGCATCTAGACATGCTCACCACTCACAATTTCGTCCATGCTATTCGTGAGAACCAGCTGAAAAAGCATCATCATCGTATCAGCTGCGATTGGCCCGCGAATTTCCATTTTCGTTAATTATTTTCACAAAAAATTTCTTGTGAAATTTAGAGCACCATTTTGTAAAGAAATTGGCGGCTTATGTATCTATATATTTTTAAAGATGTGTGCTTCGAGAAAGGAAAGAATCTAGACAGTTTAAAAGACGATTCCCATTTCACACCGGGAAGTTCGTTTATAACCTTTCAACATTTTTGTTGACATAATTACGTTATCTGGTCGACGCCCGACTGGTCCCAGTCATTACAGTCCTAAGTAAAGGCTGACATAGCACTCCTGTTTCCTTGTGTAGACGCGTATATAATTATCGAAGCGTATACCGAGACGATGTTGGTGTCAGCAATGGTCATTTGCCGCTATCGGTTGGTTCACAGGCCATCCTAACTGCTCTGTCCTGTCTGATTATTCTCTGCACCCATTCTGCTCCATAAAGCCTGTTAGATGGCAACCCGTACATTACGAGCACTAAATTAGCGATTTCAGTGTTAATTAACACCGCGACCATTGAGCATTTCGTTTCTGAAAAACTGGTCTACTCAACAATTCAAGCTGTCTACAGTACTCTATGCTAAAAAACACTAAAATCCTTGTTGTTCTTAACACGTTACTTACCGGAAGCCTACTTTCATCCTCGATGACTGTTATATCGAAGAAAAGTAACTTCAAAATCTTCTGAAAAATAATCCCGAAAGAAATAATCAGATTACGTTCCTGATGGTTTATTGTTAGTTCGTATCTGACATTGTTGTTGAATAATTCTATATGAAATACTGAATTGTTAAACATCAAAAGCGATGCGTTACATTATCATCGACAAATACTGTTAACGGTTTCTACCGTTCAGATGATTAAAGCAGAAAATTCTGTATGTGCAAATTATTTTGATGTAAATCAATTTCGCGTGATCTATGAGTTTAATCAGCGTACACGAAGTTCTTTCAGGCTTCGTTTGCCGTGCAACAGCTGTCTATCCTGAGAAATTAATCAAGGCAAGCTTCGCCAAGTATTTTGGCAGTAATTCTGGCCGATCGATCATTTTGTCGAAGAATCAACAAGTACCGTTCACGAGCGACAGGCGCGCGAGGTTTCTTCGTGACCGAGTCGCTAACACCCCGGGTGTGTTTCACCGTTTCGACCCCTACCGCAGACACTTCTCGCGAATATCGATATATCACTGAGCGCGGTAGCGCCCGGACGTTTCCTGTCATCGGTTTAACGGAGCACCCACTTGGATTAAGTGTTCCCGTCCGTGAACGAGTTGTACTCTTCGGCCGGTCAATAACGAAACTACTCCACAACGAGGAGCGCGAGGGACGCCTGTCGAGACCTCTTGGACGTCCCCTCGGCATCGACGACCGTTTTGTCTTCGACGACGTTCTTTCAGATCCATCGAAACGTCAAAATTCAACTCCCGCACGTTCGTAAATTACCCCAACGAATTTCGTATTTCATTCGCCGTCCAACCGTCCAACGAATTCTTTAAATCGGGAACTTCTACCGAAACGTAAAGTACCGGTGCGGTGTCATATGTATGTATATTCATTTTCAATGCGACAGGTAATGTTACCTACAGTGTTCTCTAAAAAATTCTTGTTTTAATATAAACCCGTCTTATTGTACAAGCGGTTCTAATAATTTGATCATTCGCCGTAAATTTACAGTAAGTATAAAAAGTATTCGCACATCCTTTGAAAACAAATAATTTTTTAAAATTGTTATTGGTCACAATTGCAAAGAAAAAATTAAAGATGACGATTTTTAAACTTTTTATCTGTGCCTGTGATGAAAATTTAAATGATCTATTTTGTAAATCTAAGTAAGTTACGTATACATGTACAAAGTTTTTCATTGAAATCGGTTGATGCATAAAAAAGCTATGGGCTATTGTAAGATGTAAAAATCTTTGAATCTCGGGTTTGCGATTCATTTAACCCTTTCGGTACGGAGGACCTGGCCGCGGTTATACATTCGTGGGACGAGGAAGTTTTCCGCGAGAGTGGTTGCACTGTACGACAAGCCGCGAAAACATGTTTTGCGGCATTCATAGAAATCTCGAGCGTGATTGACACTAAACTTTTCATTCGGACCGCGACAGTCATCGGTGACCGACGCGGAATTTAACGTGTTTAGAAAACATTTCTAAAATGTTTATACCGCTTTGTCGTAACCTAAACCAATCCTTGGCCGAAAACCGATTTCGACGGAATCTTATCTCGCCGATCAGACGGAAAGACAGACGAAACAGGCATGGCGCTTAACGTTTTAAAATCATATCTATTTCTTCACAGTACATTAATTAAAGTAAATGTCATTGATATAAATAATATGTTCCAATATCACAAAATTAAAACAAATAACAAAACTAATAGTGTAACGTAATAAATAATAAAACGGATAGTGTAATATAATCAACGACAAAACTAATAGTGTAACTTGGTGTGATAGTTTTCGAAACAAGGGGAAACGCGCAAACCCACATTACATTGTTCGCACTGATACTTGGATGCCGCCAATTGGCGGCGGTAGGACCCAGAGAATGTTTGGTGGATGCCGCCAATAGGCGGCGGTAGTACCGAAACGGTTAAATCGCAGATTCTTACAATTATATTTCATAACAACATTGATCGTTTTCGCTGAAACTTTGTGCATGTATATAACTTGCTTAGATCTACCAAAGGCATCTCCTAAATTTTCATTATAGACACAAATAAAAAATTAAAAATATTGTAACCTTTACTTTTTTCTTCGCAATTGTCACCAGTAGCAATATCAACAAAATTTTATCGACGCATTACCTAGTAAATTAATCTTTCGAACATCTCAAAATAACTCAATTGGAAACTTGTTGGTTCAAGCTGTTTGGTTCAATTTGAAAAAAGTTATTCGTTTCTAAAGGGTGTCGAATACTTTTTACACCGACTAGGTGTGGTCGTTAATAAGTATTGTTAATGGTGTCACTATAAAATGAAATAAATAAATTCAATTCTTCCAATATTGGATACGAAGCCCAGTAGATCCTGGGTGGTGTTTTATCATCCGCAATAAAAAATACATTGAACTGTCAAGCGCTTTGAGCTGGCAAGTGTGACTAACACTTCATCAATGTCAATGGCCGGTGTTCAGTCTCGCGTGAATGCAACTAGTCTGACCGAAAACCGATCTCGAGTTAGAGAGAGGCCTCGCGTTGAAGATAGCGTATCTATTCACGTAGAAGGGTAGTCGAGGAGGGTGTCTAGGTTATTTACCGACTAACTGCTAACGGCCAGCCGTTCCTAGAGCAGTCCTAACTCACGCGCAACGACCGAGAATATGTCCCGAGCGTCCGGACCTTCGTCTTATTGCGGCCAGACCGTCTTGAATGAGTTATCTGCACTAGACCAAGGATGGCCCGAGTTAATCATACCCTTTGCTGGGTATCTTGCCCGATTTAACAAATATTCATGGGCGGTGCAGTCTAAACGGACCACTCTCTGCTGACCCCGGGACTCCCGCGGTACGTCGGCGTATCATCCGATACTTTGAACCAACAATGTTCGAACTAAATTTCTTCCTGGTTGCGAGAAGGTGCCACAATTGCGCTGGCCGAGGGAAAATAATTAATAAACATTCTTCGGGGAGATATCTCGCTTTCCTTTCCCGCGGCTGCATACCGTGCGTTTGATTTACGCGGACTCATAGGAATGCTAATTAAATCGCTGCTAAAATTTCTCTTCAAACTTCCAGTGGATCTCTTGCTGTTAGGCTCTGCAAAACAATGAAACCGGTGTGAACGTAGAGCAACATCAAAGGGATACCTGATTATTTTCATAGCTTTAATTATATATCGTGAATGATCCCCCCCCCCCCCACTATTGTTGTTGCGTCGTGGAATGTTTGAGGGACACTCGCGGGTGATGCGCGGATGGATTCCACTCAAGGTTGTAAGGCTTGAGCCCGGTTTTTGACTGCGGACGCGTCTACTCGCGAATGCCCTCGCACGACTGTTGTTACCCGCCAAATTAATCTTGGGTAGCCGGTTCAATGGATTATGTGATTGCGAAAGACAACGATTGATCCGATTAAAAGGGAAGACGTTAAAAGAAGCGTTTCGTCCCGGACCTGCTAGTGGACTCGTCGGTAAGGCTATTCTAGCAGGTCCTGCCTTATACGCTAGCGGAATTTGGGCGCGGTTGTCCTGATCGCTGGACAACGAACTACGGCAATGTAAAGTCTTGAAAACCTTGTACCGTATGATTGACAAGACAACGGCAGGTGCAATGTACTTCAGGGGCATCCACCAAACATTCTCTGGGTCCTACCGCCGCCAATTGGCGGCATCCAAGTATCAGTGCGAACAATGTAATGCGGGCTTGCGCGTTTCCCCTTGTTTCGAAAACTATCACACCAAGTTATACTATTAGTTTTGTCGTTGATTATATTACACTATCCGTTTTATTATTTATTATGTTACACTATTAGTTTTGTTATTTATTTTAATTTTGTGATATTGGAACATATTATTCATATCAATGCCATTTACTTTAATTAATGTACTGTGAAGAAATAGCGCCATGCCTGTTTCGTCTGTCTTTCCGTCTGATCCGCGAGATAAGATTCCGTCGAAATCGGTTTTCGACCGAGGATTGGTTTAGGTTACGACAAAGCGGTATAAACATTTTAGAAATGTTTTTTAAACACGTTAAATTCCGCGTCGGTCACCGATGACTGTCGCGGTCCGAATGAAAAGTTTAGTGTCAATCACGCTCGAGATTTCTATGAATTCCGCAAAACATGTTTTCGCGGCTTACGCTGTCGCACAGTGCAACCACTCTCGCGGAAAACTTCCTCGTCCCACGAATGTAT